>JAWNNU010001679.1:0-600000 GCA_035044585.1 Scaptomyza polygonia
ACTCAAATTGCTGCAGCATTCTTCTGCCGATTCTGTTCGCCTGGTACTTCAGCCAGAAATTCGTCTGATTTTGGCCCATTTTACCTCGCCCAAGCAAGCACACACACATACATGCAAACATACATACAAACAAGCACACAAACATGCATACTTAGAAACATACATACATGCAAACAGAAGAAGCGATCAGAAATGCAAACAGAAGAAGAGGACATTATGCTTCGCTCCGGAATTGCGAACAGAAGTCAGCAAGAAGCAGCTAAATGTTGATTCAACAATATAACAGCATACTTTTACTCCGGCCAAATATAAGAAAAATATATTATGCAGAACATACTTTTACGGCTAAGCGCCAATTAAAATATCGTTGCTTAGTCTTAAGCTGCGCATAAAAATTCCACTTTTGAGTGAAGGAGTAAAAGTATGCTGTAACTTTTTTTGAATCAACATTCAGCTGCCTGCTGCTGATTTCTGTTCGTTCCGGAATGAGTTTAAAGGTGAACTCGCATCAAAGTCAGGCTCAATAATATTGGAGTGCATTTTGCTTTCAGCGCCAATTAAAATTTTACTCAAACTGCTGCAGCGTTCATCTACCGATTCTGTTCGGCTGGTACTTCAGCCAGAATTTCTTTTGATTTTGGCCCATTTTACCTCGCCCAAGCACACACACATACATGCAAACATACATACAAACAAGCACACAAACATACATACTTAGAAACATACATACATGCAAACAGAAGAAGAGGACATTATGCTTCGCACCGGAATGAGTTTAAAGGTGAACTCGCATCAAAGTCAGGCTCAATAATATTAGAGGGCATTTTGCTTTCAGCGCCAATTAACATTTTTTTCAAATTGCTGCAGCATTCATCTACCGATTCTGTTCGGCTGGTACTTCAGCCAGAATTTCTTTTGATTTTGGCCCATTTTACCTCGCCCAAGCACACACACATACATGCAAACACACATACAAACAAGCACACAAACATACATACTTAGAAACATACATACATGCAAACAGAAGAAGAGGACATTATGCTTCGCACCGGAATGAGTTTAAAGGTGAACTCGCATCAAAGTCAGGCTCAATTATATTGGAGTGCATTTTGCTTTCAGCGCCAAATAAAATTTAACTCAAATTGCTGCAGCATTCTTCTGCCGATTCTGTTCGCCTGGTACTTCAGCCAGAAATTCGTCTGATTTTGGCCCATTTTACCTCGCCCAAGCACACACACATACATGCAAACATACATACAAACAAGCACACAAACATACATACTTAGAAACATACATACATGCAAACAGAAGAAGCGATCATAAATGCAAACAGAAGAAGAGGACATTATGCTTCGCTCCGGAATTGCGAATAGAAGTCAGCAAGAAGCAGCTAAATGTTGATTCAATAATATAACAGCATACTTTTACTCCGGCCAAATATAAGAAAAATATATTATGCAGAACATACTTTTACGGCTAACCGCCAATTAAAATATCGTTGCTTAGTCTTAAGCTGCGCATAAAAATTCCACTTTTGAGTGAAGGAGTAAAAGTATGCTGAAACTTTTTTTGAATCAACATTCATCTGCCTGCTGCTGATTTCTGTTCGTTCCGGAATGAGTTTAAAGGTCAACTCGCATCAAAGTCAGGCTCAATTATATTGGAGTGCATTTTGCTTTCAGCGCCAAATAAAATTTAACTCAAATTGCTGCAGCATTCTTCTGCCGATTCTGTTCGCCTGGTACTTCAGCCAGAAATTCGTCTGATTTTGGCCCATTTTACCTCGCCCAAGCACACACACATACATGCAAACATACATACAAACAAGCACACAAACATACATACTTAGATACATACATACAAACAGAAGAAGCGATCATAAATGCAAACAGAAGAAGAGGACATTATGCTTCGCTCCGGAATGGCGAACAGAAGTCAGCAAGAAGCAGCTAAATGTTGATTCAATAATATTACAGCATACTTTTACTCCGGCAAAATATAAGAAAAATATATTATGCAGAACATACTTTTACGGCTAAGCGCCAATTAAAATATCGTTGCTTAGTCTTAAGCTGCGCATAAAAATTCCACTTTTGAGTGAAGGAGTAAAAGAATGCTGTAACTTTTTTTGAATCAACATTCAGCTGCCTGTTGCTGATTTCTGTTCGTTCCGGAATGAGTTTAAAGGTGAACTCGCATCAAAGTCAGGCTCAATAATATTGGAGTGCATTTTGCTTTCAGCGCCAATTAAAATTTTACTCAAACTGCTGCAGCGTTCATCTACCGATTCTGTTCGGCTGGTACTTCAGCCAGAATTTCTTTTGATTTTGGCCCATTTTACCTCGCCCAAGCACACATACATACATGCAAACATACATACAAACAAGCACACAAACATACATACTTAGAAACATACATACATGCAAACAGAAGAAAAGGACATTATGCTTCGCACCGGAATGAGTTTAAAGGTGAACTCGCATCAAAGTCAGGCTCAATAATATTGGAGTGCATTTTGCTTTCAGCGCCAATTAAAATTTTACTCAAACTGCTGCAGCGTTCATCTACCGATTCTGTTCGGCTGGTACTTCAGCCAGAAATTCTTTTGATTTTGGCCCATTTTACCTCGCCCAAGCACACACACATACATGCAAACATACATACAAACAAGCACACAAACATGCATACTTAGAAACATACATACATGCAAACAGAAGAAGAGGACATTATGCTTCGCACCTGAATGAGTTTAAAATCACAAAATCCCTTAAAGCTCGTCCGTTTTAAGGACTAGCTGGTTGTTCTTTGGTCAAAAAATAGTCCTTGGCCTGCCATATCATATAAGCTTATCAAGAGGATCTTCAAACAGCTGCAATTTAAGGACTTTTCTTATAACAGAAAATCATGTTTTACTCAGCGATATATTTGCAGATCCTGTCGAGACCTATGTCAAAAAACTTATATTATTTAGGGCTATCAACTGTCCAAAGGACATTCAAATTGTCCTTGCAGTTGTCAAGAAAACAAGGATTTTGTGATTTCCTTTGCCCTTCGATTAATTTTTCTAAGTATTTGGATTCTTAACCCTCCATAACCCTTGAATGCAGTTCGATAGAATTAGTCCTTGCGATTCCAATGCACCATGTCCTTTGAAAATCCGTATGGAGCGAGTTAGAGCTAGTTTTGTGAATCCAAATAATTTTCAGAACAAAAAATAAGGCTGCATACTTTTACTCCCGCACTCAAAAACAGGTTTCTTATGCGCAGCTTAAATGTTAGCACTTATATATGAATTAGAATTATATCTGCATGATATATATTTCATATATTTTGCCGGAGTAATAGTATGCTGTAACTTTTTTGAATCAACATAAAGCTGCTTGCTGCTGACTTCTGTTCGCCTGGTACTTAAGGCTGGAAAAAACCAAAAATTTGCCAATCAGCTCGAATGGCAAAAGAACAAAAACCGACATGTGTATACGATTTGCATTGAATAAAATTTAAATAATTTAGAAATGGTGTTTTCAAAGATTTTTTTGATGCCGCGTTCGCATATCACTCTTGCCTACTTTTGAGCTGATTATGAAAAAGAATAGTTTGGTTTATTGTTGGAGAATTAAGTTAAACGTACAATTATAATTTACAAGTATATAAACAAAAATTATAATTTGTAAATGTGTTTGTTAATGATGGTAAATTTTGAGTAAAATATTGTAGGTATGTTATATTTTTTTCTCAGTTTTTATAGAAACATGATTGTTCTTCACCCTGTTTCGTTGGCATGTTATTGAAACTAATAGAAAATCTCATTGGCATGTTTTTAAGTATTTTCTGTGTGTTTACTGTTTAATTTCTTCAAAAATGTCCATCGCTTTGTGTAGGAAAGACAGAACATAGAAATTTTCAACTAGCTTGCATGTGTTCTCGTAAAACACATCGATTCTCAATGGTATTATCTTCTAGATCTCGTACATATATGTGTATGTGTGTGTGTCTGTTTCTGTATATTAATTTGTCATGTTCTTGAATGAGAGAACTAATGAAATTTTCTGTGCTGTTTATTGTGGAAACTGCAGGTCGAGTATTACCCCCAACACGAGCGACTGCGTCAACCAATCGCAGCCGTTTGTAAACGTTGTTTCTTACCCAACCGACCGATGATGAACTGGAGCAGTGCTGGCATACGCGGCAGTCTGTCCAAACACTATACGGATCCCCTAGACACAGCCCGACCATCGACTTCAGCAACAGCGGCTCGTATGCGCAGCAGTAGCCGCAGCATTTCGACCAACTCGCTACCCAGCGGACCCATTATCAATAACAGGATCAATCCACCTTTTCATTCATGGGGCACTCCGCCTCGTATTACAGCACTGCAAAGGCGCGTCTCTCGACGCAATGTTGAGTCCATGGACAATTATGATAACTAAATCAAGTAAAAAAAGAAATACAAAAAAAAAAAAACTATATCAAAACAATATAATCCAATAAAAGCAGTAACAATAAAGTGTTATATATCGTATACAAACAGATCTCTTAAAGCATATAGTTACATATAAACACATCTGTATACAAGTATTTTCGATGTAGTTGTTGTTAACTTAATAACTAATTAACACACACACACACACACACGAAGGCAGTGCAAAAGTATGCGTAACACTTAACACTTTGCGGTAGTGCGGTGCATATATCAAATACTTAATGAATATTGTATGTATATGAATGTGAGAAAACAAAGAAGAAGAAAAATGATGAGGTAACTGATACCACAGTGCAAAGCATAAGGACGTTTAAATATCAACTAAAAACTAAATCATATCTTGTATTTGTATTTAATTTTTCTTTTACTAATTCCACAAAAACAAATTAGTGCCAATGCCGTACCTTATACCCGACATATCCTTTAATTTTTCTTTTACTTGAACTCCCTACAAATATTTAAATACTTCATCAACCCAATCGATGATGTATTTTGACAATAATAATAATAATAATAATAATGTTCTAGATTTCATTATATTGTATATGTATTAGTACTCGTATACACCGAAGGACTACAAAAAACTAATAAGAAAAGCTGCGTCAAAGACAATAATTTAGACGAAAATCAGACAATAAACGAATTGACAATAATTGATACGAAGCCGACAAATATATAACATACACATATATCTTTATGTATTGAAATATTTATAATTAACAATTAAATATTTCATTCGTTTACTTACTGAAAAACTTTATTATTTTGTCGTATCGTAAACAAAAAAATATATAAAAAAAATGAAACCGAATATTTAAAACCTACAACATATTCAATGTGCGTAATTATAAGTCTGATGTTGTCAATAAATAACTTGTATGTTTATTTCCAATTTAAAGTATTTCAAATGCAAAATAATATACTATATAAAATAACTACTATATACAAATATTTACTTCGTTTATCTTCTGTCTATGAAATTGCTCAATAAACATTTTTGCGACTACAAAAAAAGGGCGCTGTAAAATAAATAGTACACAACACTTATCAATGATGTTATTATCTATAAATATATATACATACTATACAAACAATTCAAATTATATGAAATACTTCTTCTAAATGCAAATGCAAAAATATATACAATTATATATAGTATACCAACTTATTACCGTTTTGCTCCAAAACTAACTAAGACAAATGTAGTTTTATTTTGGCGGGCTTTCAATTCAAGTGGTAAAATATCATATTTTTAATTATTTTTATTTATACATAATATCGCGTTCTCATTTCTTATAAAATAAATACATTTAGTTGGCGCCTCGGAAAGCCATTTAAAGTGATTTAATATTAGATTTATAGCTAAGCCGATGATAAATAAATAGGTAAGTTAACATATGTGTTTGCCTCTGCTGTTGATTGTAATTCAAATCGTATCGTATAAGAATGAGAAAGGAAAGTGTGTCTTCTCATGACCAATATTTGGCTGCTTGTCCCTGGGCGGGCAGTGGATGATTATAGGCACTGGGCACAACATTGCCATGAACTGCCGCTGCCGTCGCATAATCCGTCGTCAACTGATGCTGGGCGACCGCATGGTGAGCGGCTGCCGCATTATAATTGGCTGCCGCCACCGCCGACTGGTTGAGATGATAGGCGGCCTGTGACCAGTTCGATGGCGACTCTAACTTTGCATAATTATCGCTTAAATGCAACGAGGGCGAGATCTTTGATACACTATCCGCGGTTAGTTTGGAAAAGTCATCAATGCTAAGCTTGGAATAGTCTAGAGTCAAAGGAAATAACTAGAGAGGGTTTTGAGTGATAAGAGAGAAAGTTTCCTTACCTTGATGATAGTAATTTTGGCTGGGAAAGTGTCCGTGTTGGGCAAAACCACCGGGGAAACCATGCTGTGCCGCCGCACTTTGCACCAAATCATAGCCACCCATTTGGTTGTGATGATGAGCCGCTGCTGCTGCTGCCGCTGCTGCACTGTGGGAGCTGGGCGCATGGGCTGTGGTGTGATGATGATGATGTGAACTGTCACTCATGCCCGCCGCACCACTGGCTGTGGTGCCGGCGGCGGGACTATAGCCAGACATAGAACCAACGCCCAGCGGGCCAAATCCAAGTGGAGCAGCAGCACCAGGGCCTCCCAGACCAACGCTACCAGCACCACTGCCATTCATGGGCGAAAGACCAGATCCTGAGCCACCCGAGTGTTTGCGCAGACGAGCTCGACGATTGGAGAACCACACCTGAATGCGTGCCTCTGTCAGGCTGGTGGTCTGAGCTAGCTCCTCCCTGGTATAGACATCCGGATACTGAGTCCTTGCAAAGGCACGCTCCAAAGCCTCTAGTTGCTCGGCGGTAAATGTGGTGCGGGAACGACGCTGTTTGCGTTTCAAAGGAATTCCTGGCTCCGATTCGGTATCACTTATGTCCGAGTCGCGACCTAAAAGACAGAAGCAACGAACAAAAAACGGTTGACAAAGGAACTTTCTAGGCCTTTATTAAAAGGCTAGAAAAAATTATAAACGCCTTGTAAGAAGAAGTCATAAAATTGTTCACGCTGAATGGAAAATGAAATTTAACTAAATCATATTCGATGGGTGGCCAACCAGCCAACCACCAAAGACGTTTCTAGTGGATCGTGTGAACCCCCCCCCCCCCAAAAAAAAATATCAGTGAGAAAGTGAATGTGGGAAATTGGAATTGAGAATTGGGAGTGTCGACGTTCACTGCGCGCCATTGCATATTAATTGAAACGTTCGGGAGCGCAACAAATCTGTCAAAAGAAAAAGCCGAAGATCGCAACACAGCTGGAGAAAAACACAGGAGAGAGAAGGGGTGAAGGGGCGATGCGTGTCATAAAAATCAACCACAGTTGACAAGTGACACAATATATCAAATTACACAAGAAGATGATCGGCAAGTTGTCAACTGTTTCTATCCCCCATTGGAGGAGTGGGCCAATTAACTTCGGCTTCTGTTTACCAAAAGGAAATATGTTGCCACCGCCGAAGTGGAGCGAAATCGGGCATGAAGCGAGGCGTGTGGCAAAGAGTCGAGATCACTGGTTGGTTACCACAAACACATGATGTGGTGTTAAGTCGAAGGGGCATGCCAAATTATTTGGAGAGCTCATTACACAATAAAGTGACAGTGGGGAGGGCTTTAATTTAACTGTTAGGGTTACGAACGCCGCTCTAGATCAAAGAGAAATGTACCACATATTTTTCAACAAGATCACAAGATCATTTTTCAAAAACCCAAAAACACACACAAGAAAGAATGAAGGAAAACGAATCGAGCCAAACCGTTGTTCTTAAAGCGGAAACTATTTTTCTATGGTTACCGCACCGCCATCGATTAAATCGATCGTCCTTGATCGTGTAGCTGGGTGAAAGTATGTGTGTGTGTGTGTGGGGAACAGGAAGAAGGTAAAATTGTGGTCAGTGTAAAGGCGTTGTAATCTTTTCCGGTCTGTCCAGTTACCAAAAATAATTAATTGCTTTACGGGATGAGGCGACTTTTGATATCATTTGTGTAACAAATAGAGCTAAATTGTAAACAGGAAGTGTGATTTTTTTTTTTAGAATTACTGATCAAGTACAGTTGATAGTTGTTTCCAAAGAAATTTTAGAAGGGGTTTATATATAAAAGCAAGGCTCCATTCTTCGATCAAAAAGATTATTTAGCAAAAAGTTAAGATAAAGTGATTTTAAGTGGTTTATACTAATGGTTATTTCAATTTCAATAACAACTAACACTCTCATCAATCCCACCTAAATAATTTTTTTAGACCGAACCTTTAAAACATATTCATGTCAAAATCAAATTTCTACACGTTGCTTACATAAACATTGCAAATCTTTATACATAATAGGATTTTCACAAAAGCTTGTTACAATACAGCCACAAAGCCTCAACTTAAGATCCAAAGAGTCTGGCACGCTTACAACCGATCCAAACAAAAGCCCGCGCAAAAGAAACAGAAAGCAATCTTAAATATTGAAAACGCCCACTGTTTAGTGCCTTGAATACGAAAATTCTCATGCGTATTAAGAGAAAGAGAAATAAAATACAGTAGTCGAGAGACTATTAATCTTTCAACACACGCAACAATAAAACTTAATTATTAAAAACGAGTTCCCAAAACAACAACCAAAAACATAAACTGCAGAAGCTGTTCACAAAATAAGTATATAAAAGAGCAAGCTATCAAACAGAGAAAAAGAGAAAGAAAAGCGTCAGAAAAATCAATTAGTTTTTAAATGTTAAACAATTTATTAATTTGTTGCCGCTACAAGTCAAAAGAAATACAAGAGGCACAGCGAAAAACAATCAAATCAATTTAACAATTTAACAATCCAAAGGTGGGCTCAAAATACAAAAAAATCATATAAAACAAAAATCAATTTTTGGCACCACTCTGGCTACCGGTGTGGCGCTGTGCCTGCCAGCTTTTGTAGCTTTCTTTCGTATTTGTTTTTTTCTTTTTTTTTTTGATTTTTCGAAACTGGGCGAGAGCAAGTGATAAATTACTGTGTGTGGTTTTGTAATCCCTGCGAGTGGTATCGATCATACGACGTTTTCCAACTGCATTTTCAAACAGCAGGTAGTAAATGGTCAGGAGAAAATGGTGGAGTGGGGCATACTAGAGTGGAGGGGAGCAGTGCTGTGTGGTCAACGGTGGTGCCAAAGCCCCATTCCAAATGCACACACACTCTTGATGGACAGATCAGACTTTTTGTCCAACAAAATAAAGGGGCAAAGATCAATCGAAAAACAAAACCAAAAATACCAACCATAGATGAAATTCTTCAGTCATCAATCAACAAGAAACTGACACAATTTAAATTGACTGCATCTAATATATTCCAATCTTTGAGATTGCTGCAATTGAATAAAACTCCAAGCAACAAACGCTAAGTAAATGAAATTGTATATATACACGATACCGAAGGAGTATATTCGGTTTGTGCAAGGTCCGACATGGTGACTTTTCCAAAACCTTTTAAGCTAGACACTTGAAACTTTGCAAATAACTATTTCTATGGCCGGTACAGATAAAGGATCAAGATTGGGCTTCTACGCCTGCTAAGCGGCTGGAAAACCGGAAAGTTTGTTAGCTAAAAATCGATTGATCCACATATTTCCCATATCCTTGAAGTTAGAAATACCAAATTTGGTAATGTTACCAACTGGTGTTTCCCAAAAGAAAATATTATATTTGAGAGTCCGTTTTTAAGCGAAAGCCATCAAATTTTGCGTCAGAGAAGATGATGACGGCCCACAGAAAACTTCATCAAGACTTTGTTTCTTTTCTTGGCAATATAGCTGGTGGCATACCCGAACGATCTGCATCAGCCAACTTTTAAAATCAGGCCTATTCGTATCCTAACTAACCTATAACTAACATAACATAAGAATAAGGGTTTGGGTATGGGGAAAAATTAGTAGAAATTAGTAGAAATTTTTAAGAGGTATAGAGTATATCGCATT
The DNA here is from genome assembly GCA_035044585.1 of Scaptomyza polygonia. Taxonomy (NCBI): domain Eukaryota; kingdom Metazoa; phylum Arthropoda; class Insecta; order Diptera; family Drosophilidae; genus Scaptomyza; species Scaptomyza polygonia. The sequence goes on from JAWNNU010001679.1 coordinate 9,992, forward strand.
CGGTAGCTTCTGAGTGCAACGATTCCACTTGTTTGTATTCAATTCATTGCTCCACGGACTACTATATGAAATTATTATTTGTGGCTCACAATGTGGAGTTAAACCTTAAGTTCGAGTTGCTGATGATGGAGATGAAGGTTAATGTCAGCTGTCAGATGGAGACACGCGCGGTTCTGTCACCGAGCAGATTTGGGAAACACAAAAATGGCTTATAGTACACAACAACAACAACCAATATGCACAGCTATGTAGGTTTGAAGACTTAAGATTCTTGTCAGCAAAAGGATTACAGGAGCATTAAAAGCACACACGCATATACATGTTCATATATATATACACGGCAGTTTTTTTTTCGGAAATTTAACAAGCGTTGAGTTGGTGTTTATTTTATTTTTTGTTTAAGTTTATTTTGTTCTTTTGCTTGTTTTTTTCTTAAACACGGTGTTTGTTTTTAAATTGGCAAAGCTTTGTGAAAAGACCTTGAAATTTTGAATTAAGTTTGAATAAATCACCACAGAAAATTTGTATTCAAAAATAATACAACAAAACTTCTCAAAATACCAACTTGAACTCGTATTTATTATAAGGAGAAATCTCTATTTCTCTTCGGCTTAGAAAAATTTAGCTAAAAGCGTATAATTATATAACAATTATTTATTTAAATATTTCACATAAAGTATTTTCGAATAAAAATATGCAGCTATCAACGCCCTCGCCATATTCAAAATGATTAAGAAAATACAAATGAGGGGAAAGGGTATCAGAACATAATTAAATGCCATGTTCAAGTCGCTCGAAACATTTAAACTAATTTACAAAATTGTTAACAGAACAGAACAGTGATGAGGAGAGAAGAGAGAAAGGCAAAGGGAAGAAACCAAAAATTAGTTATAATCATAATCCGGCGGCAAAAGAGTCGATTGTAGAAAATTAAGGCAGCCGATTCAGAATGAAATGAAACTAATTTAAATAACAATGCGCACCAAACACTTGATCAAAACAAATCCCTAACCAACCAGCCAACCAACCAAACCAACCAGAAGATGATCAGACAAGATACAGATGCAGATACAGATGCAGATACAGAGATACTCAGATACTAAGTCAGTGAGCGCAGCAATATGGGCTTGTTGGGCAAGTTGTGGCTAAAGTGTGATAATACGTTAATAAAATATTTTGTAACTCATCAACACAAACGAACGAAACGCAGTAGCTCAGCGGTACATCGAAGGCAGAGTATCTCAACAATGAGATCAAACGGAACGACGCAGGACACCCTGGTGGGCATTAAAGATGCCGCCACATATCGGTGCATTTGATGTTGAGGCGCTGCTTTTGTTACGTTGACACTTTTTTCGGGCATGAACGATTTTAATGGGCTCTTCTCCTCCCCCTCTTAACGGACCGAACAAATGAGCCACACCATATGCATGATCGAGAGCCCACAAGATGTGTGTGTGTGTGTGTGTTTGTGTGTGTAGGGACCGCGCACATATGAATACACTCACAAGGAGCAGGGATATATATTTTTTGCGCAATCATCTCGAATCTTACTCTCTCTTACTTTTTTTTGTAGGTCATTTGTCATGAGACACTGCAAACAGTGCTCTCTCTACTTCTTCGCTCTTTCTCTCTGATGCTCTGTCTAGCATTAGAGAAGGTGTGAACTGTGCGTGTGTGTGTGTGTGTTACACGATTCTTCAGTTTCATCGAGAGCAGCGACCGTTTGTCTGTTGCGGCCATTGCGACTTTTTCTTTATTTTTTTTTTTTTGCAAATAATTGAACCTGTTTGTATTTGCGGACTTTGTTCTGTAGCCCGGTTTTATCTCTCTCTCTCTCTCTCTCTCTCTCTCTCTCTGTCTCTCTCTGTCTGCCTATTGTAGCCGCATTGTCTGGCTGGGTAAAATATTTAGTAAATAGCCTTTTTTTTTAAAGGCAATTCCCACGCGTTCCGCTTGCGGCGGTATCCTTGCCGCACCGCATTGATCCATTGTTGTAGTCCTGTGCGTCTTTTCATTTACACTAATTACCACAAGTGTGTTTTCTATTTTTTCGATTTCTTGACTTTTTGACTGTCGGTGTTTTGGCATTTGATTTTTTGTTTGTGTTTGTGTTTGTTCTGTTTGTTACTTTCTTTGGAGTGGGCCTTGAGCTGACATGGGTTTGGCCTATTATCACGCCAACTAATAATACAAATCGCACGCGTATTTATCAGACATCAGGTCGGCATTTATTTTATTGTAAAAAAAAACCTAGCATCAATCTATTGTTAATCGCATATAGCGTAGGCGTTGCAACATTTAGCGGCAATTTTGTTGCATCTGCACAAAGTGGGAAGGCGTTTAATTTAGTTTATAAAAAGCGCCATTTTTCGTAGAACTACGATACTTAAAATTCGCTAAAATTTCAAACCTTAAATTTCTACTAATACCTCTTCAATGCTGTACTATTTTCACGGTAAGACCAAGACCATCTTCATTTCCAAGTATTATAGAAAAAAATTTCGACATAACCAACTTGAACTTCAATATGAAACTCTGTTTTTGATTGAACCAAATTGCGGGCTTCTGGAAATGAATTCGGTATATGGAAAAATTCGATATAGCAGTAGTTGGACTTTAGCCCATACAACATACAATGACCTTATAAAATATTGAGTAATATTTTAATTTCAAAGTTAAATGTAATGCAATTTTAATTGGACTTTTTTGATTGAAACGCGTGGCGGCATCTTAAAAAAAAACTATCAATGCTCCTAATAACATCTTTATATCAAACGCTTTTGATTTCAATTCAAGTCGCTCCCCCATCTTATAGCCCCCCTCTCCCGCTGTCCTCAGCTTTGTGTCACCAGTAGCTAGTTGGGATTTCAGTTTAAGGCCCCACGCAACAGCCAAAAAATCAAAAAAAACTTTTTTTATATTTGTGTGTGTTTTTTGTTCAGTTATTATTTTATTTGATATATATTCCACATCATTTGGTCGCATTTGGTGTGGCTCAGTGTGTTGTTGTTGTTGTTGTACGAAAGATCAAAAGGGAGACCGCCGCTAAACACAGTCAACGACAATGAGCCATGTCTCTCAGTGTGTGTGTGTGTGTGTGTGTTGGGGCCAAGAGATGTGGCCCTGGCCCATCTTGCAGTTTTGTGTATAAATTGTACAAAATCAAAATCAAACGAAATTATAAGTGAAATACGAGAGAGAGAGAGAGAAGAGAAATATATACAGATGTATATATGTATTTAATAATGCATAATAATTTTTTTTTGGTCTGCTACAGGTTACCCTTAGTCGCCCCCTCTTCTCCTTGTTCCCACCAAGAAGTCAGGCGTTGATTACAGGCAAGGGCACCGACGACGAACCAATGTTTTAATGCTGCCCAGCTGAACGATTCGTGCTCGTGCACACTGTGAATGTGTCTCTGTGAATATATATAGTATAGTATAGTATTTTGTTCCGATTGCGTTATGATTGTAAAGGGCGACCCATCCAACCAACTGACCAAGCCAAGGAAACATAATGACGGAGCATCATTACGATGAAGTCCAAGTGGAATTGATATAGAGTGGGAATGATTCAGATGATGATGATGATGATGGGAGGGCGTTTGCTTATTATACGCTTCGACAACATAATGATATAGCTCTTGTCTTGCAAGTTATATAGATTATATTTAGTAATTGGCATTTGGTACGATTGGAGCCACCACTTGGAGAAATAGTTAAATGGCTTGGGCATACAGGTGCTGAGCAGAGCATGGATGAACGATTAACCAAGTGGAATTTTGTTATTGCAAACTGAATAATCTTAAGATTCCAATTGAATAGTAATAGGCTCAATGAATGACGAGAGAGGGTCTCTCAAGTCATCCAAGAAATGTCATATAAACTATTTGTTGTGAAAACGACCTTCTAACGATATTTGTTAGCTAAACACCTGATCTTTTCACTTTGTAATTGTTGATCCCATTTCCCTCACAGCAAGTGAAGTAAACATTTTCTGCGCTCAAGGTTAGGAAATACCAAAAAACATGAATCAATGTTCCATTCAGTACAACAATCTCTCTCTCTCTGCGTCAAGGTGACAATTCTGTTTATCAATACTTACTGTCTATCACCCACTGTTCTATTGTGAATGGATTGTGTGTGTGTGTGATGTTGTGACAGAAAAATCGAAAACGGCAAAACATCACAGGTTGTCGGCAAAAATGCACAATTGGCAAAGGGGCAAAGGAGAAAGAGAATTCAAATAACGACTTGTCGGCTAAAGTACAGTAAGAAAAAAAAGAGAGAATCACGAGAAAAAAAAAAGTGTTTTTTTTTCTAATGATGCAACAACAGTAATAACAACGGCTCAGACAAAATTTCTAGTTGTCGTAAAAACTGGGCAAACCGATAACCGAACCAAACGCGAGTCGTCGGTCAACGCTTTGACCCCCGCCGATCGTTTATCGAATGACTTTGCATATTTAGCATGATTATTGGCTCGAAGTAGGAGTTTGAAGCCAAAGTCGAAGTCGAAGTCGAGGTCTCACGCAAGGCATTTCAAAACAACAGAAAAAAAAAAACCGGGTTATTAGCTGTAGAAGAGAACCTCTCTCTCTCACTCTCTCTGTCTGTCTGGTTATGGTGTACTTGGTTTTGATTCTCAGGTGTCATCATCTACACCTACTTTGTGTCTGTTTTCGATCGGATCGTTATCGTATCGTATCGCTGGATCTATTGTAACATTTTGAGCGGCTTTGATTTAAGTTTAAGTCGCTCGTTCTAAGACGATCAAAGCAACAAACCAATATGCCGACTGACAGATAGACTGGCAGACTGGCAGACAGACAGGCAGACAGACAAATACAATTTTGTTGATTTGAGCAAAGCAACAAATGATTTGGGAATGATTTTTCAGAAATTGCCACCAATACATGATCTCTCTTTAATTTTTTCCGTAGCCCCAAACGAATATCTTTTACTGTAGTTACTGGTTGGCAAAAACAAAACATATAAGAAAGAAAAAGAAAAAACTTACCGCCCAATATTCCATGGATTGTATAGTCCTTGCGTCCATCTTCGCTACTCCGATCGTTGCCTCTCAACAATCGACTGATCGATGATGTTGATGGTGGATCCGCAAAGCCCTCCTAAACAAAAGGAACGTTTATCAATTGGAAAACAATCTTGTAAATAGCATTCATTCTCATTATACTATATATTTGTATCTCTCTTTATCTTTGTATCTCACCGAAATGAAAACACGCACACACATAGAAATCCAATTAAGATAAGCGCTAGCCGCATAAATATTTTCTGAGCTACCGGGTTGAGGCCAGCCCATAAATTACGCATACGTTAGGCGGTGTCAGTCGACAAACGGATTTTACTTATGCACTTTGGATATTCAGTCAGTGACATTAATTCCTCAACAGTAGCTCTGCCCACTTGCTCTCTCTCTCTCTCTCTTTCTCGCTTTACTGTAATCCAATTAGGAGAAATGTCAAGCTACAGCTGCAGGGCTTGGGAATTTGTCAAAGTTGTCACGTGTTCTCGTTATTACAGCGATATATACTATTTACAGGTGTGAATCTAATGCGAAACATATAAAAGTTTACAGGCAGGGTCTTTCGTTTTGGGAAAGTCCACTTCGGAGCTAGGTTCTTTAACAGCATCCAGGGATTGGGAGACACTTTTGTCTACCCAAGTAACTAATTGTTCCAAAACAAGAGAACTTTAGTCTGTTTTTGTATTCCATATTTAATTATAAAAAACTCAAGCCTATCAATCTCAATTCGAGTGGCGCTAAGGCCACCCCAAAAACACCTTTTCGTAATTTCCGAGAAAAATTAATTGAAATCGAAGTCAAATCCGTCAAAATCTGAAGCAATTTCTCATGCAATGCAACCGAACTGAAATGTCAGTTTTCATTAGAGCAACAAACGTCGAGCGACGTCGACTTGAAGTCTCCTTTTAATGTTGCCACGTTGCAAGTTGCAGGCTAATCGTTGGCTGCAACTGTGCGACGTCTGAGGCATAAGTGACCCAACGTCAGCGTCTCAAATGGAGTGGCATGTGCCGCAAACACATCTTTTTATTTCTCTCTCTCTTTTATTTCGTTATGATTATTTATAATCACATTATTTTTGCCCCCCTCTCTTTAATGTAGGTGCCACAACTGGCACCTCACACACACAAACATATATGTATGTACAAATATAGACATGGCCCAGAGACATCGCTTAGAGCTCGACTTGAAACTGACATTTTGTACGGGTTTTTTTTTACCGTCTTGTAAAAAATACTGCGCTTCACTTATGCCACATAGTACTCTACGGTTTGTCTGGGGCTACTAGCTCTTATTTCTATTGAATGTGTCATGAATATGACAACAACAACAAACTGGAATATGTTTTGATTTTCAAACTAGACTTTTGTTGCGCATACATTTTTATGAGCCGGGAGGGATCTGGATCTGGGGCTTGTGGCTGTTGTTGTTGTTGCTGGTCAGTTAGTTTGCCTACCGGTTGCTGGAATGTGTGACAGCTTATGTTGTAGCAACTGACAACTGCCGGCCGCGCCCCTCTCGCTCTCTCTCTCTCACTCTGTGTCTGCGTGTGTTATGCCCCCCGACTGTGCGACACCTTTTTTTTTTGCTTTGCTTCTTGACTGTTTGGCGGTTTGATTTCCTTCTGACCAAAAACACAAATTCAATTGAAATTTAATTAATTAGTTGACAGTTGGATTGACATTTGAGCGCGCTTTGATACTGAAACCAAAAATAACAAAAAACATAATAAAATTTCATTTCAAGATCTCGTTTTTTGTTTTACTCCTTTTTGTTTCGTTGGTTTCTAGCGTGAGTGAGTGACAGGTGTGATCCTGAGCTCGGTTCTCTTTAAACATATAATATGATAGGATAGATAATTCTTAGAAATCAACAGTTTGTCAGATCGAGTCAACGTTTCAAAAGATTAAAAATATTTTGCAATCGAAACAGAAAAAAAATTATTTATTCAAGTTGCGAATTAATTGCTGTTCTCAAGTTTGATCTTTACGATCAGAATTCGTTACTGGCGATTAATCAATTGATTTATGCAATAAAATACGACCTGAATCAATCACGAACATGCAACAATACACAACTGCACAACAATTGTTTGTTGCCTGCAACCAACACAAACTAAGCCAGGCTTTAACCACAGTCTTGGCAAGAGACAAGAGGCTTGGCGAGAGACGCGAGACGCGAGACGAGCAAGCATAAGAAATGCGGATCCAGGCCGATGGCGTATTCTAATTAAGCGTGAAGCGCACCTGGAGGCTCTTCTTACGCCTACTGCCACAACACGATAGACAGAGATAGAGAGAATATGATGCAACTGGGCTGGCCGTGTGCCGTTTGCAATACGGCAAGAGCGAGAGAGATACAATATCTTGGCAGCAAACGCAGCGATCGCAGCATCGATGGACATTTGAATTGGTATCGCCACATAAACTGTAACTAATTGCGGCATCAAATAAAGAGAGCAAAGCAGCCGCCAAAGACCCCAGCTTGATGGGGAGCAAATGGGGCAAGAAGGGTTTCGAGGAGCGCAGAGGGAAATTGCTAAGGGGCCCTTCGATCAGAAGTAGGCATCATGCCATAAACAAAAACAAAAACAAAACAAACGAGACACTTGGTCTGCCCCAAGTCCAGCTCCCCTTTTTAAAAGCAAACAATATTGGTGTAGGTTCAAAAAATCAGTTTTTGTGCAAATTGCGCTTCAAGGCTTTGTTTTTTTTTTTTTTGAACATGCTTTGTTTGCGATTCTCCTTGATTTTTTTATGATTTTTGGAAATAATGTATTTTTGTTGTTGTTATGTTTAATGTGTGAAAATATAATGACAATATTAGTTCCGAGTTGAGTTGAGTTTTGTGTGGGGTTAAAATATATAAACTGACGCCTTTTTTTGATTTTAACTTTGAATGGTGATATTTGGATCGGTAACATACACTCAAAGAAATAATAGTTCCATTCGTTAAAGCCAACTGAATAAGTCGAATTTTTTTCTTTTGTTTGGCTATTTGAACAATTATTTCCGGTCCTCAACTTTGAAACTTATTCTTACGCTTTTTAGCCTTATCCAAGAATCTGTTGCTGTCTTAAACTCTTTTAATGTAAGCCAACTGTATTTAATGCCGTTATATGCAACACGAGCTGCATGTTAACCTTCCTCCTCAAAAACATAAATAAACCTGGCTGGTTGCCGTAAGTTAAAATGCGTGTCAAACCGGAAGTTAGAAGTGCTTGCCAAAAGGCAAAACATACACAAAACATGAAAAACAAAAACCGAAAAGGGAAAAAATAAAAACATATTGCGCTTTTGTGTGTTGCACCTTGTTAGCCTCAAGGATGAAATCGACACAACAAAAAGGCGGCCGACATGAAAAAATCAAGTTGGCCGTTAGCGTTTTAGCCGACTTGTGTCTTGTGTGTACTCTCTTGTTTATGGTTTAATCGATTTCTTAACGGTCTGGGTGGCATTGCGAAAATTTGTCGTCGCCGATGTACAACAAAATTGTCAATCGATGTACTATGTTTGAATGAAGGATATTTGTATAATAGCAGACGGCATATGCAAAGGGCCAAAAGGAAGATGGCAACGTGCCATAAACAAAGACAGCGGGTGGCTCTGAGGCTTCGGTTCGGAGCCGCAACAGGAGTCGGGAGTGTGCCACGTGACTTTTCGGAAAAACGGAAGTAAGCCAATGTCTTTGGTTGTTGTTTATACTCTGCAATCTGAATGGACATAATGTGAATGTAATGCGGTTAGGCTCGACTACTGGGCGGCACATTGCAAATCCTTATCCTATTTATGGCCATCACATTTATTGCTTCCTGCGCAGGTGCACAGGTTCAAAAGAGAGAGAGATAGAGAGAGAGAGAGAGAGAGAGAGAGAGAGAGGAGTCTTCAACTGTGCGTCCACTCACCTTGATAAGTTTTTCGCGTATCTCCCAACTGAATATGCCGGGATTTTCCTTGCGCAACTCATCGATTCTTCCCTCAATCTCTGGCGATGTTACCTTCGGCTTTGAACCACCAATCACTCCAGGTCGAATCGAACCCGTCTCCTGATAGCGATTCAATATTTTTGATACGCAGCCATGCGAAACCCTCAGTTGTCGCGATATCACACAGGGTCTTACTCCACTAGCCGCCATTTCGACGATTTTCAGGCGTATATGATTGGGCAACGGACGTCCATTGATGAAGACGCCGCCAAGTTGATTGACGCGTCCTTGCCCTGTAATTAAATCGATTACAAATTAGACAACGAGGAAAATTTAGGATCGATCCGAACATGCAGTTAAATCAGAGTTTTACCGGAACTTGGAAACACAGAAAGTTTGTTTTTTGTTGGAATAAAGTTCAAAGTTGAAAAAATAAGTATCGAATAGGTTTTTTAATAAAATTATAGCAATTGAAAGGTTGGTACCGTCGTACTTTTCTTAAGGTTCCATGTTAAAAAAGGTTTAAATAAAAAATCCGTCTTTTATATTGTGTTCAAACTAGACAAATCTATGACTTATAAACCATTTCTTATGTATCGAGGCTCAGTTTTAACGAAGTTTTGGCAATCAAACAAACAGATTTACGAGTAGAATCGGGTGTTAAACCATACGAAATAACCAAAACATGACTAAAGTAGCATAAGTTTTGATTATCGGTTGAGTTATGACAAAGTTTCGGCATTGTAAAGATTAAATCAGTGCCTTTTTATCTATCGGATGAACATAAGGGTATCAGAACTGAATTCAGGTATTATTCTAGAAAAACAACCACTTACAAAATGGCGTCGGAATTGAAAAATTAGTCAAGTATTGCAAAAGTCATTCTAGTGTGAGAATTTCCATTCATCATACGAACTCCTTTTTGACCATAGATACAATTTTTGCTTGAATTTCAACCGAAATCGTTTTTGCCTAATGTTGAATAGTCATTTCTATTAGTGATAAGCTTAATCCTTTTAGCTGAAGACTTACCTTGAAAAGGATATCCGGCAAAAAGCGGTCGCAACGAATTGGCGCTGGACATATCCATTATTTCAAGCTGAGGAACTATGTTTTAGAGCTGGTTAACGGATGCGAATAGTAAAGGACCACAAATCAAGCTAAGGGCTGATGTGGGTCCCAATACATAGGGGTCTATTTCCACGGACCACAACAAAAACAACGACAAGGAAAAGAGGATGTTGAGCAAGCACAATTTATATAAATACAACAATCAATAATCAATCACAAATTCACATGCTGCTGGCCACGAATTAAACAGGGCTTCAATCACAGTTGAACAGCACACGCGATTTCCGACGGAAGCAAAGGAGTTTTTGTTTCGGTTTTCGTCTTCTCTTTTTGCGCGCGCACAAAACACGTTCGGGTTGTGGGCTTTCACGTTTCTTGGAATTTTAGCGGCGCGCTGAACAAAAACGATCAAACAGCACGAGACTTGCAAAGCAACTAAAGGCATAAATTAACAAACGGCGACGCCGCGGCGACGAATGCGGGCCAACAATTGAGATCGCGGGCCATAAAACTGGTTTCCACACACACAAACACGGCACACACAGAAGCAGAGAGAGCAGCAGCAGCAGCGGCGGCAGCTTTCGCGTCCGCCCTTTTGTTATTATTGTGTTTGGCGCCACAAATATGGCAACGATCAAAAAATCAAATAAAACTTCAGCTAGCGAGTTTTGCGCTTGCTAACTCTCTCTCTCGCTCTCTCGCTCGTTTTGCTCTGTCACTCGTTGGTCGTGAACGCCTCTCTTCGTTGAGCTGCGCACGCTGACTGGTTGTTGTGAAGTTATCGTTGTATTACTATTTCTTCTTAAAAGGGGGCGGTTATTCGCTTTGATATCAAACAAACAATCTATAAGAAAATCAACCCCACTCTCTTTATAAACATCATCAGCGATCTCTGTGCAGCTGTCAGCTAGTCCTGTCATGGCTGTTGTCCTGTGTGTGTGTGTGTGTGTGTTGTCCTTGTGTGTGTGAAATATATATGACTTTTGTCGCTGGCAGCCAATTAAAGCGTGAAGGCTGCCGTCGGCACAGGACACACTGCCAAAAACCAGGGTCTGGGACTGGGACACATGGCCTCCGTTTTTACCTCGTGCAGCATTATATTATCAATCGTTACGCTTGACATTTTGACACCCACAGCCAGTATGTGTGTGTGTGTGTGCTTTACCCCATTATATTCCTTATGTTGTTGTTGTTGATTTGCAATTTCTTTGGATTGTTAGTTGGGTTAGGTCCAAGTCATAGGCTTTCGCTTGTTTCTTCTCCCCCAGCATTTCTTGTTTGTCATCGTCAACTTGGCTTTATCCTGGCAAACGAAATCGAAAACGAAAACCCAACACAATAGAAGTTCATGCCTATTTACGACAACCCTACTTCCACTCTACACTCTCGTTGCTGTCTGTTTTTTGTTTGTGCAGACATCATTTAGTTCAATTTGCTGTTTATACTTGGCAAAGTCAAGATAGTTTGTATGTTTGTTGTTGCTGCCATTTCGTTAGCACTCTGTTTGGCATATGAATTATGTTTTGCTATACAATTTAATGGGATGCCATGTGGTGCAGTAAAAAGCATGTTTTCACAATCAACTACAAGCTTTCTTGTTTTTTTTTTTGTTGTGGGGAGACTTGTGATGTCAATTATTGATTTGTTGATTGGAAGATAAGTTTTTATCTAGTGCAGATTTTTTATCTCATACATTTCAAAACCATAATGCACATTTTAAGTTCTCTCCTTCTAACGAGTTTCTCTATTCATTAGGGGAGGGTTCGGTTAACAAATAGTACAACCCTCAGCTGCAAAAGTCATTTACGAAAATACTTTATATACAATCATAAAAATCTATCAACAGCCGTTAATTGCAATCGATAAAGTAGACTTTAAAACGAAAGTGAAAGGCAGAGCGGGAGAGAGTCACACCTGGTGTAGCAAATTAAATTTTTGAAAAAAAAGAATTATAATAGAAATACGCATTAACAAAAGCCAAAAGCAGCGAAAGGACATCGTCATACACACAAAGAATTAAGCGTGAAGTTTACGCATATTAACAAATATACGCACATGCAACGGCAAACACACACACATATATACATACACTCGCCGCCTGCATCTGGCCCAAAATAAAAAAAATCCAAAAGCAAATAGAACAACCAGTCAATAAGTAAAATGGCCGTTGGTACAATTTCTTTGTGTGTGGTAGTTTAATGTGTTTTTTGTGTTTGTGGCAGCAAGCCGGAATGCAAATGTGCAAATGGAATGGAAGCGGAATTGAGTCGCTGATACTTGCAGGCTGTTCAAACAAGGATAAGAAGAACCACTCTGACGTTAATCAGCATAAAATTCGATGCTAATGAAGCGTCATGCAATGCAATGTTATGTTCAAATGTTCGAGTCCTTTTCGAATCACTTGAATGCTCTCGCATGCCTCATCTGCTTCTTACTTCTTCAATGCCAAATGCAAATGAGCCACAGTACAGAAAGGACAGCAAATACAGCAAACCATTAATATCAGATGTCTTGCACAGAAAAATTAAGAAAACCACAAAACCTGACCGCGATAAACATGACAAATTTCCTAATTTGCGTATTGACAGTTTTCAATTATTGAAATTTCTCAAGCGTGCCGCTCTGCCTTTGACCCAAACCAGGATAAAAATTTAATAGAAAAAGCCAAAACATTTTTATGTTCTCGTTATCCTTGTCAAAACGGAAGTTTGCCACCAACGCTTGTGGGCGTTCTCGACTAGCATCCTGTTTAAGTTAAATTATATGCGCCACAGCAGATAGGTTTTAAAGTTGAGCATTAATTGGCTTGTTAAGTAGGCTTGTCAAGTAAAAATTATGAGATTTATTACAATTATTGAATTATGATTATTTTATAACTCTTACCATAGAAATTCCTCTTAACCAAATGAACGAATTGAAAAACGCGCTGATTTTCTTTCCAATTCCAATTGATACAAATTTTCTGCTCTTCGCTTTTAGGGATTCAATATTAGGACAGTAGGCATAATTTTGCTTGCCAGCTTTGAGAAAATTCGTTGTATAGAATGGGGTTTTCATTGAACCAAGTTGCAGTGCTCTAGTAATTAATTCGTGATATTTAAAACTTCTTCTATGAACTGTATCATTTTAGAAGGACTTTAAACTCTTGAGCAGTTAAGTTTCAATGAGTTATAAAAATGATAAGATTTATTTCAATTATGGAAATATTCTTTGGAAAAATTATTACCACGGAAATTCCTCTTAACCGAATGAATGGTTTGGTTTACCTATGTTTCCTCACAACATATCTTAATTCCATTTATATTTTTCACCCGAATCTTATCATAAAATCCTTTCCAAACAGAACCGTTAGTTGGCTATATCAACAAACTCCTGTGCGACAGCAAACCACATATTATAATGGAGTTCCACTTAATGATCAATCAAATGCCGTTAGACAACTGTCAACAAGCAATCCTTGGTATATTTCATGAGTATTCAAATCTTAATCGTTGCCAGTAGCTGCAACTTCAGGCTAAACAAACAAACAGGAAAAAATTCAAAGATTGAGGAAATTTCTTGACCCCTTGGCAACAAGATCAAATATTGAACAATCCCAAGGTGTGAGAGGCTCATGACGGATTGCTGTTCCATCTGAACATTGGGACAAGTGAAAATTAGGAAGCCAACTCAAACACACACAACCGAAGCACGCAAGTAGAAAGAAGGAAGACAATTGTCAACAGTTTTCACTCCTTCATGCTAAATTTGTGAGTCAAACAAACGAAGTTGATGGTCCCGCAGGACTCTTGGCATGAGGCAAATACCAAACAGATGTACAACTAGACGACGGGGCGCTGCAAGGCTGCCTTTTGGAATAGATGAGGACGACACGGTAGCTCAGCAAGTGGCAAGAACATGTTTGGGCTACTCGTTCGGCATTCGGTAGTCATAAACACACGAAGTCAAAAGGATTGTTCCTAGTATTTTGGGACACATCTCTGTATTCCTGTTACAGGGCTTCATTTTTATGATCGTATGTGAGTGTGTGTGTATCTTGAATGAATTCGAGTGCGCTTGCGTGTACTTAAAGTTTTATAGCATTCGATGATCATCATCCATAGACATTTGCAGGAATCTCTCTTGAGTTTAATGCTTGGCGACATTATTTACAGCTCCCTTGTAAATCTTTATCCCACATTGTGCATTCAAAATATGTGCTCCGGTTGCGAGATAAAAGACGTCTTTCAGAACCTGCTTTTTCGCACTTCCATTCACATAAAGTTTTTGATTTGAGAGCATTGCTAAACAGGAGGAGATTCGATTTTTTTATGGGACACTAATTGGGGGGCTTTGTATACTTAATATTAACTGGAAACTGTCCAGAGAGTGTGAAGTTTGACATTTTCACACATTTACGCCTGACGATTTTTTTGCCATTTCGAGTGAATTATTTTGTTGTAATTTATAGTTGAGTTTATTTTTTTACTGTTTGACATTTTTATTGGATATATTGATGATTTTTTAAGCTTTGTTTGGGATGCTCACAAATTTACAGATACTTACCTTTGTAAATGCATTTCTTTGAATTCTTTCAATTGGAAAATAAGAAAAGATATATCGTTCGGAATCTTGCTATTTTTCTTTCCTAAATTGAACTCTTTACAAGGTGAATAGCTGATAACTATGTAAAACTGCAATAAGAGAAATACTTAGTTAAAATTGTAATTACTCAAGTGATAAAAATAAAAACAACCTAAGCTTAGCTTAGGGAAATACTTATGCAAATTTAGTCATCCTTCAAAAAAGTCTAAAGTTCGTAATTTCAATTTCATTTGTCATTTCGTTACGTTGCCTGTTTTTGTCTGGAACTGCGACTGGCAAATACTTTCAACTTGGACGAAATGATGTTTCCGTCACTTTGATGGATCCGCCGGCTTTAAAGGTGTGAGTGTGTGTGTGTGTGTGCGTGAGTGTTAAGCGTTTCGCTTAAATGAAGTACCAAAAACTCAATTTATTTGCAATTAAATTGTGAAACTCTGAACACAACAAAATCTGCATGTTTTATTTTGTTTCTTACTCGCCGCTTTTGCATCGTCCAGCAAACCAAAAATACAAAAACAATCAAAGAGAGAGAAAAACAACTTTGAACTCGTCGACAAGTTCACAAAGATTTCAAGTCGTGTCTTAGCCCTACTTACCAACGGCAAGTGCGTTAGCGGCTTTCAGCCTTTTGATGTTGCGCGCCCCTTCGTACGCAGTATCTGCCTCCCTGTTGCAAATCATATTTGAAAGTCTGGGGCTCTGGTCGACCTGGTCAGGCTCAGACTGTCTCTCTCGTTGTCTGGCTGACTGGCTATATGTCATTGTAACATAAAAGTTCAATTTTAATTGCCGCTCTTGACGTGCTCAAGGTATTTGGCATGGCATTTTTACGATCACTTTGGCAAATGTGCGCTTCAAAGTCGTATTCCAACAACTGCAGCTTCAGCTCCAGCTCCAGCTCCAGCTGTGTGATCTACAGATACAACTGCAGTTTGAGCTTTTTCAGAGCTGTTCTTAGCTGTTCTTTTTTCGGGTCTTTGAGTGACTTTTGTCGGCCACTTTGTCCAGTCACAACTTTTGCTTCTTCGCCTCCTTCACTTTGCCAACCAACCAGTAAGCTTCGAGCTGTGTGTCAAGTCGTTAAAAAACGTCAGCATTCCCGTCAGTTGTCGTTGTTTTTTGGTTTTGTAGCGTTTCGAGCATGATTTTTACATATGTTCA
This sequence comes from Scaptomyza polygonia, assembly GCA_035044585.1. Taxonomy (NCBI): domain Eukaryota; kingdom Metazoa; phylum Arthropoda; class Insecta; order Diptera; family Drosophilidae; genus Scaptomyza; species Scaptomyza polygonia. Next base: position 25,785 of record JAWNNU010001679.1, read on the forward strand.
TTTGTTTATATGACTGCCGCCGCCGTCGCCAGGCTTGGCTGCTGCAGTCGAACTGGGTTGGGTCGGGTCGGGCTTGGGGGGCACCGCAGGGTTGTGGGCCAGAGGGCAAAACGGGGCGCGCCCCCCTTGTGTACAGATTGGCACTCAACTTAAGCGATTGCAAATCCGTAACTCATTCGACTTTGGTTTTTAAATACTTACCAAACAAATTTTTATTTATATTTGCAAAGACTTTGGAATGGACGATGGACGGGACGGGACGATGTGTGGAGAGGGGAATCGGTTTTGCAACCTTCACCGAAATTTTGCCGATTTGCATTGTCTTGTTGGGTTGTTGTCTGTTGCATGCAACACATTTTCCCACAAAGCGCACGCAACAATTACAAATGTCTAAAACTTGTGGGAAGAGAAGATTTTTTTTCTGCGATGTTGGCAAATTACACTAAGAAAAACAAGGGTGTAGTTTAATTAATTGTTTGTTAACTATGAATATCTAAGTAAAAGATATGCCAGCAAGTCAAAAACAATCAATACTTATATCGATAATATGTCGAAAGTAAATTCGACGTAATCAAAATATTATGATATCGATGAATTTCTAAAATGAGGAAATCATATTCCAAAAAGATGAAAAGATAAACTTATCTAACAGGTTTACTAAAAATATATTATTCTTTGTACAGTCGAACTGTCGTATAACGAAACTCGAGGGGACAAGAAAGCCTTCGATTTAGAGAAAATTCGATATATTGCACTCTTAAACAGAAAACTTTGTTAAACGGAAGTTAATTTAATAGAAGTTTGAATGTACAAAAATTATTACTAGAAATAGATCAACTTAAAAATAGTTTGGAATGAGGATCATACATACCTATGTCTAAAGAAAGATCAAATGTATTTTATTTTCCGTATTCAGTTAAGATCTCAATAATGAAAGTATTTGCAACTCATTCCTTAAAATAAAATCTTTACTACTTAATATAGTTTAACATTTTTAAGAGAGTTTATTATTTGAAGCCGTCCTCCTTTCAGCTCCCCCAATATATATATATAATTAACTTGGCAATTAGCTACTTTTTTTTCGCACAGTGTCTGTCATATATCATCACATCAATAACATAAATTAAAAACTCAGGAACTTTGCGAGCGGCATTCGCTTTGTGCAAACTGCTGACACACGTATGGGTTACCATTTCCGCCGCCCCGCCGCCAACCCATCTCCCTCTAACCCTGCGGGTAAGCAACTGCAGCCGCAGACTGCATGTCGTCTCCCACATGTTGAGGAGCTGCCTCAGAGTCTCTCCGAGCAATTTGCTTTAGCCCCCAATGCGAAATTGTTAGGCACTTCCCTCTCTCTCTCTCTCTCTTTCACTTACTCGCTCCTGTAGAGTTTAAAGGCGAAGGGGGCGTTCTCTCTTTGAAGGCAGTTCGCTATAATTTATTTAATGGCTGGCAACAAGCTCAAACGGAATAACTACACTGAGACTGGAGGCACCGCGGCATCAATGTCTGACAGGGAAAGAGAGGGGAGAGTGTTGAGTAATTTGCTAAACATGATGCCTGCGATTTATTGATATGTGTGGTAGGCTGGAATAGAGGGGGAACTTAACCAGATTTATGATCAGTTTTTTTTTTTTTTTGTGGCCCATAAAAATTTGTTAATGCAGCCGAATGCGTTTTTAAAGAGTGCATCCTAAATCAAAGATCTGTAGGCACCGAACCCAAAAACGCAGCCAACTGTCAATTTCCGGTGAAAATTGCATGAATCTTTTCAAGCGTCAAGATAACTAAATTAACTTAACTTGGCTTAAAAACGAAACGCAAAACGGAGGCGTCATAATTGCCAGAGGTGTTGCGGGTTGAGGTGTTAAATTCGCGCTCGACAGGTGACAAGGAACATTTGAGAGACATAACAGGGAGACAACAAGGCAACGAGCAAACTAACAAACAATTAACGCATCCGAACCGCAAAAAGTGACAGGACAACATGAGATCAAGAGAAAGAGAGAGAGAGAGAGAATTACCTGTTGGGCAACGGTGCGGTGCGGTAGGTCCTTGCAGCAAAACATTTTTGTCGCATGATTAGAGCCCATTACAAATTGTAAGTGTTACGCTAAACAAAACACTGGGCTCTCTATCTTCTAGACAGGTGGTCTTTCTCTTTCTATCTCCCTCTCTCTTACTCCCTTACTCTTGCATTGTTGTCTATTTGTGTGCGAAGTCAAATAGAGTTGTCAAACTGTGCCAATGATCGATTTGTTACGCCAACTTAGTCAACTTCTGCGGATGCTAGTATATCCTGTGTCTGTCTATATTTATCTTAAGCGTTGCCAATCGCTTTAGCAGCGCTGTTTAGCTTAAAACATACACAGAAAAAAGATCCAGATATATATAGAATACTATAAATACGCAGCTGTTAATACTAAGGTGAATTGCGTTAGGCGTTGACAAATTTATAAACCCAAAGAAGAGGTGTTGCCAAATTATGCTAATTTAATTAGAGACACCTCAACATGTCGAGCAAAATTTACTACCTTTTTTGGAACAAATATATGTATGTTTAAAGATAATGATGTCTTTGTCGGATTTCGTTTTCATTTTTGATTTTTAAGCTTATTCCAAATTGATTTTCAACGCCCACTAAAAATCGTAAAATATATCTTTGAATCTGAACACTGAAAGCGAGTGAAAAATTAAGCAATTATTAAGTTTTTATAGTGGAAATAAAATAGTATGGATGAAATCAAGTCAAACTTTCTGTAACAAATTTCACTCACTACACATTTAATAATATTTTTTTTGTTCGGCAACTTCAAAGCAAAAAAAAATAACATCAATTAAATGTAAAAATGGCGCAACAAATCAAAATCGAATTATATATCAACTAAAGATAACATGCAGCTTAATTATTCACACTCTCCGACAGTCTCTCTACATTGAAGAAGAAGACTCCAAAGAAAATGAATAAAAATAATAATAATAATAAAAAGCTGCCGCAGACGGCTGGCTGGGAAAAGTCTTCGTCGGCACGAGTCTCTGTTTTGAAGGCTTTAACCAACTTTAACAGCAAACTTGGCTTGATGCCACAATTATAATTGAAAAAATAAATATACGGAATCTCTCTGCTGTCTGCTGGCTTGTAATAAAATGACAACTAAAGTTTATATCGGACTTTGACATGTGCCGCCGCCCAACACCCAACGCAACTGAAAAGTAAACTCTGAAAACACTGAACATAATTGAAAATCACGCTAGCCAATTGCCACTTGAATCAAGATACGAAAAATCAGCAAAATAAAATGAAAATTGTAGCCAATCGATTTGATTTGTGCGGGAAATGATGCGTCTTTAATTAGAAGTAGAATTTAAACTCGACTTTGAATCAACTTCAAATGGCAGCTATGTAAGCTTCTTGATAATTATTTGTTTTATTTGTTGTTCTGGCGATAGATTTGGGTAACGTTGGCGGTTCCTACAATTCAACGTTCAATGCAGAACTAAAATGCATTACCAAAATCCATTTTGTATGGAAAATAAATCAAACAGGGGAGCGACACACAAGACCCATAAGTCTGTAGAGAGGTTGTGCTAACCAACCAAAAATTAAGAACAGAAACATAAAAGTATTTATTTGTATTATTTATCTGTATCTGTAACTCGTGTATGCGTGAATTGAGGCTGCTTTGCATTATGAAAGGATTGATTGCATTTTCGTGATTATTGACTTGCTTCTGGTGCTTCAGTGGTGAGGGTTAAGGGAGATTTTCTTCAGATGGACATGCTAATATTTCAATGTCAAATTAGCTATAATCAAAACGTGATAAATATGTGAAACATGCAGCCATACACTGAGCGAAAGAGAGAGAGAGAGAGACAGTATGTGTATTTGTGGGAATTTTTGTATTATGTTTGCCATGCATAATTGAGCATGTTATCAAAATGATTCACTGACGAACGAAAGAGAGCGCGAGATTGGAAAAAAATACATTCGTATTACAGTGATTACTACTAGACAGATAGATAAATAAATATGTATGTTACCTCAAAAATAATCTTAATATAGAAGTTGTTCTTGTAACATTTTGAAACCGAACCTTAGATTCGATAGTACCAGCATTTCTGCATCATTAATTTTGACAAATTTGTATGTTTATGACTTTAAGCACTTTAAAGATATTTTTGTTGACGCCTTTATAAGGTTATTTTTTGGTATCTTGAGCAGAGTCTTCAACAACTAAATGGCCAAACAAAATTCATCTAAAGACTCAAAATCGATACTTTTTAACATTTTGTTCACAGTACAACTTTTGATAATTTTGTTTTCATCAAAAAATTATCATATGAAAAAAATACCTTACGGGGTGCTTTAGTTTTGTTCAATACTGCACATTTGCCAGAATTATCTAATCATATTTGTGATATATTTCAAGAGCTTTTGTTGAAGCTCTTTCAAAATAAACTATCGAATCTTAGTTCGGCTTTTGTCCATGTGACAAAGTTTTCTTTCGTTTTCGATTCGTTTAATTTTTTTTTCTTGAAAACTTTATTTACCCTTATTCCCTTATTATTCATACTCATCCTCTTTTTCAGCGCTCCTTTGGCGTAACGTAGTAGCGAGAGAATTTTAAAACTCTATTTTAGAGGTATCTCGACAATTAAACTGAAGCAGATTGATTTGGTTTGGTGGTCTGTCGTTTTTCGTATAGTATATTTGGGGCGGCAACCCTTTCATTATACCAATCTCAAGTGTTATAATTATAATCATTGATATCACACCTTGCCCCTTAAGGCACTGTAGCGGCTTGCAGTTGCAGTTGCAGGTGTTAAACGAATTTTATGGCTTGACGCCACGAGAAAAATCATTATCATCATCATGAACAACAACAACAAAAGAGATAAGTTTGACACGCCTACAGATAAAGCTATTAGAGCTATCAGATCAAGTGCTAATCAAGGATCAGGACCGATAATATCCATATCAGTTCATTGTCAGAATTAACAGGAATGCGTTAAACGTGCGGCAAGCAAAAGAACCAGAACAGCACAGAACCGAAAAAAAAAACCCTTAAGGGCAATTAATGTTCATCTTTATTATTATTTTTATTTGTTTCAAAGAATCCGCCACATTTCAGCGAGTGAGTTTTTTGAGTGCACTTCAAATGTTTTATTTACGATGTGAAAAAGGAGTAGGAGGAGGAGGAGGAGGAGGCAGATCCCAACTAAGAAGAAGAAGACTCTCAACGCTCGGGCTGTTAGAATTCACACTTCAACGCCGATGAAGACCAAGATGATGCCGCTGCCGCTGGCGGTGGCACAAAACGGCGTGTGTGTCCTGTCTTTGGTTTTGACTTTGTTTTTCGGTGTGACTTGCCGACAAAGCGCCGCACACCAACAACAACGACAACTACACGAGATGAGAGAAGAGAGCAGTTGTAAAAAAAAAACAAAAAACCACAGATCATGCACATAATGGCATCCTTTGTTTCGCATTCTGGCATCGGATCGCCTCGCCTCGCCTCAACTCGCGACTCTGCCACAAAAGTCAAAACCGTTTTGAGCCTCGAGCAATCCTTCTCGAGTTTTGTCCTTTTGCAGCGTCATGCGCGTGCCCGCCCGTATAACCACATAAACACTGGAAAAAAAATGGGTTCAAGCTCAAAAACTTTTAAAATTCAGGGGAAATCAAGCCATCCGTCGTAAAGAAAAAGTTATGCTTAACCAAGGTTAGGCATACTCAGAAATTGGTATACCTAAGTCGAGTTCATAGAGTCTTAATAAAATCGAAAAAATCCTTAAACTGAAAAAATCCTTTAATAAAATGAAGTTTCAAGTAGGAAAGGCTTGACTTTTCCGCTGTGAGCATCTGTAAGACGATTTTTCTCTCACTGTAGACCCGTTGGATTGGTCAGCATTTAACAATATTAGCCCGCATCTTGTCTGAAGTACAATTAGTTAATAGTTCTGGGCACTTTTGGCCAACTGGCAGTCATTTTTTTGTAGGCGTTATCGGATCACACATTATTAATACATTTTTAAACCGCAAAAACGAAAAGAGGAGTGATATATTTGTACATATTACTCTTCTCACCTCGAACTCGAACTTTAACTTGAGCTGCCACACAGCTGACTAGCAACTGTCTTGGGCATCCTCTATAGCCAAGTAGCTGCTCCAATTAATCATCTTTCATTTCATCTCTCTCTTTCTGTCTGTCTGTCTTTGCGTCTCTCGCTGGGATTTGAGGCTTTAACTGTGCCGCCTTTTTGTGGTAACATTTGCTGTGTAAACTGTTGCGGTTGAGTTTTAATTCAGTTTTTTTCATCTTCTTCTCTCAACAGCTGTTGCTTTTTTTTCGTTCGGACGGGTTCGAAAAAACAATAAAGGGGCTTTCATTTAAGCTGACATATGGGCGTTAGTATTAATTTTTCAGTAGAGTTTATTGGATAAATTTGTTGGTTTTTTTTCAAGAATTATTAGAGCCATTTTATTTTTTGGCTAACAGTTTCTTAAATAAGTTAACAATGTTAACCTTTAAACTGTTTTCTCAGCCACTTTTTCTCTTTTTTCGCCTTTAAATTTGACTCACAGAAAAAAATAAATTAAATTCTTGCGTATTTTCTTGAGCCGTCCATCAGTCAATTCCTTTTCCATTTATCCTTTTCTCTGCTGTTGCATGCTTTGTTTGCAAATGAATTTTCAACTTGAACTTAGTAGAAGTCTTTCTCTTCTCTCTACTCACTCTTTCTCTCTGACTGACAGCTAGGCAAATATATTTCGTGCTTCCTTAAACAAACATTACAAAATTCCCACAGCAAAAATAAAACAATAAAAAGTTGAGGCTGAAACGTTCGATAAATTTTATGTGTATATGTAACAAGTTGGAGCCCGAATGTTGGATATACTTATTTCGACAAATAATGTGAATTGAAAAGCGCGCTCATGAATGGCATTCAATGAGGTGGCTGGCGGGTGGGGGGGCAAGCTCAATAAAAGTGTAAATAATAATAAGCGGCTGCCGACAAAGGCCGACCAACAAACAAAGCAAATAAAAACCAGTGAACGCAACCGACTGCAGTATACTCGATATCTGTTTAAAAATGGTTTACAAGGGGCATGATTACAAAGGGGTACAGATGCGGCAGGGCTGCCTTCAAAGATTTTCTTTTGCAGATCTTTCGGAAATTCCACCAGAACACTCTAGCCTAAAATATGAAAAAGATACCCAGCTGAGGGCGGTGTGGGTGAACAGTTTTTTGAAGGATACCATTATGTATCTCCTTACCAAGTTTGGTAGCTCTACCTTTAAAGGTGTGGGAAATATGTGGATCTATCGATTTTTAGCTATCAAACTTGCCGATTTCCCAGCCCACCAGGAAGCGTAGAAGCCTAATCTTGGCACTTTATCTGTCCCGGCTGTAGAAATAGATATTTGCAAAGTTTCAAGTCTGTAGCTTGAAGGATACAGACGAACAAGCACCATGTCGGGCATTGCACAAACCCTATATACTCTTTCCCTTCGATATCGAGTATAAAAAAGCAAGGGGAGACCGCACCACTTGCCAACTTCGAAAGTTCAATAGCGATGCAAACAAAGACATATATATGTGTTTGACTGTTTATATATGCCACTACAGATACAGATACCAGATACAGATACAACATATATGCACAGTAGCATTTTGGGTTGTCATAAGTTTTTGAGCGATTGCCCCGCAGCGAAACCACACACAAAGCGTGGCGGGTCGCTCGACTCGAACAATAGCAGCACAATTATTGCCAAATAGCACACACCCACACACACTCACATACGAATATGTATCTCAAAGATACTTGCACATTTGTGACTAACGAACGCAAAAAGAAATATGCGCAACTTGACAATTGCTTAACTCACACTGGCAACAACAACTAACACTTTAACTATTTGGTTGTTGTTGTTACCAAGTACAACTGCAACAGGAACAAAAGCACATGACGTATACGCAACATGGACGAAGTTCTGCTTTTGCTTTGACTTTGACCGCTTGCTCCTCTAACAAACCTCAAAGGAAATTAACTAGTTTTCTATTTCTTCTTCATCTTTGGTTTTTTGCTCGTGCGAAAATATTTTAGCTTGGTTTCTCATTTCCCAAAGAGCACTCAAAACTCTGACTCGGAACTCATTTGAGGTCATTTTTTTTTCTCATGAATATTTACGTTTCGAGTTTTACTTAATTAACTAAGTTAGGTAATTGTTGTTGTGCAGTAATTGGTAAATGGTTATAGTTTTTGTAATAGTTAGAACACTTAAAAACGAGAAAAAAAATTATGGAAACATTATCGATTCTTTAGAATTTCCATTGATGGTAAAAATGTGACCCGTTGTCATTACAAGCAAACCCATTAGAACCATATCACTTTGTCTACATCCATTAATCTACTATACGTATGTGTGCCTTCATTCGTATGATTACTATCTTTACCCTTTTAACTCTAACGCTACCCTTTCGAATATTTTTTTTTTTTTTGTTTAGTGCATATAGAGTGAGGAATAACAGCCACAGGCATTTACTGGGACACATTTTTTTCTGTACTCTGCTCAAACCATAAATATGCAAAAATACTAAAATGCTTCCATTTCCAGCTCCCAGTGTACCCACGCGCTCCAGAGGAGGAAACAAAAATTCTTTCAAAACTTGTTGACATTGTTTCTGTGAGTGTGTGTGTGTGTGTGTATGGGTGAGTAACTGTATGGAATGTACGTACTAGAAGTAGTGGAGACTGGGTTGCTCTGTTTGGTAGTCATAATATCAGCCTTTTTTTGGCAGTGTATAATAGTTCTAGATGTTGGCTTGTGAAATATTTTAAGTTCCATAAACAATTATCCTTACATTACAAAGAGCTTGTCTTTCGATCCTCCTAACATAGTTAAATAATCCTTTCTACCTCCTCATAATAAAAACTTCTAATAAGCCATATATATATATAGTTAAGATTTTAATGCCTGTCTAACAACTAGTTATTGTTGAGCTATCCACGATGCAAACAGGAAACATTAAACTTAAAAAAACAAACCAAAAACAACAACGATTGTTAAATAAGTACCTGGGAATGCTTAGTGGTGTGATACATAAAAATGGTCTAGTCATGCCGAAAAATTCGCATAACTTCAAATCAAGCGCAAATACGAGTTATATAAATAATTATAATGGAGTCTTGAGTTCTACACGCATATCCACACTTAGCTCCACTCCAATAGATCTTCAAAATCTCTCACCTTTTCTCTCTCTCTCTCTCTTTTCACTTACCCTTCTCTCACTTGCTCTGTAGGCCAGGGATCAAATGGGGCGGCGCATCGGTAAATTGCAGCCATGCTATGCTCACTCATTGGTTCTCTCTTTTGCGGTTTGCATGCACAGATACAACCACAAGGCAGAGAGCAACGAAAGAGAGAGTGAGCGACGAGTGAGCAGTGCCGCACTGCTCTTTCACGATCAACATATCGACGCTCACATGCTGGGCAGCTACTGCTGGCTCGCTCACACTAGCCACCCTCGTTGCGTGGGTTTTACTTGTTTGTTGTTGTTCTTGGGAAACTTGTTTTTCTGCTTGTTGCTAGTGGTTTTTGTGCTCGGTGTGTTCTGTGCATGCAGCGCTGCCGCTGCTCAGACATCGTCGTCTGAGAATCTCACAAATTCGTTTTAGTCTCGGCTGCTGACCGTTTCAAAATCAGTTTCAAGCTGTCAAGCAAACGAGCAGCATCAACGAAACATACAAGCGTTGCGCATGCGCATAACTTAAAAACAAAACAAACAAGAAAAAACAAATCTTGCAAGAAAAATAAATACTTTGAGAACAGTCACAGAAAAATAAACAAACAAAAAATCCAGTGCAGTTTTTACTACAGTGCTGGTGAAGTGTATTTAATAAACTCCAACTAACCAAACGGATTATTCAAAAACCAACAACTAATATGGCTGTATCGGCTCTCAATATGACACCCTATTATGCTGGATATCCATTTCAAGGTAAGAACAAAAAAAGAAGCATACGACAACGATCATCAACGCTCTATTACCAATTACCACAATTACGACTACAAAACGTCTGACGGATCCGATCGTAGAGTAAAAATACAAAAAAAAAAAATGCACGATCATCATTATCATTATCAACATCATCGTATGGGGCAACGCTTTCGCCGGTATCCAGAAACTCAAAAAATCAAACCTCAACACACTGAGAGAGGGAGAGAGATCATTACCCGACCAACAACAACAACAGCAACAGCAACATGATCAGCTTTTTGACTTATTGATTGTGATCGGAGTAAAGCGTAGCAACATTCCATCCAGACTTTGCAGACTTTTTGGCGCGCTCTTTACGAAGTTGCTTCTTCTGTCTTTCAAGTCTGTTGTCTGAAGTTGCGCGGCTCTGCTTCTTTGATCTTGGGGCTCAGAGTCTGATGTTGCTGCTGCTGTTGATGCTGTGTTGTATGGGGTTCTTGGTGTATCACGTAGCAGAAACGTCAGCGCCCCAAACTAACAACAACAGCAATCGAAGCTTTTGCTTTTTGGGGCCTTATGGCTTTTATGCCCATAAAGGTAGTACTTCTCTCTCCCTGCTCGCCCTGCTTGCTTTGATATTAGCTTGGCACAGCTGGACACAAACATTCTGTCTGACGATCTGTCTGTTCGACTTGTTGGGCTTATGGATTATTAGTTTGATTTGATTGCATGGGCCAGCCGCAGCTGCACAGTGATCGGCATTTTCCATACACACTTCTCTCTCTCTGTCTCCTTCTCTCATTCAATCTCAATAGTTGTTATTGTTGATGTGCTGGACCCACGCAAATTGGCAATTTTGCGCATTGTTATGTTAAACAGACAAATGGCAAACGAATTGTATTTAGAGACCTAACAATAGATCGTGCGAATTGATCCCTCAACTTAACTTAACTAAATAAATCCTGCTTCATAATTGGATTACTTACTGCCTGCCGCTCAATCGAGCATTCGAAAGATTTGTAGCACAAAGGAAAAAGACTCTAGCTCGTACTACAAAATTCCCTTTTGCAAATTCCTTATACTAATCACTTCACTCTCTTTTGTTGTCTATTTTGCAGGACAGGGACGCGTCAATCAGCTTGGCGGCGTCTTCATCAACGGTCGTCCTTTGCCCAATCACATTCGTCGTCAGATTGTGGAAATGGCTGCGGCTGGAGTGCGTCCTTGCGTCATTTCGCGGCAATTGAGGGTTTCGCATGGATGCGTCTCCAAGATACTGAATCGTTTCCAGGAGACAGGTTCCATTCGACCGGGTGTCATTGGAGGTTCAAAGCCACGCGTTGCAACGCCTGATATTGAGGCTAGGATTGAGGAACTCAAGCATACGCAACCGGGCATATTTAGCTGGGAGATTCGTGCCAAGTTGATCGAGGCTGGGATTTGCGATAAACAGAATGCTCCTTCGGTGAGCTCCATTTCACGACTGCTGCGTACCACTTCGGGATCTGGTTCGGGCAATGGTACCAGCTCGCACAGCATCGATGGTATCTTGGGTGGAAATGGTTCCTGCTCTGCGGGCAGTGAAGATGAGAGCGAGGATGACACTGAACCCAGTGTGCAACTGAAACGTAAGCAACGTCGCTCAAGGACCACCTTTTCCAATGATCAGATCGATGCGCTGGAACGTATCTTTGCTAGAACTCAGTATCCGGATGTCTATACCCGGGAGGAGCTGGCACAGAGCACCGGACTGACCGAAGCACGTGTCCAGGTTTGGTTCTCAAACCGTCGCGCTCGTCTGCGGAAGCAGCTCAACACCCAGCAGGTGTCCAGCTTTGCCAGCAGCACCACAGTTCCATCCTATGGATCAACTGCAGCTACCAACATGGGTCTCTATAGCTCCCAACCCTGGCCAGCAACTGGCTATGAAACACAAGCTGGCGGCTATGGTGGTTCCGTTGCCTCCATGTCTCCAGCCAGCAGCAGCAGTGGCAGCTCCTCCGCCGCCCACAGTCCAACGGTGGAGACCCAATCCCAATCGCAACCTCAACAACAACAACAGCAACAGCACCAACAGCAGCAGCAGCATTCCCAGATTGCGTGTAGCAATTTCATGAACAGTGCTTATGGTAGTATGGGCTACTCTGCTGCCCCCTCTGCGGCAGCTGCAGCTGCTGCTGTTGCTGGCTATTCCATGCCAACTACAGTTGCCGCCAGCTCTGCGGAACAGCTGCGTTCCCAGTTTGCCTCTGCTGCTGCATCAGGATCACATCATCCATCAACTTGGGATAGCTATAACAGCTTTGCCGGCTCCTTCTTCCCAACCAGCAACAATCACATGGGTGGCTATCATCAGGCAGAATCCAAGAGCTCCATGGTATCGGCTGCTTCAGCCTATCCGTACTTTGGATTTTAGTTTGATCCATTTTGCACCCAGCACTTGCTCCAGTTTCTAGTTTTAAGTTCACTCATTTGATGCTGGTTCAAAATTTTCTAATCTTCAGTGCCTATTTTCTTATATTGATCATAAATTTATTAAAGAGTTTTGTTAGTTAAGAGCTTAAGACTGTTTATACTAAGTTTAAATGTTGTATTAAGAATTTTTACTATCGACTTTTAGGTAATACCTTAATATAGGATATCAAAATACAATAAAAATTATGAAAAATGCAAAACGAAAGGCGTTTTGACTGTATTACTTAAATGGATCTGGGGATCCACTCTAAGATGATTCTGAGGTTAAGTTATCTTCAAAATTTATCAGGGTCCCTCCTAATGAAAAGTTCTTCCTATTTTGGTTGGAACTGTTTTCTTTTAATAAGGGGCTTACCGCTTCGAAGGTTTTTTTTTAACTGCTTTAAATTGTTTTCCCCAAAACGAATGCATAATGTTAAGAGCACCATAATCTTTGCTGTGTGAACATACTTCAATGTATTTTCATTTAGAAAACAAAATAAAATGTCCTTAGCTCGATCTTAACATGTCTAAGTCTCTCATCTCATATTTATGGCACAATAGAAAACTAAGCGCCTGTCTCACGATACAATACGTTTCTTGTCCATTAAACTAAGGATATTGGCAAATGGCTCGCAAAAAGGACAAACGTGGACAAGGACCACACACATACATGTATGTGGACATGTCCGAGGAGCCACAACAGGTTCAAGCCCCGATCAGCTAATCCCTCAATATCGTACAGATATTGTCCCCTAAACTGACAGGACAACAATACGAACGATCTAGTCATGACTTGTAGGTGAGTGTGTGTGTGGTTCCCATTCCTCGACTGGATGAGGGCACAAACGAAAAGGCGACGTTATGAGCTGACAATTAAACAATTAAAACCAAACATCCAATTGTTGCTAACACGAACAGCGACACGATAATACGAAAATAATCTACAATATTTCCGATTGTCTTCACAAAAACAGAACGCAGATCCGAAAGGCAACAAAATAGAGCAATTGACAATAGGCAGCGAGAGATGAGCAAAATATGAGGGAGAGAGCGACCACCAACGTTAAAATGCGGTATCCTTTTAAGATGCCGCCTTGTTGGGCCGCCCCCTGCCAAAAGATGAGAGAGGCCCGAGCCGAAAGACAAGCGCAAAAACAAAAAACAAAAAAATTGCGGGAGTGGACAAAGCCATTGACAAAATCAGAGGGTGTTTCCTTTTTAGTAGGTCCTATCTAAGGTCCTGCACTAGTTATGGCTATCTTGGGTGGCTTCGGTAGGTCTCTAGAACCCTCAATTATGTGTGCACAGCGGGCGTTGCACTTACCACCTAGAATGAATACATATTCCTCGGTTCGGGACCAAGTGCTGCAAGTATCTAAATGAAAACATCAATTAGTTCATATCGCTTGGGTCCTTTCGGTCTGGTTTTCGGACTCGGACTGTCTGCCTTGGCTAGCCTAACCTATCTGTTAGGCAGGTCCTGTGCATGCAGACGACAGGTTCTTGCTCTTGCTACAAGGGTGATAATGTGTGTCAACTGTGACAATCATAATGGATCGCTGCTGTGATTTTTCAGGACACTTTGTCCATACAGTAGCGCTGCGGCTTCGTCTTTGACTCGTCGCCGACTCTCGTTCTCTGTGTCCGGGCCACCAACTTGGATATTTTTATACAAATTTAATTTGTGTGGCAGCTAGTGAGGGAAAGAAAGAGAGAGAGAGAGGATCTTGCTTTTTGCTGCGGCTCTTTGAAACACAACTGTTGAAAGCCACTCCCGATCTTTTGAAATATTTCGTGATTTATGCGTTTTTGATAGCTGGGCCAAGATCGACTGCCAAGACCAAGACAAGTAGCATGCGAATCTTGTTTCTTCCTGTGTGGGCCAAAAGACTGTTAATGCTGAATACTCAATAGGTGGGTGTCCGGTAGCTGGCGGCATTATGTAGACGCTTTGTCTGCCATTGCCACATATTGATTGATGATTTAGATTTTTGCCATGATGAACGAGCCAATGTGCTGTGTTGTTGTTTTATGACTGAGAAGGCGTTTCTAATGTGTGAACTGCGATCGGGTTGAAAGCAATAGTTAGAACCGCAAAATGTGGGAAACATATTTTGGGCTACAGATTATTTTTGGGAAATATGTATATTGATTGATTTAAGAGAATATCAGAAAGAACATGATTTTTTTAAGAAATAGTTGGATTGGTTAAAGGAAAACTCAGGATAAGTGAGATTTTAAATTTTATTTTGGCATCGATTCAGGAATAACTCACTGTTTGTTGAATTCTGCAGATAGTATTGGGATTGATCTGACAAAAAATCTCGATTAAATTACATAAAGTGAAGGTTGATTTCAAGGCAGATTGGATTGTTATCGAAACTAAATATACTTTATTTATCCTAAATTTATTCTGAAGATATTTCGGATGAGTATTTTTCTGTCTTGATTCGAGTAAAAATTACCTATTTTATTTTTTTGTGAGCTTCGATTTTTTAAGTTATTTAGTTTAAAGTTAGCTAAAGAAAATTACACCTTGCAAGCTGTCTTGGCAACTTGTAAATCCGCTGCCAAATTGCATGTGTCCAATTTGAATTGCAACCGTTAATTGCCACCGATCTGGGAGCTGATCCGCAGCCAACTAAATGAACATGTATGCTCAATATGACAGCACAACACACAAGTGCCTGATGATGAACTGATGAAATTTTCCGCTAATTTTTCACGTACTCATTCGCTCATTTCAACCACACGCCAAAAACAAAAAATAACACACAAAAAATACCACATATAAATTTATCATATATTCATTAAAAATTATTTACGTTTATTAAATAGCGCAACCAACCAACCAACAAAAAAACAACGTAAATACAAACACCAAAAGGTGCGAGTGAGATGCTAGATTAAAGATAAAAGATACTGCATATGTACCAAATATTTTTTTTCGTTTTTGTTTTTTTTCGGGCGCAGCGAGCGTTGATAAAACATCAAGACCAATCTGATAAGGAACGCTTTAAATTCCGTTACGTAACGCAAATTTGGAGCGTTAAAATTTGCGAGCGAGCGAGAGAGAGGGATATAGCGATATTCACAGAGTTCACACCATGTTTGATGACTGCGTTTTCTTTACTTTTTGAGGGTTGCCTTTATTTTTGTTTGTTTGTGAGTTTTATTCCCGCTTCCTCTTTAGTCGGCAAAATCACCCAAAGGCGATTTATGCGTGAATTTTGATCGATTTGCGTAGAACTTTGATAAAGTCAGGGTGTTTGGTCAGTGTTTCTGGTGTTTGTGTCGTGTGAGAGTTTTTCAATAATGCCAGAGGAAGATGTGTAAAGAATTTAATAAGAATAAAAAAAACAGGTGGTCCATATAACCAGCAGCTTGAGATACGATGCCTGCCATATATTTGGCGACTTACTTCTATCATTGATGTAGTAAAAATAAAGGTTACCTTTTGATATAACATTTGTAAGGGGCTAAGTTGAAAGTATTCAAACTACCTTTAAACTTGACAGTCTTAGTAGTTTATAGATCATATTTCTTTAGAAGTTCTCTACTTAGGAGAGTTGGATTATCTATTTATACCCAAATGAGGAGATGCTGATCATAATTTCGCCTTCGAATGAGTACTTTATAAAACAGTTCAGAACCCAGCTTAACAATCAGTTTGGTGTAGCTTAAAGGCATCTGTGGTGCCAAAGAGTCTGGTGACGTAGTAGTTGCAACTTACAACCGAATATACTCTCGAAACAATATAATTCAATAAGCGAACCCTCGCAACAGCTAACAACCAAATGAAGGCTCTGACTGCAGCTGGGTCCACTTGACTCTATATGTATTGGAATGGATGGATTTACTTGTTTTTGTACTTGTACTTGTAGTAGAAAGCAGCAGCCAACTTGTCTGCCACAGCAGCAGATTGGCAACATTGTTGTTGTTGTTGTTGTTGTTGCAAGCCAATTGCTGAAATCATGAAAGTGGCAACATGTAATTTGATCACTGATGGTGGTGGCACAACCGTCGGCAACTTTGCTTTGAGCTACGATTCTGATGCTGATGCTGATCATCGGTCGGATCAGATCGTCAAGTTTAAGCGACCGTTAAATCTGCGTTGTGAGAGAGAACGGAGGCGGAAGGAAAGGGTTTTTCCTTATTTTGGGGAGAAAAATATGATTACGTTATTCTTTTATTTGCAACAATGATCGTACTTTGGTTATTGATTAAAGCCTAGTTTTGGGTAAGGGTAAGGGTAAGGGGAATGGAAATCGGTTTGATGAAATTGCTTGATCAGGTTGCACAAATTGAATGTTATTTTGTAAAATGCGGACACGTAGCTAGCCGTGCAATATCCGATCACCCAAAGTGGACTTTTGCAAATGGACAACACAATTGTGTAGAGAAACAAAGAGAAAGAGATAAATGGAGAGTGAGAGAGAGAGATTGTAGACTCTGTGTGGATTGGCATAGCGCGCGAAGATTCTTTGATCATTTTACGCTCATTTGGCGTTATACTCTGACACTGACACTGACACACCGCACCGCGCTGATCTTTAGCATATTTTACGCTCAAGTTGTGATCAAACCGTAACTTTGGTGTCGTACCTGCTACACGTTTCACAAACTCCAACTTCAACTCCGACTTAGACTTCGACTATGATGACTCATGGGCCATTTGGCTGTACCATCCATCAGGGTAACTAGCCGCTGTGATATATTTGCATATTGCTTGGGAAAGTCTTCGTCGTTGTTTTTTTTTTTTGCTGTACGTTATTATTTTTTTTTTCTTTTTCTTTGGCATTATAGTATACTATATTATTTTATTTTATTTTTTTTACTTTTTTTTATTGTTATTCGTTTGCCAGTTAAATTTATGTGATTTTTCTTTTCACTCGCTGGCCAGTCAGTCTCACTGAGCTTTTGTGGCAAGCAAGCAAGGCGGCGCTTTGATCTTTTGCCGCCACAACATCTGACATTGTAATTGTAAGTTGTGTACTGTACCGAACACACGAAGAGTTGTAGTTTTCTGTTGCTTTTGTTATTATGTCAATTGTTTGTAATTTTTAACCATTTGAATTGAAGGCTTTTTTGTATCATTTGCAGTCTATAGACAACTTATAGAAAGAAGAATATGAGATTATAAAGTTTCCTGAAAAAGTTTTTGTATTCTATATTAAAAATGGCCAACATCATTAGCACTTTCTCCCTCTACCTCAACATACAATTTTGCCAACAATTTTTAAAAGGGAAATTTCGGAATCGCCCCAAAAAAATTAAACTCTGTGAACTGCAGGAAAAACGAGTTTCCACGCCGCGAAAAAAATACAAAAAAAAAAGGAACTCTAGTACAAACAACCCAATCATTTAAATGAATTATATTGCAACGCCATTGAAAATGCGATTCCCAACACAGAGGAACAGTAACAGGAACTGAGGGAAGCGGAAGGATATGTGTGAGCACGGAATAAAATCTGGGCAAGCGAACAGGAGCGAAAAGGACCACCACCACCAATCAACCAACATGATGATGAGGGATATGTGCAGGGGTATATGGGATATAGTCGATGTCGAAGTCGGACGTTGATAGGCGGCAAAATTGGCGTGAAGCGTGCAAAAATTGTGGCTGCAGCAGCAGCATTAGAATAAAGGTCTGCATTTGTGTTCCTTTCTTTTGCTGCCATTATTTTTCAACATATCCAAAATGAAACATTTTTGACACTTTTTTTTCGTTGTTGTTGTTGTTCTTTTGCTCCTGCTTTTGACTTGATGCAGCTGCCGCTGAATGACCTCTGAATGGAAGGAAGCTGGCGCGTTGCTGAGGGGCGTCCTTTCGTCCTGGCTGTTTGGTGTGTGTGCGTGTGTGTGTCAGAGAGAAGGGTGTAGAGGAGCAAAGGAGAGAGGCAGCTTGCAGCTTGCTTAGTGCAAAGATGGATTATTTTTACGCTTATTTTGATGTGCTCGGTGGATGTTTGCTTTGGGCACTTATAAACGCTTGGTGTGACCGAGAGCAAAAACTCATGAAGAGGGATGCATTTGCAGTCATTTCGGGGCAGCCATTATGAATTGCCAGCCCTGACTTAAAAGCCATGCCAGTAAATAAAATAATAGATTGTGTGATTTGGCAGCCATTGCAACGTTAATTAGACATATCAAACGAGATAAACTTATTGAAATTGTATGTTTCAAAGTGAAGACACAAATTGACAATCGATTACAATTGTTCGCTAAGTTAAAAGCTACAGTCGAACTTCCATATAACATAGTCTCTATGGAACGAAATCATTTCGCAAATCCTGAAATTTTACTTCAAATCAAAAACCCATTCTGCTATTCAAGTGCTCTCTTAAGCGAAGTTTTTTCTTGTCCTTTTGAGATTCATATATGGAAGATGGACTGTATCAACAATTTTTTGAAGTAGAGCTGTAGGAAAAAAAAATTGGATAGCATAAAGAAGTTAATAAATAATTTGTGGAATTAAAATTAATTAAATCGAATTTTACATTAACCTTGTCTAAATTCCTTTCGAACTCTTGTTTATGTTTGCTTTCCTTCATTTTTTAACAGTTGACAAATCGAACCTGTTCACATTGTCACAAGCTAATAACAAAGTTAATCCAAAATCAAGAAATCAACCAAAATATGTTTTAGCCAAAAACTATAAGCTGGTTTTTCGCTTAACAACAAACAAACAAACAGAAAACAGACAGTACACACACACACACACACAAACATAATTTCAGTTGAAATCAATATCTGACTATATATTGTACATATAGGTCAACCAGATCAAGTCCGACTGAAAACGGCATGTTGCCAAACGTTGTATTTGTTTTAGCCACAGGCCAAGCTTAACTTCGAGACTTAGATTCCTTAGCCAAGTAGCAAACAGACAGACAGAGGAAGAAGAGCATTGGGTCAAAAAAGGCGTTGCTGCATTTTGATTCAAATCAAACACCAAAGCAGATTACAATTGATTTATTTGGCCAAGCGTGCAGCAGCAGAAAAAGAAGATGTAGAAAAGGACGCACTAAGTGAGTTGCGCGTGCAGTGGATTATCCTTGTGCACTTGTTTATGCAGGAAATTCAACTGGAACAGGTAGGACTCAGTAGTCAGTAGTCAGTTGTTGTAGTCCTTGTTGGCTTTGCAACAAAGGAGTAGCTCGAGTTCAAGAGCATCGCACGAAAGAATGAACAAAATAGGAGAAGGCTGAAGGGCAAGATGAGCTCATCATCAAGACAGAGCAAGAAGACAGACACTGATCCGATTTCGAATACAACTCCGACGGGTAGATCGAGAGAAAAAAAGATAGAGAGCGAGAGCCTTGAGTCGATCCAATTTGGCTTACGAGTGTGAAGCTGATGGCTAAGTCAAGTAAACGCCTACGTTGGTCCAAAAGTCATGTCATGTTGAGAGACGAAGGATACTGACACAATTTCTTGCACCTTCAGTCAACCTGTTTCGTGGATTGTCTGACAATCCCCGTGATCCTTGGCACGCACAAAGCGCTGAGCACGCTACAGTTTTGGCAATATTTATTGGCTTTATTGGATTTACAGCTTACACATTTTGGCCAAGTCAAGCCGTACGCAATCTTAGATATGCATCTAATCTATCCCTCGCTCTCTAGGTATAAATTGTTGGCATCCTGCCATCCTGTCGCCTGCTTAGGCGCATCGAATCTTCAGTTTGGTCATGGTGCATTAGTTTTACTGAGTTGTGATCTATTAACAAGTTTCGCAGTCGCATTTTTGACTCATCATTGTGATGTTATCTAACAGTAATCAGCTTCGGATTTGACATATCCGGTAGAGATTGAGTGTTAAGCTAATCCAAGCACGAATACTGTTGCTAATTTTTAATGACTTATTTCGGGGTGAGATTAGGTGGATTGGAATCCTGCCAAAAATCTTAGGAAAAAATCACATAACCTAAATTTGCGTAAAATCAAAGAAAATCGATTAATGCACAAATCATTGACTCGAAAAGTGCCATTTGCTAGATTAAAATCGTATTCGATTTTGCATTTTGTAGTTCAAGTAATCGCGGATCAACGATTGAGATCGCAGAGCAGCTGAAAGTTTTTTTTTTTGTTTTCATATATTGCCGTTAGTTATTGCTTTGTAGTCGAGCCGACAAATCAGATCCGACAATCGCCCATTTGTTTTTTTTTTTTTTGCTATTCATATCAGCAGGCAATCGACATGATCAACTCAACATCAGAAGAAAAAAAAGTGGAAGCGTTGCAGTCGGATGCAACCGACTGCGGTATACTTGATATATGTTAAAAAAGAGGGGAATGATTGCAAAGGGGTACAGATGCGGCAGGGGTGTACACTGTCTTCAAAAATTATCTGATGCAGATCTTTCAGGGAATGCCAGCCCCTCAATTGGCGTCAAAGCCCACTCGTTGACACTTTGTCTGCCACGGCCATATAAATAGATATTTGCGAAGTTTCAAGTCTACAGCTTCAAGAGTGTCGACAAACGGTCAGACACCATGTCGGAAATTGCACAAGCCCAATATGCTCTTCACCTTCGGTATCGAGTATAAAATCAAGAAAACAACAAGATCAATATATGGCCCTAGGAGTTGATCCACAACTGGCCTATGATTCACTTAAAGGCAACAAGGCAGCTAGCTGAAAAACCCGCTAAAAGAAAGAGATGAAAACCTACTCATCTGATAGATGTTGCACTTGCCCCCCTCGAGGCAAACACAAGCAGCTTCAGCTCAAACTCAAACTTCATATCCAGCTATCCATGCAAATTGGGGCGTTGAGCTCGTGCGACTGTAAACTATGCAGATGTCAGATTAGCGATGTTGATACCATTACACTACCTAACCATTACGATTAGTAACCACATGCCACAAGAACAACCTAAATGAAATTAAACAGCTTTCAACACAAAAGTCTATATCGATTTTCAACAAAACAGAAAACACACAAAAAAAAAAATAAACACGAAATGCCAATTGCATTTTCAGCTTTTTTTGTGGGCAGAAAGCACAGAACATGATAACGACTATTTATAGACAAAAGTTTGGCAATGGTGGGGTCTTTTGGGGGCTGCCGCAAATGTAGACGTCATCGATTTTAATTGATGATGCATGGCTGCTGCTGTTGCCTTTTTGGTAAATGCAATTTCCATTGCCACAAAGGAAGCACAAATCAGCAAAAGGAAAAGCAGGAAAGGTATCAAATTACTAGAACGGTCTCACATGTTTGTGGGTCGTGATACAAAGAGAGGGAAATAGAGATAAGGACAATGAGAGGTGCTACAAGGTTAGGCTCTTAATTAGTTAGTACCTGAACTTGCGCTTTGAGAGGAGACTTACAAACAACAAGTTGATTACTTGAGTACCAGTTCAACAAAAGTTAATAAGTTGAAATAAAAAACTTGCTTCGAAATTGGTTAGAATAGAACATAAAGTGAACAACACATTTTAACTTTTAAGCTGTTTCGACTAGTCGAATGTTCCAAGTGTTTGCCATCGATGAGCAAAGATCAACAAAAATTTACTTTATATAGTACTACTATTATATGTTATTCGAATTTCGACTTAAAGTCTGGGCCCATAAAATGTATAGCCCTGCGTTTGTCTTTAAAGTTTTCCTCCTAAACGGAGGGTTACAGATGGGCCTAAAAAAGTTATGGCAGTTGAAAATTTCGAACTGATCCTTTTTATCGAAATCCTTCCTCTCTCTCTCTCGCAGTGCCCAAATAGTGCGAACCAAGCCCACGTGCTTAACGAGAAGAGATCAGAAATAGTTACGAATACAAGAAAGATGGTAGAAAAGAGATCGGTGAACAGAGAACACGAACAAACATTGACAATGGTGACAGAAACACACACAGCACACACACACACAACCGAAATGCGAGAGTCGGAAATCGTTCGGCAAACATGACTAGTCGGCGCAACGAATCGCCATTTTGCGCTGTCCTTTGGTTGGTCCTTTGAATGATCATCGTGTCACGCGTTCATTGGGATCACTTTTTCTGTTTTGCTATTTGCACAAAAACATTCTAAAGCCAAATGCGGTGACACCTAAATATAAATTACAATAAATCAAATAAGAGACGAAAATCGCTTGCAAATGACACTAAAATGTCGCATCCTCTCCCTCTCTTTCACTCAGTCTGTCGCTCTCTCTCTCTCTCTCTCTCTGTCATTCTATGATTGGATTTAACTTCACACATCTCGTGGGTAGTCGTATGCAGCGTGAGTTTATTTCTGGCTTACGACCTAAGTATTTTATTGTTGCCACAATTAGTTCCGATTGCACGAATGGCACAGGATCACCAAAGATCCTATTGCGAGGAGCATATGCTCGCTCGGCTCGTCAATAGCCGCAATGCAATGATTACTTCTGCTGCCTTCTGGCCTGTTGTTGTCCATTTACAGCAGATTAGCGACGGCGTTCGCAATCCCATTGTGTTATGTACTAGCTCCGAGTAGCTTGGAGTTGGAGTCGTGATCGGAGTTGAAGTCACAGCTGCCGATCTTGCGATTGGTTGCGCCTCAAACAGCAATGCCTCCTACTTGCCATATTGTCACGTTGCACATTATTGATGGCTATTCCAAGTTTTGCTAACCAGACACAATTTTTGGGGTTGCACGCATCAAAGTACAACGATGCGGATCACTGGGAATCGTGGAAACGGTTTGTCGAAGGGTTGAAAACAGTTAAGGAATTCGGTGAGAGATATTTAATATCTAATAGATATCTTAATCTAAATAGATGTATTACTGTCCAATTGAATGCAATGATATAGTATTTATGCGTTCCAAATAGACATATCAACACGTCTTTGCTTGACTTATATATTTATGTAGATTTGTGATTTCATTTGTTTTTTTTTTTTTTTTGTTTGTTGCTTTTTACCCACAGATCGGTGAAGCCAGCTACAAGCCACAAGCTACAAGGCTTCAAGCGCACTTCCTACAATATAATCATTTTATCTTGAATGTGCCCTGCAACGCCCACTGCAGACACGCCCCCCTCTGCAGAAGAATGAGGAGAGACAACGGAGGTTGCAATCGAAAACCAAAAAACTAAAAAAAAATAAATGTTGTACGTGCTGTCATCGATCGCGATCGTGGGATACGCGAACAAAGAGAAAAAGACTTCGAAACCCAAAGCTCTCCACTACCAGGTGATAGAGCTGCAACAGTTGGCCCAAAACGTCCCAGCAGCCAGTCAGTCAGTCGGTTGGTCGGTCGGTCGGTCGGTCGGACCAAGCCGTCTCTCCTGGCTACATGGCTAATGTGATTACAGACTTTAAGTTTATAAACATGAGCCAAGGCGCTGCTGCTGCTGCTGCTGTTGCTTGTGCTGCTGCCTACCGAGAGGCGGCTGTCTCAGCACAGCCCCAGCGGCCCCTGATCCACACACACACACACACAAACATACAGCTACACAGCTTCAGCTCTAGATCCAAAAACCGAAAAGGGGTATGTGGCCCTCCTGTTGCGTTGCAATTACGGCGCGTGCAGGCGACCCTCGATCCCAGTACTCCCTGACCATCTCCAATCCCTGCTCTCTGCTCCCTCTTTCGAAGTCCATGCCGATCTGTGCCTGATGAATTCTTATTAGCTTGCTTTGGTATCTTGGAGCAGTTATGAGCGGCAAACTTCAACCGTCGCTTCCTCATAACTTTTGCTCCATTTTTTTTTCTTTGGTCTTTGCCAGTCGGTTTTGCCCGACTCTCGGGATCTCCCAGCATTGGGGATTTGTCGGATAACGCTGCGGCTGTTGCTGCTGCCTCGATGTCTGCTTCGGCTGCCGCTGAAATTGGCAACACCAATAACAACAACAACAACAACAACGAAGAGTCTTCGCCTGGGAGCGTGTTGTCAGCGAGGCACGCGCAAATCCCTAATGGAATTCAGTCCCAAGTCGAAAATGTCGACTAAAGAAACGTAAAATAAGGAAAGAGAAAGAGAGGGAGAGAGAGAGAATGAGATATGCACAAAAGAGGTGCAGGTAGACGAGGGGCATTGCCTCGGGTTGACCATATCTTATGCTTTGCGTTGAGTGAATCATTAAAACCACAACGTGGGCCAAAGGAATAAACCGTTGCATATGCAAAAACAACAGAAACTTACTGAGCATTCGACATAAGACTTAATTTCATAAGGTTTTGTTAAATTTAATAGAAAACTAGGCAATTATTGTTTGCCAAAAATATTAATTTGAACATATTAAATACCTTTGAGTTAGTTGCGCTGAGTTCCTTTCTTAGAGTCTAGCTCACTATGCCGATTGATTATCCATAAGGATTTGGTCTAATAAAAGCTCGTTTTGTGTTGAAGATGAAAGAAAGGTGGTTAATTGAACTTCTGCTACAGCACAATTATTCTTGCTTCGGCAGAACATAAACTAAAATTGGCCAAAAAAAAAACGGCATAATTATTGACAGCCCCGAAAGTATGCAATACATATTTAACTTTATCTTATTGTGGTTTGTAGTAAAAACTTTGTGCGGAACACTACACAGCGCGCTGTAGCGCAAAGACCCGAAACTGGCAACCAGCACTCGAACCGCTACCACGAACGACTTTTAAATAGTGTTTCTGATGATTTATCAAAAGGACACACATTTTTGTTGTCTCTTAAGAGAGGTCTAACAAACGGCATTCAAGGATTTTGGAAATCATACAAAACTATTTTGACTGAAATTTACCAAGGGGGTAAGTCAGAAAATTTATGAAAAATCACAAAATCCTTTATAGTTCGTCCGATTTAAGGACTAGCTAGTTGTCCTTTGGTCAAAAAAGAGTCCTTGGCCTGCGGATTCATATAAGCTAACCGAAAGGACGAAAGTCCTTCAAACAGCTGAAATATAAGGACTTTTCTTAAAACAGAAAATCATGTTTTACTCAGCCATATCCTTGCAGATCCTGTCGAGACCTATCTCAAAAATCTTATTTTATTTAGGGCTATCAACTGTCCAAAGCACATTCAAATTGTCCTTGCAGTTGTCGAGAAAACAAGGATTTTGTGATTTCCTATGCATTCCGATTAAGTTTTCTAAGTGTTTGGATTCCTAGAGGACCTCATAATCCTTGAACGCAGTTCGATAGATTTAGTAGTTGCGATTCCAATGCACACTGTCCTTTTAAAATCAGCAAGGATTTGCCCAAGTTAGAGCTAATTTCCTTAAAAGGACAGCCTGTTTTTAGCTCATAACTCTGTCATATCCTTAAGGATATCAAAAGGACATATATATTTGAGCTCACGGATAACAGGTCTACCAATCGGCATTCAAGGATTTTGGAAATTCTACAAAATTATCTTGCCTAATATTTATCAAGGGGGTAAGTCAGAAAATTTATGAAAAATCACAAAATCCTTTATAGTTCGTCCGATTTAAGGACTAGCTAGTGGTGCTTTGGTCAAAAAAGAGTCCTTGGCCTGCGAATTCATATAAGCTAACCGAAAGCACGAAAGTCCTTCAAACAGCTGAAATATAAGGACTTTTCTTAAAACAGAAAATCATGTTTTACTCAGCCATATCCTTGCAGATCCTGTCGAGACCTATCTCAAAAATCTTATTTTATTTAGGGCTATCAACTTTCCAAAGCACATTCAAATTGTCCTTGCAGTTGTCGAGAAAACAAGGATTTTGTGATTTCCTATGCATTCCGATTAAGTTTTCTAAGTGTTTGGATTCCTAGAGGACCTCATAATCCTTGAACGCAGTTCGATAGATTTAGTAGTTGCGATTCCAATGCACACTGTCCTTTTAAAATCAGCAAGGATTTGCCCAAGTTAGAGCTAAATTCCTTAAAAGGACAGCCCGTTTTTAGCTCATAGCTCTGTCATATCCTTAAGGATATCAAAAGGACATATATATTTGAGCTCACGGATAACAGGTCTACCAATCGGCATTCAAGGATTTTGGAAATTCTACAAAATTATCTTGCCTAATATTTATCAAGGGGGTAAGTCAGAAAATTTATGAAAAATCACAAAATCCTTTATAGTTCGTCCCATTTAAGGACTAGCTAGTTGTCCTTTGGTCAAAAAAGAGTCCTTGACCTGCGAATTCATATAAGCTAACCGAAAGGACGAAAGTCCTTCAAACAGCTGAAATATAAGGACTTTTCTTAAAACAGAAAATCATGTTTTACTCAGCCATATCCTTGCAGATCCTGTCGAGACCTATCTCAAAAATCTTATTTTATTTAGGGCTATCAACTGTCCAAAGCACATTCAAATTGTCCTTGCAGTTGTCGAGAAAACAAGGATTTTGTGATTTCCTATGCATTCCGATTAAGTTTTCTAAGTGTTTGGATTCCTAGAGGACCTCATAATCCTTGAACGCAGTTCGATAGATTTAGTAGTTGCGATTCCAATGCACACTGTCCTTTTAAAATCCGCAAGGATTTTGCAAAGTTAGAGCTAATTACCTTAAAGGACAGCCCGTTTTTAGCTCATAACTCTGTCATATCCTTAAGGATATCAAAAGGACATATATATTTGAGCTCACGCATAACAGGTCTACCAATCGGCATTCAAGGATTTTGGAAATTCAACAAAATTATCTCGCCTAATATTTATCAAGGGGGTAAGTCAGAAAATTTATGAAAAATCACAAAATCCTTTATAGTTCGTCCGATTTAAGGACTAGCTAGTGGTGCTTTGGTCAAAAAAGAGTCCTTGGCCTGCGAATTCATATAAGCTAACCGAAAGGACGAAAGTCCTTCAAACAGCTGAAATATAAGGACTTTTCTTAAAACAGAAAATCATGTTTTACTCAGCCATATCCTTGCAGATCCTGTCGAGACCTATCTCAAAAATCTTATTTTATTTAGGGCTATCAACTGTCCAAAGCACATTCAAATTGTCCTTGCAGTTGTCGAGAAAACAATTATTTTGTGATTTCCTATGCATTCCGATTAAGTTTTCTAAGTGTTTGGATTCCTAGAGGACCTCATAATCCTTGAACGCAGTTCGATAGATTTAGTAGTTGCGATTCCAATGCACACTGTCCTTTTAAAATCAGCAAGGATTTGCCCAAGTTAGAGCTAATTTCCTTAAAAGGACAGCCCGTTTTTAGCTCATAACTCTGTCATATCCTTAAGGATATCAAAAGGACATATATATTTGAGCTCACGGATAACAGGTCTACCAATCGGCATTCAAGGATTTTGGAAATTCTACAAAATTATCTTGCCTAATATTTATCAAGGGGGTAAGTCAGAAAATTTATGAAAAATCACAAAATCCTTTATAGTTCGTCCCATTTAAGGACTAGCTAGTTGTCCTTTGGTCAAAAAAGAGTCCTTGGCCTGCGAATTCATATAAGCTAACCGAAAGGACGAAAGTCCTTCAAACAGCTGAAATATAAGGACTTTTCTTAAAACAGAAAATCATGTTTTACTCAGCCATATCCTTGCAGATCCTGTCGAGACCTATCTCAAAAATCTTATTTTATTTAGGGCTATCAACTGTCCAAAGCACATTCAAATTGTCCTTGCAGTTGTCGAGAAAACAAGGATTTTGTGATTTCCTATGCATTCCGATTAAGTTTTCTAAGTGTTTGGATTCCTAGAGGACCTCATAATCCTTGAACGCAGTTCGATAGATTTAGTAGTTGCGATTCCAATGCACACTGTCCTTTTAAAATCAGCAAGGATTTGCCCAAGTTAGAGCTAATTTCCTTAAAAGGACAGCCTGTTTTTAGCTCATAACTCTGTCATATCCTTAAGGATATCAAAAGGACATATATATTTGAGCTCACGGATAACAGGTCTACCAATCGGCATTCAAGGATTTTGGAAATTCTACAAAATTATCTTGCCTAATATTTATCAAGGGGGTAAGTCAGAAAATTTATGAAAAATCACAAAATCCTTTATAGTTCGTCCCATTTAAGGACTAGCTAGTTGTCCTTTGGTCAAAAAAGAGTCCTTGGCCTGCGAATTCATATAAGCTAACCGAAGAGACGAAAGTCCTTCAAACAGCTGAAATATAAGGACTTTTCTTAAAACAGAAAATCATGTTTTACTCAGCCATATCCTTGCAGATCCTGTCGAGACCTATCTCAAAAATCTTATTTTATTTAGGGCTATCAACTGTCCAAAGCACATTCAAATTGTCCTTGCAGTTGTCGAGAAAACAAGGATTTTGTGATTTCCTATGCATTCCGATTAAGTTTTCTAAGTGTTTGGATTCCTAGAGGACCTCATAATCCTTGAACGCAGTTCGATAGATTTAGTAGTTGCAATTCCAATGCACACTGTCCTTTTAAAATCCGCAAGGATTTTGCCAAGTTAGAGCTAATTTCCTTAAAAGGACAGCCCGTTTTTAGCTCATAACTCTGTCATATCCTTAAGGATATCAAAAGGACATATATATTTGAGCTCACGGATAACAGGTCTACCAATCGGCATTCAAGGATTTTGGAAATTCTACAAAATTATCTTGCCTAATATTTATCAAGGGGGTAAGTCAGAAAATTTATGAAAAATCACAAAATCCTTTATAGTTCGTCCGATTTAAGGACTAGCTAGTTGTCCTTTGGTCAAAAAAGAGTCCTTGGCCTGCGAATTCATATAAGCTAACCGAAAGGACGAAAGTCCTTCAAACAGCTGAAATATAAGGACTTTTCTTAAAACAGAAAATCAGGTTTTACTCAGCCATATCCTTGCAGATCCTGTCGAGACCTATCTCAAAAATCTTATTTTATTTAGGGCTATCAACTGTCCAAAGCACATTCAAATTGTCCTTGCAGTTGTCGAGAAAACAAGGATTTTGTGATTTCCTATGCATTCCGATTAAGTTTTCTAAGTGTTTGGATTCCTAGAGGACCTCATAATCCTTGAACGCAGTTCGATAGATTTAGTAGTTGCGATTCCAATGCACACTGTCCTTTTAAAATCAGCAAGGATTTGCCCAAGTTAGAGCTAAATTCCTTAAAAGGACAGCCCGTTTTTAGCTCATAGCTCTGTCATATCCTTAAGGATATCAAAAGGACATATATATTTGAGCTCACGGATAACAGGTCTACCAATCGGCATTCAAGGATTTTGGAAATTCTACAAAATTATCTTGCCTAATATTTATCAAGGGGGTAAGTCAGAAAATTTATGAAAAATCACAAAATCCTTTATAGTTCGTCCCATTTAAGGACTAGCTAGTTGTCCTTTGGTCAAAAAAGAGTCCTTGGCCTGCGAATTCATATAAGCTAACCGAAAGGACGAAAGTCCTTCAAACAGCTGAAATATAAGGACTTTTCTTAAAACAGAAAATCATGTTTTACTCAGCCATATCATTGCAGATCCTGTCGAGACCTATCTCAAAAATCTTATTTTATTTAGGGCTATCAACTGTCCAAAGCACATTCAAATTGTCCTTGCAGTTGTCGAGAAAACAAGGATTTTGTGATTTCCTATGCATTCCGATTAAGTTTTCTAAGTGTTTGGATTCCTAGAGGACCTCATAATCCTTGAACGCAGTTCGATAGATTTAGTAGTTGCGATTCCAATGCACACTGTCCTTTTAAAATCCGCAAGGATTTTGCAAAGTTAGAGCTAATTTCCTTAAAAGGACAGCCCGTTTTTAGCTCATAACTCTGTCATATCCTTAAGGATATCAAAAGGACATATATATTTGAGCTCACGGATAACAGGTCTACCAATCGGCATTCAAGGATTTTGGAAATTCTACAAAATTATCTTGCCTAATATTTATCAAGGGGGTAAGTCAGAAAATTTATGAAAAATCACACAATCCTTTATAGTTCGTCCGATTTAAGGACTAGCTAGTGGTCCTTTGGTCAAAAAAGAGTCCTTGGCCTGCGAATTCATATAAGCTAACCGAAAGGACGAAAGTCCTTCAAACAGCTGAAATATAAGGACTTTTCTTAAAACAGAAAATCAGGTTTTACTCAGCCATATCCTTGCAGATCCTGTCGAGACCTATCTCAAAAATCTTATTTTATTTAGGGCTATCAACTGTCCAAAGCACATTCAAATTGTCCTTGCAGTTGTCGAGAAAACAAGGATTTTGTGATTTCCTATGCATTCCGATTAAGTTTTCTAAGTGTTTGGATTCCTAGAGGACCTCATAATCCTTGAACGCAGTTCGATAGATTTAGTAGTTGCGATTCCAATGCACACTGTCCTTTTAAAATCCGCAAGGATTTTGCCAAGTTAGAGCTAATTTCCTTAAAAGGACAGCCCGTTTTTAGCTCATAACTCTGTCATATCCTTAAGGATATCAAAAGGACATATATATTTGAGCTCACGGATAACAGGTCTACCAATCGGCATTCAAGGATTTTGGAAATTCTACAAAATTATCTTGCCTAATATTTATCAAGGGGGTAAGTCAGAAAATTTATGAAAAATCACAAAATCCTTTATAGTTCGTCCGATTTAAGGACTAGCTAGTTGTCCTTTGGTCAAAAAAGAGTCCTTGGCCTGCGAATTCATATAAGCTAACCGAAAGGACGAAAGTCCTTCAAACAGCTGAAATATAAGGACTTTTCTTAAAACAGAAAATCATGTTTTACTCAGCCATATCCTTGCAGATCCTGTCGAGACCTATCTCAAAAATCTTATTTTATTTAGGGCTATCAACTGTCCAAAGCACATTCAAATTGTCCTTGCAGTTGTCGAGAAAACAAGGATTTTGTGATTTCCTATGCATTCCGATTAAGTTTTCTAAGTGTTTGGATTCCTAGAGGACCTCATAATCCTTGAACGCAGTTCGATAGATTTAGTAGTTGCGATTCCAATGCACACTGTCCTTTTAAAATCCGCAAGGATTTTGCCAAGTTAGAGCTAATTTCCTTAAAAGGACAGCCCGTTTTTAGCTCATAGCTCTGTCATATCCTTAAGGATATCAAAAGGACATATATATTTGAGCTCACGGATAACAGGTCTACCAATCGGCATTCAAGGATTTTGGAAATTCTACAAAATTATCTTGCCTAATATTTATCAAGGGGGTAAGTCAGAAAATTTATGAAAAATCACAAAATCCTTTATAGTTCGTCCGATTTAAGGACTAGCTAGTTGTCCTTTGGTCAAAAAAGAGTCCTTGGCCTGCGAATTCATATAAGCTAACCGAAAGGACGAAAGTCCTTCAAACAGCTGAAATATAAGGACTTTTCTTAAAACAGAAAATCATGTTTTACTCAGCCATATCCTTGCAGATCCTGTCGAGACCTATCTCAAAAATCTTATTTTATTTAGGGCTATCAACTGTCCAAAGCACATTCAAATTGTCCTTGCAGTTGTCGAGAAAACAAGGATTTTGTGATTTCCTATGCATTCCGATTAAGTTTTCTAAGTGTTTGGATTCCTAGAGGACCTCATAATCCTTGAACGCAGTTCGATAGATTTAGTAGTTGCGATTCCAATGCACACTGTCCTTTTAAAATCCGCAAGGATTTTGCCAAGTTAGAGCTAATTTCCTTAAAAGGACAGCCCGTTTTTAGCTCATAACTCTGTCATATCCTTAAGGATATCAAAAGGACATATATATTTGAGCTCACGGATAACAGGTCTACCAATCGGCATTCAAGGATTTTGGAAATTCTACAAAATTATCTTGCCTAATATTTATCAAGGGGGTAAGTCAGAAAATTTATGAAAAATCACAAAATCCTTTATAGTTCGTCCGATTTAAGGACTAGCTAGTGGTCCTTTGGTCAAAAAAGAGTCCTTGGCCTGCGAATTCATATAAGCTAACCGAAAGGACGAAAGTCCTTCAAACAGCTGAAATATAAGGACTTTTCTTAAAACAGAAAATCATGTTTTACTCAGCCATATCCTTGCAGATCCTGTCGAGACCTATCTCAAAAATCTTATTTTATTTAGGGCTATCAACTGTCCAAAGCACATTCAAATTGTCCTTGCAGTTGTCGAGAAAACAAGGATTTTGTGATTTCCTATGCATTCCGATTAAGTTTTCTAAGTGTTTGGATTCCTAGAGGACCTCATAATCCTTGAACGCAGTTCGATAGATTTAGTAGTTGCGATTCCAATGCACACTGTCCTTTTAAAATCCGCAAGGATTTTGCCAAGTTAGAGCTAATTTCCTTAAAAGGACAGCCCGTTTTTAGCTCATAACTCTGTCATATCCTTAAGGATATCAAAAGGACATATATATTTGAGCTCACGGATAACAGGTCTACCAATCGGCATTCAAGGATTTTGGAAATTCTACAAAATTATCTTGCCTAATATTTATCAAGGGGGTAGCAGAAAATTTATGAAAAATCACAAAATCCTTTATAGTTCGTCCGATTTAAGGACTAGCTAGTTGTCCTTTGGTCAAAAAAGAGTCCTTGGCCTGCGAATTCATATAAGCTAACCGAAAGGACGAAAGTCCTTCAAACAGCTGAAATATAAGGACTTTTCTTAAAACAGAAAATCATGTTTTACTCAGCCATATCCTTGCAGATCCTGTCGAGACCTATCTCAAAAATCTTATTTTATTTAGGGCTATCAACTGTCCAAAGCACATTCAAATTGTCCTTGCAGTTGTCGAGAAAACAAGGATTTTGTGATTTCCTATGCATTCCGATTAAGTTTTCTAAGTGTTTGGATTCCTAGAGGACCTCATAATCCTTGAACGCAGTTCGATAGATTTAGTAGTTGCGATTCCAATGCACACTGTCCTTTTAAAATCCGCAAGGATTTTGCCAAGTTAGAGCTAATTTCCTTAAAAGGACAGCCCGTTTTTAGCTCATAACTCTGTCATATCCTTAAGGATATCAAAAGGACATATATATTTGAGCTCACGGATAACAGGTCTACCAATCGGCATTCAAGGATTTTGGAAATTCTACAAAATTATCTTGCCTAATATTTATCAAGGGGGTAAGTCAGAAAATTTATGAAAAATCACAAAATCCTTTATAGTTCGTCCCATTTAAGGACTAGCTAGTTGTCCTTTGGTCAAAAAAGAGTCCTTGGCCTGCGAATTCATATAAGCTAACCGAAAGGACGAAAGTCCTTCAAACAGCTGAAATATAAGGACTTTTCTTAAAACAGAAAATCATGTTTTACTCAGCCATATCCTTGCAGATCCTGTCGAGACCTATCTCAAAAATCTTATTTTATTTAGGGCTATCAACTGTCCAAAGCACATTCAAATTGTCCTTGCAGTTGTCGAGAAAACAAGGATTTTGTGATTTCCTATGCATTCCGATTAAGTTTTCTAAGTGTTTGGATTCCTAGAGGACCTCATAATCCTTGAACGCAGTTCGATAGATTTAGTAGTTGCGATTCCAATGCACACTGTCCTTTTAAAATCCGCAAGGATTTTGCAAAGTTAGAGCTAATTTCCTTAAAAGGACAGCCCGTTTTTAGCTCATAACTCTGTCATATCCTTAAGGATATCAAAAGGACATATATATTTGAGCTCACGGATAACAGGTCTACCAATCGGCATTCAAGGATTTTGGAAATTCTACAAAATTATCTTGCCTAATATTTATCAAGGGGGTAAGTCAGAAAATTTATGAAAAATCACAAAATCCTTTATAGTTCGTCCGATTTAAGGACTAGCTAGTTGTCCTTTGGTCAAAAAAGAGTCCTTGGCCTGCGAATTCATATAAGCTAACCGAAAGGACGAAAGTCCTTCAAACAGCTGAAATATAAGGACTTTTCTTAAAACAGAAAATCAGGTTTTACTCAGCCATATCCTTGCAGATCCTGTCGAGACCTATCTCAAAAATCTTATTTTATTTAGGGCTA
Source organism: Scaptomyza polygonia (assembly GCA_035044585.1). Lineage (NCBI taxonomy): Eukaryota > Metazoa > Arthropoda > Insecta > Diptera > Drosophilidae > Scaptomyza > Scaptomyza polygonia. Next base: position 59,951 of record JAWNNU010001679.1, read on the forward strand.
TCAACTGTCCAAAGCACATTCAAATTGTCCTTGCAGTTGTCGAGAAAACAAGGATTTTGTGATTTCCTATGCATTCCGATTAAGTTTTCTAAGTGTTTGGATTCCTAGAGGACCTCATAATCCTTGAACGCAGTTCGATAGATTTAGTAGTTGCGATTCCAATGCACACTGTCCTTTTAAAATCAGCAAGGATTTGCCCAAGTTAGAGCTAATTTCCTTAAAAGGACAGCCCGTTTTTAGCTCATAACTCTGTCATATCCTTAAGGATATCAAAAGGACATATATATTTGAGCTCACGGATAACAGGTCTACCAATCGGCATTCAAGGATTTTGGAAATTCTACAAAATTATCTTGCCTAATATTTATCAAGGGGGTAAGTCAGAAAATTTATGAAAAATCACAAAATCCTTTATAGTTCGTCCCATTTAAGGACTAGCTAGTTGTCCTTTGGTCAAAAAAGAGTCCTTGGCCTGCGAATTCATATAAGCTAACCGAAAGGACGAAAGTCCTTCAAACAGCTGAAATATAAGGACTTTTCTTAAAACAGAAAATCATGTTTTACTCAGCCATATCCTTGCAGATCCTGTCGAGACCTATCTCAAAAATCTTATTTTATTTAGGGCTATCAACTGTCCAAAGCACATTCAAATTGTCCTTGCAGTTGTCGAGAAAACAAGGATTTTGTGATTTCCTATGCATTCCGATTAAGTTTTCTAAGTGTTTGGATTCCTAGAGGACCTCATAATCCTTGAACGCAGTTCGATAGATTTAGTAGTTGCGATTCCAATGCACACTGTCCTTTTAAAATCCGCAAGGATTTTGCCAAGTTAGAGCTAATTTCCTTAAAAGGACAGCCCGTTTTTAGCTCATAACTCTGTCATATCCTTAAGGATATCAAAAGGACATATATATTTGAGCTCACGGATAACAGGTCTACCAATCGGCATTCAAGGATTTTGGAAATTCTACAAAATTATCTTGCCTAATATTTATCAAGGGGGTAAGTCAGAAAATTTATGAAAAATCACAAAATCCTTTATAGTTCGTCCGATTTAAGGACTAGCTAGTTGTCCTTTGGTCAAAAAAGAGTCCTTGGCCTGCGAATTCATATAAGCTAACCGAAAGGACGAAAGTCCTTCAAACAGCTGAAATATAAGGACTTTTCTTAAAACAGAAAATCAGGTTTTACTCAGCCATATCCTTGCAGATCCTGTCGAGACCTATCTCAAAAATCTTATTTTATTTAGGGCTATCAACTGTCCAAAGCACATTCAAATTGTCCTTGCAGTTGTCGAGAAAACAAGGATTTTGTGATTTCCTATGCATTCCGATTAAGTTTTCTAAGTGTTTGGATTCCTAGAGGACCTCATAATCCTTGAACGCAGTTCGATAGATTTAGTAGTTGCGATTCCAATGCACACTGTCCTTTTAAAATCCGCAAGGATTTTGCCAAGTTAGAGCTAATTTCCTTAAAAGGACAGCCCGTTTTTAGCTCATAACTCTGTCATATCCTTAAGGATATCAAAAGGACATATATATTTGAGCTCACGGATAACAGGTCTACCAATCGGCATTCAAGGATTTTGGAAATTCTACAAAATTATCTTGCCTAATATTTATCAAGGGGGTAAGTCAGAAAATTTATGAAAAATCACAAAATCCTTTATAGTTCGTCCGATTTAAGGACTAGCTAGTTGTCCTTTGGTCAAAAAAGAGTCCTTGGCCTGCGAATTCATATAAGCTAACCGAAAGGACGAAAGTCCTTCAAACAGCTGAAATATAAGGACTTTTCTTAAAACAGAAAATCATGTTTTACTCAGCCATATCCTTGCAGATCCTGTCGAGACCTATCTCAAAAATCTTATTTTATTTAGGGCTATCAACTGTCCAAAGCACATTCAAATTGTCCTTGCAGTTGTCGAGAAAACAAGGATTTTGTGATTTCCTATGCATTCCGATTAAGTTTTCTAAGTGTTTGGATTCCTAGAGGACCTCATAATCCTTGAACGCAGTTCGATAGATTTAGTAGTTGCGATTCCAATGCACACTGTCCTTTTAAAATCCGCAAGGATTTTGCCAAGTTAGAGCTAATTTCCTTAAAAGGACAGCCCGTTTTTAGCTCATAACTCTGTCATATCCTTAAGGATATCAAAAGGACATATATATTTGAGCTCACGGATAACAGGTCTACCAATCGGCATTCAAGGATTTTGGAAATTCTACAAAATTATCTTGCCTAATATTTATCAAGGGGGTAAGTCAGAAAATTTATGAAAAATCACAAAATCCTTTATAGTTCGTCCGATTTAAGGACTAGCTAGTTGTCCTTTGGTCAAAAAAGAGTCCTTGGCCTGCGAATTCATATAAGCTAACCGAAAGGACGAAAGTCCTTCAAACAGCTGAAATATAAGGACTTTTCTTAAAACAGAAAATCATGTTTTACTCAGCCATATCCTTGCAGATCCTGTCGAGACCTATCTCAAAAATCTTATTTTATTTAGGGCTATCAACTGTCCAAAGCACATTCAAATTGTCCTTGCAGTTGTCGAGAAAACAAGGATTTTGTGATTTCCTATGCATTCCGATTAAGTTTTCTAAGTGTTTGGATTCCTAGAGGACCTCATAATCCTTGAACGCAGTTCGATAGATTTAGTAGTTGCGATTCCAATGCACACTGTCCTTTTAAAATCCGCAAGGATTTTGCCAAGTTAGAGCTAATTTCCTTAAAAGGACAGCCCGTTTTTAGCTCATAACTCTGTCATATCCTTAAGGATATCAAAAGGACATATATATTTGAGCTCACGGATAACAGGTCTACCAATCGGCATTCAAGGATTTTGGAAATTCTACAAAATTATCTTGCCTAATATTTATCAAGGGGGTAAGTCAGAAAATTTATGAAAAATCACAAAATCCTTTATAGTTCGTCCGATTTAAGGACTAGCTAGTGGTCCTTTGGTCAAAAAAGAGTCCTTGGCCTGCGAATTCATATAAGCTAACCGAAAGGACGAAAGTCCTTCAAACAGCTGAAATATAAGGACTTTTCTTAAAACAGAAAATCATGTTTTACTCAGCCATATCCTTGCAGATCCTGTCGAGACCTATCTCAAAAATCTTATTTTATTTAGGGCTATCAACTGTCCAAAGCACATTCAAATTGTCCTTGCAGTTGTCGAGAAAACAAGGATTTTGTGATTTCCTATGCATTCCGATTAAGTTTTCTAAGTGTTTGGATTCCTAGAGGACCTCATAATCCTTGAACGCAGTTCGATAGATTTAGTAGTTGCGATTCCAATGCACACTGTCCTTTTAAAATCCGCAAGGATTTTGCCAAGTTAGAGCTAATTTCCTTAAAAGGACAGCCCGTTTTTAGCTCATAACTCTGTCATATCCTTAAGGATATCAAAAGGACATATATATTTGAGCTCACGGATAACAGGTCTACCAATCGGCATTCAAGGATTTTGGAAATTCTACAAAATTATCTTGCCTAATATTTATCAAGGGGGTAAGTCAGAAAATTTATGAAAAATCACAAAATCCTTTATAGTTCGTCCGATTTAAGGACTAGCTAGTTGTCCTTTGGTCAAAAAAGAGTCCTTGGCCTGCGAATTCATATAAGCTAACCGAAAGGACGAAAGTCCTTCAAACAGCTGAAATATAAGGACTTTTCTTAAAACAGAAAATCATGTTTTACTCAGCCATATCCTTGCAGATCCTGTCGAGACCTATCTCAAAAATCTTATTTTATTTAGGGCTATCAACTGTCCAAAGCACATTCAAATTGTCCTTGCAGTTGTCGAGAAAACAAGGATTTTGTGATTTCCTATGCATTCCGATTAAGTTTTCTAAGTGTTTGGATTCCTAGAGGACCTCATAATCCTTGAACGCAGTTCGATAGATTTAGTAGTTGCGATTCCAATGCACACTGTCCTTTTAAAATCCGCAAGGATTTTGCCAAGTTAGAGCTAATTTCCTTAAAAGGACAGCCCGTTTTTAGCTCATAACTCTGTCATATCCTTAAGGATATCAAAAGGACATATATATTTGAGCTCACGGATAACAGGTCTACCAATCGGCATTCAAGGATTTTGGAAATTCTACAAAATTATCTTGCCTAATATTTATCAAGGGGGTAAGTCAGAAAATTTATGAAAAATCACAAAATCCTTTATAGTTCGTCCGATTTAAGGACTAGCTAGTTGTCCTTTGGTCAAAAAAGAGTCCTTGGCCTGCGAATTCATATAAGCTAACCGAAAGGACGAAAGTCCTTCAAACAGCTGAAATATAAGGACTTTTCTTAAAACAGAAAATCATGTTTTACTCAGCCATATCCTTGCAGATCCTGTCGAGACCTATCTCAAAAATCTTATTTTATTTAGGGCTATCAACTGTCCAAAGCACATTCAAATTGTCCTTGCAGTTGTCGAGAAAACAAGGATTTTGTGATTTCCTATGCATTCCGATTAAGTTTTCTAAGTGTTTGGATTCCTAGAGGACCTCATAATCCTTGAACGCAGTTCGATAGATTTAGTAGTTGCGATTCCAATGCACACTGTCCTTTTAAAATCCGCAAGGATTTTGCCAAGTTAGAGCTAATTTCCTTAAAAGGACAGCCCGTTTTTAGCTCATAACTCTGTCATATCCTTAAGGATATCAAAAGGACATATATATTTGAGCTCACGGATAACAGGTCTACCAATCGGCATTCAAGGATTTTGGAAATTCTACAAAATTATCTTGCCTAATATTTATCAAGGGGGTAAGTCAGAAAATTTATGAAAAATCACAAAATCCTTTATAGTTCGTCTCGAATTCATATAAGCTAACCGAAAGGACGAAAGTCCTTCAAACAGCTGAAATATAAGGACTTTTCTTAAAACAGAAAATCATGTTTTACTCAGCCATATCCTTGCAGATCCTGTCGAGACCTATCTCAAAAATCTTATTTTATTTAGGGCTATCAACTGTCCAAAGCACATTCAAATTGTCCTTGCAGTTGTCGAGAAAACAAGGATTTTGTGATTTCCTATGCATTCCGATTAAGTTTTCTAAGTGTTTGGATTCCTAGAGGACCTCATAATCCTTGAACGCAGTTCGATAGATTTAGTAGTTGCGATTCCAATGCACACTGTCCTTTTAAAATCCGCAAGGATTTTGCCAAGTTAGAGCTAATTTCCTTAAAAGGACAGCCCGTTTTTAGCTCATAACTCTGTCATATCCTTAAGGATATCAAAAGGACATATATATTTGAGCTCACGGATAACAGGTCTACCAATCGGCATTCAAGGATTTTGGAAATTCTACAAAATTATCTTGCCTAATATTTATCAAGGGGGTAAGTCAGAAAATTTATGAGATCCTCCTATACGTCCGATTAAACGCAGTTCCGTAAAGATCCGGTTTCTATGCTCCGAGAACAGCTGAAATATAAGGACTTTTCTTAAAACAGAAAATCAGTTTTACTCAGCCATATCCTTGCAGATCCTGTCGAGACCTATCTCAAAAATCTTATTTTATTTAGGGCTATCAACTGTCCAAAGCACATTCAAATTGTCCTTGCAGTTGTCGAGAAAACAAGGATTTTGTGATTTCCTATGCATTCCGATTAAGTTTTCTAAGTGTTTGGATTCCTAGAGGACCTCATAATCCTTGAACGCAGTTCGATAGATTTAGTAGTTGCGATTCCAATGCACACTGTCCTTTTAAAATCCGCAAGGATTTTGCCAAGTTAGAGCTAATTTCCTTAAAAGGACAGCCCGTTTTTAGCTCATAACTCTGTCATATCCTTAAGGATATCAAAAGGACATATATATTTGAGCTCACGGATAACAGGTCTACCAATCGGCATTCAAGGATTTTGGAAATTCTACAAAATTATCTTGCCTAATATTTATCAAGGGGGTAAGTCAGAAAATTTATGAAAAATCACAAAATCCTTTATAGTTCGTCCGATTTAAGGACTAGCTAGTTGTCCTTTGGTCAAAAAAGAGTCCTTGGCCTGCGAATTCATATAAGCTAACCGAAAGGACGAAAGTCCTTCAAACAGCTGAAATATAAGGACTTTTCTTAAAACAGAAAATCATGTTTTACTCAGCCATATCCTTGCAGATCCTGTCGAGACCTATCTCAAAAATCTTATTTTATTTAGGGCTATCAACTGTCCAAAGCACATTCAAATTGTCCTTGCAGTTGTCGAGAAAACAAGGATTTTGTGATTTCCTATGCATTCCGATTAAGTTTTCTAAGTGTTTGGATTCCTAGAGGACCTCATAATCCTTGAACGCAGTTCGATAGATTTAGTAGTTGCGATTCCAATGCACACTGTCCTTTTAAAATCCGCAAGGATTTTGCCAAGTTAGAGCTAATTTCCTTAAAAGGACAGCCCGTTTTTAGCTCATAACTCTGTCATATCCTTAAGGATATCAAAAGGACATATATATTTGAGCTCACGGATAACAGGTCTACCAATCGGCATTCAAGGATTTTGGAAATTCTACAAAATTATCTTGCCTAATATTTATCAAGGGGGTAAGTCAGAAAATTTATGAAAAATCACAAAATCCTTTATAGTTCGTCCCATTTAAGGACTAGCTAGTTGTCCTTTGGTCAAAAAAGAGTCCTTGGCCTGCGAATTCATATAAGCTAACCGAAAGGACGAAAGTCCTTCAAACAGCTGAAATATAAGGACTTTTCTTAAAACAGAAAATCATGTTTTACTCAGCCATATCCTTGCAGATCCTGTCGAGACCTATCTCAAAAATCTTATTTTATTTAGGGCTATCAACTGTCCAAAGCACATTCAAATTGTCCTTGCAGTTGTCGAGAAAACAAGGATTTTGTGATTTCCTATGCATTCCGATTAAGTTTTCTAAGTGTTTGGATTCCTAGAGGACCTCATAATCCTTGAACGCAGTTCGATAGATTTAGTAGTTGCGATTCCAATGCACACTGTCCTTTTAAAATCAGCAAGGATTTGCCCAAGTTAGAGCTAATTTCCTTAAAAGGACAGCCCGTTTTTAGCTCATAACTCTGTCATATCCTTAAGGATATCAAAAGGACATATATATTTGAGCTCACGGATAACAGGTCTACCAATCGGCATTCAAGGATTTTGGAAATTCTACAAAATTATCTTGCCTAATATTTATCAAGGGGGTAAGTCAGAAAATTTATGAAAAATCACAAAATCCTTTATAGTTCGTCCGATTTAAGGACTAGCTAGTTGTCCTTTGGTCAAAAAAGAGTCCTTGGCCTGCGAATTCATATAAGCTAACCGAAAGGACGAAAGTCCTTCAAACAGCTGAAATATAAGGACTTTTCTTAAAACAGAAAATCATGTTTTACTCAGCCATATCCTTGCAGATCCTGTCGAGACCTATCTCAAAAATCTTATTTTATTTAGGGCTATCAACTGTCCAAAGCACATTCAAATTGTCCTTGCAGTTGTCGAGAAAACAAGGATTTTGTGATTTCCTATGCATTCCGATTAAGTTTTCTAAGTGTTTGGATTCCTAGAGGACCTCATAATCCTTGAACGCAGTTCGATAGATTTAGTAGTTGCGATTCCAATGCACACTGTCCTTTTAAAATCCGCAAGGATTTTGCCAAGTTAGAGCTAATTTCCTTAAAAGGACAGCCCGTTTTTAGCTCATAACTCTGTCATATCCTTAAGGATATCAAAAGGACATATATATTTGAGCTCACGGATAACAGGTCTACCAATCGGCATTCAAGGATTTTGGAAATTCTACAAAATTATCTTGCCTAATATTTATCAAGGGGGTAAGTCAGAAAATTTATGAAAAATCACAAAATCCTTTATAGTTCGTCCGATTTAAGGACTAGCTAGTTGTCCTTTGGTCAAAAAAGAGTCCTTGGCCTGCGAATTCATATAAGCTAACCGAAAGGACGAAAGTCCTTCAAACAGCTGAAATATAAGGACTTTTCTTAAAACAGAAAATCATGTTTTACTCAGCCATATCCTTGCAGATCCTGTCGAGACCTATCTCAAAAATCTTATTTTATTTAGGGCTATCAACTGTCCAAAGCACATTCAAATTGTCCTTGCAGTTGTCGAGAAAACAAGGATTTTGTGATTTCCTATGCATTCCGATTAAGTTTTCTAAGTGTTTGGATTCCTAGAGGACCTCATAATCCTTGAACGCAGTTCGATAGATTTAGTAGTTGCGATTCCAATGCACACTGTCCTTTTAAAATCCGCAAGGATTTTGCCAAGTTAGAGCTAATTTCCTTAAAAGGACAGCCCGTTTTTAGCTCATAACTCTGTCATATCCTTAAGGATATCAAAAGGACATATATATTTGAGCTCACGGATAACAGGTCTACCAATCGGCATTCAAGGATTTTGGAAATTCTACAAAATTATCTTGCCTAATATTTATCAAGGGGGTAAGTCAGAAAATTTATGAAAAATCACAAAATCCTTTATAGTTCGTCCGATTTAAGGACTAGCTAGTTGTCCTTTGGTCAAAAAAGAGTCCTTGGCCTGCGAATTCATATAAGCTAACCGAAAGGACGAAAGTCCTTCAAACAGCTGAAATATAAGGACTTTTCTTAAAACAGAAAATCATGTTTTACTCAGCCATATCCTTGCAGATCCTGTCGAGACCTATCTCAAAAATCTTATTTTATTTAGGGCTATCAACTGTCCAAAGCACATTCAAATTGTCCTTGCAGTTGTCGAGAAAACAAGGATTTTGTGATTTCCTATGCATTCCGATTAAGTTTTCTAAGTGTTTGGATTCCTAGAGGACCTCATAATCCTTGAACGCAGTTCGATAGATTTAGTAGTTGCGATTCCAATGCACACTGTCCTTTTAAAATCAGCAAGGATTTGCCCAAGTTAGAGCTAATTTCCTTAAAAGGACAGCCCGTTTTTAGCTCATAACTCTGTCATATCCTTAAGGATATCAAAAGGACATATATATTTGAGCTCACGGATAACAGGTCTACCAATCGGCATTCAAGGATTTTGGAAATTCTACAAAATTATCTTGCCTAATATTTATCAAGGGGGTAAGTCAGAAAATTTATGAAAAATCACAAAATCCTTTATAGTTCGTCCGATTTAAGGACTAGCTAGTGGTCCTTTGGTCAAAAAAGAGTCCTTGGCCTGCGAATTCATATAAGCTAACCGAAAGGACGAAAGTCCTTCAAACAGCTGAAATATAAGGACTTTTCTTAAAACAGAAAATCATGTTTTACTCAGCCATATCCTTGCAGATCCTGTCGAGACCTATCTCAAAAATCTTATTTTATTTAGGGCTATCAACTGTCCAAAGCACATTCAAATTGTCCTTGCAGTTGTCGAGAAAACAAGGATTTTGTGATTTCCTATGCATTCCGATTAAGTTTTCTAAGTGTTTGGATTCCTAGAGGACCTCATAATCCTTGAACGCAGTTCGATAGATTTAGTAGTTGCGATTCCAATGCACACTGTCCTTTTAAAATCCGCAAGGATTTTGCCAAGTTAGAGCTAATTTCCTTAAAAGGACAGCCCGTTTTTAGCTCATAACTCTGTCATATCCTTAAGGATATCAAAAGGACATATATATTTGAGCTCACGGATAACAGGTCTACCAATCGGCATTCAAGGATTTTGGAAATTCTACAAAATTATCTTGCCTAATATTTATCAAGGGGGTAAGTCAGAAAATTTATGAAAAATCACAAAATCCTTTATAGTTCGTCCCATTTAAGGACTAGCTAGTTGTCCTTTGGTCAAAAAAGAGTCCTTGGCCTGCGAATTCATATAAGCTAACCGAAAGGACGAAAGTCCTTCAAACAGCTGAAATATAAGGACTTTTCTTAAAACAGAAAATCATGTTTTACTCAGCCATATCCTTGCAGATCCTGTCGAGACCTATCTCAAAAATCTTATTTTATTTAGGGCTATCAACTGTCCAAAGCACATTCAAATTGTCCTTGCAGTTGTCGAGAAAACAAGGATTTTGTGATTTCCTATGCATTCCGATTAAGTTTTCTAAGTGTTTGGATTCCTAGAGGACCTCATAATCCTTGAACGCAGTTCGATAGATTTAGTAGTTGCGATTCCAATGCACACTGTCCTTTTAAAATCCGCAAGGATTTTGCCAAGTTAGAGCTAATTTCCTTAAAAGGACAGCCCGTTTTTAGCTCATAACTCTGTCATATCCTTAAGGATATCAAAAGGACATATATATTTGAGCTCACGGATAACAGGTCTACCAATCGGCATTCAAGGATTTTGGAAATTCTACAAAATTATCTTGCCTAATATTTATCAAGGGGGTAAGTCAGAAAATTTATGAAAAATCACAAAATCCTTTATAGTTCGTCCGATTTAAGGACTAGCTAGTTGTCCTTTGGTCAAAAAAGAGTCCTTGGCCTGCGAATTCATATAAGCTAACCGAAAGGACGAAAGTCCTTCAAACAGCTGAAATATAAGGACTTTTCTTAAAACAGAAAATCATGTTTTACTCAGCCATATCCTTGCAGATCCTGTCGAGACCTATCTCAAAAATCTTATTTTATTTAGGGCTATCAACTGTCCAAAGCACATTCAAATTGTCCTTGCAGTTGTCGAGAAAACAAGGATTTTGTGATTTCCTATGCATTCCGATTAAGTTTTCTAAGTGTTTGGATTCCTAGAGGACCTCATAATCCTTGAACGCAGTTCGATAGATTTAGTAGTTGCGATTCCAATGCACACTGTCCTTTTAAAATCAGCAAGGATTTGCCCAAGTTAGAGCTAATTTCCTTAAAAGGACAGCCCGTTTTTAGCTCATAACTCTGTCATATCCTTAAGGATATCAAAAGGACATATATATTTGAGCTCACGGATAACAGGTCTACCAATCGGCATTCAAGGATTTTGGAAATTCTACAAAATTATCTTGCCTAATATTTATAAGGGGGTAAGTCAGAAAATTTATGAAAAATCACAAAATCCTTTATAGTTCGTCCGATTTAAGGACTAGCTAGTTGCTTTGGTCAAAAAAGAGTCCTTGGCCTGCGAATTCATATAAGCTAACCGAAAGGACGAAAGTCCTTCAAACAGCTGAAATATAAGGACTTTTCTTAAAACAGAAAATCATGTTTTACTCAGCCATATCCTTGCAGATCCTGTCGAGACCTATCTCAAAAATCTTATTTTATTTAGGGCTATCAACTGTCCAAAGCACATTCAAATTGTCCTTGCAGTTGTCGAGAAAACAAGGATTTTGTGATTTCCTATGCATTCCGATTAAGTTTTCTAAGTGTTTGGATTCCTAGAGGACCTCATAATCCTTGAACGCAGTTCGATAGATTTAGTAGTTGCGATTCCAATGCACACTGTCCTTTTAAAATCAGCAAGGATTTGCCCAAGTTAGAGCTAATTTCCTTAAAAGGACAGCCCGTTTTTAGCTCATAACTCTGTCATATCCTTAAGGATATCAAAAGGACATATATATTTGAGCTCACGGATAACAGGTCTACCAATCGGCATTCAAGGATTTTGGAAATTCTACAAAATTATCTTGCCTAATATTTATCAAGGGGGTAAGTCCAGAAAATTTATGAAAAATCACAAAATCCTTTATAGTTCGTCCCATTTAAGGACTAGCTAGTTGTCCTTTGGTCAAAAAAGAGTCCTTGGCCTGCGAATTCATATAAGCTAACCGAAAGGACGAAAGTCCTTCAAACAGCTGAAATATAAGGACTTTTCTTAAAACAGAAAATCATGTTTTACTCAGCCATATCCTTGCAGATCCTGTCGAGACCTATCTCAAAAATCTTATTTTATTTAGGGCTATCAACTGTCCAAAGCACATTCAAATTGTCCTTGCAGTTGTCGAGAAAACAAGGATTTTGTGATTTCCTATGCATTCCGATTAAGTTTTCTAAGTGTTTGGATTCCTAGAGGACCTCATAATCCTTGAACGCAGTTCGATAGATTTAGTAGTTGCGATTCCAATGCACACTGTCCTTTTAAAATCAGCAAGGATTTGCCCAAGTTAGAGCTAATTTCCTTAAAAGGACAGCCCGTTTTTAGCTCATAACTCTGTCATATCCTTAAGGATATCAAAAGGACATATATATTTGAGCTCACGGATAACAGGTCTACCAATCGGCATTCAAGGATTTTGGAAATTCTACAAAATTATCTTGCCTAATATTTATCAAGGGGGTAAGTCAGAAAATTTATGAAAAATCACAAAATCCTTTATAGTTCGTCCCATTTAAGGACTAGCTAGTTGTCCTTTGGTCAAAAAAGAGTCCTTGGCCTGCGAATTCATATAAGCTAACCGAAAGGACGAAAGTCCTTCAAACAGCTGAAATATAAGGACTTTTCTTAAAACAGAAAATCATGTTTTACTCAGCCATATCCTTGCAGATCCTGTCGAGACCTATCTCAAAAATCTTATTTTATTTAGGGCTATCAACTGTCCAAAGCACATTCAAATTGTCCTTGCAGTTGTCGAGAAAACAAGGATTTTGTGATTTCCTATGCATTCCGATTAAGTTTTCTAAGTGTTTGGATTCCTAGAGGACCTCATAATCCTTGAACGCAGTTCGATAGATTTAGTAGTTGCGATTCCAATGCACACTGTCCTTTTAAAATCCGCAAGGATTTTGCCAAGTTAGAGCTAATTTCCTTAAAAGGACAGCCCGTTTTTAGCTCATTACTCTGTCATATCCTTAAGGATATCAAAAGGACATATATATTTGAGCTCACGGATAACAGGTCTACCAATCGGCATTCAAGGATTTTGGAAATTCTACAAAATTATCTTGCCTAATATTTATCAAGGGGGTAAGTCAGAAAATTTATGAAAAATCACAAAATCCTTTATAGTTCGTCCGATTTAAGGACTAGCTAGTTGTCCTTTGGTCAAAAAAGAGTCCTTGGCCTGCGAATTCATATAAGCTAACCGAAAGGACGAAAATCCTTCAAACAGCTGAAATATAAGGACTTTTCTTAAAACAGAAAATCATGTTTTACTCAGCCATATCCTTGCAGATCCTGTCGAGACCTATCTCAAAAATCTTATTTTATTTAGGGCTATCAACTGTCCAAAGCACATTCAAATTGTCCTTGCAGTTGTCGAGAAAACAAGGATTTTGTGATTTCCTATGCATTCCGATTAAGTTTTCTAAGTGTTTGGATTCCTAGAGGACCTCATAATCCTTGAACGCAGTTCGATAGATTTAGTAGTTGCGATTCCAATGCACACTGTCCTTTTAAAATCAGCAAGGATTTGCCCAAGTTAGAGCTAATTTCCTTAAAAGGACAGCCCGTTTTTAGCTCATAACTCTGTCATATCCTTAAGGATATCAAAAGGACATATATATTTGAGCTCACGGATAACAGGTCTACCAATCGGCATTCAAGGATTTTGGAAATTCTACAAAATTATCTTGCCTTCAAACAGCTGAAATATAAGGACTTTTCTTAAAACAGAAAATCAGGTTTTACTCAGCCATATCCTTGCAGATCCTGTCGAGACCTATCTCAAAAATCTTATTTTATTTAGGGCTATCAACTGTCCAAAGCACAATCAAATTGTCCTTGCAGTTGTCGAGAAAACAAGGATTTTGTGATTTCCTATGCATTCCGATTAAGTTTTCTAAGTGTTTGGATTCCTAGAGGACCTCATAATCCTTGAACGCAGTTCGATAGATTTAGTAGTTGCGATTCCAATGCACACTGTCCTTTTAAAATCAGCAAGGATTTGCCCAAGTTAGAGCTAATTTCCTTAAAAGGACTGCCCGTTTTTAGCTCATAACTCTGTCATATCCTTAAGGATATCAAAAGGACATTATATTTGAGCTCACGGATAACAGGTCTACCAATCGGCATTCAGGATTTTGGAAATTCTCAAATTATCTTGCCTATATTTATAAAGGGGGTAAGTCAGAAAATTTATGAAAAATCACAAAATCCTTTATAGTTCGTCCGATTTAAGGACTAGCTAGTGGTGCTTTGGTCAAAAAAGAGTCCTTGGCCTGCGAATTCATATAAGCTAACCGAAAGGACGAAAGTCCTTCAAACAGCTGAAATATAAGGACTTTTCTTAAAACAGAAAATCATGTTTTACTCAGCCATATCCTTGCAGATCCTGTCGAGACCTATCTCAAAAATCTTATTTTATTTAGGGCTATCAACTGTCCAAAGCACATTCAAATTGTCCTTGCAGTTGTCGAGAAAACAAGGATTTTGTGATTTCCTATGCATTCCGATTAAGTTTTCTAAGTGTTTGGATTCCTAGAGGACCTCATAATCCTTGAACGCAGTTCGATAGATTTAGTAGTTGCGATTCCAATGCACACTGTCCTTTTAAAATCAGCAAGGATTGCCAAGTTAGGCTAATTTCCTAAAAGGACAGCCCGTTTTAGCTCATAACTCTGTCATATCCTTAAGGATATCAAAAGGACATATATATTTGAGCTCACGGATAACAGGTCTACCAATCGGCATTCAAGGATTTTGGAAATTCTACAAAATTATCTTGCCTAATATTTATCAAGGGGGTAAGTCAGAAAATTTATGAAAAATCACAAAATCCTTTATAGTTCGTCCCATTTAAGGACTAGCTAGTTGTCCTTTGGTCAAAAAAGAGTCCTTGGCCTGCGAATTCATATAAGCTAACCGAAAGGACGAAAGTCCTTCAAACAGCTGAAATATAAGGACTTTTCTTAAAACAGAAAATCATGTTTTACTCAGCCATATCCTTGCAGATCCTGTCGAGACCTATCTCAAAAATCTTATTTTATTTAGGGCTATCAACTGTCCAAAGCACATTCAAATTGTCCTTGCAGTTGTCGAGAAAACAAGGATTTTGTGATTTCCTATGCATTCCGATTAAGTTTTCTAAGTGTTTGGATTCCTAGAGGACCTCATAATCCTTGAACGCAGTTCGATAGATTTAGTAGTTGCGATTCCAATGCACACTGTCCTTTTAAAATCAGCAAGGATTTGCCCAAGTTAGAGCTAATTTCCTTAAAAGGACAGCCCGTTTTTAGCTCATAACTCTGTCATATCCTTAAGGATATCAAAAGGACATATATATTTGAGCTCACGGATAACAGGTCTACCAATCGGCATTCAAGGATTTTGGAAATTCTACAAAATTATCTTGCCTAATATTTATCAAGGGGGTAAGTCAGAAAATTTATGAAAAATCACAAAATCCTTTATAGTTCGTCCGATTTAAGGACTAGCTAGTGGTCCTTTGGTCAAAAAAGAGTCCTTGGCCTGCGAATTCATATAAGCTAACCGAAAGGACGAAAGTCCTTCAAACAGCTGAAATATAAGGACTTTTCTTAAAACAGAAAATCATGTTTTACTCAGCCATATCCTTGCAGATCCTGTCGAGACCTATCTCAAAAATCTTATTTTATTTAGGGCTATCAACTGTCCAAAGCACATTCAAATTGTCCTTGCAGTTGTCGAGAAAACAAGGATTTTGTGATTTCCTATGCATTCCGATTAAGTTTTCTAAGTGTTTGGATTTGCCCAAGAATTCCTAGAGGACCTCATAATCCTTGAACGCAGTTCGATAGATTTAGTAGTTGCGATTCCAATGCACACTGTCCTTTTAAAATCCGCAAGGATTTTGCCAAGTTAGAGCTAATTTCCTTAAAAGGACAGCCCGTTTTTAGCTCATTACTCTGTCATATCCTTAAGGATATCAAAAGGACATATATATTTGAGCTCACGGATAACAGGTCTACCAATCGGCATTCAAGGATTTTGGAAATTCTACAAAATTATCTTGCCTAATATTTATCAAGGGGGTAAGTCAGAAAATTTATGAAAAATCACAAAATCCTTTATAGTTCGTCCGATTTAAGGACTAGCTAGTTGTCCTTTGGTCAAAAAAGAGTCCTTGGCCTGCGAATTCATATAAGCTAACCGAAAGGACGAAAATCCTTCAAACAGCTGAAATATAAGGACTTTTCTTAAAACAGAAAATCATGTTTTACTCAGCCATATCCTTGCAGATCCTGTCGAGACCTATCTCAAAAATCTTATTTTATTTAGGGCTATCAACTGTCCTTGCCTGCAACATTGCAGCATTCCGAAAGTTCAGTCCTTGCAGTTGCGAGAAAACAAGGATTTTGTGATTTCCTATGCATTCCGATTAAGTTTTCTAAGTGTTTGGATTCCTAGAGGACCTCATAATCCTTGAACGCAGTTCGATAGATTTAGTAGTTGCGATTCCAATGCACACTGTCCTTTTAAAATCAGCAAGGATTTGCCCAAGTTAGAGCTAATTTCCTTAAAAGGACAGCCCGTTTTTAGCTCATAACTCTGTCATATCCTTAAGGATATCAAAAGGACATATATATTTGAGCTCACGGATAACAGGTCTACCAATCGGCATTCAAGGATTTTGGAAATTCTACAAAATTATCTTGCCTAATATTTATCAAGGGGGTAAGTCAGAAAATTTATGAAAAATCACAAAATCCTTTATAGTTCGTCCCATTTAAGGACTAGCTAGTTGTCCTTTGGTCAAAAAAGAGTCCTTGGCCTGCGAATTCATATAAGCTAACCGAAAGGACGAAAGTCCTTCAAACAGCTGAAATATAAGGACTTTTCTTAAAACAGAAAATCATGTTTTACTCAGCCATATCCTTGCAGATCCTGTCGAGACCTATCTCAAAAATCTTATTTTATTTAGGGCTATCAACTGTCCAAAGCACATTCAAATTGTCCTTGCAGTTGTCGAGAAAACAAGGATTTTGTGATTTCCTATGCATTCCGATTAAGTTTTCTAAGTGTTTGGATTCCTAGAGGACCTCATAATCCTTGAACGCAGTTCGATAGATTTAGTAGTTGCGATTCCAATGCACACTGTCCTTTTAAAATCAGCAAGGATTTGCCCAAGTTAGAGCTAATTTCCTTAAAAGGACA
Organism: Scaptomyza polygonia; assembly: GCA_035044585.1. Classification (NCBI taxonomy): domain Eukaryota; kingdom Metazoa; phylum Arthropoda; class Insecta; order Diptera; family Drosophilidae; genus Scaptomyza; species Scaptomyza polygonia. The sequence continues at coordinate 76,859 of JAWNNU010001679.1, forward strand.
GCCCGTTTTTAGCTCATAACTCTGTCATATCCTTAAGGATATCAAAAGGACATATATATTTGAGCTCACGGATAACAGGTCTACCAATCGGCATTCAAGGATTTTGGAAATTCTACAAAATTATCTTGCCTAATATTTATCAAGGGGGTAAGTCAGAAAATTTATGAAAAATCACAAAATCCTTTATAGTTCGTCCGATTTAAGGACTAGCTAGTTGTCCTTTGGTCAAAAAAGAGTCCTTGGCCTGCGAATTCATATAAGCTAACCGAAAGGACGAAAGTCCTTCAAACAGCTGAAATATAAGGACTTTTCTTAAAACAGAAAATCATGTTTTACTCAGCCATATCCTTGCAGATCCTGTCGAGACCTATCTCAAAAATCTTATTTTATTTAGGGCTATCAACTGTCCAAAGCACATTCAAATTGTCCTTGCAGTTGTCGAGAAAACAAGGATTTTGTGATTTCCTATGCATTCCGATTAAGTTTTCTAAGTGTTTGGATTCCTAGAGGACCTCATAATCCTTGAACGCAGTTCGATAGATTTAGTAGTTGCGATTCCAATGCACACTGTCCTTTTAAAATCAGCAAGGATTTGCCCAAGTTAGAGCTAATTTCCTTAAAAGGACAGCCCGTTTTTAGCTCATAACTCTGTCATATCCTTAAGGATATCAAAAGGACATATATATTTGAGCTCACGGATAACAGGTCTACCAATCGGCATTCAAGGATTTTGGAAATTCTACAAAATTATCTTGCCTAATATTTATCAAGGGGGTAAGTCAGAAAATTTATGAAAAATCACAAAATCCTTTATAGTTCGTCCGATTTAAGGACTAGCTAGTTGTCCTTTGGTCAAAAAAGAGTCCTTGGCCTGCGAATTCATATAAGCTAACCGAAAGGACGAAAGTCCTTCAAACAGCTGAAATATAAGGACTTTTCTTAAAACAGAAAATCATGTTTTACTCAGCCATATCCTTGCAGATCCTGTCGAGACCTATCTCAAAAATCTTATTTTATTTAGGGCTATCAACTGTCCAAAGCACATTCAAATTGTCCTTGCAGTTGTCGAGAAAACAAGGATTTTGTGATTTCCTATGCATTCCGATTAAGTTTTCTAAGTGTTTGGATTCCTAGAGGACCTCATAATCCTTGAACGCAGTTCGATAGATTTAGTAGTTGCGATTCCAATGCACACTGTCCTTTTAAAATCAGCAAGGATTTGCCCAAGTTAGAGCTAATTTCCTTAAAAGGACTGCCCGTTTTTAGCTCATAACTCTGTCATATCCTTAAGGATATCAAAAGGACATATATATTTGAGCTCACGGATAACAGGTCTACCAATCGGCATTCAAGGATTTTGGAAATTCTACAAAATTATCTTGCCTAATATTTATCAAGGGGGTAAGTCAGAAAATTTATGAAAAATCACAAAATCCTTTATAGTTCGTCCCATTTAAGGACTAGCTAGTTGTCCTTTGGTCAAAAAAGAGTCCTTGGCCTGCGAATTCATATAAGCTAACCGAAAGGACGAAAGTCCTTCAAACAGCTGAAATATAAGGACTTTTCTTAAAACAGAAAATCATGTTTTACTCAGCCATATCCTTGCAGATCCTGTCGAGACCTATCTCAAAAATCTTATTTTATTTAGGGCTATCAACTGTCCAAAGCACATTCAAATTGTCCTTGCAGTTGTCGAGAAAACAAGGATTTTGTGATTTCCTATGCATTCCGATTAAGTTTTCTAAGTGTTTGGATTCCTAGAGGACCTCATAATCCTTGAACGCAGTTCGATAGATTTAGTAGTTGCGATTCCAATGCACACTGTCCTTTTAAAATCAGCAAGGATTTGCCCAAGTTAGAGCTAATTTCCTTAAAAGGACAGCCCGTTTTTAGCTCATAACTCTGTCATATCCTTAAGGATATCAAAAGGACATATATATTTGAGCTCACGGATAACAGGTCTACCAATCGGCATTCAAGGATTTTGGAAATTCTACAAAATTATCTTGCCTAATATTTATCAAGGGGGTAAGTCAGAAAATTTATGAAAAATCACAAAATCCTTTATAGTTCGTCCGATTTAAGGACTAGCTAGTTGTCCTTTGGTCAAAAAAGAGTCCTTGGCCTGCGAATTCATATAAGCTAACCGAAAGGACGAAAGTCCTTCAAACAGCTGAAATATAAGGACTTTTCTTAAAACAGAAAATCATGTTTTACTCAGCCATATCCTTGCAGATCCTGTCGAGACCTATCTCAAAAATCTTATTTTATTTAGGGCTATCAACTGTCCAAAGCACATTCAAATTGTCCTTGCAGTTGTCGAGAAAACAAGGATTTTGTGATTTCCTATGCATTCCGATTAAGTTTTCTAAGTGTTTGGATTCCTAGAGGACCTCATAATCCTTGAACGCAGTTCGATAGATTTAGTAGTTGCGATTCCAATGCACACTGTCCTTTTAAAATCAGCAAGGATTTGCCCAAGTTAGAGCTAATTTCCTTAAAAGGACAGCCCGTTTTTAGCTCATAACTCTGTCATATCCTTAAGGATATCAAAAGGACATATATATTTGAGCTCACGGATAACAGGTCTACCAATCGGCATTCAAGGATTTTGGAAATTCTACAAAATTATCTTGCCTAATATTTATCAAGGGGGTAAGTCAGAAAATTTATGAAAAATCACAAAATCCTTTATAGTTCGTCCGATTTAAGGACTAGCTAGTGGTCCTTTGGTCAAAAAAGAGTCCTTGGCCTGCGAATTCATATAAGCTAACCGAAAGGACGAAAGTCCTTCAAACAGCTGAAATATAAGGACTTTTCTTAAAACAGAAAATCATGTTTTACTCAGCCATATCCTTGCAGATCCTGTCGAGACCTATCTCAAAAATCTTATTTTATTTAGGGCTATCAACTGTCCAAAGCACATTCAAATTGTCCTTGCAGTTGTCGAGAAAACAAGGATTTTGTGATTTCCTATGCATTCCGATTAAGTTTTCTAAGTGTTTGGATTCCTAGAGGACCTCATAATCCTTGAACGCAGTTCGATAGATTTAGTAGTTGCGATTCCAATGCACACTGTCCTTTTAAAATCAGCAAGGATTTTGCCCAAGTTAGAGCTAATTTCCTTAAAAGGACAGCCCGTTTTTAGCTCATAACTCTGTCATATCCTTAAGGATATCAAAAGGACATATATATTTGAGCTCACGGATAACAGGTCTACCAATCGGCATTCAAGGATTTTGGAAATTCTACAAAATTATCTTGCCTAATATTTATCAAGGGGGTAAGTCAGAAAATTTATGAAAAATCACAAAATCCTTTATAGTTCGTCCGATTTAAGGACTAGCTAGTGGTCCTTTGGTCAAAAAAGAGTCCTTGGCCTGCGAATTCATATAAGCTAACCGAAAGGACGAAAGTCCTTCAAACAGCTGAAATATAAGGACTTTTCTTAAAACAGAAAATCATGTTTTACTCAGCCATATCCTTGCAGATCCTGTCGAGACCTATCTCAAAAATCTTATTTTATTTAGGGCTATCAACTGTCCAAAGCACATTCAAATTGTCCTTGCAGTTGTCGAGAAAACAAGGATTTTGTGATTTCCTATGCATTCCGATTAAGTTTTCTAAGTGTTTGGATTCCTAGAGGACCTCATAATCCTTGAACGCAGTTCGATAGATTTAGTAGTTGCGATTCCAATGCACACTGTCCTTTTAAAATCAGCAAGGATTTGCCCAAGTTAGAGCTAGTTTTGTGAATCCAAATGATTTTCAGAACAAAAAATAAGGCTGCATACTTTTACTCCTGCACTCAAAAACAGGTTTCTGATGCGCAGCTTAAAAGTGAGCACTGATATTTGAATTAGAGCTTAGCCGCAAAAGTATGCTCTGCATGATATATATTTAATATATTTTGCCGGAGTAAAAGTATGCTGTAACTTTTTTGAACCAACATAAAGCTGCTTGCTGCTGACTTTTGTTCGCCTGGTACTTAAGGCTGGAAATCAACCAAAAATTTGCAAATCAGCTCGAAGAACAAAAGCCGATATTTGAAAATTTGTTCAGCACCAAAATAATTTAGAAATGCGGGTTTTCAAAGGTTTTTTTGATGCCGCGTTCGCATATCACTCTTGCCTACTTTTGCGCTGATTATGAAAAAGAATAGTTTGGTTTATTGTTGGCTGCATACTTTTACTCCTGCCCTCAAAAGTTTAATTCTTTTGCGCAGCTTAAAAGTAAGCACTGATATATTAATAAGAGCTTAGACGTAAAAGTATGCTCTGCATAAAATACTTTGGTTTTATTTTGCCGGAGTAAAAGTATGCTGTAACTTTTTTTGAATTAGCATTAAACTGCTTGCTGCTGACTTCTGTTCGCCTGGTGCTTAGGGCTGGAAATCAACCAAAAATTGCCAAATTGCTTGAAGCCAAAAACAAAACCGACATTGAAGTCGATTTTTTTCATTGAATAAAATCTGTTTAGCACCAAAACTGTTAAGAAATGTTGTTTTCAAAGATATATTTTTTACAGTCGTTTACATCTTACTTTAAATGCATAAAGGTATTGCAAAATCGTGCCATGCGTGCCATTACCAACTGTCCTTTTTATGTACGCGGCACCACCCTCCATCGTGACCTGAACCTGCATACAGTGGAGGAGCAGATTGGAAGGCACACAAGCAGATATAGTGATAGGCTAAGAAGACACCAAAGTGCGCTAGCAAGATACTTACTACCTGCCAGGCCTCTAAGGCGATTATCAGGAAAAGGTTTTGCCAAAACTTTTGGACAAAATTAAAAACCACCTTGCAATATGAGAATATTTGTAAGTCCTCATGCGCGAAGCATGAGGTTGGGTTCTATTATTTATCTTATAAATGTGTTGTTATGATACTATTTCTGCATTGTACGGATTTAACGCTTAATTAAAATTAAAATTAAAAAAAAAAGTCGTTTACATCGATTTTGTCCTTGGATAAGCGCCAGTTAGCGAACTGGTGAGTTTTTGCGACATATTTGAACTGACCTAAAACAACACAGTAAAAGAGTTCAGCCAGCGTGAAACACTCAAATAAATGTTTTTCTCGTTTAATTGAATATTTAATTTTAATTGTTATCTATTTGCATTTAAGATTGGTTTTATTTATATTTTTGCTAACAAAATAAATAAATGAATTTTCATTTGTGGTTAACTATAGATAATAGGATAACACTTTACATACACTTTACAAATACTTTTTACAAGTCAAGCGTTTACGCACATCATCACTTTACTCATTGTAATCCACACCCTCTCCATTTATCTGGATAGTGATGTACTCGCCATCAGAATTTGAATGGGAAAGAGAATATGCTGGAGGAGGCAAGGGAGCTGCTGCTCGCCTAGACATCGATTGCAAGGATATCTCATCGCTTTCGCGGGTCATTAAGCGGCGACGAGTGCGTGCAAAATCAAGGGATTCTCTTTGCCTTTGACGCGAGTGGGCATACGAGGTATCCGTCAGCTGCTGCAACGTTTGAGTGGAGCTAGTGCGTCTTAGTTGGGCCTGTTCTGAGCTGGGCTGAGGCAGCATTGGTGGCACTAGCACAGACTGCCGCTGACGACCAAAGCAACCGGTGGCATAGCGTCCATCTGCAGACCGAGAGCGACGTTGTCGCGACGAATCCTGAGCACTCAACAGCTGCAACAAGGATCGATCAATCGATGCATGGCAATTGGGAAAAAGACTTTATATGGTTTCGACATACTTGCTGCATTTCATCCTTGTGCAAACGGCGCAGTCCCTGCTGCTCCTCGAGCTTGTTGCTCATCTGGGCCATCCAATCGCGTGCCTGCCGCAGCGACAACGAACTTTGGGATCTCTCCGGCAGGCGAGCCGGAAAGAGAGTCTCCCTGGCACCCACGACACTGCCACTATTAAAAACGAAGACACGCGGGAAATCTATCACAAAGTCACGGCTACGTATAAGATCAGCCAGAGCACTGGTCTGAACCTGAACTTGTGTCGGTGGCGTTTCCTGAACAATGTTGATGGTAGTCGTAGTCTGAGGATTGGAATTGCTGGCAGCACGCTCTGCTTCGTACTCCAGAATGCTCTCCTCGCTGCCAAGGAACTGCAATGAGAAGAAGCGGTTGAGCTGCGATTCCCTTGCTCGGCATTGATCCATCGAAAGATAAGGGAATCCATTCAGGGGATTGGGGATAAGCGCACTAGAAGCCTAGCGGTTTCTACACCGATTGCAAACAAAGCGAAGCATTATTTAAATTCAATCAATTTATTATCTTAAATATGCTTGAGTCCACGTTTTTGGTTTGGTTTTAAGGTGTAGCAAAAAACTATATAGTAGGTATATATATATATGTATATATATTGTATGTAATCGACAACTAATTAAGGCCCAACGTTTGTTTTATTATAATCCTTGACTTACTTTTGTTCAGCGGGCATTTGATTTGAGGGTTTGTTTTTGTTTGTTTTGTTTTTGAAATGTTCTTGTTCAAAGAGATGAAGTTGTTTTCAAAAGAAAAATACGAATAACTCATAAAATTTTAAATAAATAAAATGCAATGGGGTTGTATTTGTTTTGGCATTGGATCGCAGATATGTTTTCTTAGGTATAAAGCAATTTGTTAGAATAGAAACACTGGAACTCATTTCTAAGATTTTTTTTTTTTTTTTCATACACATACAACTCGTTACTCGTTACTCGTTACATTTTAATTAATTGTGCTTTCGAATAGTTTATGTGGATTCACTTTAGTAAGGAATCTCTGAAGCATTAAACGCAGCTAGTATTCTAAACATTTATAATAGGCTTTTCATTTTAAGTCCAAGTCAAGCCATGGCTTTTGTCGCCCATTAAACACACACATATTCTTATTACACATATCGATATCAATATTCTGGAATTTTCATTCAATGATAATTTGCAATGCTTCACTTCATTAAAAAAAAAAACAAAAACAAAAAAACAATCATACAAAGAGAGAAATTAAAATAAATAATCGCTAGATTTATTCAAAATTAAACAACTAAAGCTAAAAGCAAATACTTTGGCACCTTTCGACATTATTATGTATGAGTGTGTGTGTGTGTGTGTGTGTGTGTGTGTGTGTGTGTGTGTGTGTGTGTGTGTGTGTGTGTGTGTGTGTGTGTGTGTGTGTGTGTGTGTGTGTGTGTGTGTGTGTGTGTGTGTGTGTGTATTGACTAGCAAAACAGGCGCTGATTTTGCTACTACAATAATTGTTGCATGTTGCATTTAATATTACAGCTGCTGCTCTACGGCTCTAAGCTTGTGTAATTGTTTGTTTGTTTATATAATAATACAATACATGTTCATATCTGTTGTGGTAGAAGTAGTAGTTATTTGTATAGTTATAGTAATTATTGTAGTACTCGTAAACTCGCCGCCTTTCTCTTTTCTTGTTATTTGTTTTCTTTTTTTATCGACAATTGGTACACTTAAATTTATAACTTAATTTAATTAACTTAGAACTCTGCGATATTTTCGGTTTTAATTTGAATTAATTTTTTTTTTTTTTTTGTGCGTGGCTCAGTTCTGCGTCTACAGACTTGTCTCTAATTTAAAAAAAAAAAGCAAGCAAGATTTAAATGTTGGCGCTTGTTTTTTTACAGCACTGCTTCGTTTTTAAGTACACTGCTTTGGTTGTATTGCACCAGTTGACACTGCTTGTCGCAAGCAGTGCCAGCACGCATTGATTTTTTTACATGGTAAAAGTACGCAGCAAAACGATAGAATGTCGAATTTATAAGTAAAAATTATACAACTAAATACATACATATATATAGTAGTTGAATACGAGGATAACTTATATGAGTTCAGTCGCCGGGCGAATGTTAGATTTATACATCAGTCACCTGGCGACTGGCAGTGCAAATAACTTGAGGCATTGTCGCCGGTGCTGAATTGCGTCGCATGCGTTCAGCACCTGAGCCACCCTGTTGCTGCTGCAACTGTTGTTGATATTGCTGTTGCAGAAACAAGTGTTGTTGTTGTTGTTGATGGTGGTGTTGACTATTGCTAGGACTACGCTGATGATGATATTGATAGTTGATAGCACTAGGATCAAAACTACTCATAATATTATTATTTAGTTGTTGCTGCTGCTGCTGCTGCTGTGACATTTGAACAACAATAACCGGCGGCAACTCTTGCGAGGCGTCGTCTAAGGGATTGAGAGGAGGAGCACTAGCAACAGCAGCAGCAGCTGCATCAACTTCATCTGTTGGATTATTGTGCTGTGGACTGGGCGTTTGATAGATTTGATCACCCACCACGTAACCATAGAACTTAAGTACATCCAGTTTGCACATGGGACAAGTGCGATGCTCAATTAGCCAGGGATCAATGCAATTCTTATGGAATTCATGCCTAAAACCGAAAAGTTTTCAATCAGTTTCAGTTTTTGTTTTGATTTTTTATGATTTTCAACTCACTTGCAGGGCAATATGCGAATAATGTCCGATGGCTTGTAGGATTCAATGCATATGGCACAGCAATCGCCATCCAAATCTTTCTCATCGGTCATTTTGCCAGTTTTCGTTGGTATCTTCATAATGGCCTTTTTGGTAACAGAGCAAAGATTACGCTACAATCAAAGAAAGAATAAACTTTTATTATTCACAAATATTATTCAAATATTTAGACTTTCACTAACCGATTGCTGATCCTTTGCTTGCATATAACGGAATCGTTGCACATAGTAAAAGATGAGCCAAACCAGAGATATTATCATTAGCACAATAAACGATATAGATACAAAGAGCACAGAGGTTCTGCAAATAAAAGAACAACTATATTACCAGTCAAATATGCAAATGACAAAGCATTTGCGTTCGCTAGATTAAGCAGTGAATATTGCATGCATGTTCAAGTATAATATTTGGCCGCAACTGGCCACAGGGGGACGTAGCTCAGTGGTAGAGCGCTCGCTTCGCATGTGAGAAGTCCCGGGTTCAAACCCCGGCGTCTCCAAAAGTGTAGTGTAATATTTTGACAATTTTTAGAAAAATTACATTTAATTTTAAAGTTAAATAGCAGGGACAATCCAATAATTTCCAATTACATAGCAGCACATCCTACACATACAAGTAGTTGTTCATTTAAGAAAGGGTTCTGAATGTACTTGGCCTCAGTCGGGCATAAGGCAACAACGCCTTCAATGGGGACGTAGCTCAGTGGTAGAGCGCTCGCTTCGCATGTGAGAAGCCCCGGGTTCAAACCCCGGCGTCTCCATGGCAAGATAACTCTTCTTTTACTGCGTAAACAATAACTTTGATAACAAACGTATGTATTGTTGAAAACTTCTTGCAAGCAGTACAATAAGAATCCAAGCAGTGTTTATTAAACTGGCTGCCATTTCTTTTGGGGTTACATGTGGAATTTTCTACACTCAGTTTTATGGGGACGTAGCTCAGTGGTAGAGCGCTCGCTTCGCATGTGAGAAGTCCCGGGTTCAAACCCCGGCGTCTCCAGAACGTATGTACGCCAACTTTTTTGCATTTCTTTATGGCACTTACCGGTTTAAACTGCTAATAGTTCGCACACCACGGCGTCCTTCAATAATCGATATGGTCACATTGTGTCCCTTATCTAGATTGGTAGCCAAATCGAGTCCAATCACCTGATAAGTTATCACGGCAGCAATATTACCTGCAAAAAGTAAAAACAAAAATGTATTATGATTCAGCAATAAATTCATTCACCTGCCCTCCCATGCACTTACGATTCTTGCCTTTGATTTGCATCTTCTCCAATTGCATGACTTGCTTGTCATTGTAGATGATTACCCCAGCTGCATTGTATTGATGCACATGCTTCACCTTATCCTCGAACGTGCAACGACCACGCCGCACCAGCGCTATCCATGTTGTGCCCTTCTCCGGCAGAGGGGTTCCCAGGGTGCCCCGTATATACGGAGTGCAGGCGAAATCATCGCTAATATCATCTGCAGTACTAATGTGAACAAGGCGTCCTGTCACATTGAGCACCTTTCCCTCCCCATAGCGTGCCTTTTCCTCGGGAAATTCGATTTCGACCGGAATATTGTCCAAACTGTCGATGTACGACCAGCTGAGAAAGGCAAAGTTATACACATCCATTGCAATACGTTCCTCCCCGATGCTTGCAAACGAATGCGTTGCATTCGCTGGTCGAAAGTATCGCTCCAGATCCTGATTGGCAATGGTCATGGCTGCTACCAATGTGGTAGTCGTTGTGGTGGAGGTCAAATGTGGCTGGCCACCCAACAGGAGCAGCAGGCATGCCAACAACAGCATCTCCTGACAGTACATTGCCTGGCCTTCGATCTCTTAACTGTTCTACGGAAAATTTCTCTTACTTTTTTCGTATCTCTTTCTCGTTGTCGTCGTCGTCGTCGTCTGTTGGTCTCTATAAACGTTGCAACATTTGCTGGAAGTCACTTGAATACTGAAACGATAACAAGCCAAAGTGAGTGTTAAGAGAATGTGTTTTCCACAGTACAAAACAAATAAGATTAACATAAATTAATAGCCAAAAGTGCCGGGCCGCTCGCGAAACACAGCGATTAGCTGCCATTTTAATAGCACTCGATGATTCCTTTAATCTAGCTTTAATGAGTTCAACTATTTTGCCCCTTCTTATCAGAAGTACTTCAGTTTTCGTTTTGGAACAGACGAAAAAAAGTTTTATTTAAATTTCGATTGAATTTTGCTAATTTTTGGCGGATCGGGGAGATATCACAGGTAAGAGAGCAGATGATGATACCCAACTTCTTGCTGCGCCAGTTTTTTCGTATGACTCACTTTGCAAATTCAGCTCCACTATAAAGTATTTGTATTTTTTTGACTAACATATAGCCCAAAACACTCACAATTAACGTGGCTATCTAATGTTCAAAGGATTTTTAGAATCAGTTAAGTAGATCCAGAGATTTCTCTTTACAACCACACTTACTTAGACTTAGACTTAGATTTAAACAAAGTACTTAAATATTCCACAATAAATTACAAGAGGAGATTATAATAAGAGAAGATTCTATGCCACACGAACAGTTTGCCACAAAAACTTCTTGAATCTAACCGAACAACGGAACAAAGAAACAACAGCAACAATCAAGTAATTGAAGCAAACGGCATTTTCCTTCGTTTCCTTTTGGCATTTGGGGTGGGTAGAGCCATTTTGGTGCACTTAAGCGCCATCTAGTATGAAGGCCAATGCCAGTGGCTAAGGCGAATGCCATTAATAATATGCATTTTGCATAGACCCCTCCCCCGTCTTTTCACTATTCCATTCTACCAAGCTACCTGTGTTTGAGAGATGCAAATGCAAATGCATTTCAATATTTTATTTTGTGTGTGTGTGTGTGCGTGCGTGTGTGTTGTTGCCAGGGCCTAAATGGGTGGCCAAAAAGCGAAACGGCGGCGTCAGTGACTAAAGATTCGTGGGTGTGTGCGGCTGACACTGAAAAGTGGTTCGGCAAGCCAGCAGTTACCATAAACCAGCTAAAAGCCTCAGCTCACATAAAAAATCAAAAAGAAAAAAATAAGACCAAAGGAACAGAGCCAGCAACCAGTTTTCCTTTTTGGCTTGGACACCTACTTGTTATACTTCTCGAACTGCCCCGCCCCTCAGCCGCGTTCAGTGTCTTGGCCATAATAAATAAAATTTTATATGCATTCAACTTAAGCTAAACGAACCAAAGCCTTTAAAATAACAGCAACAACAACAACAAACCAACTACGAATTGAATACAAAACTCTATTTTGACGCCTATTTATGAGGCAAGGCATAACTCACTCAGTGTGTGTGTGTGTGTGTGTGTGTGTGTGTGAAGGGGGATAAGGGGGTATTACAGTTTAAGATGCACTCTACCTCAGCTTAGTTCATATTTGATGATTTTTTAAACATGTTTTTAAGTTCTTTCAATAAATTCTTAAAGGGTTTTCACTCAATTTGTATAAAATCAAATCGAACCAACTTTGAAACGTTTCCCCCTTCACTCCTCTAAGCTAGCAGCTGATCAGCTGTTGTGCGTGTGTAGCGTCTCTTTCTTTCGACCAAGTCTTGCCAAAAAAAAAGTATCTTTTTGGCGAATGTGGCTAAATGCACATTTCGCATGCATCGTTTCACTTTATTTCAGCATGTTTGCTAGCTGTTGTTGTTACTGATTGCACACAGTTGCTTGTGCTTGGCATGTGGCTAAGCGGCAGGACAAGGGCAGCAGCAGCAGCAGCAGCAGCCAGCCAGCAACAACGATCGATGGACGTTTCGTATGCAAATGTAAATGTGGTAGGGACAAATGGTTGGTTAAATCAATTGGTGGGACGACAACTTTGTTGCTAAACGAGCTGTGCCAAAAATACATACATATATATGTACATATAATAACAACAGAACGTTACCTGTTTAGGATAATGACCCTGACTGTATTGTTTTTGTTGCGGTTGCCATAAGTGTTATACGCAAACGCATACGCACAGCTTAATACAGTAAATATTTGTGTATGTGAAAGTGAATTATGGCCAAAAATTTCAATTCGGTATTCAATATACATATGTCTTATATTTATTTATTGCCTTATTTGTTGTGTTGAGTGCAAGTTGTGATAAAGAATATGCTGGGTGTGGCTGTAGCGCATTTTTAAGGTTGGGAACTCCGAATCGAATAATTGCGTTCTTCTTTAAAATGTATTTTGAAAAGATGCAAAGTTCGATTTGAAAGCGCAATCAATGATTGATGAGGAGTATATTTTAGCATAAGGTTTTAGCGGCATAAGAAATTATTCTTAACTTATTATTTTCTTACTTGCAACGCATTTACATTATTTACTTTTACTTATCGAATGATTGTAGTCATAATTGTTGCTGTTACACATCTTATTGTGCTTATACATATTTATATAAAAATATTTTTGTTCTTGTTATTCGAATTACATTTCGTTTATTTTGGACAACTGCCAACGCCACAAAGTTTGTTTTTCCTCATCTAAATAAATAAAGCGTCTTAATTATTTTTTGTTTTTGTTTTTCTTTTCTTTGTTTCATTTTCATTGGGTTCTTCCTTTTTATTTTTTTGGTTTTCTGTATAAACACGAGTGCGATTAAGTACTATTTTTAGTTTATTTGTTTTGCGTTTTATGCATTTTTGATAATGTCTTTTGTTTATTGTTTAAAGCGTTTAAGACGGATTAAACAGGTGTTGCCATTTTTGGAGGGATTTGATGGAAAAAAGTAGGAAATAAAAATGAATTTTTCTACTCTCGAGCATTAGTACAAAATATACTTAAAACAGATTAAATCGGAATTATTCTATTTTATTTCAACACTTTTTACAACATTTGTTTCGTTTGAATATTATTTATAAACCCTTTTTGAAAAGCGCCATAAGTCAACAATTCATAGTTCATAAATTGCAAAAATCTAAAATAAGATATAACAAAAAAAAACCAATTCATATCAAAACCAGTCATAAATAAATTCCGTTAAATAAACACAAAAACGCACAAAGATAAAAGCAAAATACAAACATATGAAAATGCATACTCATACAACATACAACATACATAAATATTCGTGTGTTTGCGCATATCAGAACGTGATTTGCCATAAAACGTGATACGAATGATAATAATATAAGTTTTAGCGAATGTATTTTCCTTTTTATTTGATAGTTGTTTATATTCGCGTGTATCTCTACTAGATACGACTACGAATTGTTTGTTGCCGCAAACAACAACAACAACAAAAAAAACATATTTAATTTATGTGCATTTTATATACAACAAATGAGAGATTGGAGAGAGGGAGAAGAAGCCTTTCCCTTCAAATAACTATCTAAAAACTAAGTGAGTTTGATTTATGTACAAATTTTAAATAAGCAACAAAGGATGCATACAAAGACAAAGAGAGAGAGAGAGAGAGAGAGCGAGAGAGAGGAAGTCACCAAAACAGTTGACGGCAATTAAAATACGATTAACAAATTCAATTCATTAATTTAAATTCTAGAAGTGTATGCTTGATGCTCTTTTGTGCATATGAAATATGGACTGAGAAGCATATCAAATAAGGAATACTTGTTTTAAAAAATACTTTTTATAACAATAGAATTGAACAGAAGAGGAAGTGTCTTACCGTCAACTGATTGATTATTTCATAAACTTTAAAGAACTTAAATCAAAAAAAGCATATCACACTTTTACATATTAAACTGTGATTTAAAGTTGCACAGCGACTGCAATGTTGGCCCCCTTCTTTTTGGTATAGCAAAAAACCACAACGGGAACTTTTCATTGTGGTAGTTTAAACGGTGGTTTAAGCGGTGGGGTTTTGGGGGGAGGCAAAAAAAAAAAGTTTTCATTTAACATTTCAGTGATTTTGATGCGTTTTTTATGCGCTTCGTTGGTTTTAATGCATTCCTCCGTTGAACTCTTCACAAACAAACAATAAAAATTAAAACGGCAAAAGTCAGTGGAGAAAAATTGACATGAACAAAAAAAAAAAAAGAAAATAACTGAATGTATTTGTACATAGTATATGATTACAGGTGTAACAGGTGTAGCACGGAAATATGCACTGATTACGTATATAATTTATGCACACACACACAGACACACATTTTTGTTGTTATTTGAATTACAACATTTAGAAATAGATGGCCGACCACATATGGCCAATTAGCATTTGTTGTAACTGTAACAGCAGTGTAAACAAAAAATAAAGAACTTCAATTGAATTATTACGCAGAACAATTAGACTTGCGCCATTCGCTTTCCTCACTCCAATTTTATATTTTTTTTTTTTTTGATTGCAACACACGCGAGCAATTTGAAATTCTGCTTAACAACTCACTCGGCTCGTTTTCAAAGTGTGTGTCTGTTTTGGCCACTTGTAAATGTCGCCCAAGCTCTCTCTCTCTCTCTCTCTTTCTATACACAACAACACTCTAGCACATTTCAAGTTTTGGCACTTGACTTCTGGGATTAAGTATACGAGAGTACTTCACTGCCAATTGCAGAAGATGAAAACAAGCTAACCCAACTAATAAGTCAGCTAAGTCACATACTACTATTTGGCAAAGGAACAAAAGTTTCAAGGTTTGTTGTTGTCGTATCGATTGCTACTTGTCCAAAAATAAAATGATATTAGTAATTACACAAAAAGGAACAGAACAGAACACAAAAGTCACATCAAACTTTTGCTAGTTAGCCAAGTTGTGGTATCAAAGATATTAACAACTTTTCTCTTAACATCTTTTAATTTGCTTTTGTTGTTGATGTTGTTGTTGTTGGTGTGTTAGTTCTCAAGCTTTTGAACTATCTATCTACTAGTTGTTGATATATTTCTTAAATACTTTCAGTTGGATAACTCTTTGGTTTCGAGCATTATATTACACAGCTGTCTGTCGAAAGGCAGCTGTTTCGTTTTCGTTTGGTTAGTGACAATTACGCAAAGCGCATAGAAAAACAAATGCTATTAAGTAATAATAATTGCTGGCTATAAATTTGAATTCATACTGCTGTACTTCGTCAGACACACTTTGTAAGGTGATATTTGCGCAGCGGTAAATGGTTTTTGTTTCTGTTTATCTTTATCAGTTGCGGGGTTTTTTTTATCAAATGATAACAAGAAAGAGAACAAACTCAAGAAACTCATTTACTATGAATCACTTTCGTTTGCTTTCGCTTGTTGTATCTTTTGTGCTCCGTTTATGTTTTGTATCTCATAAGTTAACTGCCAGAATGCTTGGCACCTTGTTTCTGTTTCTGTTGCTGTTGCCGTTGCCGTTGCCGTTTTGGCGACACTGCTGTTCCGCTTGTTTGCATATTGCAACATCTGTGCAAGCGAAACCAATTTAAAAACATACGCCACCACATGCTCACACACACAAACACACACACACACAATAAGCACACAAGTGCACTTAGAGAGAGTAAAAAAGAAAAACAAATACTCTTAACACTGCCTGCTTAAAATAACAACCGCAACCCATCAACATTTGTCGTTGTTTTTCTTTCCCCAGTTTCAGTTTCATTTCTTAATACGTTTCCTTTTGCCGTTGCATTTCTCTTGAACTTCACTTTAGTTTCTACCCCTGATTTTAGATTAATGTTTTCTTTCTGGGGCGTTGCCTTTGCCTTTTGGTTTTGGCATTTGAAAAATGTCTGAACAACTTGTTTTTGCCTAATTGGGCACAAAGTACTTTCGGATATTCACACTTTGATCTGAAATATTCCCACTTAATAAGTTCTTGGTTAACTTAAATTCCTCAACTTGGAAATGCCTTTATTGATTGGATAATAATTTAATAATCATAAAGATTATTATATACTCATTAATGAATAAGAAAATAGTTTTTGCTTGCTCTTAAGAAAGACAACTTTTTATGCTTATGAATAATTCAAGTATTTAATACAAAACTAATTGCAGACTTAATTAAACCATTTTTTAATGAATGAAATAAATGTTGTTTTACATTTCTAGGAACTGTTTTTGCCACTGCTCCTGCCTTAGTTGCCATGTTTAACAAGTAATTTTATTCAAGTATCTTTTGAGAATCTAACAGACGTTGTTGTTGACTTCCTTCCCCTGCCTTTTCCTTCTTTGCTACTACATAGAATTCTTATCATTTGTACTTTAACAACAATTTCCGTGACCTAAATAAGATTGTAAAGCAAAAGAAACAAAACGCAGCTAGAGCAGAGAAGAGTTCATCTAAATAATGCACAGACACAGGAAATATGCTGGAAGCTCTACGAGTTGTTTGTTTTATTTTGACTCAAATTGAAAAACGCTTCGCGCTTCAAACTAGAAGAAGGCCCAAGCCGAAAAAGTTTTAAATGAAGTTGTTGAAACTTCCTCGGAAAGTTTCTTGCAAAAGCGGAAACCCAACACAAATCTCAATCTCAAAGTGTTTGCTTTGTGGAGCTCATAAATCATTTAACAAAATTATAGACAAAATGACAAAAAAAAAAAAAACAAAGAAACAATAAATGCAAAAACTTCAAAGCGAATAAAACGCTTCATCAATTGAAATGCAATGGAAAGCATTTTTCTGCAGATGGCTCGGATGGGATGGGAGTTTAGTGGGGGGAGTTAAGTGAGCTTCTAATTATCACCGGCTGCTGCTGCAAAAGATTCAAATTGCGTGATGGCCATTAAGGAATTAAACACTTCTTCTTCTTCTTCTTACCCCATTCACTCAGTACTCAGTACGGCGCTTTCGTCAGTGCTGTTGCAATTGTTCAACTGCCAACGGGGCGATTCTAGTTCTCTTTGGGGGAAGACACTTCCTTCTCTTGGCACTTGGCCAAAAGACGACAAATGTAGCTGCTGTTGTTTTTTGTTTTTTTTTGTCAAATGCATTTTAATGTCACTTTACAGCAAATTGTCATTGCAGCACATTCATCATGAAAAATCCTTCTTTCGTTTCGTTTCGTTTTACATTTCTCATGTCATCATTGTCATTGTTTAAGTAGCTGCCGTTAAGCCTGGCACAAAATGTGTCTTCTTTGGGGAATTTCCAATGCAGCAAACTGACATTTTTTTTATTGACAAGGGCATTGAATATTTGGCCAACTGGAATGCTCAAGGTCTCAACTGTTTTAGAGACTTGACTAAGTATTAAACGAACTACAGTCGCACTTCCATTTAACGAATCTCAACCAGCGACAATTTTCGTTATAGAAAAAACTAGTAAAAAAGAATGGGCTTTTGCAATGTTCTTGCAATTGATTCGTTATACGAAAGTTGGCTAAAAGGAAGTTCGACAGAGTCTAATGCTTCTCATACTAAATCATTGCATTTAGGAATTTGTCTGCAAGTCATTCTAAACACTTAAGATGATTTGTGTTAGCCTGGCAGTGTGGCATAAGCATCTTTTGCTGCCTGGCTAATAAATATATTTTGTCTACTATACTGCTCCTTCCATCGAATGCACTAGAACTATGACGTTTTAAGTTTGTCACAAGAATCAGTTGAAATTGTCGCCATAATGCGGTACATAAATATTTATTGTACGTGTTTGGCTAACATTTCTACTTCTAGCCTTGAGTTTATGAGCCACACACAACTGGAAGATTCTTGGCTGTTATTGTCTTTTGATCTCGAAACTAATAATATAAAAAAAAAAAAACCATAAACAGCGTCGCATAATCCCACAAAAAAGCAAACACAAAACACAGTTCTCTTAAGAAAATACAGCTAAAACTACAAAACAGTAAAAACTAATATTGATTTGAATACATTTGAAGTACAAGATACACGCGGGGCACACAGACAACAACCAGTCCATACAAAATATTAACACTTTTGACGCATGACTTCAAATCACGTTCACAATAGTCACGTTTTCAACAACAACAACAACAAAATACAACGCATCAAAATATAGCTGAAACTTTAGTTTTTGATTTATGCGCCTTGCGCCTGGCTGTGCTTTAAACATAAATAAATATGTATATACCCTGTAAACAGAGAGTTTTATGTGTTGCTTGTTTGAACTGGCATAAAGGGTATGCCAAAGCCTCTTAACAACTTTCTCAGTAACCTTTCGGCTTAACTGTGAATGACGAAGGCATGGCGAGGCGTGGGTGGGGCAAGTGTAAGTGGCAAGCTAGAACATGTGTTCAACAGTGAACAGCGTCATAAATCTACGCACACCTACTTCGTCTTGCACCCGTCGAGTCATAAACAGCTGCTGTTTGGCATCGCTTCATTTCGTTTTTCTTTTCCCATAACTACCATTTTTCCTATTTTTACCATAGCCAGGCGGCCAATATGCCGCCACAGTTGCCGCAGTCACCTTTATTGGCCATACGAAATTGTAAAAAATAAACGTGATTTCCGCTATTTTACGTTGCGCCATAATTGTATGCATAGCATTTTCTCAAAGTGGGAGTGGGGATTGGGGGAAAGTTTTGGTACAGTTTGGCTTCTGACTGAAGGAAAGAAACGATGCCATCTGCAGCCGCTCAAAGAGTGCATAGAAATGCTTTCACTGACATTCTGACATTAAATGTCATCCAGTTTTGGCAGAAAAAAAAAAAGTAGAAGAATAAAACTACATAACGAAATAGTGTAAGAAGGGTGAAAAAGATGACAGACAGTTGCGTTTTCTGACACCTGCCTTGAAAGGCTTTTAAAAGATTGCCCAGCGTCGTTGTCGATGTGAAAGGAAACTTTAGAAAAAAATATTGTCAGTGTTGTCAGATTGAAAAGTGATGGGGGTGGTTAAGGGTTGAGGTTGGTGTATGTTGTGGCTTATGTTGTGTGTGTCTTGTCAGTAAAGAACTAATATTGTATTACATTTTGTGCCAAGTCAACTGATAAAGCTAAGTAAGACCTCAACTTAAAGAATTTTAAAGAGCTTAAACTTGAATATTAACCGAGAGTCGATGAACTTTGTAAAAGTCACAAACTGTTAAAGAGTTCAACCAACAAACAATTGCCAACATCCTGTTGCCACCTAGAAAATTACCTTTGAAGCAATTTTGGCTATTGTCAAATTCGTTTTGTGAAAACTGTGCTTAACGAACCGAAATAGAAACACAGCACAGCAAATAGGATTGTAGCTTATAGTTCTAAATGAAATTGCTTGAAGAGGAGGAATGGCATATGCCATAGAAGGCTTCTCTTACCTTTTGTCAGCTATTGATTTTCGAGCAGCAGCAAACAGAAATGATACTTGTAGCCTTATTCAAGCTGTTTTCATTGTTGTCATTGTTGCCTGTCAACTCAAAAGAGACATCCTCGCAGCGTTTGCCAACTGCCACAGTGAAAATTGCTAATGTCTTGGCTTGACCGCATTTTCCACGGCACAAACTCAGCGACCTCGATTTCTTGTTGTATGAACCAAAAACTAGTAAAGATCATTCTCTCGATTTGTGACTCGATTTTGGTTTCATTTTCATTTTTTTTAAGTTTACATTTAACAGTTCACAGTTTTTAGTTTGAGTTTTCAGTTTCTGTATTGCCAGAGTTTGGGTTAAGGTTACCGACCCACAAAACTTTTAGTTGGCCAGCACACACACACAAAAATACACACACATAGATACTATTGTATCTCTGTATCTCTTGTGCAAAATGTGGGCCAAACAATGAAGCTGCCAAACGATGCTGATGATGTTGCTACTCTGTTTCTCTCTCACTCACTCACTCACTCATTTATTCTCAGTTTTGATGATTTTTTATTATTATTGTTGTTTTGTAAGTGTGTTGAAATTGTGATTGTTGTTGCTGTTGTTGTTGTTGTTTGCTGTGAAATTGTGTAACGCCTTTGCAGCCTGATACCAGAATGAAGCAAGCAAAATATAACTAGAACACTTCATTACAAACTGATTTATGTTATTTAATTAATTAATGATTGACTCCAATTACAGTTTACTAAGAAAATCTCTCAATTAATAAATAATCAGTTTGCTGAGAGTTGCATTGCATAAAGTTTCAATTATTTGTACGTAGGATTTACTATTTTTATATTAACTTTCAATCAATTATTTATTGGCTGTTGCCATCATCAAGTGTCTCTCACCCCTCAGCCCAATCAATCAGCCACCAACCAATAGACAACACACGTGGATTGCCACGCGCTAAGCAAGGTATTTTGCACCCCTCCCCGAAAGCCCCTCTTCTATGTTACTAGTCAAGCTGTTATTTTTTCTTCGTTTTTTTCGTGTTTCAGCCAAATGTCAAGTTTAACTTTGGCCTATTGAAATTGTTAACGTATCTTTAATTAAATCTCAAGTTGTTACTTTATTATTATTTATAAAAATCTTTTTTTTCAGTGGGTTTCAAGTGATTTTATATTAGATCTGCCCGTGTGGGAAATAATTGATTTGTAGAGCTTAAAATTTAAGAATTCTTTGTTGCTTTTCAGAGATTGTTAAAAAATAAATAAATTTGACCACATAATTTGTGAATTATTTTTATGTGTCAACAGCTTTCTAATCGTTTTGGCCTACTATAATTTAATTAGGCGCCATCATTAATCATTCGATTTGACCTAATTTTCTTCTTAGAAATTCTGTCATAATTAATATGATATGATATATTGACTAATTGGCAAGCCCAATAATGGTTTTTCACTTACCACAGCTTTCAATTAACAACCAGCTGCTGTACACGGCAAAAAAAAAAAACGTACGGAAAAACAAAAAGTCAAATGCCAATTTGATGAATATTTAAATAATTTCAATTATTCAAGGGAAACTATTGTTTTTGTTGCTGTTGTAATTATGGCGCTATACAAAGTAAGAGTAAACAACAAACAAAAAAACAAACGAAAAGCGAATGCAGCAAATAAATACGTAATTATGGCCACACTGCGGTCTGACCGTGTTATGATATACGTCAAATAACGTATACGCAATGCTGAACTGAACTGAACAATTGACCTTGACTGTTGACTGTTGTTTTTGGGCCTTGTTAGTAGGGCTGTGAGTTTTTGAAAATTGGCAAACAATTTAATTGCAGCATGCAAGAATGGATTAATTAAATTACAAATTACCAAATGGTATTATGGATAGAGTGTCGCGCGGGGAGGGAGTGGTTCAATTAACTCTGATTGCTCAGTCGCTATAGTAATTTGAAAATTAAATTATTCTCTAATTCGGATTTAATTGCACATTTTGGCATTTTTGCCATTTGTTTGCCAAATTGCAGTTAGACCTTAAAAATTTTGGAATTTTTGTTGAAATTATTTTTGTATCGTTCATTGACTTGATTTCCAGACTGTTTCTAAATAATTTGCATAACTTTTAAGAAGCTTTAAATTAGTTAAGCCAATCAAGCTCCATTCGTTTATCGAATAGGAAACAAAGGCAAGAAAGATTCGAGTTTGGAGTATGTACATATTTATGTTTTGGTATAGTATTTCGTAGATAAATAAGCACTTGGTTTGATTAATAGCATAGAGATTGTAAGCATCCGCTTTGTGAACGCCTCAGACATGTGCTGCAAAAACGTGCCGCACAAACAGCAACAACAACAACAACAACAACATCAGTCAAACACCCTCGCTCGATATACTAGACACTTAATATAGACTTATATCGACGGTCTTCGGCGTCGTCGTATTACGTTTACCACGAAATGCGCGTCAAATGTTTTAGCACTTGGTAATTAGTTAGCACACCCCTCCCACTAGCACCCCTCCCGTCTATCTCTCTCTCTCTCTCTCTCTCTTTTTCAATCATTTTACAATACTGTTATGTTTGAATTGCTTTGTTGTTGTTGGTGTTAAGTTATTTTTGATTTGCGTGCCGAGATTGTTTAAGCATTATTGATTTTCATGGGAACTTAAAGGTATTTCATTGCCCCACCCTCTCTAACCTGCGCTGACGTCTCTTCCGCTGTCTCTTTCTCTCACTAACGTCACATAATGTATCCAATTAGTGAATTGGCTTCTTCTATTTTCGCAACAACGTCAACAGTTTTTATATATTTTATATTTTATTCCACGCACAGTTCGCACAACTTTTGATTCCGTGATTTAACAATTAGCATCATAATTAATTCACAATAATTATTCTCTTCACACATTTCTAATGCGGAAAATGTCTCTGACTGTCGCCTATGCAAATTTCAGAAATGGCTTTTGTTTAGCTCCGTAGCTAAAAGTATATAAAACTTGCACAATATGCAAGGCAAGTCAGTTTGGCTTTATAAGTTTATTGCTCCTACGATCGGTTAAGTCATTTCGTTTGTAAAACCAGTTTCAATAGATGTTTCCTTGTTCTCATAAGATCGTATCTGAATCTTTTGGTTAAATTATGCGGTCATAGCTTAAAGTATTAACATTTTATCTTTTATTGATTCATTTTTGTTTTTTTTTTTGGGTAATTTCTCTGCTTTCCCATTTGGTTCTTATATAATATTAATTAACTTGAACCAAAACCCAACTTTGATTGTCTTGTTTATCTATGCAACTGATTGTCATTTTAATGATCATTATCTTGTCATAACCAAAAGGCAATTGGGCTAATCAGAGAGCATTATAATTTCATGAGACATTCACTTTTGCCAATTCAATCGATAGCAACAACAACAACAACTACTACTGATACCTACTATATCAAATCGAGGCCAATTGTCATAAATTATCCAACAGAAATAGTTCCATGAAATCTATCATATATATATATATATATATATTTTGTATCTGTATGTAATCTAATTGTCATTTAATGCAATATAATCGACATTTATTTGACGTTATTTTTTGGTTGTTTCAATCATCAATCATGACGTATGATTTGTTATGATATTGCCAGCTCATTATTTTGGGCTGAAAACAGATCTGTTGAAATATTTTCGCATGCCATTCAAATGCACAAATTGTTTGTCTGATATAATTAAATGTGCTAAAGCTTGTTGCAATATTTGTTTGCGTGTTGAGAATGCAATCATCAATTGAATTAAAACTGGAATTGTTTTGGTTTTATTGATAAGATTTTATTTACTAACAACATTGTTTTTCTTATCGAGTTTAAAGTGTTTTTATATTGAAAACTCCCTCGTTTCACTTCCATGTCAGACAACGCTTTCAATTAGGTAAAATAACAAGAGTATTGAATTAATCATGCAATTAGAAAGAAAAGGCACAAAAACACAAGCTGTTCGTTCAGGAAGATGGCAATTTAAAATATGCTTTCTATTTAGACTTGAGTGCTGGGAATTTGAATTGAGTGCAGTTTGTATTTTTTTAAAAATATATAAAATTGTATTTAAATGTTTAGAGATTTCATCTAGAATGAAATACGGATGCAGCTCAAGTGCTTAAGCCCGTGGGAATCCTCTTCAAATGGCAAATAGGATGCATTCACTTGCCAGCTTGCCACTTAACAAATATAAACTATAAGAAACCTATACGGCGGAGTGGTTTCGGGCGGAATGTGGTTTGGTCACAATAAATTTGTTCACACAATCAATACCAATTAACCTCCTTGGCGCGCCACTTAATTACAACGCGCACTGTGAGCCAAAGAGCAAATAAAAAATTTGTTAATATTTTCTTAAGCTCCGGAGACCCAAGACAAGACTCAACAATCCAACATTCCCCCTTTTTTTTCATGCATCATGATCATTTTCCACTTCAACACGCACAGCTGCCGTTGGAAAAATAATGGGGAAATACTATTTAAGAAAACAGAAGTAAAAAAGTTAAAGACAACAATTGCACATTTGGTTTGGGGAGGTCCCTGTTTTTATACTCCACCTCCCTTGGATACTCCCCTTGCTCCCATTCTAGCATTTGTCGCTTTAATTAACACAAACGTTGCGTAGTTCGTCTGATTCTTATCGAGACAACATGACAACATGACAGTGACTCATTTTTTTGTTGTTCCTGTTATACTACTACATGCAAATGTGTCTCCTGCAGAGCGCGCGACTGGAACCCCTCGCAAAAACTAAGCCCGACGAACATTCGTTTGTGGTTGGCTTCGTGACGCACTCTGTGTGGGCGTAAGTATATGTTGGTTTCTATTTTCTTTTTCGGAACGTGACTCATTTACAAAGGCGCCTAGACTAAATCACTGTCATTTTTATGCAATTTGCCTTCTCACAAAGGGTCGGGTCACAAGGATTTAACTGTCTCGACGAGGCAAGGTCAATCTATAATGGGAACATGTCTAGTTGTGTTGTTGGTTGTGAACAAATCGTCTGTTAAGCCATTAGAATGGCATCTTTGTGGATTTGTTAATTACTTAAGATTAAGTGATAAATATTTCAAAGAAATTCCAAAGCACTTAATAAAGTTATTTTGTTCAACGTTGAAGAAAAAAGTTCTTCTGGTCGATGAAAATTGTGTTTTTTATTAAATTATTCAGTTGGTGTTTTTGCAATCAAATATATCAAATATGTTTAACAAGCGACATAGAAAAGGATTTCCCAAGTGCTCTTCAAATATTCAATATTTGCATAGTTACTTTGGCTTACTTTTCAATTGCTTTTGCTTTGGGGTATCTATCACCTTGCAATAAATAATACAATTGACTCATAAAATTGATTGAGTTTCGCCTCTGTGATCTGTCTAGCAAACAGTCCTGGGACTTTCTCTGCCTCGGTATATCTGGTTTCTAGTTTCTAGTGTCATTGGCCAATTCTCAATGCCACAACCTCTTGGCCTTATACAATATTTACTTTGCCTTTTATCAGAGCACTGCATGTGTGCAAATATTTGAAAGAGCAAATATACATATATCTATCTGAGAGGCAGTCGAGGCACACAGCTTTCATTCTCAACTGACTGAAAAACCAACTGGAATAATCACAACAATAACAATCAATAAACAATATATAAAGTCAAAGCAAACATTAATCATTAATATGCGTAAATGCATTTAACAATTTCAATATTTGCTTGTGTGGCACATTCTGTTTGCGTTTAATTAAAGCCTTTAAATCGTTTATTAATTGCATGTGTAAACAGCTCGAAAGTTGATTAAAGCTGTGTTTGGTTGCCTGTTGCCAAAGATCACTATTAACACAAATATTATACTATTTGCATATTTGCTAAATAAGATTTACAGAAATTTTAACAGTTCTTAAGGTTTAAAGTACTTTTTCTATTATTCTTAAGTTTAAGAAACAAGGCAAACAGATTCGTATCAAAGCAATGATTTCAAATAGACATCAAATTACAAACGCCAAGCAATTAAATCAACTCAACTTTACGATTTTTGCTTAAGGCACCGGCATTTTAATGCCCTAACTAAAAATATTTTGCCCACAGAAAAATAAAGGGATGTAAAATATGTCATAAAATAGACATCAATTCTGTTTCTTCTATTACAAAATTAAAATTTTTTGTTCATAATTAATTTCTAAAAAAAAAAGTGTGTACAAAATTCGACAGATTTAGATAGAGAGAGGCAAAAGCACGTTGACAAACGATTCTAGCAATTGTCGCTTAAATTAATTAAAACCTCAAGTGGCAAGTGAGAGCACTTTAGATATACACACATACACATACATGTACTCTTGATATTTACTGATTGAAACCAGAGAAAACTTCACAGCAACTGCGTGCGAGCAATGCCAACTGGTTTGAGCCAAGTTCTTACCATGCTGGAATGGGCTCAACAGACAATAGACAAAATAAAGCTACCAAAAATTAAATACTTAACGCATTCTGTTGAGGGCGGGTAATGGTAATGGCAATGGCAATGGGAATGGGGATGTTGTCATTGTCATGGTCATGGGCATGGCAGACACACACACACACGCACTTGCAGCTACTTTTTATAGAAGAAGATACAAAGCCAGCGGATACATTTCTGTTTGACGAATGTTGCCATGTTAAAGTGACATGCGTCGTTGCTAATTTGTCTGTTGCGAGTGTCTCGGTCTATAAGTAGAGGGGATTAGGGTTGGGCGGGCGTGATGTGTTGGCTGATTCACTTTTATATGAGCTAGTATGATATATGGCTGGCTGGGTTGTTAACTTGTCTAAACCGAATGAATTTCGAGGCGTTTGAACTTTTATAAATACGAGTATATTGGTTTTTTGCTGCTGTTTATGTTTGTCAAATGGCTTTTCACTCGATATCATTTATTTGCCATTATTTGGGTGCGGAAAGTGTTCGATTTTATTTGATTTTGTTTTGTTTGCATTTCTGTTTTGTATTTGGTTTTTATGACCTTCTTCGCCTCCCTCCTAAAGTTTAGTTCAGCGCTAACAAAGCAACATAAAAATCGATTAGTCATGCAATTTGAAGAAGCTAAAAGCTTATCGTAAATGATTGTAAATGGTTAAAGATCGTTAACAATAGCTTTGATCGATGATATTATAAGCTTATTCTTGGGTTGAGTATGAAATGTTATTCGTTTATAATCAACAGTCACGAGTTTAATGAGTGTAAATCCATTGATTCAGTCAAAAGTTAACTGTATATTAAATCTGTTTAGCAATCGACAAAGTATACGTGATTTTTGTCACAGATCGTGAATGAAAGCGAGCAAAACAAATAAAAATCGTGCCAATACAACAAAATACGACACGTGTGCTTTTTTGAAAAATAGGGGTTACGGTAGGGGAGTTTTACTCCTACTATATCACACTTACGACACACACACACACTCAAATTGGAAAAGCAATAAAGTAGGATTGCAAACGATATTTGACATTTATTTGGTCATTGCAATTGGGTTTTGTCGATTCGGTTGGGGCTTTGATTGGATGCTGGACACTTGTAAAAATCAATTCAAATTGAATTTGCAAGCTGAAGGAGCTCTGTCGTCGATTATTGGCGTAGGTGAATTTCAATTAAAAGCGTTGGGAAATTTTTTAATTGATTTTGCATGGCAATTTAATGGAAGGAAAAGCACTTTCACTTCACCGGCAATCTACACTTGATCGATTCCCCCACACATTTGGATTCTTTTTTCCACATCGATTGACGCAATTTTACTTTCATTTGTGGACCTAACTGTTATTTAATGAGTTGAAATCGCAGTTTCTGTTTGCTGTTTGGTGTTTGCTTATTTTATGCCATAAAATTACTTTCCAATTAACATAATTCACACTTTCATTAGTGGGTGTCGCTTCCATATATGAGCAACTGAATCATATGCAAAAATCTTGAGCAATATTAAATTCATGTTTGTTTGTTTTTTCTCTTTTTTTTTAAATAACTTCAACTCCAGTTTGTAAATTGTAATTGCATAATGCCCGAATGAATTGTTTCAATTGTGAATTGCTAATAAATATTATTTCATGCTGACCTACATTAATACGAAAAATTATAAAACGCCTCCACCTTTTTGCCCAAACGTTTTATATAATGAGCCATCATAATCATCATTATTATTATTGTTGTTACTATAGCTTCTCAACAGCCGACTGCCCGGTTTCGTGTTAGACAGCTATAACAATTGGATGTCCAATTTATAGAAAGAGACAGGTGCAGAAAGAAAGAAAATGCGAGTGGGAAGGGAGAGAGAGAAACGATATAACGAGCGAAATCGCGTTGGCGATTTGCAATTTGATTTCGCCGTAGAGTTAAGTACGTGGCTGATAAAAAATTACAAAAAAAAAAAATAACTACATATTTAGATATAAATCATTTACAAGTACTTTAAACTCGTGTGTCTCAAACGTGCAGAGAAACTAAAATAAAATAGAAACAAAAAATAATACAAATCAATCTCAACAGATCTTTCTAAAAGAAACGGTGAACAAAAGTTAAGATTGCGTGTAAGTCGTTTTTTTTTTAGAAAACGTAACATTGAAAATCTTTGTTCTTAGGGATGTAAATCCAGAAAAGTCAAAGGTTCTAACACGATAAAATAATATGAATACATGTAAGGAGGTTTTAAGTTGAGAAGTAATTTACTGTTACGCGTACGCTCGTGCCTGCACTACCGGGCAAATGCAGGATGACAACGTCAAAACTTTCGCCGAATTTTATTATTTTGTTATAATTATTTGTTTAACAATTTCTAAGTAAACTTGTTTTAACTTTGGTTAGGGAGAGCTTAAATTCTTTATCGACCGTCGATTTGGCTATTAATACTGATTGGATAAAACCTTCATAAACCCTTTATCGTTCATTTTTATATAATTTTTCATTTAAGGGTACAAGAACATAATTAGCAAAAGAGAAAATCTCTTCAATGATATCTTTTAACTTTTGTGATGACATTTAACAGGCTGTGACTTGTTTCCGCTTGGGTTTTTCTTCCAGATACACAACGTATACTATATAATTATAATCGTTGTCAAAGACACACACTTTTGTATATTATTGGGAGAGCTTGGGATTGGGAGAGCTTCTGTTCTTCATCTTAAGTCGATAATGTGCTGATATCGTATAACTTTTGTAATGATATTTAACCGGCTTTGACTTGCTTCCGCTTGGGTACTTGTTCCAGATACACAACCTACTATATATAATTATAATCGTTGTCAAACACACACACACACACACGTGGGCTGTCTAGTTTGATTTGGTTTGTGTTTGCCGCTGACAAACGCTGACGTCAAGACGAAGACATTGGTGAAAGGCACAAGACATGACGACTCTCGGCACATGATCGACCCGGACTTTATTTTGTACCCAACTGACGACGACTAGCTTCGTGATCGAGAAAGGGAGAGATCGGGATTGAGAGAGTTACTTCCTTATGGATGACGCCTGGCAGAAACCTGTACATTGCACCGGCCTGGCAATGCCAACTATTTTGTTGCGACATAACGTTCTGGTTTACAATAATCTGGTATTGAAATAATACTGTTATGCATAATTGCGCAATATAGCGGCGTGTGGCATATTTGTATATATATATATATATATATATATATATATATATATACAGCATTTATCAGCAGTCGAGCATGGGGTGTGAGGGGCAAAATCAAGCTGCGACTGGTTCAATCTAATAAAATTGTTTAACAACTATTAATTGTTTTTATTACATTAATTCATCAAGGGCTGGGTTTGCGTTTGCTGTTGTTGTTCTGTTCCTGATTGAGTTTGAAGAGCTTTTGAATAATTGGCTTTTCGCTTTTTGGGCTGCGGCTTTCCAACTTTTGTATTTCAATTTAAGCTGATAAGCTTATCAATCTATATATAAATATTAAACGAGGGGTTTATTCAACTATTTAAACATAAACTGCACGAGACTGCGACTTCACATCTTGTAAAAAAAAAAAATACAATTTATAATCAGCCTTTTTGTATATTCGTTCAAGTGTTGAAGTATTTTTTTTTTCTAATCGCTTAATTTGATTTTAATTGGCGCCCTTGCTTGAACTCGGAACTCGCAGTGAACTGTAACTGGTTTCCACTGGCCCTGGGCATCTTGCGTTGCTTTCATAAGTTGCCCTTCATGACATCGAATTAGACTCAAACAAGCTAAATACCAGCTCTAAAAGTCTTCGAGAGGGCCTCTGAGGTGGCAATATATTTCGCATATTCATGAGATTGCTGCAAGAGTTATTCATATTGTTTTTTTTTTTTTGAAAAGAATAACAACGGAATCTTGTACTAAGTATCAGGTCGGAAGTCAAACTTTAAACTTAATTTGATTTGTTACACTTTCTGACATTTGTAAATGAAAAATAAAAAACCTGACCTGACGCAATAGTTTATCGTTGCATATAAAATGCAATTTAACTACATTTTTCTTGCATAAACATGATAATGCAATTTATTTGCCCATAGGCAAGTCTGATGGTTGACCTGGACCTGGCCAACACACGCATAACATGAAAGAATGAAAGCCCAGCAACAAAAGCCGATTAATGTAATTGAGTAAACATACGTATGTACGTGTGTGTGTGTGTGTGTGTGTGTGACGTCATGTGAAATTGCAACAGGCACGAAACTGCACAATAGGCGACTTGCACCCACAAAACACCCACCCACACAACCACATTTATATTTAACTCAGTATAGAAGCCAGTTCCGGGCAAAGACATGGCCTGTGCGATAACACAAACATTTCAGGCGATTAAATATTTAAAGCAGATTTCCCCGACTGACATGTTTACAGAGAAAGAGAGACAGAGAGAGAGAGAGAGAGAGAGAGAGAGAGAGAGGGAGAGAGTAGTAGGGATAAGAGAAGTGAAGCTCTTTAGCTTCTGGAGGCTTAACAATTTCGCTTCGTACTCTTCGTGCAATGCATGCCCAGCGCAGCTTAGATAATGTTAAGGCTTTGGGAGTCAAAGCGTCGGGGCTACACTACGAGTGACTAATTGACTTTTGAGGCCCCAAACTGCAGTGGCACAAAAGAATGGGGTGGATAAGGTTTAGAATAACAGAAATAACCAATTAAAAATTTTAATAAAATTTGTAAATATTTTTTTTTTAAGGAAAAACCTGTTCTTTTTCCCTTTAAAGTGCTCCCAAAAAGTAATTAAATTGAAATTTCAAAATTAATTTGCAGCACAAATTATACGTTTTATTATTTGGTTTGGATCCACCGTTAAATGAACAAATGGCCAAAAGCTGTTATGCTGAATATAGTATAACATTTTGTCCAGGCTAAAACATGCAACTAGCTCGCATTTTTTAAAACGCCCCGCCCCACCCATTAACACACTCCCTGTGCTGTGGGAAAAACTGTTTTTAAATGTTGTTAAATGTGAGAGAAAAAGTGGAAAAAGTAGTAGAAAACTTGCTGCCTGCTACGGCATTTTAGCCAAAGTTGGACCCGCTGGCACAATTTGCACACAGTTTTCCCTCCACTCTCCCTCCTTTTTATCTACTGGCTTCAAGTGAGAGCCTAGAGACACAAGAGAGTGATTAAATACTTGATAAAAAGAAATATATAAATGTATACATTTATGAGAAATGCCCAGATGATTGCAATTGCTGCCAGTTCAATGCACTCAATGCCTGAGAGAACAAACAACGTCATGCGATAAATATTGAATATATAAAGATAAATATATATGTATATGTATGTATGTATATATATTACCCACATGTATTACCATCTGCAGGTTGTACTGGCTTTTCTGGGTGGAAACATTAAGCGACATATTGGCAATGGCTTACAAAAGACAAAAGCCCGTGTTAAATTACAGATTAATTGTTATTATCTTTTGTGCCTCAAACAAAAGGGATTTCGGTGAGGGAACGAAATGGAAATGGGAAACAATGAAAAACAATGCGGAAGTTTTCCTTTTTTTGTTTGCACAGGTTATTGCATTGCATTTTCACTTTCCATCTTATAAGGCAGGTTGCTTTTTTGTTTCTTTCTTTCTTTATTTCCCACATGCAATCTTTTTTTTTTCTCTGGCCTGGCCTCTATGAAATTTCACTATGGACTTTGCAAATAGATTAAGGAGAGAAATAGAGAAAAGTTTGTTAAGTAGTTTGTTCTATGATAAACACATCCGTTCTAGATATTAGTCCGAGAATATTATTTCAATGTGACCCACTTGAAAACGAATGAAAGAGCATCCACTTCAGATACATATATATTGCGACCTCTTCTCCATCATATTTCCCGCCCCTCGCACACTCCAACAGCCACTTGTTTGCCCACAGAGAGATAGAGAGGAAGATGCGATGTTTATGCAAGCATTATGCTCTTCAAGAACAACTTTTGTATATAATGTTCATGTATGTAACAATACTTTAGAAACTAGTAGCTATCTCTCTCTCTCTCTCTGTCTCTATTTCTCTTTCTATTCTGGGTAAGCTTTCGACTTGATTTTAGCCACGAATGACCCAATTATTTCAGACTTCAGAACTGATAATGAAATCATGTGCTGCATAAAGTACATATAAATTTGTAGCAAAGGAAATGCCAAAATTAAATTATGAGCAGGTGATAACAACTAAGTACTATATATAGCCTGACAGACACTTAAATTCATATAGATTTTGCATATAAAAAGATGTTTGATTTAATATTCAAATTGACATCAATTTGACTTCCTAACAAATGGCAAACATTTTATAGAAACTTCAAATTCGATCCGTTGACAAATTTTTTCGAATATGTTTTCCTTTATCTGTATTCTCTACCGTTCCCTCTCTCTGTCTCTCTTTACCTTATCTCTAAAGCCTGCATTACTTTCACTTTTTATTTTCACCAAATAAATAAATGGCTCAATGCTAAAAACTTGAACTGTTGACTGCAATTTAAGTGGGGCTCTCTAGCGAAGCCTATCCACATACGGAACACCCACCCACCCACATCCCCTTCTTCTCACAAAAAAAAAACCCCCACATGAGTGCATACATAAATATATATATACGGATTGATGCCATTGCCAGGGTAAATCTGAATCTGAAACGGTTTTTTCCTATTTTTCCTATTTTTTCTTATTTGTTTGATTTTGATTTTGTTGCTGCTGTTGCTGTGCGGATTGAATGAAAAGAAAAACTCGTTTTTCATGTCAATTTTCATTTCGCTTTTAGTCGCTTTTCGTGTATACATTTGTCCCCTGCGCCCCTCCCCTTCTAACGACCATCCTTCCAGCAAATAGTTGGGCGTGGGTGGGGCCGGGTTGCATTGAGTGCAATCCTTAAGATACATACGAGCGACACAATTCTCTTGCCAAAAAATATACCAAATAAACCAACAACAACAACAAAATCAGGACAACAATGCCAAACAGGAACAGTGGATATGATGGAGCAGTATGTTGGGTGGGGCATGGGGGATTACTTCATATTTCGTAGCGAGAGAGAGAAAATAAAGCAAGAGCACAAAAATCTCAAACACTTGGTGCGCTTGCGTCAGAGATTTTTTGGCCTGGGGACTTGTCGGTTCATGTTTATATTGTTGTTGTTGTTGATGGTTTTGGAGCGCCAAAATACCGTTGAATACATTGCCTCTTCTTCTACTCGTTTTTTTGTTTGTTGCTGTTGTTGTTGGTAGCTGAATTTTCCTATTTGTTTTTTGTTTTCGCTGATGGCAACGACTTCTCAATGTAGTCAACGAGCTGAACTAAAGGGTTGTGACCAAGGTGGGGGGTTGAGGATTGGTTTAGACCTTTGACGCCGACATTGACTGCAGTTGATAATTTGCTTTTACTTTTTTTACTTTTGTGATTTGCCTAATTAAAAGCGTAATACCATTTTTTTGCGCCCACTGATTTTGCATTCTTTTGGAAGTCAGAATTCACTGACGATAAGGAAGGTGGGCTGCAGTCAATGGGGGAAGGGGTGGCGAGGCAAGGTAGAAAAAAATAGAATGAGTCGCCTGCTAGCGGCTTGTTTGCGTGCGTTTTTATTGATTTTTCGCTACAGTGCAAAATGCCTTGCTTGTTATTATTATGATTGTTATTGTGCATGTTGTGTATTCATAAAGTTCCTGTTCCTGTTCCCGTTACTTCGTTCCACAAGAACTGCCTACTAACTATGCCAACAACTAAGTTAGTTTGCCTGTTGTGGGTTAACCACCAAAGGACCCTCTACAAAGCACACACACACAAGACTTCAAAATCCTTTGTTAAGCTTTGAGCTTTCGTTTCGTGAATGCCCCTACCATGCCAGCAGCTTCGAGTATTTGTATTGAGAGGGTAGCATAAAGCGAAAGAATGGTGTAGATTTTTATGAGCAT
The DNA here is from genome assembly GCA_035044585.1 of Scaptomyza polygonia. Lineage (NCBI taxonomy): Eukaryota > Metazoa > Arthropoda > Insecta > Diptera > Drosophilidae > Scaptomyza > Scaptomyza polygonia. The sequence continues at coordinate 110,880 of JAWNNU010001679.1, forward strand.
ATCAAGTGAAAGTGAAGTACGAGAGAAAAAGGTTTGATAAAAATAAAAGGCCCAATGCTGAAGGGCTTTAAGGAAAAGACTAGGAGCTTTGAGTGTTGGAAAGTGTGTTAAAAATATCTTGATCGTTAAAGATGATAAGAACCAAACTCTGCAAATGGTATTCTACCATGTACATATCGAGATTTAGTGTGTATATTTTTTCAAAGCTAAATTTAATCAAGTTTTTTTAAGCGAATAAAAAAAACGTGTTTAAACAGGTGGAAAAAACCAACAGAACAAATATTCCTGTTATTATAATGTCTAAGGTTAATCAGTTTGAAACATAATTAAAACCTTGTCTAATCAAATACAATGACTTTTGCTCGCTTAAGAGCTCAGACAAGCTTGTTGCACACAGTTTATGAATCCCCCCAAATTAAAAAGTCACTGACTTCTCAGACTTGCAAACAAACCGAAAAATAATCAAATTCTCTTATCAACAATGGTTTTTTTTTAGCACTAATTACTACAACCGGCAAAATTATCAACAAATCTTTACACATATAGTATAAATACATAAAAAATTTAAATTGTCTTTAGTTTTGAATTTTGAAAGCAACAAAGGTCACTTTAGCTTACCTCAATGAAGCCGATGGCTTGCAAGTTTTGTTAAAAAACAAGAAGAGAACAACAACACTCAAGATGTTTCCGTTTGTCGTTTGTTGTTGCACCAACAGCTGTTTTGTGCCACACACACACTCACAAACACACACGCATACACTCACTAAAACATTTACATATACAGCAACTTGTTTTTAGAGAGCCGAAAACAGAACATAAATAAACAACAAATATATTTTTATTCTTTTTTTTTTTGTTTTTTGGTATTATAAAAAACGAGTCGCGAATATTCTTGAGTCTTTAATTTGTATTTAATTATTTATCGATTTTTGTTTTTTTGGCGGATTTTTGCTATCATATATTGTTGTTGTTGTTGTTGTTTTGCACACACGCTTTTGGAATATTTAATTTGTATATAAAAATAGTGCGCTACGCGTTTCTATAAGATACATACGCCAGTTGGCTTTAGTTATTCGCGTGGTAGATAAACTCAACACAACAGCAGAGTGCTTGTTTTTAGTATTAATGCATTAATAGCCGCGTATTAACAAATAAAGCAACAAACTAACTCCTAACACAAAAGATACACAATCCTAGACAGCCAGATACGTACGAAGGCAGCAGCAGCAGCAGCAGCGCCAATCGAATTGTTATCCAACTCGTTGCAGATACGAATAGCAACTGATTCCACAACACCAACAGAGACAACGCTCTGTCTTTCTCTCAACGGCAGCAGAGCAGACGGCAGCGAACAGCGAACGTCGAGCAGCAAGCACTGAATACCGAATACTGAAAATACCGAATACTAAAACCGAGTCACACCAGACGCATGTCAAACGCAGGCGCCGCATTTAATGCTCTCCGAGCAATACAGTAGCAACTGGCAATGAGAGATTGCTTAGATATTGGGGAACACCTCTCTTACTAACTTTCGTTTGCTTTCAACGAAGAATTTATTACTTTGCTTAGAGTGCTTGAGACTTTTGCCAGATTTATGATTATTTCATTGTCACAGTCGGATGACAACTAATACTACACTTAACTCTGCGGTCAATATTATAAGTATTGTTAATTTAACTCAAGACTAACCTTTGAAATGATTGTATTTCTTCCCAAGTTTAATTTTAATTCTGTGTTTTTTTCAGCTAAATTTGTAACTGTTCATTATTAGACTATATTATTTTTAATCACGAGTCTTGACTGTACGCAATACAAAGAGAGTAAGAGCAAGTGTTAATTGAGGTAGAAAGAGACAAACAGACTAAGAAGAGAGAGAGGTAGAGAGCGAGACTTGTTTAGTGAGGAGGACCGAATATGTGATTTGTGTTTCAATTTCAGTTTCCATTTCCATATCGGTTTGCTGTTTCGATTTCGATTTCTGTAGTATGTTGCCTGTTTCGGTTTCTTTCTTTGGTTTTTTGTTTTTTTTTTTCGGAATTACGGACTTGCCTCTGTGTTTGCCGCAAACTGCTTACATCTTACCACCAGCTAGCTGTGTCGTGTGTGCACTTGGGGCTTAGGCTTTGTTATTTTTAGCGCCACTCGATTTTCGGTGTTGCTAGTTGCAAGGATGAGGGGTGGGTGAGTGGGTCAATGCGTGTGGTAGCCGCATGTAACATACCAGGCAAGGCGCATTGTTGTTGCAGCTCTTGTTAATGTTAGCTTTTGTTTGTGTCGTCAAAAGTCTTGCAATGTGACCGAACGTCCACTAATTGCAGGTGTGTCAGCCAACTAGCGAGTGGCTGAGTGTGTGGCTGGTTGGGTGGGTGGTTGAGTGAATGCTAAGTTATCATCGGAAGGGCAACGGGTTGGTTGCAATTAGTGCAACTAATTAATAAAAAATACATGCTACTGAGTAGAACTATTTCTTTGGACAACTATCGATCAGTGTCGGATTGCACTGATTGGATTGGATACGAATTGCATTCGCTTGGGTCAGCAGATTCGAAGCATAGCTTGTTTACACATACTACTGCAAACAAATTGCTATCTTCGAGGTGCATTTCATTGATAAAGATATATTTTCAGAATATTAAAAGTGTGACTTTTAATTTGTCAAATGAATTTTATGACAAATATGTTAAGAATTGAAATTAATATAATTGTGAATATTAATTATCATATCGTTTCTGCATATCTAATTAGAAGTTATCGAACAGATAATGTTTCGATACGATAAATTGATCAATCATGAAGCAAAAATGCTTTAGTGCCAATTCTTCGATAATTTAAAGTTTTTCTTCAAAAGACACAAACGAGCCATAGATAAACAAACCAAATAGCTAGTATGAGTTCATATATTTATCTCTTCTTTATGATAATTGCATTGTAACTGGGGTTCACACTCATAAATACCAGATAAATACGCATATAAATAACAGCACACTTGGCAAATACACACACACACACACACGCGCCACTTGCTGATTTCTCTCACAAACAAAAAAAAAAAGAAACACGTGCTTATTATATGTTTGTATGTATTTGTAGCGGAGTCTGAAGAAGTCCTAAGGCAATGATAACGAGTTGGGAATATCAACAACAACAAAAAAAAAACTCAAACAGCCAAACAAGCGATTTCTCAATGTTAAGCTAATCGACTTAAAGAAAAAACAAAAAACAAATGCATCTTTTAAAGTTAATGAGCCGTTGACTGAGTGCGTCTCGCTGGGTTCAATGGACAAATTGAGTCATAGTAGATTGACTAGAGCAAAAAGGATAGAGGAAGAGGGAGTAAGCGAAACGTATTGCCAAACATTTTGAATGCAAATACTAAGATTAAACTGACTGAGCAATGAGACGACAAAGACAAAGACAAAGGCAAAGCCAAAGGCAAAAGGTTAGGCAACTGGCCATGACTGACTGGTTAGCCGATGATATGGCTGTTGATGATGATGTAGAGGATGGAGAGGGTAGAAGCGAGAGTGAGAAAGAGAGAGGGTCAAGCAGACTGGCGCTGTGTCTGTGTCTCTGTCTGTCCTGTCTCTGCCTCTAATCACATGCAACACAAATTAAGCAAATGTTCAATGAAACTTGAATGCATGCAAATTGCAAATTGAAAATGGTGGCATGCTGTCCTTTCTGTGTGTTGTGCACCTGCGGCAGGCAGCCTCGCAACCATAAGCCGCAAAACCCACAGCGAACAGATTAACTCTGTAGGGAGATATGTATGTGTCGCCAGCATGAGAGAAAAAGAAAGAAATGCACACAAATACAAACACAAATTCATATACAAAGCCGATATTAATAGTTTTGGATTATTTGGACTGTGGGCTGCTGTGCATTTTGTACAATTTGCTGAAGCAAAGGTCACCTCCATTGCCATAGTTTACAAAACCGCCCAATGCCACTTTGTTGACTGGTTTTTTACAATTCTGGCAATAGCAATGGCTCGCAGCGATTAATCATAAGTTATGAGTGTATTCTGAAATTACTGTTTTTGGTCATTACAGGAAGCTTACACAAAACTGTGAATGCAAACAGAAATGCAAATCAAAATAAAAATAAAATAAGTAACCGCGCAAATAAAAGCACTGAAAGGCATATTCCAATAACATGATAATAAATTGCAAATAATTTAAAATTTAAAAATATCCCGCTTATTACACAAAGACAAATGCCAACTGCTACAACATCTTTCTTGCGCCTACTTTTGTTTCACTTTAATAAAAGCATGTTTGCCTGTTCGCATGGTTACTCACCTAACGAAGAGAGCGCTCAGCGAAGTTTATTGCCAGCTCAACCATGGTTGAATTATACATGGTTAAGTCGTGAGAGCATGCTCGCTCAATTTTTAGGAGCCTGTTGTTAGTTGCAAAGCAGCTGTCAACGTGATAAGTTGTGAGTGCGGACGAATTTTTCGTGGAATTTTAAGGTTACGTTACTTTTTTAGAACTATGTTTATATGTTTTATACGTTTATACATGTTTCATGTCATTTTATTTCATTTACATAATCAGTTTAAAAATTTAAATTACACATGTAGCCAAAAACACACAACGCTCTGAAATTAGAACCTCTGTTGAAAAATGTAAACAAAATCACACATCGTTCTATCTCGTTTTTGCACACTAAAACAAGACGATGAAGCAATATCGAAGCAGCAACTATGCTATCTCTCTTGCACTCGCATGGTCTTATCAACAGGCTCCTTCTGCCGCGCATGACTTAACCTTGTATAATTCAACCATGAGCTCAACGAGTATCATCTCGGCGAACGTGCAGATTGAACGAAAGTACGTACACACCGAAAACTTGACGACGTACGAATTGACTCACAAGCTGAACGGCTTAGGAGCCTCACAAACTCATCGAATTTTCTCTTGCGCATTTTATTATTATTTTTCGGTGAAACGGAATCGTGATGGATGTAAGAACACTCGCTTTCATTCACGCGCTGTACGATACGCATTCTAAACACTTTCAATCTGGATAATTCACAACAAATCGGGCTTAACATCACAATTTTACTTAACACGCGCGCACTTCGACTTGCGTGAACGACGCACCGCACTAAACTGCTCACTGAACGAATTGCTCACTTAACGAATGCTCACATAGCACAGACAAAAACACACGCACAATGAGAACAGTCAAGACACTCACTTTTATAAAAAAAAACGAATCGACGACCGCCACTTCTTATCGACCAGGGAAGAAGCTTCGATATCGGCGCTACATTTTGAAATTGGTTATTTAACGTGGTTATTTTAAAATTTATTTTTTGTGTGTTTTAACTCCAATATTACCATTAATAGTCACAATTAGTTTAAATAAAACTATTAATAATAACTATTTAATGAATAATCTCATTTAACTTTTTATTTAATAACCTTTACTAATTATATGTATAGCTTAGATAATAATTTTGTTTGTGTTTACTTTAATTATAATTAAAATATTTTGTTTGAGCTTATAAATTATTAAAAACTATGCGCGGGAGAATGAGTCACTTGCCAACACGAGAATCAGTTGTTGGTTCATTTACAAATTCAATTACAAAACTGATTACTTTTCAAGGGTCCTTTACCCCTCCGGTTATGTCTTGAACTACACTTAAACAGCGACCACCATAAATATATGTGTATATATATGTATGTATGGGTGTATGTAGTAAGGGATGGAGTAAGTCACATCTACTCGTTTGTATTCAATAATTTCAACTGTCATCAACATTTTTTTTTTCGGAATGTAATGCACGATTTTTACAGTTCCTAATTGCCTAGTGGTGGTGAGGAGTACGTATGCTTAGACTATAACTAAATAATTGCCGCTGGTTCATGTGGAATAACTTTAAAATTTTGGTACAGTCATATATCAATACTACTAATAATTTGCATTGCGTTACAAATAGTTGTTTTTCTTTTGTTTTTTGCTAATTGCTTCAGATTGTGCTTGTAATCGATAGTTATCGACTCTATGCCAGCAATCTGAATACCCCTAATGCTGCTTGGTTTGGTTATCTCTGCGTCATATTTACAAAAATTCTCTCTTAAAATTTAGCCTTGCAATAATATTAACTCCTTTTGATTATATTCTTACTTATATACATACATAATAGACTCAATTAGTAACTAATACGAATTAAATTAAAACCATATAATCAATATCAATAATATATGTATAAGTACTGTTTTGTTGTTTTGTTCATGTATTGCCTCAAATGCTTTGTAAGCTTTGTCATTTTCAATTACTTAAGCTTAAAACTAACATATAAATTGAAACTAAAACACGAAACTAAAATCGGGGAGAAGTAGGAACTAAAAGCACCAGCAAAAACTATACACAAATAAACGTACACTTAAACAAATTATATACTAAATCGTTTAAATAAAATATTGTCATTAGGATTTAAATAAAACGTTAATTCCATAAACATATTGCATTCAATTTTCACATCGATGTTTCACAGTTGGGATAGGTTTATGTTCTTAGCGGTGGCGGCGGGGGTTGAGGAGGAGGTGCTACCGTTGCCGTACCTCCTGTCGTCGGTGCCTGCAGCTGCATATGTACTCTCTTGGCCCGATAACGCTTTAGTTTGCGGCGTGCCATAAATAAGCTCGGATTGAAGTTGAAATCGCGACATCCATGATGAGGTAAAGGAGGAGGTTGAGGATGTGACGGGGGTGGTGAGTGTCCGGCAGACGGATCGAGCTCATAGGGCGGGAAGAACATTGGGTTGGCTGCCCAATCCCGCCACATGTTTCAATCCTGTGGCGCACCATTCGCCTGGGCCAACGTCGGAGCTCCATTGCTCGAGAGCTCACTGTGCCGTCGCTGTTCGAGGGAGAGTGGAAGACCAGTGAAGTCATCATCCAGAGAGGAGGATTGCTTGGAACCAACAGACTTGCAGTCTTCATCCATGCTAACACCCAGATGATGCATGGCCACAGCTGCATGATGACGCTCCGACGGCGGCAGAAGATTCAGCATGCTCAGCGGGAGACCGGGAAAACCACCAGCAAAGTCCGGATAAAAGCCCTGTGGGTTGAAGGGATTGAAGAGTGATCCAGGTCCTCCAAGCAGATCTGGCTCCGAGCTTCCACTGCGTGGTCCGGCAGGTGGACCCAGCGGCAGTCCCAGCTCTAAATCGAGTGGACCCAATGAACCCAAATCGCTAGGATGTGGCATTTGGGATGAATTGAGATTGCCGCAACCGCCAGAGCTATTGTTGTTGCCCGAGCTAGAGTTGTTGGATGAGGAATTTTTGTCCTTATCCTTCTCCTTGCGCTCCTTTTTCTCGCTCTTTGATGAGCCACCGCCTCCACCACCACTGATGCCCATCTGAAGCATCTCAATTGGTGGACCACTTATACAATCCTTGCGCAACTGCTCCAGCTTCAGACTCTTCCCATACTTCCCCCTCACGTACATAAGCAACGAGTTGTAAGGTATTCCAAAGATACGCGATGCCTGCGACGTGGTCATCTTCTTGTTCCACACATGCTGCAGTGCCTCTGTTAGCTCTGTATTTGTCCACGATCGAGGTGGACCTCCTCTTGGCGCCGAATGCTGTCCCTTGGGGCGTGGCACTATAGAGAGGAAAAAGAGAAACTGATTAGATGAAAGGCTCCACACAATAAGTTTTCAGGTTATCGCTTGGCAAAGATCTGCTAATGTTTCAATCTTGTGGCCCATATGCTGTTTGCTGCCTAGAAATCATTGCGCGCTGAAAGATTTAAACCCATTGTCTCTCGAACTATGCCTACAGCTCATACACACCCTGTTGTGTGTTGCCAGATATACCCTGTACACAGCTGGTTAGGAGGGGGTTTCATGGTTAGATGATTCGAAAGGAATCTCTCAGTGAGTAAAGTCATATTGAAGCTATGAAGCTACAAATAGAAAGGGAGACAAAACATCGTTTAGGAAACATTTTTGAGCAATCTATAACCTGTAGTTACAGGATAACTCCAAGTCGACTAGATTACTCTTATTCTCTGCAATTGTTGTTGCATGTGGCACCTACAAAATGTTAAGGCGATCGCTGTGGTGGTTCCCATACCCAAAGCTTGAGTCTACAGCCGTAGCTAGTGCCTCGCCCGACCTTCCTTCCATATGCAAATTACGAGCATGCACTCTCAATGCTCAAAGTCGCGACGTCACATGCGCCGCTAAAACTCAATTTAGATCTATAGATATCGAACCTGCCCCACAACGTGAATATCTCACTAAGATTAAGAGAGACAGAGAGAGATGTAGACTCGATGCCACAGTTCAGTTTACCACACAAACAATTGCAACTGGGAGACAACGTCAAGAGATGAAGCTTCGGGAGGAGGATAATGTCGAATAGCTTTGCTCTTGGCCCAGTCGCACTTTGCCACAAGTATAATACTCGTCTCGTATGTGGCCAAAATTGGCAAACTGCAATAATTTACAGTTTATTGTAGCTTTTCTTTTTGGGGCTTGATAATATGCAATTTTCCTTTGTGGCCGATAGCAAGAGAAGTATAAATTTGATGTTAGGAATAGCAAAACGAAATAACCTGACTAAAGTTAAAGAAATAAAATAAAATGTGAGGAAAAGAAACAGACTTGGTTCAAAACAACCTTATTAATATTTTTCCTCTTTTTGCTTGACTTGCTTAAATCTTAGGAAACTTACATAATCAATCCATTTCAACCCATTTATTAGTATTTGAAACAGATTTCAGATTCAAAATTCCTTTTACACAACTCTTTCAAACTTCAAAGTCTGTTATTTAATTTGTTGTTGTTGGCACAATTTACATTTTGCAGCGGAGAGGTCACAACGTAGGTCTGACCTTTTCTTCCAATGAACTGAGTGCAACTAGCGACTAGAAGAACAAGGGGCAGAGCAATGCAATTGTTAAGCTCTCGACTGTTGTTGTTTTTGTTGTTGGGTTCTAATAAGGCACCTTTGCAGTCAATTCGCTAGCTCGCCCCCCACCTCTTTCCCTTCTACTTTGTCCCTGTCCCAAGTACAAAATGAAATTTGAATTTGTTACAAATCGCAAATCACGTTTTCAGACACAAACAACAACTGACTGAGACAGCGAGAGAAAAAGAGAGAGAGAGAGAGAGTTGAGAATAGACAAAAAAAAGAAAAACAATCGCAAAATGAACAAATGAATGTGAACAAATCAGTTAATCACACCCACACGAATACTCTACGAATGCATGGGGCCCTACACGAAAAACTAGGAAGAACTTCCTCCTCCCTTGATGCCTTCAACCTGAGGCATTGCCTCTGTACCGTTGTTGCATTTTTGTTTTGTTTTGTTTTTTCTTAGCCAAGTGGTTGATTCTTATCAATACTATTTTTTTTTTTTTTTGGGTTTTTGGGCGAATGGCAAAAACTAAACCCGTTTTGCGGCAGAGATTCGCAATTCGTAATAAAGAGAATATCGTGCTATACGCCAGATTTGCGATTTTTAGCACAGTTTTATTTACTGTTTCACATTGTTGTTAAGCAGCGATTGTCATGGTCGGGATGAGTCGAACGAAGTCTTAAGATGAAAAAGAGAGTCTCTAAATAAGATGAGCCACAATGATGATCGTCTTCGATGCGATACAATTCAAAGCTCTGTTTGTCTTGTGTTTTTTTTTTTTTGTTTTTTTTTGTGGTATTTTCTTTTGCCTTTTTTAGCATGCCAAAACATCTGATCACGACTTTTTTGTAACTACACTGCTATTGATGAGAAAATTAAGCAATTAAATCGAGCTGATCGAGTTTGAAAGTGTGTGCAAAATTGACAGTGGAACGGTATCTATACAAATCCAAAAGAGATTACTTTATATATACAGTATGTAAATCATGTGGGTAGATCACAAAAAAGAAAAACGTGATCTAATTCACATCAACTTTTTACATTTGTATCTGGCGCTTGTAATCTTTTGAGAACAGCATTAGATTCGAATCTAATCTTTCATTCATAAAAAAGCACTTAAGCCATCATCAACACCAGCCCCAAACTGTCAAAATGCAATACGCAGCTCACATGACGATTTTCTTCTCTCTCTTTCTGTCAATCACATATCAATCAAAAGCAATGCATAATTGATTTCTGAACCACATTTTGTACATATTAACAATATATTATTTACTCAAACACACACATACACACACAGAAAAACTTCATTTACTTTTTGAGGTTTCACTTGGATTTAACAAAAAATAAAATAAACGTTGAAAAACGACGGCGTTTATGGAGCTGTTGCCTATTTGTCAATCAAGAGTTGTTCAGGTTGGAAAAACGACGTTTCAACGATATGCATAGGTGCACATGTTGATCCGCTGAAGTAGTAAACACAAGAAAATACAAACAAAAAACGATCCCCAACTCAGTGAGCAGCAGCAATAGCAGGAAAACCACAAAAACAAATTTACCGCCTCACATGATCGCACGAGTGATCGCGTCTCAACTGATTGAAAGATTGAAAGAAGGGGTGGCAGGTGGGATCTGGCTTGAGGAAGAGAGTGTGAAAGGGGGTTATATATATGTACATAAAATGTGGCTATAAGGAAATGAGCTCGTATTGCAAGTTTAAACTAGTTTTAAGTGTCAGAAGGGGGAGATGATAAGTAAGTTAAATAATGTTTCATGTATGTAAATGATCTACCAATTGGCAAGATATCATAGCTATGTATATAAAAGGCAATCCTTTAGTTAAGCTCCTTATTGATTTGAAATAATCATCGTTGACTTTTAAGTTGATTTTAAATAGATTACCCATTGCCTGGTTTATTGCACAAACTTTGAAGTGAGAGACGTGATCAAAAGTGCAGCAAACTTAAAGCTCACTGCAAAGCCAAGAGATCAATCAGTCAGCAGTCAGGTGTGAAGTAAAAAGCACGAAATCAACAAATGTTATAAGCTACTACCATTTCACAACCTCAACCAATACAGAAAATAAGGGGAGACTCGACGACTCAGCGATCGACATGGCAAACATGTTAAATGAATTTTCAACCTTTCTCGCCTGCTACTTTGACTGAGATTTTTTTTTTAATTTGGGTTCAAAGTGAGGTTAATTAGCTGTTTGTTTTTTTCGTACTGAGCAAATGGTTGGAGGAAAAAATAAATTATTATGCGATGACTACTCACTTTTCTTTTTGAGAAACGGAGGCGGCCCGCCGGGCATATCGCGTGGATCGCTCATTTCCATTAGCGGATTATAAAGCTTGCCAGGATCAATGCCGGGCGGAAATAAGCCAAGTGGCGAGTCCAAACCAAACACTGCAAAGAAAAAAGAGATGAGATATACATATAAGTTATACATTGGTTTAAAATAGTTTGAATACATCTCCTTGGCTAATCAACTGCATTTTCTTGTGAATTGTTTAAATGCAATTGTAAATGTTGCCATAAACGACAAATTTGCCAGTTCACTGGTTCCACAACTAACAATAGAATATGGATTTCCGAATGGGGTTGGATGGGGTTACATTAAGAATATGCCAATTGAGTGCATCTGCAGATGTGGATTGTAAACAATAGAACGTCATTATTCTATTAATAATTTACGCGACAAGTGCACTTCTTCACATGAGTGAAACAATTGAAGCGCTGATAAGGCGCAGGATGACGCCACCTGAAGAATATGCAAGGATGAAACATTTGCGAATGTGAATGTGCAAGAGACATGAAGCCGTAACATTTTCATTGTACTGAATGATTTCATAAGTACGCGAATGCAGGATTCACGAGACAAACAGAAGAAGATGAAATAGACAATCTGGTGGGGCATATGAATAAATGTGCGGAAATGTGGGGGGTGGGGTATACACATTATTTGTATCTGCATCGGAGGGCTGGGCTGGTTCATGTTATGTAGCTGCGACTGCATAATGACACAAATAACGAGGGTGCATTGTTTGCGCGACGCGCTCTTTTCTCAAGTATGCAAGGCATTGACGTTTCAACACGAGCTGCGTATACGTAATATGCGAGATTCTTTTTTCATCATTTGGTCGGTGGTCTCCCCTTATGTTATTTGCTTTGATTTGACTTTGGTGAAATTAGTGCGGATTTCTTTTCACGGTTTTATCCTCAAGGGTTCTAGAACAAGACAACCAACGACAAACAAACACACAAACACACACACATACGCAAACGTCACATGCTATTAGTTCAATGATTTTCACGCCGAAATGTGGCAGGCATTAAAAAAAAATAAATAAATCACATTCTTCATACGGTGGCAAACGTTGGTAAATCTTTTTCTACGGCTGTCTGCAATGCTTCTGTTTGAGCTTGAGAGTGTAGTGTAAATATTGAAGGTCATAACGACTTGGTAAAGAGGTTTGCAATAGTTGGGAAAAAGTGAGACATACCTTTCCAGCTCTTTACTGCGAAATACTTTTTAGCTGCTTTTCAAATACCCTACTTTGGCCAAGTTAGTGTATGTCTTAAGTCAACCTGTAGTCGCTTGAATACTTCCTTTTTGCATTTTCTTTAAGCGAACTTGTCTGCTTGCTTCGCTTGTATCCTTGGCTGGCACACTCATTGCCTGCAGCCTGTTTATGCAGTAGTTAGTGAATTTCCCACACCCCTTGCTACATGCAACCTACCAACTCTATACCCGCTTTTGTCATTGCCCTGATATGTTGGCTGAAATTTTTGTCGCATTAAAAGGTATTGCGCTTCCTGCGACTCCGGCATTTTCGTACAATTTTTCATATTTTTGTGCCTTAATTTATTTTATATCCTGTGTGCGCGTCGCGCCTGACAAGAGACCGAGTTTGAGGTCCTGGATCTCAGCAAATAGTCGTAGTGTAGTTGGGTTAGGGGCATGTGGGCCATTGACTCCCCAAACGGATATTATTAATATGAATATCGCGCGACTTATATGCAAAAGTTTTGTATGCGAAAAAGCCGAAGCAACGATGTGAAGAGACAGAAGGACTCAAGACACGGGATTCAGGACTACCGTGTATATTTTATTATTATTTTTATTTATGCCGCCAACGCTGCCAAAGTTGTTTGCCAAAAGGTTTAAGTCTATGCTATGTTGCATCAACTCTGGCATACTTTAAACACAACAACAAAAACAACAACCCGCACATACTCCATCAACGAGGGGGCGTGGCAGTTGTCTGTGGACTGTTTGGCAACTTAAAAGTCATTTCGCTAAACGTCTGTCGACAGTTTGAACTCGCAGGGAATCAAATACACATTTATTTTTATATGGTGTTTCGACTTTGGTTCACATGTTGCCAAGACACAACATAAATTTTCTAGCACGCAATGTCAGCGACTGAAACTGAAGCTCCCTTCTTTTACCCCTGTGTGTGTGTGTTTCTGCCTTGGGTGACATACGTATAATAAAAAAAAATCATATATACAAACCGCAATTGAATTTATTTCGACTGCAACTTGCAAGTTTTGCAACAAGCAACCGCAAGCAAATGCAGCCAGATGCCTTTCGCCCCTCAGTCATGAAGTTGAGGTTCTACTCTACCTATACGGACTGCTAGGCTGGAGTTGTGGGTCTTGTGGGCAATAACTAAACTGTCAAATTATTGAGCTCACTTGCAGCTAGCCACATTTTAGTTTTTAGTTCATTTCAATAATTCTTATGAGCTGTCAACGGGGCAAAAATGGTTTATGACTTAATTAGGAATGAATATGAAAATTGCCTTCATGCAAAGAGCAATACGAAGTAAGAGTGGGTAGTGGGTTTAATAGAAGGTTCGTGCTTTGAGCAAAGTATCAAAGTGGGAGTCTCGAGTTACAATGCTTAAGAAAAATTGGGCAGGATATATGTATATTAAAGTGAGATAATAGGTTCTAAGTCGCTCTCCTCGACAGACCTTACGAAGCATGATAATGTCTAGACAATACGAGAAACTTCTCTTGGGAAATTATATTTTTGCGACATTTTCATTGCAACTTGTTGATGCAGAGCATTTAAAATAAATAAAATCTCAATAAACTCAAATAATAAAAAAAGTATATATAAAATAAACAGAAACACAGATGACAGTTGACAAATAAAGCGTGTTGACGAGTGAGTGTGAATTGCCTCACTCGGTGGCGACCCTAATACGTTTAAGGGCTTTGCGACAGCTTTGTCCATGGCAACGGAAAGCAGGACTTCGGCAAAGGATGCTTCGGTGCAGTCGGTGCCACTTTGATGTTGCAAAAGGAATGAGAAAGCAGAGAGGAAAGGACAGAGACAACGTTAGCGAGACTGTGTGGCCACATGTTGCATGTTGAGGTGGCAGCTAGACTGTGGCAAGAGACATGCGAGCTTATTAAAAGTGAAGTCGCTATGAGAGCTTTGCGCGTACGTGCGCTAAGGACACAAGGAGACGAGAAGGCAAGTAGTCGAAGTCAAATATAAAAAGGCAAACATGAGCAACACTCGCCTGCAGGACCGAGTTTATTAGGACTTCCGCTTGTACTTAGGCAGTGATTGAAAAAAAAGGGAAACGTGGATTGCAGTGGAATTTGTTAAGACAGCAATAGGACGAAGTGTGTGAAGAATAACCCAGTAACCTGTTGAAAATACGTTTATCTACTTACTGTGCGGTGGCGTCAGCGTCAACGCTGAGGACATACCAGGAAAGGGCAGCGGTGACGGCGGATGTTGGTGTCCATCCTGCGGATTGTAGTGACCGGGCAGGCTCATTGGCGATGAGGGCGCAAACTCCTTGCAAAAGTCTTTGCCAAAGTCCTTGCCAAAGTCCTTGCCGAACTCCTTGCCAAACTCTTTGCTCAGACGGTTCATACTTTCCTCGAGACGCTCATGCGGCGCTTGACCTGGACATCCACCTCCCGGCATGGAGCCATTGTGTCCATGGAAAGGTGGCAGACCCATCGGACCCAAAAGATTACTGGCGAATGCATTGTGCTCCCTCTGCATTGCTTGCTCCCGGGTCTCTCTGTGGTCACGGGGATCCCGTTGGTGCATGGCTGCTGCTGCAGCTGCTGCCGCTAGCGACATTTCCATCTGATGCTCCATATGATGGAATGGATTTTCGCCGGCACCTGCAGCAGCTACGGCGGCAGCAGCCGCAGCATGCATTTGCGCTTCGAGAGCCTCCATGTGGCAGGGTGGACTTTCGTTCAGGCCGGGTGGACGTAAGCCGGGTGGAGGAAATGACAACATACCATTGTTCCCCGGTGCACAGCTGTTAGGCGTGTGGGTGGGCGTTGAGGTGGCACTGGGCTTCGCATTTAGCTGTCGAATGTCCTTCAGGGACAACATGATGCGTTGATTGTTGTCCTGCAGTTTACTGCTATTGTTGTTGTTGCTCTCGTTATCAGAGCAGTGCGAGTTACTTGTGTCCTTATCTTTCTTGGTGGTGCACAGATCCTCGGGCCCATCACTGGGACAGGGTGACATTGCTGCTGCATTGGCAGCAGCCACTGCCGCTTGACGCCGCAGTTCGTTGGTCGTATGTATAAGCTCTTCAATGTCTTGCTCCTCTTCGTCCTCTTCTGGATCGTGATCGATTTCATGATCGGGCTCTTCTTGATCGAGATCGTTTTCTTGATCCTGATCATGCTCTTGCTCTCGATCATCCTCATCATCTTCTTCATCCATTTCCTGGTCCATCTGCTGATTGCTCGAGTTGCAAGGAGTGATGAGGGGTAAAGCGTGCTCCTGTTGCTGTTGATCTCTATGATCCGTCCGATCAGTCAGGTCAACTTCGTTTGCAACTGCCTCGTCGTTATCGTGAATTACCTGTGACTGCTGCTCATCCAGTTCCATGGCATTACTCTCTTCCTCTCGCTCAGATCGCTGCTTCTCGCTCTGTTCCGGTTCTTGCTCATCCTGCAGCTCATGTTTAATCACAGCTTGTAGTGTCTCCGTTGATGTCTCTGGCTTATTTAGCGCAAAGTCGTGAGGCACATCACCCGACCTTCGCCTGGGACGCGCTTGTTTACGCCGAGGCATAGGTGAGCTACCTCCGAGTTCCTGATCGCTCTCCAGTTCCCGTTCGCATTCTTGCTCTCGCTTGCGTCGCATACTGAGCACCGCCATCGTGCTCGATGGGTTACCAAAGAGTCGGGAGGGCATAATCAGCTTGCCATTTGAAGGTCTGACCATCGAGGGAGACTCATCTTCGAAGCTGGATGAAAGCAGCGAGGCATCCAACAGATTGAAATCGTCGGGTGAGGCAGCTGGAGTGGGAGTGTGTTCCGGAACAGAACTCTCAACTAAGCCGCGTACCTGCAGTGACTCTCCCGCCTGGATCAGAGTCTGGAGACGCTGTTGGGGTACGCTTATCTCGCCGCGGTACATAAAGTCCACAATTGCCTGCACCACCCAACCACGAAAGTCCTTTAGCACAATGACAGGATGCTTGCAGGGCGTCTCGGCAAAAACGCGCTGGAAGAAGGGAGAACAGGCGGAGAGGACCATTTTGTGGGCGCGTATCGAGGTCTCAGCACAGACCAGGGTCACATCCACAAGGGTCTTGGTCTGCAGCAAGGCGTCGAAGGCGCGCAGAATATGATTCTGATGATTGTTCCAACGCAGACTATAATGATCCTGCGTGGGTGCGCTGACCGCAGTGGGTGTGGCAGGTGGGCTGTGTGGAGTTGCTGATGTTGTTGAGGCTGCAGCGGAAGCTGTTGTTATTGTTGTTCCCGTCACAGCGGCAGCGGCAGCAGCAGCTGTTGATGTTGTTGCTGTTGCTATTGTTGTTGCCGTTTGACTCATGTTCAGGGGCAGCGGTGGCGGCGTGGGCGGCGTCGTGGGCGGTGTCGTATGCATCGACGGATGGGCGAGGCTGGCATGCGACGAAGGAGTCCGCTGATTATGATGAAGATGCGTATGCAGATGATGGGAAAGATCAGCTCCTATGCCAATTTCAGTTGCTGCCATCGTCGTTGTTGTCGGCTTCGCTAGGAGCGGCAGCGGCAGCGCTGGCGCCACCTGGCGGCCGTAATCGTTTATATGCAGCGCCAGCGGCAATGACGTCAGTTTGCAGCGTTTTATCAGCTCCTCGGCGTCCTTTAACATGCCCCGAAAGTCACGTGTGTACGCAACTCAAACTCAACGCAAACCGTTGTTCCTGATTCTCTGCAAAGGAAAAGGAGAGGGATGAAGACAAGGTTAGAGGTGAATGAGCAAAAGCTTAAAGATAATGCTCTTTATAATGTACTCAGTTACTGTTTCACATGACATATGTATGTGTTGTGATAATATGTTAATGAGTCGCGGCATATATCATCTTTTCGTATTCGTTTTCTTATATTTACCCTATGCGGAACGTTTTTTGTTTTTATTTTTTCGACAAATCCCAAGTACAACAAAAAGCCAAAACAATGCAAAAGCTACATAACAAAGAATAACGCACATGAAGCAATCAGGGACATGGGCTACGTGTCGTGTCGCGTATCCTTAAGGATATCACATGCAGATGTGTGATGTGTGATAATGGCTCACTCGTCTAGCTTCCTTCCCCTCCATAGACCCCTCTGCTCTACAGTCTTATTGCCTGCCTGCAGCATCGTCTATCTGTCGACTGTGTTTTTGTTTATCTATGCCTCACACACATGCGCACAGTGGGAAACATTTGATTATAAATGGAATATGTAAGTTAAATTACCACAATTATATAAAAGAAGAATCCGACGACAGGATTCTGTGGTGCTTTTGATGTTTACTCCATTAATAAAGAACACATAAAATAGAGTACAATTTTTATTCGGAACAAGGTTTGCTGGATTTGTGATAAAATTTCCAGAGTCTGTTCTTTTAAACAGGTTTTTATAACATGTTCCGAACGCTTTTCCTTAAATTTCCTTCCGTGAAAAATCGATCAATTAATTAAAAACTACTACTTTTTCACACCAATAATATATACGTTATAGAAACATCTTTAAAATGCTCTTCATTTTTGAATTCATACTTAAAATGTTCATATTGACATTTTAATTAATTCATAGCCACTGTGCAGTTGCTGAGCTTTTTTACGCATCTTGGTGCGTGGCATCTAATTAATTCAGCAACTGTCTGGCGTGCCGCGACTCACCCCCTGAGCTGTTGCATGCTGCGTGTGTGAGTTTAAAAAAGAGTCGACAGCTGTCTTAAAGCACACCTCACATCAATCCCTAACCCAAGCCCAAGCCCAAGCCCAATCCCTAGCACCGACTCATCATCTGCATTGCAATTGCGACTTGGATGCAAAATTAAAAAACTTTATTTTCTGCCCCGGCAAAAAATAAACATTTTTATTTGCCGTTCACCGTTAGTTGCTGCGTCTGCAAACCTCAGCGTCTTCGAGCGGTTAAGCGGTTGCAAGAGCCACTTTCTCAATCCCCAAACTAAACCGCATATTAACACATGCTGCTGCTGCTGCTGCTGCTGGAACGTTGCCAGGATGTTGGTAGTTCACCTCAACCAGTAGGACTGGTACACCCACGCCTGGATGCAACAATGTGCAATTAGCAGGCAGCATCCATCAACAGCAGAAGCTTCTTCATGTGGCATCTGTATTTTTTTATATATTTTTATTTTTCTCATTTTTTTTGTTGCCTTGCAACTCATTTGCGGTGCTCAACTGAAGCAACATTTTTATTTATTTACTCGCGCGTATTTTACTTTCAAGCGGCGCTAAAAGCGACACAGTTCATAGAAAAAAAAAACAGTTTGCTACCTGAGAAAAGGAAGATGAAGTGAAGGGAGGAAAGAAGACTTAGTCGAGTTTTTAATTAATGTCACAGTAAGTCAGTCAGACTTGGCAGTGAAGTTCTCGAATTTGAGTTTAAGGCGGTCACAGGTTTTAGCCAATCCAACAAAAATTTAAAAAATTGTCATCTGTTGTCAGAGTGATAAGCCACAAAGTTAAAGTTAATTGAAATTCAATGAAAAAATAGTAATTCTTTACGGTAATGTACTAAAAATCATAATGTTTTTAATGAACTTAAAGATTAATTCCTTGGAATATACATTTTACATTAAAAACCTGCGATTTAAAGTGTAGTTTGGCTCTATCAAATCAATACATCAACTAATGATCAATTTTACCACTTAAAATTTTAATACGCTACCTAAAAGTATCAAGGACATATGCTCATTTTCACTCTGCGAAGGGTTCGAATTAATTTTACCCTGAAGGGTGAATCTTCAATATTACCCCTATAATCCTTTTTTTTTATTAAATTGCCATCAAAGTATGAGTTTGAATAAATTAAAATAGTTTTTAATTATATAATCAAAAATAAAGTTCATGAAAAACTCTTTTTACGTACCATTCAAATGTATTTAGCTTTGAGTATGTTTTTAATCCTTTTTTGAATTCTCGACTTTCTTTTACGAATGATTTTTCAATTCACTTCATCAGTTTGTTATTCAACTTGATTGACACAGATCTCTCAGTACGTGAATCAATCTCGTATAGACGACTTATACTGCAAACACAAAATTCCGTTGTTGTAATTAGATATGCGTATTAAGGTTTTTTTTTTTGTAAATAATTGCGTTTCACTTTTTTTCTTCTTCTTCTTATTATTACGATCGGTTGTGCGTGCAAAACAAGAGTGCTTCACATATTTTTTTATATTTTTAATTCGTCATTACGTTCTAGTTTCTGAATAGAAAACAAAACTCAAGAAGTGAGCGTACGCATCAAGGGTTTGCCACAAACTGACTGTGAGCAAATTCAAATGCTACACATGTGAATATGTGTTATGGATATACTGATTTGTACTGAGGTACAGCAAAATCTCACCCTCATGCTACACACGGCCCGCACCCTCAAATGGCAACACTCTTAAAACATATGTGCGAGAGTGTGAGTGAGAGTTTTTAATGTGGGCAGGATCGGTAGTTTTTGCTCTCATCTTGGAGAGTTCTTTTCGACAAATGCCGCAAATTTTCCATGTTACTGCAGGTGATAATCAGGTGTGTGTATACATATACTATATTTATTTATTTATGTATGTATATGTTGACACATGTACAACAAGTACAAATACAAAAACAAACACAGAAAAACACGCAAGTAAATAAACAGCAGGTAAATTGGGAAAAGGTCCTCAAGCACAGGTATTTACAACAACTAAATGGCCGCTGACAGATCAATTTGTCGGCCCATTTACTTGTTCTGGTCATAAACCAAATACTGTGTGTGTTTGCGCGTTGCATTCGATCTTTCAATTTGGTTAGCGAAATTTCACAGAATTGTTTTGGGTTTCGTTTGAAAATCCGCGTTTTATGATAGGCGCGTCAAGCAAAACACACAGCTTAAATTGTCACTTGCCAACTCTTCAAATGGGTAAAATTTCAGTTTATATTGGTTAGCAAATCCATTTATTTTGAGAACGGATTTATATTTTTTTGATTTTGAAGCGGTTTGTGGATTATTGATATGTTTATTTGTACTGTAAAATCAGTTAATCTGATCTCAATTTAAGTTTTTGAATTTTTTAGCAATGGCAACAAGATTTTGTCTTTTAATTCAAGGCAAGCATTCAAACGAGTTAAATAACAGCAAGACAATGTAATAAAATATTTTAAAATTGTTTATAAATAAAAAAAAAACTAACTTTTTTTGGAAACTTCTTTAATGAAAACATAAAAATTGTTTATATTCCGTTAAAACATCTTTAATTAATAAATTGACCAAGAAAACTGTTTGGTTTTTATAATTTAATTTTTAACCCATTTATTGTTTTTATAAATTTGTTTATTCACTAAATTCTTTTTCCATCATAAACTTTTAATGGTTTTTAAAAATTTTTCATCACTTTTACTACCTTTTCACACAAGCTCATATTTATTTTTTAACTCGAAAAATGTCCAAGAAGAAAGGGTTTAATTTTATTTTTTAAATTTTTTTTAGTTCATATAATTTTAAAACACGTCCATCTTCGAACAGAGAACACAGACAACTGTCTTAGGATTTGTCTTCATACATTTTTTTGCCATTCACATGTGAGCGTCCGCTGAATTTTATCACATACAATTCCCCAAAAAAGAGTTAACGGTATTTTTCTAATATTGGCGTCGGCTCGAGTTCGTAACGGTAACGCCTCGTTCACTCAAAATGTGTGTGTTTGCGGGAGTATGTGTGGATGTGGATGTACTGCGGTCGCGTGTATGTTTCGAACCGTACAAACGCCACGAAGCGACTAATTCAAATGATGTCGGCCCGAAAAAACAGATATGCGAGCCAAAAGGCAGCAAGCTACCGACTGCGACTGCGACGCCAACAGCAACAGCAACAGCAGCAGCGTAACACACACGCGACTACACCTCCACCCGCACCATAACCACCCGCTCACTTACTCCCCTTTCACCCTTGCCGAACGCCCACGTGCGCGCACACGTATGAGCACAAACAACAAACAGCAGCAGCCAAAGCAGAAGCAGAAACAGCAGCAGCAGCATGCGAAACACATGAGGATGCTTCGCAGTCAGCAGTTCGGCACGAGTAACGGTAACGTTAACGGTAACGACGACGACGACAGCGACGCTTTTTACTCCTTCGTCATATAAAATATACTTTTTTCTTGTGCCTTATCACAACAACAACACGAACGGGCAGCAGTCGACGTCCTCGCACGTCACGTACACCGAAAAAAATTTATTATATGTTTATCGTGTGTGTGTGTGTGTGTGTGTGTGTACGAAATAGATTTGCATACACATGCGTAGCAAGAACACGAAGTCATCGCCCGAGTACGAAGCAAGCGAATAAGCAAAAGAAGGAAAAAAGAGCGACTCGAAAGAGCGACGCACCCACACACACACATACACATACACAGCCATACATACGTGGCATGTGGAGCTTGTGAACGCTCGTAAAGAGTAATAGCCACCACCAAGGAGCAACAACAACAGCTGTAACACCCACCCACCCCTTGGTTGATTCGTTAAAGTCTCGCCTCGTTGGCTCACATGGAGTTTACACTCATACATACATACAGTTGTCACACGTTGGCAGCGACGTCGGCGCCAACTGCGCGTGAGTGTAACATTTTTCATAAAAAGGGGATGGAGCGGGAGCCGAGGGGAGGTAAGGGCACAGCGCAGTCAGCGCCAGCTGCGACGTCGGCGTCAACATATCCTATCCTTTTTGGCCAGCTTATGGAAAACGAAAAACCGAGTTGAGTTTTTGCTTTCCAGCGAGTGAGAGAAAGAGAAAGAGAGAGCGAGAGAGAAAGTGGCGCATATTGAAGGATGTGAGTTTATGTATGTTTGTATGTGTGTGTGTGTGTGTGTGTGTGTGTGTGTAACGTACGTGGCGCTCTGTCTGTCTGTCCTTCTGTCTGTGGCGCTGCTCACATGCAAAGCTCTTGCTTCACACACATACACACAACTCTTCTGCTCATCTGTGTCGACTGCGACGCTGACTGCACTTGTTGTTAATGTTATTGTTATTGCCAAAGCTTTTTCCAGAGCTACTGCTGCTGTTGCGTTGTTGTTGTTGTTGTTGCTGTTTCTATTTTGCTGTATTGCTATTGCTAGCTCAGTCGCATGTGCTCGCCGTTTTTAGTATTAGTATGTTATCTATTCGTTTTCCATGCGAGCTGCGTTTTTTCATTTTACATAAGCGAACCAGCAGAGTTGAGCGCAGGACTCCAACCAAAAAAGTAAACTAAAAATGAACAAAAATCATATACACAACATATTACACATACACATGGGTGTGTGCGTGAATCTCGCTCTCTGGCATGTGTACGAAAGAGATATGCAAAAAAAAAAACACAAAAACACACACATACATATAACAACGTAGCGCTAGTTGGAAAAACCAACCCCTAACCACGTTGGTGTTTGATCAAAAAAAAAAATAAAACAAAAGAAGAAAAACTCGGTGGAAAATGACAAACATATAAGGGGTGGGTTAGCATGTGTGCGTGGCGCTGTGTGTGTGTGGGACATATGAGCACTTTTTGCAACATTTCGATTTGTTGGCGCATTCTCTCTCTCACACACAACCACACATACAAACATATGTGCGGTTACATACGCCCACATATGTGTAAGAGCGGATTAACAGAGAAGAATCAGATTGGTTGAACCACTTTCTGTGTGTGGATGAGAGAACCTCGCATAGAAGCATGTGAACAAAATGTACTTTTAAGATTTTAGAGGTTGTCCTTAAAACATATGGATAATCTAGAGGGGAATTCATGTTTATTAAACTTTCTTACACTCAGGGAAAGCGAAGACACTCGATGTAAAATTTTAAATATGGAACATTATTAATTTAAATATTGAACATGTTGATTTAACTCATTTTAATATAAATAATATTTGAAAATAATATTAATTTCATAGTTTATAGCTCGTAATTTAACAAAAATTAAGAAACAACTTGTTCATTAATAATTTTCTTATTTTTTTTTTTGAGTGTACAGCTCACAAAACATATTAATCAAATGATCAAAAAGTATGGAATTTCTACTCCAATTTTATCGCCGTGCTTTTTTAATTGTACCAAACGCCGTATTGTATATATTATATTGTCTTTCACTCTCCTGATTTTTCCACTTGTTTTGTCCTCTGTTATTTTTTCTCTCTGTGTTTCATTTGCATTTTATGATTTGTTTGCGCTGCGGCGTTGCGCTTTGTTTTTCACGTTTTTCGCCATAAATTTTAATTGTTTTTCTTCGATTTTTATTTTGCGCCATTCTTTTGGTGCCAGCTTGCTAAAAAGGAGCCGCGAGAGGTGTGATCTGAGAAGGGCGAGAGGGGTAAGAGGTCGCACCTTTTATTGTTGGCGTCTCGCCTGCTGCTTCGTTGTTATTGTTGGATAACAAAAAATAAAATAAAAACCGAACTGAACCGAACCGAAACTGGAACTGAAACTGAAACAAAAACAGAATCAGAACTTGCTCTTGGTAAGCAAATAAAGCAACTTTTGTTCTCGCACTTTTTATTTTGCCATTTTTGTTGTTTGTTTCTTCGTTTTCTTTTTCACAATTTGGCAAAAAAGTTTTGCTGGATTTAATAAGTTGGGGATTTATGTTTAAGTTGATTTTGGCCTTTCGCTTAATTGAAATAAATCGAATTTCTGTGTGCATTGCAGCACGTTTTTGCTTTGATAGTTTTGGGGAAAATGGCAAAATACTGCAGGAATATAAAATAACATTTACTAGTTAAAATACAAGGATTGAAATAACTTCTCATGACCTTTGACATGCCCTTTTAAAACTTAAAGCTAATAGAAGTTTCGATTAATACAAGAAATTGCGTTTTTACAACAATATGATCCCTATTTGATATGGTTTTATGTAGTATATATTCAAATGTTCCTTTCATGACTAAACCCAAAAGATTTTGAGGTTCGTATTCAAAAGGTTGTCAAGTTCCCTAGTTCAGAACTTATTCCTACGAGCCTAAATTTCCTATCAGTTCAACCTCAATCAAATACGAGCCGACCATGCAATGCTCATATTTTCGTCTTTTTCCTAGAGGCATTCCATTCCAATTATCACCGATACCCAAGTAATCCTTGGCAAACTGTGCTAAATTTTTGCATATTTCGCTTGGTCGCACTAATCCTGGAAAAATCAGCTGCTTTGCTCCATATGGTAGACTCTGTTAACGAGGAAAATCAGGACTCTGTATTATAAATTTGCCTAACATCGTGGATCAATCAGAGTGAGGAAGAGAAAGGGGAAACAAACTGCACGCATGCGCTCATTGATTATGCAAATGCGAAGCAGTTCCTTTCTCCCTGCCCCTATCCTTAACTCTACCCTTTATCCAGCCAGCGTGTTTTGTTTCATATGCAAATCAGTTAGAGACAAAGGTCTTTTCAATGAGAATAGTTTTACGCATTTTTTATATTTTTACACCTTCCAACGGAGAAAAAGGAAGAGTTTCGGTTTCATAGAGCCAGGGTGGCTGCACTTCCTGCAGCACACAGGACCTTTCTTTATTGCCAAATTATGCAAATGTTGTTTAACCAAATGCAACTGTTTTTGATTCAATGTTGTTGTTGCTTCTATTATTATTGCAACGCGTGGCAAGCAGGCAGTCAGCTAGCGAATAATGTCTGCTCTCGACAGCGGCTGCTGTGCCTCTGCGTCTTTCGTTGCATGTTTATAGCGTGAGCCTGGAAAATGCGAATGGAAAACTCATACAGCACACGCAATCAGAGTTTTTCTGTTGCAGAGACGTGCGCATGTCCCGTGCCCTGGACCTGGGAGACATTAGACCGGAAGACCGGGAGAAGACCGAGCATCCACATTGCTCCATTTTTATTTATTTTTGGCGGTGTGTTTTTCTCAATTTTCCACGCTCGCGAAAATGAGAGCGCGCGCTCATCAAGTCGCCTGAGGGATTGGATGATGGTAAAAGGTGGATTGACTCTTTCCCTTTCTCTCTCTTACTCAATCATTCATTCAGTCGCTCTTTCTCCCTCTGTCTTTCTTTAACTCGTCGGTGGGAATTTAAAATGGTTATGGGGCTTCACTTGAACTGCGCTTATATGTCTGTATGTTTTTGTACAGGAAAGGGAATAGGGTTGTGGGAGAATAGTGGATTGGGGAGGTTGGGGGTAGGTGCGCCTGTTCATGATGAAGGGTTTTGGGTTCTTGAGTTGCCTGGAGATAATTATGAAATGCATGAAATGCTCTATGTATGAGCTATATATGTACATATAAACGTATTTATATATATGAAAGTATGGAAAAAGGGTTGTTTGGATGAGGATTGGGGTTAGGGTGGGGGTATGCACAGGCGCCGCCATAATGGCCAGCATTTACTAATTAAGAGCTCACAAGTTTCCCGGCTAAGCGTACTCAAGAGCTACTACACTATCTCGTCTCGTCTCGTTTCGGGCCCCACCTTCTCCTTATCCTTGGCGTCCGTCCTCTTTCTTGCCTTTGCATCTTGTTGCAGGCGCTCTTGAGCATAATGTGATGAAAAGGTAATGGGGGGAGTAATTGAGGTTGGAGTAGTGGTAGGGGGTATTTCGTTAGTAATGCATGCTAACGAGATATCAGGTGGCTCTATGTAAAAGATGTGGCTTTGAATTTCGCCCTAAGCAGCACTTGCCCGCTATTCGAATAACCCTTTAAAATTACTTGGCGAATTTGAAGTTGAATCATTACAAAAAGAAGAGTACATGAAATGTCCTTTTACAACTTGAACGTTTTTGAATTGTTTCAAAATACTTTGCTTAAAGTTAAATAGACGAAAATGAAACCGCAACATTTTAAACAATTGCCAAAGTGTAAAAACAAAACAGTAACAAAAAATCACGCAGATTCTCAGACACATTTTTATACCTCCTTTGGCTCCTTCTTCCTCATAGTACTATTTAGGCACCTGCTGGCCAGCAGGGATAAAGTCTGGCCAAAAGTTGACAAGGCGTAGACAACACCAAGGGAAAAAAAAAAATAACGCCACAAAAACAAAGCTCATAAAAATGGCAACAAGACTAAATAAGTAAAAAAAAAATTCGCGCTGGCCAGCATGAAAATTATATAAAGAAATGCAGCAAAAACAAAGAACATAAAAAACACACAGAAAAAAAAAAATATAAAATCAATGTGCTACAAGTGTAAATATAGCTTGACCAACAGCAGAGGCGACGAAGCCGGTTCGGGCCAGGCCCAAACAAGCCGCTAGAATGGCCGGCGACGTCCAGCTGAGTAACAGGCGAACAGAAAACAGCAGCAGCAGGTTGCCAAAGCAAACAGCAAAGCAGACGAACTGACGCGGCCGCCAAGAGAAGAAAAAACTCACACAAAATAAAAGCACAGAAAAAATGGGAGAAAAAACACCAGAATCAGAAAGAAACAGAGAGAGAGAGAGAGAGAGAGAGAGAGACAGATAGAGAGAGCAAGAGAAGGAAAACGCTGAAAAAAATTAAATATGATTAAAAGAAAATAAAAAAAAAGTGAAGAGAAAAAACGCGCACACAAAGCGCGAACGAAGAAGAACAGCGAGAAGAAAATTTAAATAAAGCAAAAAACTTTTCTGTTTTTTTCTTGTTGTCCCAAGGAATATACGCCAGGGAGCTGTGAGCGGGCAGCGGGGAACAAGCGGAACAGCTAGCAAGTCAAAAGCAACAAGCACAATGGGGTGGCACAAATAATGAGGAAAGCAAAGGGAGGGGGTCGCGTTAGGAGGCGTCGGAGGGGGGGTCAGAGCAGGAGCTGCAGCCAGGCGCTAAGATGATGCAACGCAGGCACTTCGAGGCTCCCCCAAGGAGCAAGAAGACGAAGAGTAAAAAGCGATGACAAAAAAAGTTTTGGACCGAAGGAAAAATATGTTGTTGAGGGGTCGCGGGAGTTGTGGGGTTGGTCCGCGCCAAAGTGGACACACGACTTTTTATGCCTTTTGTTTTAAGACAGCGAGACTGTCGGACTGCGAGACAGACAAACAGTCGGTTGGCAGGCTCAAAACGGAAGGTAACATTAACAGGGACATGCATAACAAAATACATAACAGCAAGGAACGAGAGAGAATAACAGAAAGGCAGAAAAGGGAATGGAGGAGGTAGTTGTAGCTGTAACGGTGACAGCCATCAACGCCATTTTCATTTTGCAACTGTTGACAGGAGCCGCCTTGCGAACGCAACCCGAGAGTCCTGGACAACAACACAGCAACGGAGCTGAAGGCTGAAAATTGAAAATGACAAAAACAGCAACAAACGGCGAATGTCCTGTCGCGACCAGGAGACGCTAATTGTATAAAGTGCATAAGCGCAATGGCACGAAACTGCTCAGAACTATCCATATAAGTTGGGGAAAGAATTACTGAATCGTTCTGTTCTGGGTTCGATAGAAAAGTTTTTAGGAACATTGCTACCGCAACTGAACATTAAGGACTTGGTTAATAATTGACCCTTAAGAAAGTTCAGATCAAAGGAATTGATGCATCAATCGGTGCACAGCGGCAAACTGCCAGTTACAGAACATTGGCAAACGGAATGACAAAAAAGAAGATGTGTGTGGAGTAGGCAGTACTCATTAATGAAGATAGACAAACTTGCAGACAGACAATGGAGCAATAAAAGAAACAAAACGGCAACGAAGAAAAAAAAATGGTCTAAGAAAGCAGCTAATAAGAAGTAGCATAAAAGTCGAATGTCTTGAGCATAAGGAATTAATTGAAACGAGCGCAAAAGAAAGACCCAAAAAAAAGTTGGGGCACATTTGCTTAAGCTGCAAAGCAACCACTAAAAACAGAACGGATCTGGAGGAGTGGAAGGGAAGAAGAAATACTACTCAAGCCAAAATGTCCACATATCTCTTTGAGCTCCTTTCCACCCAATATCAAGAATCACTCTCCCTCACTCCTGGCAGATATTTGTTTTTGTTTTTATATTTTTATTTTTTTCGGTGTTTGTTATTTAAAAAACGCTGCTATTGTCTTTTGAGCTCAAATTACAGCTTAAGACAACACAACAAGGCAAAGCAAACGGACCTGACAGCACCCATCCGAGGTGGCCATGCCAACGGGGGCTAGTTGACGACGTCCAAAGGATATAACATGGGATACGGCATACGGGACAGCAGCAGCAGCTGCTCTTCGAGCGCCAAGTGGCATAGAAAAATGAATGGAAAATGCTTTGGCAACAATATTAATGAATAAACTGTAAGCAAAAAAAAGTCAAGAAATTCCATTCCCAGCCCGGGATGCCAACTGTCGTGCAAGCAAGCTGCTTTCAACTTGACATTCCAAGCTAAAGCTAAAAGCTTATAAGGCTCCAACAACAACAAGAACAACATGCATAAGTGGTATTCCTGCAACTCTATACACTCATATTGCTTGTAATGAAAAGTAGACAGAGAGTAATTGCAATTCCTTGAATAAAGACATGCAAAACGAATAATATAAAGCTAACTATTTGTTATATATAAATTTGGAAAATGACAGGGAGAGTAAAATGGGTGTTAAGGATACAAGCTAGAATGAGGATATCGAGTAACTAGATATTCCTGGTGATAAGACCTGACTGTTGGTCATATGCGCATAGCAACTTTTTGAAGGAGGAAAATTGAATTCGGCAGAAAAATTTTTTTTTAGAAATAAATATAATGTTTACTTGGTATATCACTGCTATCTTAATCGAACCGTTCCTTAGTGTCTTCCCTTCCTCCACTCTACTCTCCTAGCAGACTGACCCCAACCATGTTTCCTTACTTCTTCGCTTTTGCTTTTGCCATTATCAGTCGCCTAATGGACTGCACAGAAAACAAACTTCCTGTGCCGAGCAAGTCCAGTTACCCAAAAACACCACCATACCACCCAACATTCCGTCAACTCATTATAATTCGACAAGCAAACGATTGTCCGTCTGACACCTTCTGTCATCCTGACTTGGCTGTCCTGTCCCCATGGCTAAAAAGTGAAAGTCCTTAAAACTGCCTACTACATCGAGAACAGAACCCTAAAAATGCGCGCACGTTGCTCCGAAAAGTTTGAGTTGTCTTTGGTCCAGGAGGGAATTGGCTATCCCTCTTGAAAAAAAACCCAGCCCGCCAATACAATTGCCAGGCACCACAAGTGTGCTTCGTATGGTCGAGTGGGAAAAGAGAGACGTAAGTTTATGTTTGTGGACGATTTTCTCACAACTCTGCAACGCAATTTTCATACACATTTTTCCAACCATTTTCTGGGACTTCATTGCTGCGCACTCGCACACACATACATATATCTACATACACACACACACACACCCGTTGAAAATCCTCTCCACCCATTCCTCATCTACACCTCTCCCTCACACTCTTGTGCTGTCGTGGTTCGTCTTCGTTGTCGTCGTCATCTATCTCATTCGCGCGTGTGTGCAAAAGTTTTTCCACGAGTTGTTGTTGTTGATTTTTTCTGTTTCTGTTTCTGTTTCGGTTCCAACTCCTGCTTGTTTTTCACCCACGCGAAAACTTTGTCGTTGCTGTTTGCTGCTACAGACTTTTCCGAGCTTTATATACGTATCTAAATATTTACGTAGGTTCGTGTGTGTGTGTGTGTGTGTGTGTGTGTGTGTGTGTGTGTGCCGTTATATACCAAGTTAACTCATATAAGAGTTATGCGCGCATTCATACGTTCATGCCGTTTCCAACTTTCCCGACTCCAACACATCGACACTCCCCCAATGAGGGGGCGCTTCAAGCCCTACCCACAAGTTGCTTCAAAAACATATAAAAACACTCCCAGTACCTATGCTTGTTGTTGCTTGGCATGTCATTTTCTATGTACACACACACACATAAGTAAATACACATACGAAGACATATTTGTGCATGTAGATATACGAAATGTTGTAGATTTGGGGCGTATACGCAATGCGACTAGCATGGGAGTCCTTAACTTACCAGACCCAGCTGGTTTTATTTGCTTATACGTTTGACTTTACTTTAAGGTGTTCTCTTAGTTTATTATGACAAAGACATACACATTTGTACTTTCAGATATAAAAAAAGGTTTAAATGCTACCCAAGAAAGATGAAGTGGAAATTTATATAGAAAAATAATGCTTATGGACTTAAGTTTTTGACCATTCCAAATACACATTTGCGTGTTTCTTAAGCTCTAAATAACCTGTAGGAATAAGACACACAATTTAAGCTAGTTTTTCATTCATTCCATATAATTGCTTTTTTTTTTTTATTTGAACATTTTAAATAACGAACTTCCCTTCGATACTTTAGAAATTGTGAAAAGCAGCTGGAAACTATTGTGTATCAGCTGCAGTAAGCTCTAGATACAAATGACTGAACATTTCAGTTTCCCATTGGTCCGATCATTACAGTTAGACCACATGAATCCCGAACAACACACACCCAAAAAATACTCCCACACTCTCGAATTGTTGCTCAAATGTGAACACATTCAGCAATTACATACAAAAGAAATACTTAATTCAGTTTTTCACACAATTGAATGCGTTTTTCACACGCTTAAATTATAATTTCAGTTATTTTTATTTCGGACATACACACACACACATATAAAATGTATCTATGATCACATGAGCATACAAAACTGTTCTCTGTTCGGTCATCTGGTGTGGTGTGGGCTTATTTAAATACCTTCTTTTTTTTTTGGGATGACTCTTTGAGACTTTAAGAAAGTTGACCAGGCCGTGACTTGTTTCATTGCCTCATTAACTTTCGCACGTTGGCTCTCTGAGTTCCTCCTACTCCTCCTACAACGCCCAAGTTTTTTGTTGTTAGATAAAAATCGATTCGCGCGGTCGTTGGCCAAGTGTCCAAATGGTCGTTTGGTCTGTCTGTCGGTCAGTTAGCCAAGTCGGCTTGGTTTTGCTGCTGGCCAACAACTTTCCTAACTTAACCTTTATTGTCCGAAAGTTGTTCTTATTACTCTCTCGCGTCTTTTCTGCTTTTCTCATCTACTTCTTGCACTGTTTTTTTTTCTTCTCCTTCTTTTCTTTCTCGCCACACAACAATTTTTTTTTTTTGGTCGAGCAAAATTTACATTTTCCACCGCCTTTAAGTGTAGAGTTTTTTTTTTTTGGTTTTTTGTTTCTTTGTCTTAGTTTAAGCGATGTTTATCTTTTGTCATAATATGCACTGGGAATCACCTTAGCTGATATTATCGCCAGGCGCCTTAACTGTGTCTTGTGTCTTGTGTCTCTTTTTACACCACGACTCAAATATCGCCGAGGGGTTGCTTGAAAGACCTACATATCTTTCTTTATTCATTCTGCTTGGTTCCTCTTTTCCTATTAATGCCCCAGCTACTGTTATTGTTCAAGAAAGATACTATGCCGAGTGCTACTTGCAATCATTGTCATTCTGTATTAGTGTGTGTCATTTTCACCTGCTCACAGTAAGATGGTCAGCAATTGTTTGCTTTCTTGTCTCATTTCACGTCTCAGATATATCTTTTGTCTTTTCTTTATTCCATTTTTCATATAATTGAAGATTTTACATGCGTACAAATGATTGTGCTAAAGAACATTTACTGTTTTATCAGATTTGTTTATTTTTCATTGTTTTCTAATATCATATTCAATTGTTTTACATTACAATTTGTACAATGTAAAGAAATATGTTTAATTTCTAAAACTTCCTATCCTTTTCAAAATTATTCTCGTCAAACTTTCCTTTGATTAAACTTAAACTAAGTAGGATAATTTCAAGATATACATAAACTTTTAATTGAGGTTTTATTTGCAATTAGAAAATGTAATTAAAATTGCTCAGCAACTTTATTAAGTTTTGTCTTTATGAACTTCCCAACAAGCAAAGAGCATAAAAAAAAGAATTATTAGTTTGTTTAGCTAAAGTCATAATTTATTTTGTAGCATTTGATTTTGAATGCCTTAAACTTTGTCTATATTAAGTTACTAAATACAATATTTATGTAGATCTCAATATCGAAATGAAACTCAAATGCCAACCAAGCTGCCAATTTGGAGCTTATGGCCAAGGCAATTGGTTTGCTTTAAAGTTGTTGCTGTATTATTTATATTCATGCCAAGGCTATAATGTTGAGGGGGCGCCACACCCAACCAACCAAACAGTCAGCCCGCAACACACATGTGTGGCAACAACACGTGCTCCCAACAATACAATGGGCAACATTGAGTTGCAAAGACAGCCAGAATATCGATTGCCAACAAAAGAAGATCTATGCAAATCTCAAGAAAAAAAACAAAAACCAAACAAATTAAAATAAATAAATAATAATAATATTTATTTATAGAGGGGCTCAATCCTAAATGGCTTTATTGTTTGCAATCATCATGGCAATATTATTGATTTCAGCTGCACAGCTGCGATTGCAGTCTCCAAAAGAGCCACAGGCGTCAGATTCTATTAAGAGGCTACTGCCGAAGAGTTCATATAGAACCACTGTGGCGCCGGCGTACTCAACTCAGGGTTTGTTGTTGTTGCTGTTGTTGTTGTCTATTGTGTTTTGGGGCGCCTTTGTTTGTTTTGTGTTGGCTATATTTATATGTGTATGGGCGGCCTTTGTTGACCCAGAACTGATGGCCCAGGGATATGTTTGGCCATATGTAACTCCAACTCTGTTCTTGTGGAGAATCCTTTGTCGAGGGATCCCTTTGGTTATGGAATGATCATCGAAATTACATTCGCCAGAGAGTGAACTCTAATCGCGATCCCTGGCGCTAGTCCCATTGTCTAGACTTGTGACTGAGCTGTGTCTAAATGACGGATTATCCTAGCGCCAGGATTAACAGCACCAACTTTCTCTCTCTTTCTCTCTCAAATAGTCTAGCAACCCGGTTTGGCGTCTCAGACAATGGCAAAATCAAATAAACATTAGCAAAAATCCTTTGCCTTAGCAAAAAGTTAAGATTAACATCGTCTGAGGGAAAGCAACGACGAGAGGAAGGGAGTGCTGCTATTAGTAACCGACCACAAGACAGAAATGGTTAATCCGGCTGCATAACACAAATTAGGTCAGTCCCATCAACAAACAGTCTGGGTGGGCGTGGCAGGTGAGTTGTTGGTCGGTTAGGAAGTTGCTTTTGCTACTGTTTCGGAAGCGCCGGATAATCATCAAAATTAGTCCACATCTCTTTCTTTCTCTCTTTCTCGTTGATCTGTGATTGAGTTTGGTTCGTGTCTGGAACTCGTGATTGACTGATGCTGGGTACTTTTGGTTTACGATTACCAAATCTCGAACAGGCATCGAACAATGACGCCGAATGAGGTTTTTAATGAGAGACGCAAAAACCAGAAGCTAACAGACTTAAACAGAACATTGAAGATCTTAAGTAGTTGTCTACTGATTGGTTGTGTGGTTTTTCAGTTATCATGAATTTGCACTAAAAATTCACTATTTTATTTTTGAATGCAGCTTTTAGCTAGGGACGTTTCCATTATTTAGGAACTTTTGCTTTTGAAAATCGCTTGAGTTTTGACAAAGTTGTGGCTATGGGAAGCTTTTGACCTGACAATTGACCTAACCTGACCCAATATCTGCCGATTCGTAATACATGTTTTAAAATGCAACTATCTCACGAAACCCACAACTTAAGCCAAGCCAAGCCAGCGGTCCCCAAGCGAATGTCAATCTTAATATTCGAGCACTAAATTTATGCACACCCCTTAAAAACAAAAACAAAAACCAAAAAAAAAAAAAAATACCCAAACCGAGCAGCAGCAAAACCAAATTTTGTATCTGTAACTGTGTTTGTCCGGCTTCGACTCATCTCCAGGGCGTTTTAGTGGCTACTGTTTCATTTTCGGTTGTTGAATGGTGAGGAGGTTCAATCTGCAATCTTGGCAAATTTCGCTGAGATGAGATGGCGCAGACTACAAAATGTGTACAAGTGGCGGCGACGAAGCGGTCGAAGCGGTGGCCCCAAACCAAGCCCACTATCAACATGCTGTCATATCCTTTTTCATATCCTTGGGCGGCACAAAGACAAGAGGCACTGGACAGACGATGAGAGACCACAGAAAACTCTTCGCTTGTGTTTGTTTTTTTGTTTTTTATTGCTTCATTTTGTTCGGCGATTTGTTTTGATTTGTGCAGTTTGATAACCTTTTTGTATTCGATGTTGTTGTTGTTAATAGTTTTTTTTTTTATTGTGTATTTGTTGTTAGTAATTTTTGCAGTTATTCCCTGCGGATACGAAATATAACGTTTGTATCCATTTCAGCCTCTCGCATTTGCAGTTTTCATTGTTCGAACTTTGATTTTCAGCTGTTCAGCTGGCAGCAGCTCCCACTCTGCCCCTTCTGTCAGACGACCTTATTTTTGAGTCTTGGACTTCGACATTTGCCGGCAAAAATCTCCTTCTCCCACTATTCGAACCGGTTTCGCTTTTCGGCAACGATTTTCATTTAACAGGCGACAACAAACAAAAACTTGTTGAAATATCTGAGATATTTGGAGTTTATATTTTGTGCAAAAATACTCAGAGTTGATAATAAGATTTGCCGCGAATCTTTTAGTTTTTATGTTTGAGGAAAATTTAGCATAAGTCTTTTTAAAGGAAATAAGTTTAATACATATTCATCGATCTTAAGTTCAGTATATTAAGGGGAGATTCCTTTGACTTAAATCTTCTTTCTTATAGTGTTCGTTCCAATGCCAAATTAAAGCAATTGTGAACCTTGACATAGCAAATGGCGTGGCTCATAACCTTCTTGAATGCCAAAAACATAGTTCAAAACCAAAAATAGTGAAATCCAACGATGCAATAATCATTGCGTTTTAGTACTATGTATGCAGTTAAGTTTGGAGTAGTCCATGACAATTGTGTTACGCCGGATTGCGTGCTGTGCATATTTTAAGAACGTCCTCCAACCAACCAACCAAGTGCAATGTCAAGCCAAACTCAGGTGGAGTTTTGTTTAAAGTTGACGAGTCTATAACTTCTTCTTATGAAGAGAACTAATTGAACTTACCTTCAACTCAAAGTTGCATGGAATATATTCAACACTGTTGGCGGCGGGTGGCGTTGTTAGTTGAACTTGTGCATTGAAACATCGACACGGGAGACTTTTTTCTGTTTTTTGTTTTTGGTTTTGTTGTTGTCTTTTTTTGCAATTATAATTCAATTAAGAAATATTTAAAAATTAATTTAATTTGTGTGCATTTGCTTTATATGCAAATCACCTTTTTTTGTTGTTGCATGTGAGAACTTATGTAAATTGGGATTTTTTTGTTGCCATCTGTTTGGCCCTCACAAAAACACACGGCTATATATTTTTTTTGATTTGATGAATCTGTTTTAATTATAATAGAAAATTATTAACAACAGTGTGTTGTAATTTGCATTCACAATTTTTTGATTGAATTCAATTTTCGCGTGAGTTTCTTTTTTTGTTCAACCTTTTTTTCTATTTTTATTTTTTGTTATTTGTAGTGCACTTTATTTTTACGAGCTGATAAATGGCTTCCAGGTGAACTTGAATATGATTTTTTTTCAAATATATATATATATTTTTGTATGTATTTATTGCATATATTTTAAACCGTTTAGCATAATGTTTAATAATAATATTTTTTTTGTTTTAGCTTTCCACTTGGCCAATTTCCGACGGCTCTAGCGCGCGCATTTACGATATGTGTGAAAAATACGGGATTCGTGATCAATACGATATTCATAAATTCCAGTTGGTCTGCTCGGACTTAACGTTTGTGCGCCTGCGCGTCAAACTCGGTTCGCGTTCGCCCAACAACTGACTTTGGGCCTTTGCCCAATTCGTGCTTTGAGCCGAGCTTTGTTGGCATTGTTAGTTGAGCGCTTTTGGTGTTCGCTGGTTGGCTGTACGAATTTTTCGGAGCTGGTTTTTATGTTTTCGTCGGCTTCTTCATATGTGTGGTGAGAGTTGTTGTTGTTGGAGTTGAGAGAGTTTTTTCAGCCTGTCTGTCGGCTTGACTAATTGGATGGCGTTCTTCCAGTTGGCGCTTGAGCAATTAGTTTACGTTCTAATTGGTCAGAAATTATTATAGCCACACACACACACACACTCTACCGATCGGCATCGAAACTGGTTTTTGTGTATTATTTCGGCTAGCGGTTTATTTTTTTTTGTAACTGCTTTAAGTTTTCTGATTGGATCTTGAATGGTTGCATTGGTTGTTTTTGTGGTGTTGCCTGCATTACACAGCTACATTGGAACAGTTATTAACGGGTTATATCGTCTAATTAGATTTTATTCGCTTTGAATTGAATTACGTTTGCCTTTTGGAAGGTTCTCTGCTAATTAGCATCGGGCATTGTTCTGTGCAATCAACTGTGCCAAAGGTTGTTGAATATTATTATTATTTGTTTTTTATTTTTTGTTGTTTTTTTGTTCAATAGCAAGGTTAGCATTGGATTTTCATTATATGTACATATATATTTTGAGAATTAAGTTCGGGCTTTAGTTCAATTACAAAACAATTGAATTTAATTTAATGCATGATCTTGTTCGCATATATGTAAGCAGAGGTTGAGTATAGTGCATATTCTTTTTTAATTTATATCTTTTATTTTTTTCCTAAATATTTCGCTTGCTGATTTTTAATGCGTCAAGCATCCAATAAATCGAAGTGGAAAATGTTTAATAATATTTTATTTTACCTAGAAATATTTAAAGATTATTTGATGAGCGAAGTACTCAACACAATCTATTTAAAAAAATGTTCCCCAGTCCTATATTCAAAACAGAAATGCCTTTGCTAACCATTAAAACTAATGTAAATCGAATGAATTTGAGTTCAAAGCAAGCACTTCATTTTACTTTATTTGTTTTTGGAAAAACTGAGAAAGTGTGGTCTGTTCTTTGTGTGGTTTTCTTAAGAAGTTGTACTTAATGAGGTTCAGTATTCAATTCGGGTCTGGCAATTATCGAGGAGTTCCGTGTTGCGAGAGTTGCGTTGAGGTAGGTCAGGTTAGATTAAACCGAATTATCCTCCTAAAGGAGTGTCACACTTAGACTGCTAAAGGGTCCTTAGTGGAGTCGGTGGCTGGAGATGGTTGGGACTCCTACGGAGTGTGTGTGGTTCGTGCAAACATTAGAAGCCTTTTGGGTTCCTGCTTGCTGGCTTCTTCGAGCGAAGCTAAAAAGGGAATTCGGAAGTGGCGTAGTCGTTGTGCGTTGAGGTAGTTCGTACTTTACTTTTATTTCTTTAAATTCTTACATGCATTTTTCTTTTATTTTTTTTCTTCTAGTCTTTGTTTTTCTCTAGCTAGATTTTATTAGATTTAATATGAGACTCAACTGGACTTATGAATATTTGAAAATTGTCATTTTAGCTGCCAAATGATATCAGCATGCAGAAACGCGCTTATAACAACAACAACAGCAACGAAAACAATAAAATAATAAGGGCATTGCTGAGGGAGAGCAATTTGAGGCACAGTCAGACAGCAGCAGCAGCAGTAGACGGGCAACAGTTGCAGTTGCTTCCGCAGCAACAGCAGCAACACGCGGGATATTTAGATACAAGCAACAACAACAGCAACAACAAGCAACAGGCAAATAAATCGTGATCACATGGTCAAGAGGGCCACAGCGAATAGGCAGTAGGTGTGCGATGGGGTAAGGGGAAAATGAAGAAGAGGGGGAATGGAAGCGTGTCTGTTGGCTTGTGTAGGTGGAGTTTAAAGCTGCGACTAAACGCTCAACTCCTTCTTTTAACTCCTGC
Source organism: Scaptomyza polygonia (assembly GCA_035044585.1). NCBI lineage: Eukaryota > Metazoa > Arthropoda > Insecta > Diptera > Drosophilidae > Scaptomyza > Scaptomyza polygonia. Next base: position 148,959 of record JAWNNU010001679.1, read on the forward strand.
AGCAATAAATGTTGCGCTTGTCGAGCTGATAAAGCCACACAAAGCGCGAGTGATCTACTAACAGGCACGCCAACAACAACAACAACAACAGGCAGCAACACTAACAACAACAACAACAAGCAGCAACGAGATCATGTTTGTGTTTGTCGTGTCATACGAAAAGAAAAATTGGACAAAGAGCCCAGAAAGGCTTTGCCTCGCTGAGGCACTGCAAAGCTCTCGAAAAACTCTTGGGATCTTTGGAGGAACATAGGAAAAACGGATAACAACAACAACAGCAACAGCAAGTAGAGGAGTAGCTAACCGATCGCATACACAAGCTGCTACAACAACAACAACAAAAGCACCAACTAATAAGTGTGCTATGATAGATAATTATAGACTAGACGATACCCTCTACAAGTATTCAAATAAAATCAGAAGGTGAAAGGGTGTTTGAGGTGATTGTACGTAAGAAAAATGGCCTTAATTTAAGGAACATTTACTTAACCTTGATTAATTTTTTCAGTTAATGATTAAAAAAATTCTGTTTAATATCGATAACATTATTTCTAGTATTTCTTTGCATGTGTAATTTGTGACTAGATAATACCGTGTACTAGTCATTTTAACTATCAGATAGTTGAAGGGTTTGATTATATCGATGTAAGTTAGAAAAAAACGAAAATTTTTAGACACAAAGAGAAATTTACTTCACTAAAGAATCTAGTTTGAAAACTGTTAAATTTTAAATATCTAAATATAATATTTTGGATTGAATATTTATATTATTTGTAGGTTAACTTGGGAAATATTTGTCTAAACTTATACAGATATACTGATGTGCATCATCTTTTTCCGTTCATACGTCCACAACTTTATAATACCTCTTCTTCCACCGAGCTTGGAATGAGTACAGGGTATCACAACAACAAGAACAACACCACGCTTCGTTTAGTCGCCTTAGTCTCAGCCGCCGCATCCTCTCTCATTGTAGTTGTTCGCATAGACTTCGTTCGTTCGTCGTGGTGGGGCATTCAAATTTTGGCGCTTGAATTTGTTGCAAGTTCAGAGTTGAAGCTGCAGCTGCAGCAACGGGGCGTCGTCAGCAGCAGCAGCAACAACAACAAATGCATGTTGTTGAAATCGAAATCAAGATCAAAACGCAAACTCCACCAACTTCACAGCTAGATCGAAATCAGCAACGTCATCGGCCACGCTGCAAGGAAGGTTGCTTTGCTGCATGCATGTGAATGTGCCGCATATCGTGACGCACAATGAATGTGGTCATGCATCGAGCTATACTCTATCCATTGCACTTTGTTCGATATTCGAATGCAACCTGTTTGCATCACAAGTTCACCAATTTGTTTCTAATTGTTGCTGCTGTCTGCTTTGCAACAGTTGCTGCTGTCTGCTTTGCCGCAGAGATCATCATCAATGCCATCGACGATTTGTGTCTGTGTCTTTGACTGTTCTTTACTTGGTGGCATTTGTCGCTTCATTGTTTCTTATCAAATAATCATTTATTCTTATCAATTTGTCAACAGAGTTGGGATATTTAAGATTGAAGCGGGAGTTGAGTTTAATTGGTAAGGATAATAAATAAATTTGTTTGGATAGCTTAACAAGAGATGAATATAAATACTTAAAAAGTTAAGTCAAAGTCTTTGAATCAGTAGCTAATCAAATATAAATCCTTCTTTGATTTAGTTAACTTTTAACTCAAGTCTAATAAGTTCCTCATTAAGCTAATGAAAATCTTTCCCTGCCTAGCACAATCAACTCCTACACATTACCTGCCCCTTACTCTCTCCCTCACACGACTTTTTACCATTGTGTATTATCCAATTTAAAGTCTTAACTATATCCATTATAATAGGCCTGACACACATTCCTTGCAATTTCGGTCTAAACAAATCAAACGGAGCGTTCTATAATTTAAAGATCGAGAGGCGGCGAACCGTGAACTTTTTGTATCTTTACTTTAAGCGGCATGTTGCACGCGTGATTAGCGGCTCAAGCGGGCAAACAACAACAACAAAAGTAACAACAGCAACAACAAACAGCAAACAACAACTTACATCAAACATATGCGCCTGATCACACAAACAGAAAGAGTTTTCGAGGCGCGAGGTTGGAAAGATCAGATCAAGATCAGAGCAGAAAGATCTCAACCATCAGGCAAACCAACTACAACAACAACAGACACGATGCCCCCCACAAAACGTTAAGCCATTTGGTGTATATTTGTATGCCTGTGTGTGTGTGTGTGTGTATCTTTGTATCTGTATCTTTACTTTTGCCAAAAGGGTTTTGTTTGGAAGATCACAGCATGTGAGCGCTTTCAAATTGTTTCAAGTGTGAAGATCAATTTCATGGCACATTACCGCACCCCCGTCTCCTTACACTTCTTCCACCTCTTACTCCTTGAAGAGGCGGAGGCAGAAGCGGCAGTCTGCTGCTTGCCCATTTGCATGAATTTGAATACAATTGACGAATTGTAGTTCAGTTCAGTTCAGTTCAGTCCGTCTCCGACCGATCTTTATAATGTTTCTATTATATTTATTATGTATGCGCCTTTTGTTGTAGTTGTTGTAATTGTTGCCCTTTCTTGCCCCTCTTTGTAATTGGGGGCAAATTTAAAATCATATATTTGTTGTAGTTTTTACATTGTTGTGAGAAATAATTTTGTTAGCTCAGTGTGTGAACAGAGCGTGAAAATGAATTGCCTGTTATTGTTATTGTTATTGTTAAGATAACTCGCTGAAGAAGCGAGATCATGGCGTGTTTTCTATTGATCTGATCAATTTTGAGATCGTTTTGAACTTTCGAGTTTGAGAAGCCAAAGTTAAAGTAATTAAGACAACAAACGAAATAAATGCAAATGTCAAACGGAAAGTTCAATGAACGAAAACGCAGAAGTAAAAGAGTAGAGAATCATCTTCAACTCATAATCTTTAGTCGATAATTTATTATTACAACACTAAATGACGCTGTATACTCTGTCTCGGTCTGTCTAACTCGATGGCTAGCCTCAACTAATCAGATTGACCCAGTAAACTAGTTGGCAAAACTGAATTCGTATTTTTTGGATCGGGTTCGGCCAGCCGGCCAGCCAGCCAGCAAGCCTCAAACGTCAACATTATTATTTGGCTTGTTAACTTGTCTGCACGAAATGACATTTTACAGCTAAATTTTAGCTTGGTCTGGACTAAGATTACCCAACAACAACAACAACAAGTTTGTCTAACGAACTCGGAAGATGTCCAACAACTCTAATGTAACTACTACTGCTAGTAGTAGTACATCGATTTCGCAAGTCCCGAACTCTGTTCCAATTCCAATCTTAAGTCCCGCTTCTGTCTGCACTCATTTATTCTCTCTCTCTCTATTTTAGTTCAGTCTGGCCCTAACGAGTGCACGAGTAGGCTGCGACTCTAAGTAAATGTTTGTTGCGGCTCAAATGCCTGGCCAAATAAATCATAGTCATCAAAAGTGTTTGCCTTCGTCGTTCGGTGCTTTTCAAAGTGACAGTCATCGATGGGATTTTTTCCTTTTTTTCATACTACAAAACAAGGGACTGGACCCACGATCATATTTCCACTCCGAAATGCCAAACAAATCAGAGTCTCATTAGTAAATTAGCACTACCAAAGTGGAGCAGTTCGAAAAAGAAAAATCAAAAAAGATGTGGATTTATACGACAATAGAGAGCCTCTATATTTTAGTTTGAAGGAGTTTCCTTTGAGATTTAAATCATTAGAAAAATAGGTTCGAATTATTACGTATACTTAATAATTATCATAAAATACTATCAAAATAAGCTCATTTAATATATTTCTTGTTAGTGTTATGTTATTCTACAGCTTATTCGACAGTTTCAACTATGACCAACTTATGTAGCGCTCTTTTGAATGAATGGCACACGAACCTTTCAGCTAATAGCAAGGCGCAAAATATCGCCAAAGTCATAAATTAAATATTTGGCCAGGGACCAAAGAACAAGAGGGTTAATACATCGAGTTACCAAAAAAAAAAAAAAGACACCTCAAATGCCTAGGAGCAACATAAAAAGGCGAGAAATTGTTGATCAATCAAGAGGGAAAAAGGGGCAAAGCAAAGGAACTAAAACTGAAACTGAAACTGGAAACTGAAGTTGTATTTATTTTTTGTTTCTTTACTAAATGATCAATCGACGCGATCGAGAGGCACGTTTATTGTTATTGTGTCGTTGTTGTTGCTGTCATATTATTCATTGTTGTTGTTGCCTTTGTTGTGGTGATATGGGACCATTATGTAAGTGAGCTGCTAAAGACAGACTATTTTGATGGATATTAAGTGTGTATTACTCAATAGCAAAACAGAGAAAAAAAAACTGTTAAGCAAGTGCTTAAGATGCGAAACATAGTAATAATTTGATTGATTTTAATAAGTATTACATAATCAAAAGTGTGAGAAGAAGAACAGAAGATTCATTAGTTTAATTGAATACCAAGAAAATTGTATACAATTAGCCATAAGCCATAATGAGCAACCCCAATTTATAACCGAAACTAAAGAGTTAAACTTTTTTGTTGGGACACTTTAATCATTTAATTGAATTTTGACAGAAAAAAACAACAACACCTTCCACTAGCAAGAAGTGGAAAACGAAAACCTTTTCACTTTCAGTTTAAAAGGAGGCAGAGAAAAATGTGAGAAATTAATTTCGGGCCAAAATGGCCAAACTGATTGATTTGCGTAACAAAACTTGTCTTCAACTAAAAGGTAGTAAAATTATCAATTACGACTTTAACGAAGTTCGTAAACTGTCATTGATTCGTTGTTGATTCGATGAAAAATCACAGTGAATTACTCAGTGAATCACTCAAACGTTGAGAGATAATCAGCCGGAGTAGCGGCAGTGACGGCAGTTGGCTTGGGAACGCAGGTGTTTCATTGGGGCAACCCATCAAAAATGCCATTGAATAAATTGTAGACCAACCAAAAAGGGTTGTCATTTATATAATTAGGCTACTTTTGTTGTTGTTGTTGTTTTTGTTTTTTGGGTCCTAATACCCGCGGCGTTTTTAATCATTAATATTTGTGCTTAGCAGTTTAGTATCTTACAGATACACTCAACAGAAAAGAACAAACAAACTTGCTCATTTATGTCAAGTTGATTTTGAAAATTAAACAAAGTTTGGTTATTTTCTTAGAATTTTAAAGAGCTTTACTACATTTTGTTTTTGTTTTTTGTCAACATTTAAAATGTCTTCTTTTTACTGCAAGTTATTAAGACAAAGAAAGGAAAATTTCTGTCGCTTGACCAGCCAAGTGAATTAATCAATAATTTATACGAGAAATGTTAGTAGTTGGAGGCGCCAGAAGAAGGGTTCGGAAGGGTAAAAAAGATCACAGGTTTTTAACCCTTTCACTATATGTGTGTGTGAGTGTGTGTTGTGGTGTGGCAATGTCGCTATGAATATATATGAAAGAGAAGTGCAAATAAATAAGAAGAAATAATAAAAAAAACCAAACTCACAAGAAAAATCACTCAAAAATCACTCATACGCTCTGTGAGCACAAGCTCTCTCTCGCACACTGTCGCACCGACTGCGCTGTCTCTCTCACCAATACAAGCGTACTTTGAGCACTTTTTCGCACAGACAGAGCGTCGTCAGTTGGATGAGCTTTCCACTGGAAGTCGGCACTCGGTAGGGAGCTAGTCAAGAAAGGGAATGAGAGAGTGACTGAGTGAGAGAGAGAGAGAGAGAGAGAGTTTTTCCGTCGGCTGGCATATTTTGTTTAGGATTTCGTTTCCTTTTACAAATGCTGAGATTTGCGTATTTATTTTTTATTTTATTTTGTATTTTTTTGCTGCTCCTTAAGTCGGCGTTTTTAATTTATTTTCATTCAACGCGCTTCTTTCCGAGTTATTTTGCATCTTTTGTCTTTCGTCTCGCGTTTCGAGAACATTTCCGTTTCGTATTTGCGAAATTTGTTTTCCCTTGGCTTAAAGCAAGCAGCATCATTTCTTATGCTGAATATTTAGTAGCAACTAAGTAGGATTTATTTATTTTGTATGTGATGAAAGTTGTAAATGAAAGATTTAAATTCAGCCAAGATGAAAAAAATGCTGTTAATATTTTTCAAATCTTTTTCGAATACATATTGACTAGCCTTACAGTTCAGTTAAAATTGAGCGCTAGCCCTATCTTCAATGCTCATGATATTATATATCCAACAAATTTAAGAAACTAATATAAAATGTTTTTGAACTTGAATTTAATTTAAATTTTATTTAGGATAAAAATATTTTTTATGTTTTTGAAGTAAAGTTAATTAATGCAGTCCTTTTAAGACATTTTTTTATCAATAATTTGTGTAAGAACTACAACCTTAAAGGTCCTAATTTCAATAGCTTTTATAGCAATTAACTAAATTATTTCCTCGTCCCAACATAAAATTAATTTTCGAAAAGTGCCAAGGGGCTTAACTTAGTTCCACGAACCCTATCCCTATCCCTATTTTCATTTCAGGCACCTCATCTCATCTCTGAATTTATTGCTACCATTCCAAAAATAACATAAAACACATCAACAATTTTCCAACGTAAGACGTGAACGAATCCAAAAGAAATTACATACCGACATATGTACATCACTCCATATATGTACATATATTCTTCTTACATGCATGTACAAACATATGTACATATGTAGACGAATCAGGCAACGGCGGCGTCGACGTAGAGTATGTCCACGTATGAGAATGTGGAATGTGCAATATGCGATTGCGAAGAGTTCTTAATTTTTTTTTTTTGTTCATATACGCGACGTCAACGGCGACTGTGACGCAAGCAGTGACGTTAGCGCAGCAACGTACGCTGGCGCTCGATTAGTTTATTTTTCTTTACGTTCCAGCCAAAGAGAGAGAGACAGAGAGCAAGCTCCACTCATACATACGGCCTCGCATGCGCTGCGACTGTGTATGTGTGTTGCTGTTGTTGTTGTTGTTTTGCTGCACACGAGTTGGCGTTGGCGCTTTGAATATGTGCATGTATGTGCGAGTGTGTGTGTGTATGAGTCTTACATGTTTTTCTGTTTTTTTTATATTTCCTTTTGCGTGTCTGTTGCTGCTGTTGTTGTTGTTGCTGTTGTTGTTTTTATTTTGTGCTCCCCAAGTTTTTAGACTCCGCCTTTTTTGTCGTCTGCGTGTCTTGCGCTGTCTCCGTCTCATTGCCCCCCCACCCCAACGGCTTGCTCCACAGTCACTGCCTCCCTTTTGCTTTCTCGAGTATTTTCTTCGTACTTTTTACTGTTTGCCTGCTGCTGCTGCTGCTGCTGCTTGTTGTAGGATTTTTAAGCATCGTGTGTTGGCGAGGGGGTTAAGGAGGAGAGGATAACTGCTTTGGTGAAAGAGTGAATGTAGGAGAACGCGAAAGAGAGAGAGAAGAGTCGGAGTGGGTGTGTGTATGAGTGAGTGTGAATATGAATATTCGTTCGGTTCGTTCGCATTTCGTGTGATTTATTCATGCACTGTGCCGCTCGCTATACTCGTACTGCGTACTTATGCTTACTTGCAGTATGTGTGTACATGTGTATATGTGTGTGTGTATGTGTGGCTCATTTTAACTCTCATCCATTCGGTTTTTTGGACTTAATGTGTTTTTTTTTTTCGCCGAGACCCACGAAACGACGAATGAGAAAAACGAATGAGTTTGTTGCTGTGTTTTTGCATCATGTTTAGGTTTATTTTACCATGCTTTTACACACACACACATACACAGTATGTTATATACTCTCACATATATTGTACATACATGTATGTATATTCATTTTAAATGCGTATGACTGAAATGGGTTCATAGTCGTATTGCTTCGGAACCTTCGTATGTTAGACACACATACACATAAACATACTTTTTATACATATGTATGTACATACATACATGCATATATCTTGGATTAGGGAGTGGCCCAAACGGTTTTCCTTACTGAGAGAGCAAAACCGAGCATTTGACGTACGAGTTTTCCACTCATTACGCATACGCCATGTGTTTGGAACATGAAAAAAGTTCTATTACATAGAAATAAAATCTCTTATCGGCTTCCTAATGGTTAGTAACTCTTTCTTTTATCAATATTTATGTATTATTACATTACAGTTTTATTAAAAATTCCTAAAATCCTAAGTATTTACTTGAAAATCTTTGCTTTATCAAGCAAAGGATTCTACTGGCAAGTCTCTTTTGTTAGAAACTATTTTGTCAAGAATTCACAAAGGGCGAAAAAACAGAACAGAACAGAACAGAAAAACCCTTCAGTGTGGCACTCGGCAGTGCCCCAAAGCATCAAGCACAAAGGTATTAAATTATTACAAAAAGACTTCAAAACTGCACTTGGCAAACGGATGAGGGGAGTGGTGTACTGGAGGTAGGGGCAAGCTGACCACTTGCAGTAATATGACACTCAGAACGGCACAAACAGAAAGCGAAAGACAAAGCTTGAGAGGGGTTGAGGGGCGATGAGGAGAGCCTCACAAAGAAAGAAGAACAAGCAGCGGCGGCTACTTGAACATTTTATTAAATGGTTGAATACAAAATGGTGGCTTTGTTAGCCACAAAAATTCGGAAGAAAAGGAACTGCTTGAAAACAAAAACATTAAAACTGAGACATTAAAGCGACACAAGTCTAGAAGAGAAAAAGAAACGTTTTGTTTTTTTGTTCTTTGGTCAAGTCAGAGAATCAAGTTGTTAATTTAATTTTTTGGCCAAGGCCGAAGGCAGATAGAGAGCACAAGGAAATGGCCAAGAGAAGCAGGTCACTTAAAGGTCATTCACACGACGCGGCAGCCGTAAAGTTGAGTTGACCTCGGCTACTTTATTACTTTAAGATTTTGCCTTGACTTTGAACAACAGTTTGCCGGCAAAGCTTTTTCTTTTGCCTTGCTTTTTGCCACGCTTCTTTTTACTTTTTATTTTTTGTTACCGCCTAACATTGAATGTTCAGTATTAAACAGCGCAAAAGCGCAAGTTTTTTCAAGGTTTTTTTTTTTTGTTTAGTTTTTTTTTTTTGCTATTCCCCGCCGTAATGGCCAAAAGCCACGTAACGTCGGCCCCGAGACTTCAAGCCCGGCGACGACGTTGCACCTAATGACCAATTTCCTTGTGGCATGGTGGGGGCTGGACTTGAGGTGGCTTGGACCAAACTTTAAGCCAAAATCAACTGGGAAAGCAGTCGAGTTTTTATTAGTGAGACAAAAGTAACTAAAACCTTATTTATATTCCTCAACGGTTAGATGATGATTATTTTTCTATTTTACATTTGCGCACATGCCCAAAAATGTTATTGAAGACATTTTGTTTCGACAAAAAAGTCACGTGTCACTGAGAACAAGAAAGAGAGAGAACGGGAGTGGGAGATTTGCATTCCTTTCCTTTTCCGTTTTCTCATGTTGTAAAGTGACGTTGGGCCATGGAAAATTGTGAACTGAAACAGCAAAGGCGTTGGGTTGGCGTAGAGACAAGGGGCAACCAAACAGCTTCTATGCGGAACTTGATTTGATGGGCACGTGTGGCAGATTTCCATTTAAGTGGCAAGTGACGTTCGCGTCGCACTTAAAATCGAACAGAAATGTGATTGGTAAAATAAAATAAATAATGAAAGCAAGATGAAAATTCTGCTTCATAATAAAATCATCGGTAAGCAAGTAGTTTGGTAACTCAATCCAAAAACCTAGCCACTCAAGATTCACTATCCAATTATGTTTTTTATTTTTTTTTTTTCCTAATAGTTCTTCTCAAGCGAGCTCTCAACGCATTTAAGTTCTTTTTCTACTGTCCACCGTCCTGTTCTGTGTGTTCTCATTCGGAATTCACATAAAATTATGCAAATCCCAAATCAGCTGCCACTCGCAATAAAAAACAAACCAAATAAAAAAAAAAGAAATGCCCCCATATTGCGCCTATACTGCCTCACCCCATTCCCACTAACCCAACAACAAAAACGAGTATATTGAAAATGTAAATGGTAATCGCTGAGTTGAATAGGTTATAGGGAGGAAGGAGGTAGGGCTAGCGCCATCTAGCGGCCTTTGCTGTCACTCAAACTTCATTCGCTTTGCAAATCCAATTGATTTCAACCAATTTCTCAAACTCCCCCGCTGAAAAGAAAGAAGAAAGAAAACGTGCCCGGTCGGAAATAAAAGGAGAAGACGCAGAAAAAAGAATAGCATAAAATCAATTGAAAAACTTTTACGTACGATGGTACACCCGGCAAGTATATCTCACGCCCAATATTCTTCCCCACCCACACCCATCTCCATTTCCTATATACACACTCGAGATATCGCATGGGTGACAAAGAATTGAGAAAAAGAAAGGAAAAGACACAAAAAAATAAAACCTAAATCCTTACGACGATGGCAGCTTGCAGCATTCCCATTGGCCCACGAGCATAAGAAAAGCCTGGGAGATGGGTTGCGGGAGAGGGGGAAGAAGGTGGTAAGTAAGGGAGATGAGCGCCCAAATGTACATCCATCGAGAACACATGGCCATCCATGGATTGTCAATGGAGTTGCGTTCGCTATCGTTCTCTATATCCTCAACATCTATGTATAGGGAGAAATCGAGGACGAGGCAGGACAAAGTTCTATATACGAAGGCTTCAACAACAACAATAAGCGCAAAAACGTAACAAATAAAATGCAAAAGATGCGAAATAAAAAATGACATTCGGATACAAATCGAATGTTGAGAGAGAGTCGACAGATAGAATATACGATACGATAGGATACGATACCAAAAAGGGGAGTGAAGAAGAGGATGGGGAAGCGAACACTAAATCGGAAAAAGCAGAGAAAGAATTTTTGCTCGCGCCTGGGAATTGAATTGAATATTTAATGGCAGCCAACTGCTGTTGGGCTCCCAAGCAGCTTTTTGTAGAGGAGCGAGATGTGGGTTGTGGTTTTGGAGCTAGTAGACGGGGTTGCTGTATGTGTATGTTTCTGTATTTGTGGTTGGATGCTGTCAAATGTGCTCTCAGTTTGAATGGCTTTCGTTTTGACAACATTTTCTTCTTCTAATGGGTCTCTCTCTCCTTTCCATTTGCTTGTTGTCAGTTTATTTTTATTGTATTTGCTTCAGAGGATACCTCTTTTTGAGATGGTAACCAATAGCCAACGGTAAAGTTCTGTCGGTTTATGTACATGTATATAGCCTGTCAACATGTTTTGTGACCGATAGCTAATCAGGCAAAGGAAAAGGGAACTTAAATGCCTAGTAGCATATTATACTAGTTTATCTATACTTTACTTTTGGATTTACCATAAAAAATCTTGAGCCGTAGTTTTACTTTCTTTTGCTCTACTGAACATCGAACTTTCCCGAGCTTGTTTTCAATTAACTATTAGAAATATCAAATCAAAGTCTAATCGATATCAAAGGCTAAGCAGTGTAAACGAATTAACTTTAACTTACAAGCTCTCACCACCAAAAGTTCGTTTCCTCTTCCTTTGTTTTCCCCCACTTTCCGCTTGCTGCTTGCAATCTGTGTTTAGCACTAATTGGGCCCAAAATTTGCACTAAATGAGCAGTTATCCCTTTCACTAACTGACTAACTGACATCTGGTCACACTTCTGCCCCGATTTAGTTAGCCCTTTCACCTTTCAATCACTTATTGGCTATTCTAATGCAAATTATATTTCGTTTTGTGCCAATTCGAACGTTTATCAATATTTCCTGGTTGCTTTGAAACAACAATTGTTGTTGTTATTGTTGTTGTTAAGGTTGCAACCCACAAATCCCATCACTAAATCAACAGCTACAACCACAACAAAACCCACCCATCCACCCTCAATTCAACTCAATCCATAAATAGACAGGAGGCAGTCGGAAAATTGGCAAACTGTCTAGGAAAAATGTCGAAACGTGGAAAAATTGCAAGCCGAAAATCAGATTGTGTAAAGTCGAGTTAAGTATCCTTTATGGGGTTCGTTGAGTCCTGTGACAGGGTGTACAGGATATGGGCAACATGTTTGCCTAATACTTGTTATACCCACATACCCTTACCCTTATTTTCCTCCCTCTCTTAAAAACTTTCCTTCTCTCTCTCTCTCTCTATCTTTCTCATTGTTGTTGCTGATTACGTAATGGGCCGGCACTTGATGATTGTTCTGCGGCGGCATGAAATTGATGTTTTTGCCAATTTCGCAATTGAATCGCAATCAAAGCGATGACGTGAAATGCAACACCCCCTCAACCCTGCTAGCACTGTCTCTCGTTTCAGGGTGGCTGCTCACTTTTGGGGTGAAAGTCGTTGCCAAAAATTATGAAAGTGAAAGCCAAACTAAATTAGGGTAAAGCCGATTTTTCGCAAAAGCTTTTCTTTTCAGGTTTTTTTTCGCATTTGGCACACGACAATGGCCGACGGGATATGGGGGTGTCTTGGAGGGGGGGATTTAACGTTTAGTTTATTGGCTGCCTGGATGCATTGGGGTGAAGACGTTCAGTTGTGTGTTTGCGTTTTGTTTGTTGTTGTGTTTAGCGGGTGTAGAACAAGTTGCGTGTCATAAATTTTCCCAGCATAAATTTGCACAACTGGACCGGGGGTAAAGTGTAAGTGTTGGTAGTGGGGCAGCATGCGGCGCCTGTCAACGCAATTGGGCTCATGCCCGCTTTGCTTGCTACATCGACAAGTATATGTTATAAAGGGAATTGTGCGTGCATCTCTGAGGTATTATTATCTGATTGTCATACAATCTCGGCTGGGACTCAAGAAATGGGCGGGCTCATAATAAAGCAACTTGCGTGAGGGCAAGGGAAGCCAGCCTATTAGAAGTGTCGTTTATAGCAATGAGGCTACTTATGAAGAGGTTCTTAGAGGGACAAGGGGAGAAAGAGGTCATAGACATACTGTAAAGTGAATGGAGATATCAATTTGGGAGCATATTTTAGGAGAAACTTTTGACGGACAACACTAAACTTAGAAAAGTAGAATACTTAACGCTTGATAAGGGATAAGAGATAAGGTTAAAGGAAAGAGAAACGGGATTTCAGGGAAAACTGATCGAACTGTACCCAATAAATCTATTTGGAAACGGTATCAAAAAGAGGAAAGAGGAAGGATCAGTAGTGATCTGACTACATCGATTTAATCAAAGAAGTTTCTAAAGTAGGGACAGTAAAACGTAAAAAGGTTAACAGCTTTGAAACCTTGCATTAACCTCTTGGGTTACATATATTTGCATACAAATTCCTTTTCAATAACTACACGTATCAGTGCTATTAAAATCTAGCGCGATATCAATTTAAAAACTCTCACAAACACACACGTTTTTGTAAACCTTTCCCCCTTCTATAATTCACCTTACCACATTTGGTTCGAAGGGCAGTTGCAGCCTGCACACGCTGCACTCAAATTCATATTTGTACATATTTGTTTGGAAGATAAGCAAAAATATTACACGCTCCGGAACGTGACCAATGCAAATGCATATGAACTGAAACCGAGTTGGGGCACAAAAATGGGAATGGGAAGAAAGAAAAACGAAGAGTCAACTCAATTGAACTTTGTAACCCGACGTGTTGCTTCTGCAAGCGCCTGCCACAGCCAGACAGCAAGACAGCAAGACAGCGAGCATGCAGCACTTGCACAACTTGCAACAACAGTCGCTTTAACTGCTGCCTGCTGTTGCTGGTGCTGCTGCTGCCTCATGTAGATCATCTGGCAGCAGCAACAACAACAAGCATAACAATAATAAGTGCAGACAATGCCCAACGCTCAGGGACGGAACTTTAAAAAACATCGCGTGTGTATCGCATTCTGTGCATCAGCTGCCTTGGCGCTCACATTCCCCCCCAAACCACTTCAATTCCCTTCCCTTCGAGCTATCGGTCACGTAGTAAAACAAACATTTTTATAAGAATACGAGAGTCTATATGGCGACTGAACTATATGGACAGCAGAAGTTCAGTTCAGCTCAGCTCTTTGCACTCTGAAGAAACAGCTCATAATGGATGATAATCGTTTATTTCGCGAGCGGCACAGCAGTGGCGAGAAGGACAAGGAGAGTGGGGAGGACCAGGAAACTGACGGCATTTTTTTTTTTTGGGTTGTACTTTGGGATACATGACGAGATCTCTTGTAGCGCCACATGATCACCTTGTTGTTGCTGTCTTTAAGTTTTTTTTTTTTGTGGTTTACTGATCGTGTTGTGTTTCTAGGGTGTGTGTGTGTGTGTGTATATGTGTGGGAAGCGCGTCAATATCCACTTTCAAACTTGGCACCACAATTGCCCAGCAATTGCACTCCTGCCGTGCGATACTCAAACGCTTGAGTCTCTCTCGGGTCTCCCAGTCTGCTTTGGGCAAACCTTAACTGCAAATTTTGATTTGTTTTTTTTTTTTATATTGCTTGCACTGTGATGATCATGTGGCGTGTTTTTTTTTAGCCCCTTCCTCTTTTTTTATTCGTGTATGCAAGTAATTCAATATGTAAATTGCAAAATAATCAAAAATTAGACACGCTGTTGTATGAAATGAAGAAATGGATATATCAAAGAAATGGATGCTGTTTGTGTGTGGTAAATTGAAAAAGAGAGAAGGGCAGATGGAGGAAACAAATGGGGAAAGAGGGAGAAAGTAAAGGAATCAGAGCTTAGAGAGTTTTTTTAAGATAGAATTATTAAATCAAGATGTTAAATCATAATCATAGTTATTTCGCTTTAGTTTAAATACTTCTTGAGGTTTTCGCTTTGACGTACAAATCTTGAGCAAAGTGGCTCCATTTGCTGCATTTACCAGCAACAAGTCGTCCAACAAAGCAGCTACTGTGATTATTCCTACACACGTTCCTTGGGCAGCATCCTTCGTTTATTTCCCATTCTCCATTTCCCATTTAGCAGCTACTTTGCTTGGCGAGCCGTGGCCAAAGTCTTCAAAATCAAATGCCAAAATATTGTAATAAAAATTGCTTGCAAAATATTTCGCAGCACTTATGTTCAAAAAGAGAAGAGACAAGACAACGCAATTTTTATTGCCGACCAACCAAACGCCCTTTTAAATCGCCCCAGTTGAAACGACCAAAGGACCATAGGACCATTTGCCATTTTCCGTTGCTTTACCATTTTATTCTTCTGCTTAAAATTTCTTCTTTTTTTTGTGTTGCGCTCCGCTCTTTTTGCTTTTAAAGTAAGCATTTCCGTTGTTATTATTTATTTTTTTTTTTTCGAGTACTTTTATCCCAATTGGCTTGGCTGAGCTGTTGCCTTTCCGGCTGCTTTAATTTAATGGCCATGCTGATTTCTTAGCCACAACTTCAACTGTTTTTTTTTTCCTTCGTCCTACGTCCTGGCCTAGGTCAACCTGTTAATAAGCCAACGACCGAGGAAACTGGTCTGCGCACCGCTTTAATTGATTTGCAGCCGCTACCAACAATCCAACAACGAACAACAATAAGTTCGAGTAGCTCTTGTTTTTCTCTCAACCCTTATTTTTTTGCTCATTCAACACCCTTTCTTTTATTGTATACAATTTTTATGTTGTATTTGCCCATTATGATTGTTGAAACCGAAACTGACCTTTGCCTTAACCGGACCTCCGAAACCCTGTTACCCATTTCATTTGTTTGTGCGGTCAGTCGGTCGTCAGTCAAACGGATCTGAAAAGTCGGTGGTTGCCACTCGATGTTAGTTGTCGCCCTCGTCATTCGCAGTCGTCTGTCTCAATTCTATCTCTTTCTCCCTCATTCACTTGGACATTGAGTGACCTTTAGTTGTCAACTGTTACACCCTTTGCATTATCCTCTCCCTTTGTCAGTACGTTTTTATTTATTCTTTAATCGCATTCATGTTGTGGGTCAATTCCTGATTAAGTTGTAATTTGTAGCGGTAATTGTTTCATAATTTTTTAAATGACCGAAAAGTGTTGAGGGCCAGCCAATTATTTTAAGTTGGACCAAGATCGACGCAGGTAATGGGAGTTCCTGTTTTGAATTCGACTATATTCTTAATTGGTCTTAGAGAAATTATTTAAAAGAACACATTTTCAATGATTAATCTCATTCTTTTGGTAGTCCTTTCCTTTAAGCTTAAGTTCTTGGCTTACTTAATTCTTACTTGTATGCAAAATCTTACATGTATTCAGTTCTTTTCATCTTGCACTAAATTCCGCGATCTTTTGTCACGTTTGCTTGTGTTTTCACGAGTTATTAAAAATTAGCGAGCACCATCATTAATCCGAGATGCATAAACATAATCAAGTGCAATTGAAGCGAACCAAAAAACGGACAGCGAGTGCCACAGTTATAGATACAAAGTACAAATAAGAAATAACAATTTGGTAGCCAGAGCACGACGAGCACATACCCTAAACCTGAACTTGCGGATTTTAAAATATACGAAATCTTTTGCGTCCCTATCCGATTTTGATGGTATTTTCGGATTTGATTATTATGTCACATTTTCTTAAGGAAAACCATGATTTTGGGTAAATACATATGTTAATCGAATATGTGAAGTGTTATCGATAGTGTGGAATAAATTTAATGCGTATATGGTACATGAGCGACTTGAATACATCGAGTAGTTTGTTGGTCATATACATATACTTTAAAGGATCAAAGATGCTTCTTTCTGCCTGTTACCCTCTATTCCCAAATAATCGATGGGTGCAGTCCATGATAAGTGATGCAAATAAATATGCCACACTTACAACCACACAGAAATACAAAGCAAAGACTTGCACCCTGAACCCCTTTGTGATATGATCTGTAGTTTGTCTGGCATATGTTTTGCCAGTGAAACTAAATAACCGAGTCGGCTTTGGTTGAGTTGAGGTCGAGTTATTTGGATCAGGTAACATTTATGCGTTCAAATCGCTTTACAGACGGCCTCTGCACGTTTCACGTTGCAAATTGTAGCATGCGGCAAAGTTGCGACTTGTGACTGGGGCAGCGCCAATCAAACTCCCGCTCCACCTCCACCTCATCGCACTTGAATTATGCATTTAAGCATGCATGTTGGCAAAGGCCACGCTTTGCGCTACATTTTTTGTTATACAGAAATTGACCTTGAATGATTGTAAATTGGTCAAGACTTTAGCTTTAGATACTATGAATAGTTTCTAGTTGTATGCTGGAATTCGGAATGAAAAGTTCTTCACTTTGAATTTGCTTAATAACTGCCCGAATCTCTAATCAAATCTCTATTTAGTAACCAAGTTAGTTAACAAAAATCTTATGTTTCACATGTTGCAAGTATCTCAACGTGCCACGCACGTTCGCTATCAACAACAACAATAAAAACCACCGCATACCCACCCACAACAACAACAAGATAAATGACATCAATTGACTTCATTAGCAGTAAATGTCAAATGCTCAACGCGTCGCAAACTTTGCCACACATACATATTATTGTGTGTTCTTCTTTAGTGAGCCTCATGTTAAATGTGCATTTTATAGCAGCAAAAACAACAACAACAACAACAACAAACACCCCCCGCAACACATTTAGCAACCCCTCGTTGAAGATTTGCCAAAAATGTTCAAATAGCGCAGTTTCTTAGAGGTTTTTCTTCTCGGAAGTGTTTGGGGGAACAGTTCCAAGGAACTGAAAAAATTTGCATACGCATTTTGCTTGCATCGTTTGGTAGTCAGTCGATGGTGGGGTAAGGATTGCCAAAGGGGGTTGAAGAGGGTTTGTCAAAGTGGCCGCAGTGACTCCATTACAACACACACCCAAATACACTTACAATGAAACCATCAAAATCCAATGAAATAAAATAAAATTCCAATAAAAACATTTTGGCAAAAGGCAAAATGCGGGCGAACTGTAAAGACAGGGACAGCAGGGAGAAGTGGGGATGGTTGATATGCGTTGAAAGTGTGCGAAAAACTGTCTGTGTGTGTGTGTGTGTGTGGGTGTGTGTGCAGCCAACCAAAAGCTGTGCACACACACCCAATACACACTCAACTGGTAACAGTCCTCTTTTTTTTTTTGGTTGGAAGGACAAACGTGTGCGTGGGATTTGCACATTTTTCGCAATGTCGCTCGGAAAACTCAGTGGAAAAACAGTTTTTCTTTTGTGTGATGCTCGGTTTTGTTCTGTTTGCTGTTTGGTGTTGGCTTTGAACCTTGTTAGTGGTTTCTGCCAATGCGAATTGCTAAACTGTCAAATGCGTGAAATGTCAACATGTCAACTTGCTCGGTACACAAAGCGAATCAAGGAGGGCAGAAGGTGTTGACTGCGGGAAAGTGTGGGTAGAAGGTAAAGAATTCGACTTTTGATTGGTGGAAATGCAGAGAGATTTTCTCAGTATTTAAGCTAGTCAGATGGAAAGAGAGAAGGGTTTTAAGTCAGCAACAAGAAATAGTATAAATCAATTTATAATAAATTCTTAACATTTATTTTATTAACAACTTTAATTGATTATTAAATAATTCAGAATGCCACTTGCCAAAAATACTGCCACAATCAAAAGCCAGCTAATCCATTTGCTACGCCTTCGAATTCGACAATTATTGGATAATTATCACAACTTGAAGATCATGCCAAGTGCTCTGACAGCATCCGCATTTATTCAATATAAAAAACCCAATATTGTGTACTATTTTTTTTTTTTTGTTGAATTACTTAAGCCGCAAACTTGTTTACAATTCACCTACGCGTTGGTCATTGCTTGAGAACTACTATAAAAGCGTCAAGATAATTGGCTAAAAGCAACAGTCGCTGACAAACCAACAAACCCATTCAACATGCAAGTAAGTTGATTTTTATAAAGGTTTTTCCAGATTTTTGGTAACATTCTTGATTCTATTCTTTTGGTACAGTTCTTCATTATCTGCTTGGCTCTCTGTGTGGCTGTGGCTCAGGCTGGTTACTTGGCTACCGCACCTGTTGCCACCTATGCTGCAGCTGCTCCAGTTGCCACCTACTCTGCCGGATACACTCCTTATGCTTCAACCTACGGTGCTGCTGTGCCTTATGCTGCCTATACCAGAACAGCTCCTTTCACCACCTATGCTGCTGCTGCTGCTCCGGTTGCAACCTACTCAGCTGCTGTTCCAACTGCCTACTCGGCCTATTCAGCTCCAGCCTACACCTATGCCGCCTCTCGCTTTGCAGCTCCCGTCTCCACATATGCTGCTCCAGCCATTGTCAGCCCCTTCTTTCACAAGAAGTAAATGATTGATGACCGTAAAATGTGGTGTGAATTACCTATTCTTATAACTCGTTTGACCAACAAATAAAAATTGTAACTCTTGCATTAAAAATGCTTTGTTTTCATTACAATAATGCTTCATTTGATAGAAGTTGCTTTAAAAATTTCCAAAATGCAAATCATTTCCTTAACATATTACTTTATTATTACAAAATCATTACATTAAGAACGAATTAATTTCCGAATCGAATTTTACTCCAAGAAGTAACCAAACGCCATTTGTCTGTCTGTTCATTGCTTGGCATTAAATTTCACAAGATCATAAACAATAGAGTTCCAATATTGAGAGTAAGTTCTGTCCTGTGTTCGAATGCTTCGAGTTACAAGTTTCGTAGCGCGCGTGGGCGTTAAATGACCAATCACACGGATTAATTGCCTGGCGATAAGAAGTGCAGCAGCCGTAGCAGCTCCCAGCACTCAAATAGGTGCTGGTGGTGGTCGGCCTCGTCTGCTCTCAAGCTGGCGAGCTGGCAAAACGCGCGTGCTCAAATAAATCATTTCTAAGACACGGTGCAGGCAGCCAGAGGGTCTTGAGACAAGGGGGTTAAACTCAGACAGGCAGACTGGCAGGCAGTCCAATCCATGGCGATCTCATTTCAAGTGCAAAAGTGCCGCAAGTGGCAAGCAGCCCAAAAAAAAAAATATAAGAGGTGACTGCCACAACACAACAATTGTGGGTGTAACGAATTCGCCGTCAAATCGTAAACAAATCGCAACAACGAACAGCTAACAGGATCAGAGTCAGAACCAAAAGCGACTCGTATGTGGCAGAGGGAGGGACGTTTGGCAGGAATCAGTGGCAACAACAGCGATCGCTTCTCACACAACCAAAAGTTGCCAAAGTGAAAGCCACTTAACTGCCAATTGAAGAGACCAAAAGAGAGAGAGATAGGAAGGGAGGGTTGGTGTAGAAAAGGTGATGGGGTTGCCAAAGGATTACAATTTAGACACCGGAAAACAATGAAATTGACAGCGCTTAAGCTTTGGGCGATCATCTGCTCAGCCATTTAGTGGATATTTGTTGAGAATTCTTTTTCTTATTGTTGTTTTTGGGCTATCAATCTTGAAATGGTTGAATAGGGTTGTCAGGTTGTTTGAGTGAATTGTGAGAACTCAAAGATCTTGACTTGAAGTAAAATCCTCAAAGACTTCTCAGATAATATTTTTTGAGTCATAGTCTTTCGGTTAACCCTTTGTCAAACATGGCAACCCTGCTCTCAACTCTGCTCAGTCAACATATTCAGGAAGCATGCCTAACAAACAATGTGAGTGAGGCAACAAAAACAGCAACAACAACAA
Organism: Scaptomyza polygonia; assembly: GCA_035044585.1. Taxonomy (NCBI): domain Eukaryota; kingdom Metazoa; phylum Arthropoda; class Insecta; order Diptera; family Drosophilidae; genus Scaptomyza; species Scaptomyza polygonia. Next base: position 169,446 of record JAWNNU010001679.1, read on the forward strand.
CGAGAATCACTTGCAAAGTGTTGACCAAAAATGCCGCACGAGCACCGTTCAATTGCATTTAAGAAGCCAAATGACCTCCGGGCGCCCCCACTCCATGTATTCTCCTACCCGCGCACTACTCACCCACATCATCAAGCTCACTTATTCACAACTCAATGCCTGTTTAGAGACAGACAGAGTTTGGGGGCCAAGCCAAGCCAACCAACAACAAAGAGTCTCTGGTCAAAACGCAACTAACAAGGCTTTCTGCAACTGCTGCCTACGATCTCAAAGCTGCTTCTACACCAAACCCACTCTTAAGAGCTCTCTATGCCGTGTATGTGCTTATAACGCATACAAATATTATTATATTTAAGGCGAGAGTCTCATTTCGTGCCAGGCATCGATTCAATGCACCACCACCACCAACAACATCGGATACCATCATTTGTTTGGTAGTTTGAACGGCAACTGCGCACGCGCAACTTCTCTTTTGGTTTGAGTTTAGGTTTGGGGATGTGGATGTGGATGTGAAATTACTTGTTACTTAAATTACAGGCTTAGTCGAATATAGGCAACAGCTGCGTAGTTGCTAGCATAACCATGTTTGTCTATTGTCTACTTTGTAGGTAAGTGTTATTGGCAAAATTCGTTAAATTGCACGAGAGATTCATTGAGATAATGCTGACCGCATTTTGTTCCATGTGATCTAATGTTGACGGCTTGTCAGTATTAAAGACAAACTTAGCGCGTGTTCTTACGTAACAGGTTTTTCAGGAAATATACCTTAAGTGTATTCCCTCAATGCAGAAACTTTCTATACAATTTGTTCCCTCTAATGCAATTTGTTTTTAAGGTAAACAAATACTTTTCTCAAGATACTTTCAAGTCTAGGAACATATTTCGAACACCTTACCAAGGAAAATCCATTTGTCCCAACTTCAACCATCTCACCCTACACAATTTTGACATGCCATAAAAAAATAAAACAAGATACAGTGGAACCAGTACATAGTTTCAATAGTCAAACGCAAAATTGAAAACAAAGAAAAGATGGTATACAAAACCTTATAAGCATAAAAAAGCGAATTGAAAAATCCTTCACCTTCGTTTAAACAAATGACGCCCCGAGAGACCAAATGCGACAGAGAGAGACATTATTTCCACAACGGTCTGCACACGAACAGCACCAACACAAACAACAATGGATAAGAAACGTCCCGGATATGTGCCAGGGGAAGCTGAGAAAGCGGCAAGAAAAGGGGGACCAGAAAAAAAAAAAAATCATTTTTACATGTGACTTGAAGGAATGGTTGAGCGGGGCTCGGGTCGAGGGCGCGAATGAATGCGTGTGGAGGGATGATTATTAAATGGGTGGCATGTTTAACTATAAAACGCACGCGACTAGGGTGGGTGGGTGCAAATGAACAGGACAGCAGGCAGGAACAAGATTTGCATGGGCGACGAGTATGGAGCTACCAGACAGGGGGATAGCGCTTGTACTTGTGTGCGATTCAATGGATGGACGCCAAGTAGGCTTTCTAAAAGTGGGGGTTGGGTGTTGGAGTTGGCTATTGGTGTGACAAGCAGATGCTGGGAAGGAAAAGAAGGCAGCTTCTTACCTAAGTGAGGCACTCGAAACCGCCTTAAAGCGTGTGTACTCTACATCAAGGACAAGAATCAGAAGAAGAGGGAGCAAGGAAGAAGGGGCAAACAGCAGTAGCAGAAGGCACTGAATTATGCAAAAGATTTACGCGCACGAAAACTTTTTTTTCTGGGACTCTTTCCTGTGGGGCGTTCTTTCGTTGGCCGTCACATTGTATAAACTTTCAAGCCGGACGCCAAAACGCATTTGACAGTCATACACTGAAGTTAACCCACAGACCGAGGGAGACTGAGTGAGAGAGCGAGAGTTTTTGTATATGCTTTGCCCACTGTGCGACAGTTGGCATAGACATAGTAGATGCTGAGGCTGAGCTGTTGTCAGAAACAAAACACACGCAAAATTTGTTGAAGAAGCCAAACAAAGCTCACAGGATTACATAGAAAAGTGCTCAGGCTCAGGTCCGTTGGCCAAAGTGGCGAATTTATTTCAAAGAAAGCTTAGGGAATGAGAGGCAGTTAATCATTTTTGAGAAAAGAGAATTTGTAGAAAATATATATCTTTGTGGATTTTTGAGTACAAGCATAAGCAATAAAATATAAAGAGTTGTCTATATAACAATCCATCTTTCATTTAACGAATTTCAGGGAAAATTTGTTAAATAGATGGAATTTTTGATTAAACTGAACAGACATCTTCGTTAAACGTAAGTTCGTTGTAAGAAAGTTAGATTTTTTTTTTTGTATTTTTACTATGGACTAACAACATTACAAAGTTTTTTAATTTGTTAGGACAAATTGTTGTCTAGTTGTTTTCTTCAAATTCTCATTTTAGCTAACCTTTTCCCATATCAATAATCGTTTAGTTTTCGCGGAATGATCAGAAGAAGCAGCAGCAGCAAAATAATCACTCAATTGAAAGGCAATATGGCGCCAAGCGGTCAAATGGCAATAAAAATCAATATTGAACTCCAACTGCAATCCCAACAACTGCAGTCCCGAGACTCGACACAACGTTCAAGATCCCAAGCCAGATTCGTGAACTCAAATACGTAGCAAATAAATCGCATGCGATAGAAATGAGCATTGAATTCTATTAAAAGGCTGCTGAATATGCAAAAAAAGAAGTACTATATATACAAGAAAAACTTCTTTGATCCAAGCCGCATGCAGGCAGCAGAGAAGAGAGTCCAGCTGAAGGTAGACAGACAGACAGACAGACAGACAGACTGGACAGGAAGGCAGGTAGAAACCGCAGGCATCTTTTGGTAGGGGCGCAAAATCGTTGAAATATTTCAATTAACTTAAAGTGCGCCGCCGCCGTTGAAGCGCAACACAAGGATGAGCTGTAGATGGAATTGGAGTCATTCAAAGAGAGAAGAGAGTTGGGGCTTGCGGAGGCAACTTGGCAACTTGGCGGCTCTGGCGTCGGGACAATAAACAATGTTTTGACAAATCGCTGAAAATTGAGTGCGCAAAATTATTATTTTCAATTTAAAAAATCAAAAACCATAGGAGAACAAGATACCGAGAACGTGGAGAGTAGGTGAATCTAGCCGACAGTGTTTCGAGTTTCGAGTCGTGTGTAGGACGATATATGAGTATTAAATTTGCCGGCTGTCTCATGTTTGGCTCATGGGTTGTGTGCCTGCCTGCCTCACGGGTTGCTAATGATTGCAAATTAAGAATTTAATATCAGCGCATGCAGTGTGAGTTGTTCTTGTTGTTGTTCTTCATGTGGTTATAAATTAAGTTGAAAATTGCTTTGGCTTTGACCACTTGGCCATTATACTAAATCAGCTTGAATGGATTCGACTATGCCGAAGAGTTGTAATCATTAACAAGTGCGCTTATGTCCTGACCTTTGGAATAGTTTCACGCCTAGCCCGAAGGAACTGATTGTTTTTTTTTCTTCGTTGTTTTGTTATCTTTTTTTCGCTGGTGGCCGCCCACTTCAATCAAATTTTTTGATTGGATTGTTTCGGAAGCAAGTCGTCATTAAATCAAATATCATAATTATATAAACAGCTAACGTGCGGGAGAAAGGTCTCGCTCTCTTTCTATCTATTTATCTATCTATCTATCTATATATATATATTTTTTGATTAAAATCTTTGTTCCACTAGCGTCGCCTAGAGACCAAATCAAATTGCAAAATGGCTGTAGAAAACCAGGAAGCTGGGATGCTAACAATGTTCACACATTCACTCTGAAGGCAACAGCTAACTAGATGGATCGATGGATGGACAGAAGTGCCAGCAAATCAGTGGGTAAACTGAACGTTAACGTTAAACTGATTATGGGTATTAGAGCCTATAAGAAAGCAGAGCAGAGCAGAGCAGAGCCTCACTCAACTCTACGCATTCACCTCCTCCTCCTTTTACTGGCAGCTTCAGTGATCCGTGGCGTGAACTATTGAAGTGTAAGAGAGTACATATTATGCTGACTGATTATAATCAGGAGTCGTCAGTTAACGGGAAAGAAGCAAGAAATAAATACCGTTGGCCAAACAATACTACCACCAAGCAAAATGAGAAACTCAAGTGCAGCAGCTCATTAGCTGAGTAAAGCTTAAAAAGAAAGTGCCTGGGCATCCGAAGAAAATCAATAAAATTAAAGGAACACGAAAAACGAAGAGAAACACCAAAAAATAAAAAATCCAACTCTAAAAGAAGTTGCTCTCTCACACACACACAAGAGAAAAAGACTGAGAACATGCTAATGAGTGGAATGAACTCAGAGCAAAAAAAAAAAAAAACCCCAAGAAAAAGTCTGAAACGACGCCATCGTCGTCAACTTTGTTGGTCCGTGTAATGAGCAAGAAATGGGCAAACTCAAACTCAGCTTGCAGCACATCTTAAAATTAGTTGAGAATAAAATAAAAAAAAATTCAACAATTTGAGGGGTTGAAACTGTTAAAGAGAGTTTGTAAGAAAAAACAAAGTTAGTTTGCGTTTTTCCAGAAAAAGAAAATTCATGATTAACTAACATTAACAACCAGTTAATAATGAATAATTACGAAACGAAAAGTAGCTGAGAAAAGTTTTCAGATAATATGTAAAGAAAGTATTTTATCTATCAACTTGAGAACACTTTCAACAATAATCATCTTCCTCGATGTGTTCTACACGTTATCTTTTATTGATATGGAAAACTTCTTAAAAATTCTATTGTATATTTGTTTTATTATTGTAGACACGTTTCTCCAACAACAATAGGGCTCTCAATTCTTTCATGTTACCACACAACCAATTGTGTGTGTATGTGTGCGTGTGTAGACTTTCAGCTAGATGTTAATTGTGAATATGCAAATGGCAATGAAGCAATGTCGCATAGAATACTCTCAGCTCTTTGTTCTCAGTTCTCTATTCTCTATTCTTTGTTCGTATTTAAAAACAAAATCAAAAGTGCGTGCGGCTGCTGTTCATGTGTGTATCTGTGAGTACACCAAACCATTTGAATGTTTGTATGTATGTATTGTATATACACCAAAAAGGACATTGCGTCCCTTATGCCACAAGGCATAAGTTTGTGTACAAAAAAAGCCAGAAAAAATTACGGGCTGTAATTATGCAAATTAGTTTTCGAGACTCTGCGACGCACAATTGTGTATGTGTGTGTGTGTGTGTGCGAGAGTGTGTGGCAGGACAAACAAATTTCTGTATTTACTGTATCGACATGAAAATCTTCGAACAAGAAAAATATATGTATGTTTGTATGTGTATTTTGCATATAGCGATTACAACACGCACACTCATTAATTTTCATCAATGAGCCGAGCCGAACGAAAGCCTGAGCCTGAGCCTGAGCCTTGTGGCTTACAGTTAAATTTTGAGGCGAATGTGAAAATTTTTGCATATACGTTGCGTTGTATTTGCCGCATCCTGTGGCAGCCAATGACAGCGCCAGAGACCTCTCGAATGGCTTTCGCATCATTAATTTTTAGAGCTTAGCCAGATGACAAGCCCAACACGCACACACACAGAAAAGAGATGAGCCTCGGAAGACGGGAAAAGTCCTGGCACCTCTCTTTCTCCTTTTCGATGGCCCAGGACGAGTGTCCGCTTGACGCTTCACTGGCAAATCCAATAAAAAATCAGCAGAGCGCAGCGCAACGACAACAAACAAGAGCTGGAGCAGGATCAAGGGGCGTGTGTGTGTGTGTGTGTGTGTGTCAAGACAACAGCAACTACACAAAAATCATTAAATTTAACCAACGCAAAGAAAGGGACTGTGTCCCGTGGGCAGGACAGCGACACAACTCCTTAAGCCGCTCGCTTCGTTCGTTCGTCAACCATTCCACATCCAAACATCAAATGCGGCAAATGGAAGACAGACAGCGCAAGACTCGCGAGTGTTGGAAATATTTATGATATTCAAGGATTTTGTAGATGACGTTTAGCCAGCAAAAAAACAAAAAACCAAACAACAATTCAAGAGAAACTTGGAATGAAACAAAAAAAAAGGAAAACCAAACAGCAAAGAGGAAAAAAGCTAAAAGCGGCTTTCGCAAGATTTTCGTCAAATGTTAAAAATCATTAATATTCATCGCATTTTGCAGTTAGAACAAACGCAAACGCGCAACAACAACAAAAAGAAAGACAAATTTAATGCATATGCAAAAAACGAAAATAATAGAAAGGGAAAAGGGAAGAATAAATGAAAGAATGCCAGGGAAATTCAACGCAAATCCACGAATATTCAGGTTTAAGGCTAAGGAGATTTTTTGATTGAAATTAAGAAAATATAATAGCATAAATATATTAACACAACAATATTTATTGCACCCAATTTGTTCTCACTAATTTCACTGCCATTTTTTTTCTTAACAGAAGTCCTTATTGAATAATAAGTTAATGCCAAAATACATATAATTAAGTATGTATACTATTAATTATAATTACGCGCACATTACAAACCGAGAAAAAGTCAAACAAATTAAACAATTTTTCTAGCTTACACTTGGTTTTTTTTCGAGTCAACTCTAACTCTTAAATAGTTTGGTTCATATAAAGTAGAACTTATATGTTATAGGCATAATGGAGTCCATAACAAAAATCACGCATTTCCGTCACGTATGCCACTTCCGGTCAAGCTCATGTCAAACATCAGCATGTGTTTCCCGCTACCGCACCCACTCTCTCTCTCTCTTTCACTTTTTGGTTAAAATGTTGGAATCATTTGCTTAGAAAATGACTTTTTAATATGCGACACACTTTTTGGCGCTGCGAGTTTGCTTGTGCCTAATTTGAATATTTATCAGAGTCGAAAAAAAAAACAGAAAACGCATGAGAGTCCTTGAGGACTTTTCAAAGTGCGGAAGTGCGTAGTGGTCATTAGTTCAGGCATTACATGTGCCGAACTGCCAAACACAATGGCGAGCACAAGCGTGCCACAACTTGTGGCAAGTGCTGGTCATTCTCGTTTCTGTTCACCACATATCCCTGCAGGTCATGTAGCTTGCGACTAGCGCTAATTACCCCAAAAAGTTTTCTCAAATATTTTTTTTTATTCTTTTATAGTGTAAGCTTAACTTAACAATTCTCTTGTTGATTTGCATAAATTACGCATTGCTTGCTTTGTTTGTTTATTTTTTTGTTAGGAGAAATTAATGAAATTCGGGCAGGACGTGGCAGGTGAAGGACGTAGCTCAAGTGAGCCTCATAATTACATACCAAATGACTTTCTGATGGCTAACGGAAACGCAGCTACAAATCGTATCAAAAATTATTTTCTAGTTCTTACACTTAATCGAAAATACTTTTCCTTTCACTCTTCACACCCCAACAGCTTTGTTGCATTGTTATGCAAATGTGCAACATCTGCAATTGAACAACAAAAAAGAAAATGCGCAATAAGTATTTGCATTCAATCTATTCGGCGGTTATTGTTTTATTTTTTATGAATGCATGCGGTTTTGGGTCGATGTGTGCACACATCAGGACAACATCTAGACAACCGACGGCAACACCCAGAACAACAACAATAAGCTGTATGGCAAACAATGCGAATTCTTATTCAGATGCAGATTCCAAAATCGGTTTTCGCATCGTTTCCACTTGTCAATCTCATCCCTCATCTCTTTCTCCTGCCTTTTCGTTTCGAGGATGTTTTGCAAAAAGTGCACCCTTGTTGTGGCAAAAAAAAAGTGCAATGAGGCCTCAACGAGCCAACAATTGCGTTAGGATAATGCATAAGCATTTTATTAATGGTTTGTTTGTCCTTTCGCAAAAAAAGGGGGTTGCGATTTCGCAAATTGGCAAAAGGACATGCAAAGCTCCATACCAGTAGAAGATGTGTGGGAATTTTGCTAGAAATTCCGTTACATTTGCATGACAAGGGTTATTTCGAAGATATGTGAAAGAGTTGAGTTGAAACGAATTTTTGATTGATGGAAAGTTTTAGGTCTTAACTCACCGAAGACTATTTTATAATCTTGCTAATTTTGTACAAGGCCAATTGAAGTTTAATGACTCTCGTTAAACACACAAGCCCATAAAAATACAAAACGCCAAAACTATCAATTACTTACATTGCTAATTGTTCAAAATAACTGGTATAATAAAAAAAAATGAATTCCCCCTTTTCAAAGGACTTGCTAATTTATGCACTGCCCAAAGCGAAAAGTCAAATCAAATAAAACTATAAACAAATATAAAGCAAACAAACCACTTCAGAAGTCAGCGGGTGAGCTATTAAAAACCAGTTGACCCCAAACTGACCAATCGGGCTGGTCACTCCTTTAGTCCTTTCCCTTCATCGTGCTGGTCAGTCAAACAAGGGTGGAAATAGGCGGACAAGCCACCAAATAGACTGACTGGACATAGGTGGCCATAAAAATCGCATTATCATATTAAATTTGTATAATGAGCAGGGGTCAACTCACTTACCTGATATGCATATGGAAGTGTGACCAGGCAATTGTGGTAGGGGAGAACTTTTGTTTGTTTATGCCTGTTAAATGACCGCTGGTCAGTCAGAGAGAAGAAAACCGGTTCAATTATAGCATACTAATAAGGTTTAGCTCTTTGTGAAAATGAGGCGTGAAGATTTTTGTTAATGACTTGTTTGATAAGCCGATTTTTAGATGAGATGGTCACACTGATTCAACTCAGTCAGAAAATTTTTAATAGAAACTCCAACTTCCAACTTTTGCATCTATTGAACATCGGGTAGTTTGAGTGGGTGGGGACAAAGGACACATCTGATGGCGACAGGGGACACATTATTTTAATTTCACCGAACGAAACATTGAGTTGCTTTTTATTTCGAAAAATACCCCAAAAAGCAAACGAAATTTCGGCTCGAAGGGTGGCAAACGACAAAAACCCAAAATAAAAATTGAAAATCGTGAAAAATGGGCGAACAAGAAGAAGAAGAAGACGACGAACATTAAATGAGTCTAAATAATTTATGCCAAACGCAAAGTGTGAGCGCCACCAGTGCGTGTCAAGGGTTGGGGTAGGGGGCTGTGGTGGGTGAGTAGCTCTGTGCGACATGTGCGTGCGTTAAATCTGCTCGTTTCTAATTTTTTTAAAAACATTTTTTTTTTTCGTTTCTTTTCTCATTTTAGCCAGACAATATCTGGGCATTTTCTACCCAAAACACAAACATCAACCCCTGCGGCAAGTGTAATATTCGAATGTTAAATCCCCAAACTCCGCATAACTTTTTTTTACAGTTTTAAGCATACTACGCACTGAATATGTGTGTGTTTGTATGTGTGCGTGCATGGCCCAGACATTAATATTTGTTCTCATTTTGGTCCTTGGCAACGCGCCCTTAATGCATTTTTTAATGCGCTCAACAAGGACCTCGAACAAGAGTGTGTGTGATTGTGGTGATGTGTGTTTGGTTGTGTGTGTGTGTGTGTGTATTTGCTCATTAAGCAAAAACAAAGTTAAGCAAAAGTTTTTTAACATCTTCAGACATTTTTTTGGGTTTCCGCTTTACGTTTGTTTGTATTTCTTCTGCTTTTTTTCGCTTCCTGTTAAGGACTTTTCCATGGACTTTCACATTTTTTTTTTTGTTCCTACTTCGTATCTTTTGCATGTGCGGCCATTGTTTTCTAATTGGAATACAGGGTGTTGCAGGTTGTAATACAAATTGTAGAAAACTATTTATTGAAAATTTAACTATAAATTTGATTAGTTAAACTTTTTGTTTTCTAAGTTTTTAGTAGATTTTCCTTTAGTTCTTTTCTGGATCACCCTGTTTTTTCATTTGCCCACTGCCCAGTGAGCTGAACCTTGCACACTGTGGCTCTGGTCCCTCATTAATTTTTACTTATCTTGACGTCACACAATTTTTATACTTTCTGGCACTTGTTTATCTACGTGCTCACTTGTAGTTCTTCTTTATATGTATGTATATATGTATGTATCGTGTCGTACTGTGATTCTGTGCTTGGTTGGATGGCACATTTTTGGGACACTGTGGGTTGCTTATTGTCTTGAGATAAGCAAAAGTATAATTTTAAGCACAAATGTGAAGGTGGACGACGAGCCGAATACTTTTTTTCTGATCAACTAAAGTCTTTAATAAGCTTAACCCGCGCTTAAAGATGAGTATTTCACCTAATTCCAACAGAAATTAAAAAGGACTAACCAAAATGTTTTTCCCCCTTGAATGTAACAGCCCCCCGCTGTACCACGCTGCGGTTACTCGGCTTACTACCAACCGACAAGTAAACCACAGTAGAACTCAGCTTTTATTTCAGTACATTTTTATAATAATTTTCATAATCCTAATAACAGTTATGAGCCAGCGATGCCAACGACGCCATCTTGAAAATCAAAGTTAACGGTTAAAGTGGCCAAGCCGCCGCAGCCTCATCCTCAGCTGACGCCGTCGCCGAAAGTCAACCGATGTAAAAAAGTAGCAGCAGAAAATTCGCAGTATTTTATTCGCGGCCAGTAATTACGCATCCGAGTAGAAAAAGTTTATCTCTTGTCGAAAAATTGAAAAATTTTCATTTCATAAAATGAGATTAAAAACGCAAGAGACTTACGTAGAGGGGCGGGAGGTGGTGGTTGTTAGTGCTGCCGCAAAAGCAGTGCAAACCGCAGAGGCTTTCAATAGACGTCCGCCGAAAGCGAAGGGCTTAAATTTTGCAAAAGTTTACTACCAAAATATTTTTAAGAAAATTACCAGAACATTCAAAGAAAGCGCTGCTGCGGTTGCGATGCGCGGGAAGGGGGTATGGAAGTAGTGGGGCCAAAACAACTGAACAACACAGCTCAAAAGCAAAAATAATAATGGCCGCCAAGGCAGCGAGTTCTTGTGAGGGGGTGTAGGGGTGGTGGCCCCCAAAGGGTTTTATGCATAGGAAGCTGTGGAAGCTTAGGCCCAAATGTTGTTCTTGTTGATGATGTTGTTGTTGTTGTTGATGATGATGATGGGACGAAAAAGCTAACGACGAAAGTCTGGCAACGCCGTGCTGTATAAGTGTGTATGTTTGTGTGTGTGTGTGTAGGGGGTTGGGGTGTACTTTGTTCCATACGCACTTTTCAACCCTTTTTTCGCGCTGGCGGGGAAAAATTGCGTAAAGTGCGAAATACGCGCTGCGTGGTGTCTTTTATATAGCAAGAACATATATACATATAAATGTATCTTATATACTGTTGCAAACTGTTACATTTTATGACACACACACACACACACACAGAGTGCGAGAGAGAGTGAGAGAGGAATCTATAGTGTCCCTGGCAATACGCAAAGGGTTGCCTTCTAGTCTCTAGTCTCGGGGATAGCGAAAAATGTTTCATTTTCATTTTGGCAGTTATTGGATTTCAAAATGAAATCCATTCTGATGGCAAACGAAGCTTTGATATATGGGATACACGTGGTTAAGGCGTGCGGTAGTTAAATAAATTAACAGCCTCAGGGATAACACAATAGATGAGAAAGAAGAAAGCGCAAAGGAAGCAAAAAGGGGTTTTTATTTTTATTTTTTTAATAAAATTGGCGTTTGAGGCATTTGTGGAAACTGTCACCCAGGGAGCCATCATCTAGTAGTAGGAATGAGCAACATTTACATGAATTAAATATTTCTATGCAACAATTTGTAATTAAGGTGAAAGTTGTCATTGAAGAAGAGCGCAGGGGGAGTTGAAGTCAGTGTAAATTGTATAATTCCAAAGAGCAACACATTTCTTAAAGTTAATTCCAAAGAGCAACACATTTCTTAAATTTAATTACTGTTTTACTTATATAACAAATAAGTTAAATAAAGTACATACCTGTACATACCGGATCCGAATCAGTAATCTGGAAATGGAAGAAAAATTTGATGATTCAAATGAGAGAGGAATAAATTATAAGAAAGTTTGTTTGCTTAAAAAAATTAGAAAATATTTTCTAACTAAAGTATTAAAAAAAAAAAAATCTATAAAAATTTGAAGTTAACATGATAACTTAATAGTTTTCCTTATTGTTTTTAGAGAACTATATGCGTTTGTTTTAAAATTTATGAGAGAAAAACAGGCAAACCTGGTTAGTGTGAATACTGGATATAGTGAACATTAGTATGAACATAATACATATTTTTTTAGAAAACAAAACCAAAAAAATTTTTTTAGTTTCTAGAAATTATACATTTATAAATAGTTTTTTTATACATTTTCATGGCAATGGTTTTTTTTAAGTATTTGATTAAACCCTACAAACTAAATGATTATGTAAACTATGTTATACTCATATATATAAATTTTTAGCACAATAAAAAAAACCTGGATTGTGAGAACAAACTGGATTGTGTAAACAAATTTTAAAACTTTGAATTTCTTCTTGTTACATTGCCGGTATATATATGGTACAATAAACTTTTCAGACATAAAAAAAAAATTCTTTTTAAATGTTTTAATTGAATTACTTGTTAAAAATATATTCGATTAACTTATTTTGTTAATATTCAAATTAAGTTTTCAAAAATTAAATGCTGCATTTCCGGCGGCACAACAAAAATTCTATCTACCATCTGCAAAACAGGCCAACATCAATACTCAAAGAAAAACAGCATCCCAATAATAAAAAAAATGTGTTTTGAATCTCTGGCAGCTGCGTTCATAAAATGCAACAAAAAGCAGCAGGAGCGAAGAGAGAGAGAGAGTGTTAGCGGGGTAGGGGTAAAAAGTATAAAAAGAAAATTTGCATATATGAAACCAATTGCTGAAGCAGCAGCAGGCAAAAAAGGATGCTGCACACTTCACATGACAGGCCGAATAGAAAAAAATAGAAGAAGAATCAAATAAATGAGAAATCATTTATGGAACAAAGGACGAAAGGTGGCAAATATTACGCAGGAATATGAAACGCTTTCATATGCAAATGCTGAGTGGCAACTCGGGAATTTACAATTGAAATCTAATGAAAAGCTGATTTTGATTTGGCACGTAGCCAAAGGTTGCCTACAAATGTACCACGCTTCACTGTACATAGTACTCGACGGGGCACAGAAGTGGAGCTCTTATATCGAGTAGAGTATCTTTTGCCCTCGCTTCCATCCAACCATTCTCCGTTCCTTTCGTTTTGAGCCTTGTAATCCCTTCTAAATGAAACGCTGCGTGTGCCAGGCAACAGCAGCAAAAACAAAATATTTAGTAGGATTTTTTTACTGTTGTTTTCCTTATTTTTTTTTTATGTGCGCATTAATTTTCTCTATGGAAAACACACACACAAAATGGCGTCTCCCAGCTCGCAACTCGAACTAATCCAATTTATTACAGCTCCATAACTTTTTCCTATTTGCTTAGACGCCCGCCCTTCACTTCCACCCGCCCCCCAACTCTAGCCACATACTCTAAATGCGTCTTATTAGATGAGTGTGTGTGTGTGTGTGTGTGTGTGTGTGGCATGTTTACCCTGTATGTGTGTGTGTGTGGCGAACTTTGACTCGGCGTCCGCTTTGCGCTTCAATTTCAAGCTTATATCTTCTGTCTTTTTATGATAAATTGCATTTAGCAACCACCGACGCCCAAATGCTGCCCACCACCGTCAATCCAACGGCTGTCACTGCCACCCTCAGTTAAACTGTCGAAGAGTGGGTTGGGTTAGATGGTTGGGGTTGCGTGTGTGTACGCACATGCGTTTGCTTCTCTGTTTATGCCACATTTTCTTCTAGTTTTTCCAAAGGATTCAACTAGCCTTACACACACTATCCTAGATATTCTATGCAATGCTTCACCCCTTGCAACAAATGCATTCAAAATGGCTGTGAGATATGGCTATTCATCAATATGTATTAGTTATAGCAAGGGCTAAAGCTTAAGTTGGCTGTACCAAAAAATTTTGAAAGTCTTATTTCATTTAAGGAAAAGAATTTCCTTTGACTTTTAACTTAAATCTTCAATTCATAGCAATTAAACAAATTTCCCCAGTGTATTTGATGCCAGACAGCCAGACGAATTTCATCTGAAATCATTTTCTTTTTAATCAAATCTTCGTGGACCAGAATACAGCTTGAACTAATTAAGTTAAATAAGTTTAAATTGTTGATTAATGCTGTTCTTAGGCTAAATGTATATTTTATTTTAAAAATTAGAGCTTAGCTCAGCTTAGAAAACTGTTCTTTTGTTTGTTTATCGTTATGTGCTTATGAAAAGCTTATAAGTGACTGCAGCCAAAAGTCAATATGCACAAAATGCTTTAACTGGCTTTTAGCACACAGAGAGCTCAGCTGCCTCAACCCCCCTGTCCCTGTCTAACCAACAAGTGACAAACAAATTGGATGAAAATTTGTTTGCATTTTATCCGCAGCCAGCAGCACTGCAGTAATAATCTTACTCACAGTTTCGCAAAAGAGGCGTTTATAGATTTTTGCAGCATTATAAAAGTAAAATATTTGTTTGGAGCGCGATAAAAAAACGATGACATTATGGATGTCTATATGTGACGAAGCACCAGCAGTTCTGCAGCCATTCGCCTTTAAGAATGGGAGGGCAGAAAGAAGTTGATTTTCAAGCTGATTTCCCGCTGACAAATATCGCGTGTTTGTGCTGATCCTACGGAGCGTAAAGTGCAGCAGTTTCGCTATACCAAAACTGTCTGTGAAAACAATGAAAAATTCATGCAAATGAAAAATAAATGCACACAAGCCAAAGGATAATGCCTGAAACGGCCAGCAGCAGCAGCCAGGAGCCAGGAGCCAGGAGTCGTTAGAAGCGCCACAAAATAGAAACACATTTCATGCAGTCCTTGGGTGCTTTTGGTCGTTTTCTTTTTTTTTATATCCTTTTGTCTGTGCACAACGAAATTTCAATAAATTATGCAAAATTGTTCGTGGTTTTCGCGCTTTTCCTTTGGCCACGTTTTCCATGCTGTTTTATTCAAATTTGCGTGCATTTTTTATTTGCTAAATAAACAAAATTTTGAGCACAGCAAACAAAATTTATTTCTTTTTCTGCTCTCATTTCGCGTTCTCTGTCGTAAGCACAAAATACACAAAAAATAGTATATCAACCCTTGCCTAGAACTTCTTGCTATACAGCATCCGATCGAAAAAAAGAAGGTTTTTTAACAAACCGAACCCCTACTGAAAAGGATCACATGTCTTTGTCTATCGATCGTGTCGCTTCAGGTAAACGATATATGCAAATAAGTTTGATTAAATATTTAAATGAGCGACAACCCGCGGGTTCAACGGGTTCAACTTCTTATTTCTATAAAAAAACAAAAGGGTGCACCGCCAACGAGAACGACAGCTGCATTTTCAGTTAGCGTATTTGTAGAACGCGGCTTAAAATCCAACTCTTAGTTCACCTTTTGAACTCACAGCGAACAGACACAAATTGCTCAATCGAGTTGGTTCATAGAAACACAAGAGAAAAGGAATTAAGTCTACATTCTGATAATAACTTATGAGTGCTTAAGTGTTTAGTTTACAGTTTAGCGATAACTTTTTGCGTTTGTTCACAACAAATTCGAAAAGTTTTTGATTTGCCCTTCACTTTGTTAGCAAGTGGAAATAATTTTTGTTCGGCTTCTGTGGCAACATTCAACATCCAACGAGCGCAACTAGCAACGGCAATTTGTAGCCCATGTAAGACTTTCCAAAAGGCTCTCTATACAATTAGGTTTGCAAGCCATTTACTGCAATGCGTACTAGCCGGGCTGAACGGCTAACAACAACAACGCCAACAACAACAACTGGCCACATGTACAATTTTCAATTTTTCACTGTTAGACACAGATAACTGTGATTGCGGGGATCGCAGCGTCATAACTAGATAGAAATTACCAAGACCAAGCAAAATGGCACGAGCTGTGCCTCACAAAGTGCCATATGCTTAAGAGAGAGAGATCTCAAAAGATCTAGCGATCTAGAGATCTTCTTGAGCAGCAGCAGCAGCAGCAGCAGCCACAGTACAAATGATTATGTTTATACTATTAAAGAAATTTACTAAAAAAAATGACGCCCAACGCCAAAACAAGATGATCCTACTCAATGGAAACGGTTGCTTTGGCTGCTGCTGCTGCTGAAAAACGATCGCTGATCTGAAGGCAACGATCATTCGAACTAGCATCTCGTCAAAGTCAACCGCTTTAGCTGCGGGTTAAGCAGCCTGCTGTCTACTTAAGCGTAATCTTGTAGTAAGGCACACTGCAAGAGATACCCAAGCACCCGATCACCCGATGACGATCATTCGTTAAGCTTTATCACAACATATTTTTTTTTCTTTGTGGTCAAGTGCAGTTACACTCTGAGAAAAGCATTGAAAACCGATACAAGCTGCTACAAGTTGCGAGTGCAACAAGTTTTTTCTTTTTTCATTTTTGCAAGTGTCTCAGACTCGGTTTGGAGTCAAGTTGCCTTTGGTTGGTAGCTAAAGGTGAGAGATTTGTAAATAATGTGGCAAAGCTGTGGTTGCCCTACGGGGGCCAAACAGCTGGTGCCCCATGTGTGCTGCCGCTTCGTTCAGCTCCGATAGAAGATCGTTAATCGAAATCGCACTTTGTCTCTCTCTCTCTCGGTCTTTCTCTTTCTCTGTGCAACTCTATTAAATCCCGCCGCTGATTTGGTGATAACGATCGTAATCGTAGCGGTACTCTAGGTGCATGCAACACATGTTGCACTTAACCCCTTTCGTCCCCCACCTTGCCCACTTACGTGTGCACCATACCATACCATATTATTTTGCCTAATTTAGAAAATAGGTTTTCTCTACTCGAAATTAGTATGATTCTGTTGTTGAATGCATTTATCGTCAGGTTGTTGTTGTACGGCTTGTTAAGGCCTGATACGAAATTGTCTGATCGCTTGCTTGGCCAACATGTGTTTTGGCCCCTATATGGTTATTATAGTTAAGTTTTTAGCACTTGAAATTTGTTGTTTCCGCATAGCTGGATGAAAATGAATAGCAAACCGAATGAAAGTCTTGTTGCCATCGCTAAGCAGACGAAATTTATTAAATCCATACTCATAAATATGCATGTGGCACTCGAGTCAATGGGGAAGCTCTTTTAATTACGGCCAGCTGGAATGGGGGAGTTTGACAAAATGGAATCAAATATAACGGAAAATACATATTCATTCAAGGAACATTGCTAAGTAGACAGACGGCAGGAACAACAAAATGAAAGGCCTAAGACTAATTTTTTTTTTTATTAAGTGGCATAAATATGCATGAGAAAAGCCCTTAAAATAAAAATCCAAAAAGGAATTTCACTGCAGTAGCTAACCCCGCATAAAGAAAGTTGTTTGCTTAGTTGCCGTGTGTTTGGCACAAAAAAAAAAGCTATTTAATCGGACGTAAAACCGGAAAAAGGTTTACAATTAACAACAGGAATGGAAAAAAACATTGTCTGTCTGCTTTTTGGATGGCATTTTCATGTATTTGTTGGCTTTGCGGTTCATTGATTAAAATCAAACTGTTTATTAGCGCCACCCCTGCATAAGGGTTAACCCACAAAACAGCCCCTACCAAAAAAAAAAAAAAAACGAATGGAATCCTTGTCTGCTGCGTGTATTTGTTTAATTGAGTTTTTTTTTCGTTTTGTTTTGTTTTGTCTCTTGTTTCCTTACTTTCTTTTTTGTATTTTTGGTATTTTTGTGGTTAATATTTGCATTGTTCGTTTGTCATTCTCATTAGTGCATAAATATCCATTTCTTAGAGGGTTGCATAAGCCAAACAACGACAAAAACTTCATACCTATCAATCGTCATATAGTATATCAATTCATTGATCCAAACAACAAAAAATATCTATCTATCCATTTATCGTTGCGGCAGAGTTGTTTTGTTAGCCAAACGCAAAATGATTTTAATTTTAGATTAGTTCACGAATAATAAATTTCAAATGCAAATACCAAAAAAGAATAAATACAAATAAAACCCGGGAATCTAACATCCCCAACTCCACGTCATAATACTTACTACTACATACATTCATTTGGCATTTGCCATCACATATCATCGTCAAACTCAACGTCATAATATTGACAGGCAGAGAGAAAAAGAACTCATAAGGTCTCTATTTGCTGGTGAATTCGGTTTAATATTTGGCTTGCATGGTTCTGCTTACTTAATTTAAAAGACACCCAACGATTATTGGTTTCAAATTGCTTAGAACACGCGAATTTTTTTGGCATTTCTCAGCAGGATGTTTTTTTGTTTTTTTTTTTATTGCCCTATTTCATTTTTTTATTTCCTTTGTTATACGCTTCAGTAAATAGGTAGGCGTTGATCCGATCAAACGTTTCTGCATTTTTTTATTTTGTCGATTGACTTCGTTCGTTCTGTACTTGGTGAAAAATGAATGAATTACTTTTTGTAGGAAAAAAAAAAAAAAACAAATGCATTCCCATTTAGATTTAGAATCAATCTAGAGGTCAAAACTTAACTAAGCTTTGACAAAGTTTTATTCCCTGCACTGCACGACCTTTCAACCCGAGCCAAAGTGAATTTGGTTGGCAAACTAGTAAAGCTGTTGATAGCCATGTTCATATGTCTGCATTTAACAAGCCTTTCAATATAATTCAATGTCGTTCAAAAACCAAATCCATTAATCTTTCCAAATAGCATCGTCCTTACTTCTCAGTTTTTCCCCCCATCTATCGGTCACATGCAATTTTGTGCTACTTGTTGATGCTACGATGCTGCTGTTGCTGCTGTTGCTGCTGTTGCCTTTGTGGCAGCAAACCTTTCACAAAGGAGCCATAAAGCAACACCTTTTGCTGACCAACAACAACAGCAATAACAACTTGGTATCTTTTTACCTTTTATGATGCGATTTGCATAGCGTTTAGATTGCCCCATCGCTTCGCTTCACGGCGCATATTAATATTTAAGTCGCCATCCTTTTATGCCATGTTTGGTTTCACATCTCTACGTCTGTCCGTCTGTCTGTCTGTCCGTCTGTCCCTTTATCTTTAGGTAGCTTCCCGGTAGCGGCAAGTTTGCGTTTCTCACGTGACATGAAAATCTTTTTTGTGCGCAACAAGTTTTGTATTTTGTTTTTTTTTTTTAACAAATTCTCGACAGATAAATGATATCGCATACAGTTCTTGACGCGATATGCATAGAGTTCTTGTCTCGGGTCATTAATAATTGTACAACTCTACAAAGGTGAAGCTAGTCCTTCTTCGTTTTTTATTTGCTTTTGTCTGCTGCTCTGAGCTGGTATCTTGAGTACTTTAATCTTTAAAGTTTAACTTTCTTAAGGAACTCATATTCCATTCAAAGATCCACACACGACACACACACACACATAAGATAAGCGATCAAATGGAGTCTCTGCTCCCACACACAAGTTGCCAAGTTGCAAGTGATGATGGATTATTAGTACGTGTTGCCGGCACAAGTTCGAGCTGGGTAAGATGCTGATTTACCTAAAACACACGAGACTCATTAATCCTGGTCGGCAAACGGTGGCAGGACCTTTAGATGGTTCGACTGCTCTTGCCACGACTCATTTGTGCTAAAAACTTTTGCGGCTTAATAAATTGCCCAACAGCAACAACAAGCACACACACACAAACAGCTATCTCCTTTCTCCTTTTTTACTCTCTATCACATTGCTGCAGGCAAAATAACAGCATACCATTCTTAATGTACGCCCAAACAGACTGGCAGACAACAGTGGGACAGACAGTGGGACAGTGGAACATGTGAGCTGAATGTGCGAATGGCTTTGGGCCAAAGTTGTTGTTGTTGTTGTTTTATTTTTTTGCGATAGGTAAACACTTAACACGTTTTTGTCAGTGATTTAAATGCTTCCCAGTCCTCATTTGGCGCTGTGTCTATTTGCCAGGCATTCAATCACCTTGAAGTTAGAGAGAGTGAGAGCTGAAGAGGAGTTTTGATATGCAAATACTTTTGGTAGAGTTTTTAATGCCTGTTTGTGCTTTGGTTTGGTTTGGTTTTTGTGACGGGTTTTTTTGTTTGTTTTGAGCGATTGTCACGTTTTTGTGTTTTGTGCATTGTGATAAATTAAGAAGGACATCAATTTAATGCAAAATAAGAGATGGAACTGAAGTTATCAACATCATAACTTTACTTGTATATTACTTGTACATATTATGGAAACATTATATAATTTAAAGCTTCAACAATTTAGTTAAAGGGTTTACGTTTAGCCGCAAGCAAATCTATCAAATCTTCATCCTCGCTTTCCGATTCGCTAGTTTCCGAATCGTCGGGAACATGCGACGATTGACTTGTAGAGGCAGGCGATGAGGCACCCGATTGATCAGCGACCTCCTCCGAATCGCTAACTTCTTCATCTTCGTACTCCTCATCGTCCTCATCGTCCTCATCGTCGTCGTCGTTGTCGTTGTCGTCGTCATTATCATCGCCATCATATGTGTCATGTTCATCGTCATCATCAGATTCAAGCTCCATTTGCTCGTTGTCAGGTTGCTCCATCTCTTCGCCCTGCTCCTGTTCTTGGTCCTCGTCGTGTTCGTTGCGACCACTCTCATCGCTCTCATCATCAGTTGAACGATATTCATCATAATCCTCACTAGCCGCCGAGCGATTGGACTCATCGTCCTCGTCTTCTTCAATTTGCGGCTCTCGCTTCAGAGTCTTCATATAGTGTAACTCCTTAATCAGAGCATCGCGTTCCATAGCGTGATATTGACGTTGTAGCAGACACTCAGTCTGAAGTTCCTCATTGCGAATACGCAATTGAAATATTTCACTAAGATTCTCATTCTGTTTATTGACAATGGTTGACATTAGTTGCTCCAGCGACTGAATGCTGACCTCATACTCTTCCACTTTCTTCTTCAACAACCAATTATCAGTACGGCAGCGCACCACCTCTGAGACACTAGCTGTAATCTTATCGTCGTCTGATATTGCATTCTTCCAACTATACGATTTTTCTACACATTATTTCATGTTCTTATTACTACATAGTTTTTTTTAGCACTTACGGAGCAAAGGGTTCTTGTGGATTGCCAGCGGCAGTCCCGTTGTCAGGATTTGGCAAGGGAGCTTCATTTGCGTTGTTTTCATTATCGGCGTTCGATGAAGTTGTGGAACCACTGACAAATTGACAAATGCAAGACATTTTTTATAAAATAAAAAAAGTATTGTATATTTTTCTTTTGTGATGAAAGCCCAACCAATGAATATGTTGAAGTAAAATTTTTAGTATTCGAAAACACAGACAGACATTTATATTTAACACAAAGCTAACTGGATAGTCGAAAGCACAACTTCCAAATATATTTTAGATATACACATATATATATATATATGGAGCTCATACTCCCACTTTTTACTGTCCTTCCTGTGAACACTTTACGACTTGACATTTTCACACTTTGTTGGCAACGTTTCTGCTTTCTCGCTGTTTGGTCTGGCGAGAGAGGACCAGGAGGATTGTCCTTGTTGTTGTCGATGCATGTCTCTTACAGCTTTGGGACGAGTTTCTTTTTTTATTCGGGTGTGTGCGTCAGTGGATTGAAGTGCAAAATTGGTTTAAGTGTTTGCTAAATTGGCAGCAAAATGCCATTTTCAATTTTATACTTAACGTTTATTTTCAAAGACACACACAGACAGACATTGAGCTAGCCAAACTTGCACCATAAAGACGTAACTATTTATTTTTATTTTGATTTTTTTTTGGCAACAAGTGGCGCCGGCAACGTAATTGATATGATAAATTGATAGATATAGATTTATAGTTTAGACTTTAACTTTAAACTGTTTGTCGAGTTCTTTGACTTTTTGGCTCTTTGGCTACTTGTAATTACAAAACCATAAATAAATACAATTCCAACAAACGTAGAGAACTTGAGCAGTTTTTGAGACACGCCCACAACACATTTCACACGCTCGCTTAAAGCGGACACTAAACGGGCTGCAAGTGGGAACACTTAAGTTCTTTCGACTTGACTTTCAGCCAGCGCTCACACATATCATTTATAGCCGCGATAATCATGGCTTACACCCATGCATCCGCTTTGAGACACACACATATACATATATGTGGGTTAGCCCCGCTACATCTCTCTCTCTCTCTTCTCTTAACTGTGGCCAAGCCAGCAACAAATAAAGAAAAAAAAAGTCTAATCGTGATGCCTAAACAACGCCAAATTACACACCAGAGGGCGCTACGCAGTGCATGTTAACATAAATTTGTTGCGCCTCTTCTGTGCGGACTGCCCCCAAAACACGATAGACGACTGTTCCATGGGTAAGAGGTAAGATAAGGGGGGTGGGGCTGGGGGCCAAAACGGATGAGGCAACGTATAAGCGTTCAACTTTAAACTAGGCGCAACACATGCAAGCGCACATTTAAAAAGGCATAAGTCATACATGGCTAATAAATTGATTTGCCAAAGTGGATTAGAGGTCATTGCTATATTAAATACGGGGTGTTCAACTCAGTAAAGGTTTCCTAACTAGCAAAAAGCTTTCAAATTAATAAACACTTAGACCTTATGCATTTTAACCTAGAAAAGATATTTTGAATGTTCTTTTACAGTCTAAAGCGAATACAGGGTGCTTTGATTTTTAAAATTGAAATGCCATGTAAATCTGTTATTAACTCCACGACATGGTACTTTTGTGTTTTCTACAGGGTGTTCAACTTGTGATATATATGAAAAACCTAACTATAACACTTGTTTATCTATCTCTTCATCATGTTTTCTGTTTTCTTTCCCCATACAAAGCATGCTTCAACCAAAACAAAGAACACCCTGTATTGTGAGAATGCTTGCCCACATCTCAAAACCAACTATTTTTGGCTTAACTATGTGTGCATTTGAAAGAAAAATTTTAGCACACGGAAACACGAGATACCCCAAACCCCGAGAGAGCGAAAAAGAGGCAAAGAGAGAGAGAGAGAGAGAGAGACAGAGAGTTGAAACGCTTAAAATGCCAGTTTGAAGTCTATTATTTGCTGGACACGAGCATATATTGATTGCATCGCCAATCGCCAATGGTTGGCGGGGAAGTCCAGTCCAGTCCGTTGGAGGGACAGAAAAGCAAATTGCTTTAGCAAATACAACAAAATGGGCAAAGCGGCACCTGGATGCGAGTTTTCTGTTGTTGGAGTTGGAGTTGGAGCAAATCACATGGTAATGGATGCACTATGAAACAGAAAACCGCAAAGCGGAGGCAACTAGCTTTTATGTTGGCAGTGGTGCAAGTTGCAAGTTGGCATAAACTTGTTTCTACTTTTGTTTTTAGGGGACTGAGTTGAAAAGCTGACTTGACTTGAAGTCTGGCTTGGCGGCTTCGTGTAGCTCAGCATTTAGCGTCTTGATCGGTTTATCACCGATTAATTAGAGTTTGATAAATACGCGCACGCCGTGAGTAAATAAATCATGACAGCCAAGCTGAATACACAAGGCATTCGAAACATTCAGCGTAGGAGTTCCACTTCGAACTGCTGAACTCCAAAAAAAAATCAAAAAATAAAAAACATACATAGTACAAAAATGCAAAAGGAAAGTGTATCTGTTTTTTTTTTCACTCATTTGCATATGCCAAAAAAAATATATAAGTGAACAAAAATAAAGGTATACAATTTTGTGTGCATTTTTGCGCGATTTTTGCATTTCATTTTTTGATTGTTTCGGCTGTCGCTGCTTTTGACATTCGCACAAAAGGCGCACTTGCCAGAAGGAATGGGCCAAAGAAAAAGGTAAGCTAAATGAAAAAAAAAATATTTATATCTTTGAACATTTCACTGTGTGAGCATTAATTATGTACCCGAAAACCGCAAAAAAACGATAGAAACGAAAACGAAAAGTCCTTTGAGATGCGACTGACGACGATGAGTCCTGACTTTGTGAGTTTTGAGTATTTTTTTTTGATAGCTGTAGCTAATTTTGACTTTGAATTTTCGCAGAGGGGTTTGAGTGTCAAAGGTGCTTTGAATTATTCGCCTGCTGCATTGTATGAAAGCAAATGCAATTTTTGTTGTTCAATTTTTTGGGTACACTTGTGATGGGTTTTTGTGTGGTGGTGGATGGATGGGTTTCGTATTATTAAAGTTGAGTAAAATTTTGTTTGGTTCATTATCTTTTCTACTTTAATATGTCATTTGACTGCACCACCTACTTCAAGTTTTCCCATCTACACACTTATTTTTACTATTTTATTTATGCTATTGAGAAAATATTTTTGTGAAAAATATTTCATTTAATTTGGTTTGCTGGCGCTGCTCTGTTTTATTTTTTTTATGTTATTTCTTTTAGTTTTTAATTTGCCCTGCTTTTTTTTTTTTTTTTGCGTAGCCATATTTACGAGCTGAAATGAAATGTCTTTGGTTTATTACCACAAGAACTAACTGCTGCAGTAGCTAGTAGCAGTGGGTGGAGGCAGAAGCAACAAAATTTAGAAGGAGGTTATTATTATTACTACTTGAAGTAGTTGTTGTTGTTGTGGACTCTATGGGGCACTATGATTGCTACCTTTGCTATTGCCATTGCTGGCGTCTTTTATTCTTGCCCATGGCACTGGCAAAAATGTTGACCACTTTCTGCTTGGCAGCTTTATACACTCCACTCCACTCTATTCAGCTGTCGACTGTTGACCATTTTGTGTATTTGCTACCCTCACTTTGTTCTTCTTCTTCGTCGTAGTTTTCTTATTGTCGCTGTAAAATTGTGCTCAAGATATCTCAAAAGGACCGAATGACTCAAGGACTGACGACTCTGAGCTCTGGAACCAAAGTATTTGCGGTTTTTCATATCCTTTTGCACAATTATCCAGATTTCAATATTACTGCGTCATAAACAAAAACTGAGTGCGACCTAACTTACAAGAGGAAGGAGAGGGGGAGGGGGGCGGTGTGAAAGCACCAAGAGTATTGTGCAGAATGCTATTATTATTATTTCTATTATTATTGTTGATTCAGGAATTTTAAGTCAGTGCCGCTTTGTTCAGGCGTTTCAAAGAGCGGTTGGGGGAGGCGTCAAAGGGGTTTGGGGTTTATTGCATGCCTGCATCTAAGGGTCGTTCGTTTATATAGTATTTGTGCAACCGAGTCGCAGTAGCTCGTTAGTCAGTCAACCACAATTCGCAGTAAATCAACTAAAGGAAATTATATATTTTTCCCATTTCAAGCATAAAAACATATATGTATCTTTAACACTTGGCATAATTTAATCTCATACATTAAAAACACTCAAGTGCCAGAAAAAAAAAATTCGCATCTTTAACTTTTTCCCGCATGCAAATTTCCTTTGCAAATTGGCTTAATTTGCATTAAGAAACGCCCTGGAGGTGAAATACTTTCACTTGTCATGAATTTTCCAAGCAATCAAATCATTACGACTGTCACACACCCATCATACACACCCTCAAAACCCACCTCACGCCACCTTTCAAACCAAACACGCGTTGACATTTATCAACGACCAAAAATTTCCAACTGTCATTTAAATTCTTGTACTTGGCCGCAAAACAACACGCAATTGAACATTCATACGCCCTGGCCAAAAACCCGCAAGAGTACACAATACAAGGCAAAATCTCTAATAACCCGAAATTCGCCAGAATTGGCAAGCGTTAAAAAGGGGAGAGGGTGGTGGGTGGTGGGTGATGAGACAAACCCCACTCAAACACTTGCCAATTTTCCGATGCTCAAGTGAAAATCTTTGATATGCCATTGCCAAAACAGTTTTCCACAAACAACACGGGCCAAAAATAAAAATAAAGGGCGACACGTGACAATTGTTCTGTTTCTTTTCACATCGCCTCTTTCCCACACAAAACGCCACCCGCCCGCCAGCAAACATTGCGAAAAGTTTGCAATTTTCCATTTCCATCAAAATATTGGCAGTTTGTTTTTTTTTTTTGCCCCGCCGCAGTCAAGTGCGTAATTTGTGGTAAGCATTTCCAAAAGAGGGTGTGTGTATGTGTGTGTTAAGATATTTTAAAAAGATTACTTAACATTGTATTAGCTGTAGGCATATTCATTTATTTAATAAGGAAATTAATGTGAGATAAAATCCAAATAAATATATTTTTCAAGTGCTGCACAAATACTTGAAATACTTTGTAGCATAATTAAAAACTCATTTCCAAGCAACTAAATACTGTCTAGGCTAGGCATTTCAATTTATTGCACAATTAAAATGTATTTCTCATATCCTTTTTGCAGCCCATAAATTCTTCACCTACGCCAAATAAAATACGAGACGGAAATTACCAAAAAAAAAATAGCGCCTAGAAGACTAAAAACTGAGACGCCAAAGAAGAAAACAAAAACAAAACACACAAAAATATAAAACAAGAAAAAGAATTTGATATCCTTCTTACTTATTTTTTTTTAGTGGGCTCAGCCGCATAGCCGAATTATGAAATAAGTAAAAGCGCACTCCATGCATTAAAAACCTTTTAATTTGCTAAATCGCCTTGCCAGACGACGACGACGACGACGACGATGGCGAAGCACCTTACGGATACAGATACGGCAAATGGCATACGGGTAAGGGGGGTTTGGTGGGTTTCTACGGCCACGGCGCAACGGAAGCGGATGGACGGAGTCTGTGTGCATTTTTGAGATTTGCAGACGCCTAAAGGATCCGACTCCTTGATGCCCCTCCGAGCAGTCTACCCCTACACCAAACTCAAAGACACACTCGAATTTGGACCTGGGCAAAAGTTCTGTAAACACTTGAAAAGCCCTCAGCCTGACTAACCCTACTCCTTCTACATGTTGTACTTCTTCTACATGTGGCGATAATTTTCTTTTTGTGCCGCTTGCTGCTGCTCGACGGCAAATTCCAATGGGCCTCGCAATGAAAATCAAGAAAAACCAGCAGCTCAGTCTGGCTCAAAGCTCAAACTGCTTTTATTTTCATGCAAACCAAAAAATATATATGCATATATATATATATCTGTGTTTTTCTCGCAATAGCCGAAATTTCGGCATTCCTTAGAAAATAAGCAAATAAAAAAAAATAGGTAAAAGGAAGAAATTCGACTGGAGCTGCCATTTGAAAGGACGCAGCGAAGCACACAAAATAATTTCACAAAAATCATAATGCATTTGAATTTTGTATACCTGTGTGAAGGGTATAACGACTATGTGTTGGAGATTGTTGTCAAGAATAATAAACTTTTTAATCAAAAAAATATTTTAGATTGGCTTTATGTAAAAATAAACTAAATTATTCATATAAATATTATTAAATAATAGTTTGCAATTTATTTGTTGAGTTTTAAACATCTTTGAGAAAGAAATATTATAATCAAACATTATCGGAATATTATTAAAGTGGAGTTTATTTTTTTTAAAACATTTTTACCAATTTGTATGACTCCTGATTACTCTCGATTTGATTGCATCAAATTGTATAATTACGATTGAAGAAATCAACTTTAAGTGACGCCTCAAAGCATGCTACAAGTTTTTGGAAACGGTGAATTTAACGATGAACGCACAAAAACTCGCTGCATGTAAAAAAATAATTAAATTTGATTTCGAACACACACAAATGCAATGAACAATTTGAGTTAAGTTCAGCTCTCGCTCTCCTGGCGTGTCCATGGCAATCAAGTAATGTCATTGCATGACTCCACAAATAAACCAGAGATGAGGGGAAGAGAGAGAGAAAGGGAGACAGAGAGAGTGTGTAATCGGGGGACACGCAATCGAAATTAAGAAAAGTCTCGCATTTAACTTAATTGACAGCTCGCGGACTCAGGACTCAGGACTCCGGACTCCGGACTATAGATTCAACCCCCACCGAGCCACAGGATGTTACCTGCCCTACCCAAAAAAAAAAAAAGCTCATTAAAAGCGTATTATACTATACAGTATAAGAGAATGTCTGCGTTTATCTATCGATGTCTGTCTTGTAGTTGTATCTTTTATTGTTGGAAAATTTTGTAAATTCATTACAATTTATTTGTATGTAAAAGTGTGCGTGTGTGTGTGTGGGGCGAAATAAATTGCAAACTCATTTACCTCGCGCGAAAATCGAAATAAAAAAACTTTTTCCCTACAGCTCAAGGACTTCATTTAAATGCGAAATCTGAGATTCAGTCAGGCAAAAAGAAAGAAAAAAACATACACAGACAAAATCAAAAGCATTCGAAGCATTTTTGCCCAGCTGCAGCAAAAGTTTGTTTTAACCATTTTTATAGACAGTTTTTGTTGTGCTGCTTTTCGAACCTAGACGCGCCTAGACATCGTCTGTGGTTCTGAGTGTCCTGTGTGTCCTTTGCTGTGCTCTCAATTTAAATTGTCTCCATGGAGATTTGTGCGTCTGTGTCTGTGCGATGATTGTGCTGCTTGTGTTTTATATCCAATTTTGTTTTTACTTTTTTCATTCTGATGACTTGGACTAAAAATGTTTTTGCTTAGCCAAATCGATAGTAATCAATATTGAATTATTAAACACAATTTGTAGTTTATTGTCTATCGAAAGCTTGATTAAACTGAAGCTACACTAAACTCAAGTTATTACTGCTTTAAATTTTTGCATTAACATCATTGTCGTATTTTGGGAAAAATTATGAAAAATTCACTCAAACAGAAAAAGGTTTCGAAATGAAGCCAATTTTCAACAGCCAAAAATAAACATAAAAAAAAAATAAATAAAACACACAATTCAATTACCTAAAAGTGGAATCGCAAGGAGCTGAAGCAAGAGCGACACGCGACCGCAGAAAAAAAAAGAGCAAAAAAAAATAATATAATATAAAAATCGCACAAGCGACGCACTCCAAACACATAAATTATGAAAGCCAACAAACACTTATTTTGGCCAAAAATGCAAAACAACAAAAAACAAGAACAACAGCAACAACATGTGCATTAAATGTTTAACACGACTTTTCACTCATTAACACGAGACGCTGAAAATAAACGCAAAAAAAAAATAAAACACACGCAAAAACCGCAAACCAAAAATATAAAACCAGAAGTCAGAGGGTTGATGCGTGTTTTTGGCATAATTTATGCATGTGAGGAAGGGGCGAAATGTGGGTCTAGCCAAGTGTTAATTTCGCATTACAAACAGCTGGAAAAGAAAATCATCATGCCATAATTATGAGTTCTAAAAAAGCTGCCAAGCGCAAAGCGGTTTGTGTGCGTTTAAAAACGCACTAGCACATTAACTTTAAAATCAAGTTCTAAATGAGATTTATTAGACATATTATGAAATGTAAACAGTGTTATGAGAATAATTACAAAATTCGAGCGTTTTATTGAAGCGCGTTTTAAAACGCGCGCGCGTGACTTTGCTTTAGGGCTTTAGTTTCCCATGGTCCACTAACCAACAAGCAACAAACGCAACCACAATCGAGTCGCAGGCATTGGCAACAATCACAGTTCGCAAATCGATGCCAAAGAGCAGCCCCAAAGAATGTGTCTCGAAACGCCACAAAAAATTAAGAGACTTTTGGATAATGCTTTTCTCTCTCTCTCTCTCGCAATGTTGCGACCATAATTCATATGCGCCACAAAGTCTGCGGCAATCAAAATGCCAAAAAAAAAACAAAACAAAACAATAACAACAACTAAACCGCAGCAACTTGAAGCTGGAGCAATGCTGTCAGCACAAATATTGATCTGAACTGAAGACTTGAAAAATAAGTTGCAGAAGCGAACAGCAACAACAACGAACAACAACATAATTGCAGGTCTCTGTCTGCGGTGCCTAATGCAAACAAACATGGGATTATGCTAGCGAACTGTTGTGCTGTTGATGCCACACAGCGCCCCTTTGTCTGTCTGTCTGACCCGTAACAAGTAGCTGACTGGAAATTGGGCCTGTACGTGTTGGCCCCCGCCGCCGATCTATTCGAACGCACTCAGACAAGGATCGACAAAAAAAAAAAAAAAAACAGATCGTGCGATAGCTTTTCATTAGCTGCGCCACAAATTGTGGCCTCAACTGAACTCTGAACAAAAAAACTGAACTTGCCCAATAAATAATGGCATAAAAAAAAAAAAACAGCAGCATCTTAAAACTAGTGCAGTTGCAATTGCAGGTTAAAGTCAAATAGTTTCTGATTCTCTCTTTCCATGTGCGAATCGATTTTCAACGCCTTCCCCGAATTGAATGGAATCGAATCGAATGGCATCGAATGGAATCGAATGGCATCGAATATGTATGTGACTAGCCCTCTTTGCACGAAATTATAATTTCACCTACAACAATTTGGCTCCCGGTTTCACCGAGCTTAAAACTCGCCCACTCTCTCTCTCTATATATATATATATATATATATATGTATGTATTAAATTTTTCATGGGAATAACATACGTGATAGATTCGAGATTTTAGCATCAACTGCAGATGAGGCCGCAGCAGCTGGCTGATTGGTTTTTCACTGCAACGTTTCATATGCGACGTGACTGAGTTTTAGATTGGCAAAAGATAATGCATGCAACAACATATATGCATGGAAATGAGTTAAGATTGGCAGCAAAAACATAGTGTTCTTGGCAACTTTAATCATAGTTAAGCTTTTAGTTTTTCGACAAATTTAATAATGGATAAATTCAAGTATTTAAAACCCGCATGGTGGACAGCATCCCTAATACTTTTGATGGCGCTGACAATAACCCGAGGAGCATCAAAGTATATTGATTTCTCCGTTTTTAGCAACATCTTGGACCGTGCGATGCTAACGATTAGTGATACTCTTCAATTTTTAAGTTGATACAGCAACAACAACAACCAAAGCGGAAACAAACATTCAAACTGCGAAGATTTATTTATGCATATTAAACCTAAATCATTGCAATCGCAAACAACAAGCAACAACGAACCACAAAAAGCAACGTGGCATGACCCCGACAAGCAGCGCAACAGGTGGCAAGAATATCAGCCACAAGCTGAAGAAGCTGTGGGCTGAGCCCACATGTAAATTGCAACTTGCAACATGTCAGCGCTGCTGCTGACTTTGACTACACAACTTGGCATTTGCGGCGCCACAAAGCTGGTATTGGCAAATGATTTCACAATGCGCCGCACACTCGTCAATGTCAACGACCAGGGTCAATAATTGACCAGGGCTGCAGTCATAAACAGACACGAGGAGGCAGGATCGTCGGGACTATCTATCTGCCTGCCAGTTAATAGAGTCGTGATCAACGGCCACGAATAAAGCATATGCTCTGGCGGTGGGCGGTGAGGACAGAGAGGGAACGAACAAAGCAAACAACAACAACAAAACTGACCACCTACAACTATTTGTATTTGTTTTTAGAAGCTAGAATTCTCCGCCCGCCTTCGAATGCTTTTGTTGTTGTTGTTGTTCAATTAAACGTTATGCCAATAAATTGTAAGCAGTAAGTCGTTTAATCTAAATTAAGCGCCAGCCAGCGAAAGAGAGACCCGACCCTCTCTCTCTCTCTCTCTGCACAGCGATTGAACGGCAATTTCCATCAGCTGCATCATGTGTCATAAACAAGTTGCAAGGCGCCGACAATATCGACAACGCGTTCTACATGCCCCAAACAAACGCTTCGAACATTTCCATAAACGACACCCGGAGACCCACAGGGGCAAGTGCAACGTTTCCTGGTCCCGGCTGCTTGCGACTAGTAGAAGAGAGCCTTAAAACTTGCAGCAATCGTTGTCTGTTTCTGGTTCTTGGTTGTTGTTTGTTGTTGTCTATGTAGCAAGTAAGCAATTTTTATGCTCATGTTGCACGTAATCACTGCAAGCCGCAGGTGGTAAAAGGCTGCCTCAATTCCAACCCAACCCAACCCATCCCATTCCATCCCATCCATTCAATCTTGCATCCTTGCTTCTTTCCACTGCGCGAGAGCAGAAAGCGAACGCTGATTGAATTGCACTAATTGCGTATTAAAGCTCAGCATCGCATATTCAAGGCGAACAAATTTTGCAAGCAGCCAAATTGAATTACTACAACGATTCCACCCACTCAACCAACCACCCGCCCCCCTCTCTTACTTGCTAATGAAGTCAACGCGACTTGTTGGCTTTTATTTCGCTTAATTAATTGGCAGCGCCAAAATGTCTGCAGACGAATGCGAAACCGCGTGGGTTCCAAAGCCAAACAACGAAAAGCGTAGCACAATAATAAAAAAAAACAAAAAACAAAAAGGCCCATGACAAACCCGAGCCACACCCTTAACCCAACCACCATCAGTATCACCAAAAATGCAACAAGAAAGCTGTCAACACAGCCAAAAAACAAAAACACAGAAGAAAAACTCTTTCTATTCTTTTATTATTATTTTT
The DNA here is from genome assembly GCA_035044585.1 of Scaptomyza polygonia. Classification (NCBI taxonomy): domain Eukaryota; kingdom Metazoa; phylum Arthropoda; class Insecta; order Diptera; family Drosophilidae; genus Scaptomyza; species Scaptomyza polygonia. The sequence continues at coordinate 201,663 of JAWNNU010001679.1, forward strand.
AGTCAAGTGCAGCCCCAAAGCAAGCCCCTGCGCTGAAAGTCAAGTGTCCTTGGAGAATATGTGGCCATGCAGCAGCATGTTGCATGTTGCAATTCTTTCACATTTTTTGGTTTCGGCAATGCCCCCAAAAAATAAAAGAAGACAAAACTAATTGTAACATTTTTTTTTTTTTTGAAATTTTCAGTTTCAAAGGTTTGAGTGCACTCTTGAGGCAATGTTGCTGTGTTGCATAAGGGGGTTAATTAGAACACACAAAGAGGGAGAGAAAAGGATATATTTCATGGCAGTTTGTAAGCTTATGAATTTCAGATATGATAAGAGATTGAATTAAAGATTTTACTTTAAATTTTCATTTCACAAAGTATAGTTGCCATTCGAATATATATGTAAAATTCCTTTCTAAACAAACATAAAGTTAAGCCTGATACAAACAAGTATGAGAACTACACACAAGAATAAAAAATAAATAAAAAAAAATCCAAACTCAACTCCCATTTGTAGTATACAATATGTATCCCAGTGGAGAGGCTTTGAGTCCTATGTGTTTTTTTTCAGTTCTTATGTTCTATAATAACAGCATTTTTGCTTAATTAACACAACAAAGCAATGCCAAAATAAAAATGTATATTGCAAAAAATAAAAAAGTTTCCCCAACACAAGTCACAGACTCGTCTTGCATTACCACCTGCCACAGAGAGACAGAGAGAGAGAGAGAGAGAGGGAGGGAGGGAGGTAACTAAACTGAGGTGGGAAAATGAATCATGAAAAAAAGAACAGAGAAGTAGGAACAGCTCCACTTACAATGCTGGCAGCCGGCGTCCCAGACAAAAAGATTTATGTTTTCTTTTCTTTTTGTGTATTTTGTACACTTTTCACATTTTGTATATTTGGCATTTCATTTGAAAAACAAAAAATATAAAAAACAAATGAACAACAAAATTGTATAAAAATTTCTATAGTCTACTCTACTCTCGTTGCATACTTAAAGGCACATAAAAAAGCAGCAGCCAAAGAAAATCCTCAAGCACGGAAAAAGGCAAAGACAACGGCGATGCCAAGTGCATGAAAATAGAATAAAATACACAAAATGCATTTTCCCTACAGCACATAAAACTGACTCTCTTTCTCTTCCAAAATAAATAGGGTGCTTTGAATTAATACTTTTTCGATTTGTTTTTGCTTTGTTCAAGTCTAGCTTAGAGTGAAGTGTGCAAAAAACGAGACAAAACAAGGGAACCGAATAAGAGTTGCAAGCAACAAATTAAGAGTTATTTTATTGAGCTAAGTGAAGTGAAGTTTTTAAAGTTGTTAACTTGGCGAACGTAAGTAAAAGTATGTCCAGCTAATGATTACAAATTCCATTAACTGATAAATGCTTCAACCTTTTCGTTTTTAGCTCTTCACCATTTACATAGAATTTGACGGCAACTTTTTCGACTTGACAAGTCAAAGGATTTTTAGCTAACTGACACTTTTTCGATAAGAGATAAAGCAAGCTTCAAATCGAGTTGCAATACATTTAAACCTCAAACATCAACTTTCTGTTTAACTATTCTAAAGTAAATGCCAAAATTTGTGTTGATGCCTGATGCATAATAATGATGGAAAATTTGATCAAGGCGCAGACAACTGGCGCCACGAAAAGAAAACCCACAAATCATACTTTCAAGATAGAAAGACAGACACAATGAAACGCACACATGCTGATTATATTCGAAACATGCATGCAGCGATAGTAACTCCATCAAAGCTGACCAGCAACAAAAACAACAACTTAACAATTTTCCAATTTTCACATGCGAATTATGGTCAGCAACGCAAGGCAGCGATTGAAAGTCTCGAACCCACCGCAGTTGGCTGCGAAACTTTTTGTGGATAGTGATTGATAGCATGTTATGAGTTAACATGCTATTATTAGGCCAAGCAAGATGCTACCAAAAACATCGAACTGACAGCAAACAACAACAACAAGAGAGCCTGTTCCGAGGATCGTTGGTCTCTAACCAAATGTTTACTCACGACTTTGTTTTGGTCTCTGTAGTAGTCTCTGGGCTTCTTTGTTGCCTCTGTCTGGATATTTTTTGGTTTTTTTTGCGTCATATTTGCCAAAAGTGGAAAATTGTGCAAGAGAAATTGATTTCACATGATTTACGTGCAAGTTTTCTCAAACAAAGACAACAACAACAACAACAACAACAAACAGCAGCCCAAAAATATAATTTCTAATGTCATGTTCGATGCTGCTGCTGTTGGGGCAGGCTGGGGAAGGGAGTTAAGTAAGCCAAGTCAGCAGTTTGGCATCACAAATCAATCGAATCGGATAATCATATGCCACACAGTTTTCAATCGATCGATCGATCGATCGATCGTTGCTTGTTAAGCGGCCAATAGATGGCGCTAGTCAATAATCGTGTGGCACAGGCGGAGAAGGTTTACAAACCTTAACTGCTAGTTGGTCAGTTGGCCAACTCCAATAGTCGGAATGCATTTACTTTACCCTCAAGCTATATCCGAAGTACTTTCTGCATTTCCGTAAACTATCAAATATCATTTACATATTACATATTCAGTTGGCAAAATGTCGCACAAAGTCAATGTCAACATAGCCTGAAACAGTTTGCTGCCAAACAAATATTGCATAACCAAATAAATATCAGCTACGTTGTAGACTCGATTTATTTATGCATAACTGTTTGAATTCAGTTACTTCGAATAGACCTAATGGTAATCGGATTGAAAATTATGAAAACTTCTTCACACACATTTTAAATGGGTATCTCAATGCCGGGCATGTTTTGAATTCTTAGTTTGTTTGATTGCGTTGTTGACATATAAAGCAGAATTTTTTAAACTAAAGAGACTCGGATTAATGAATACCATTTGCATTTTGGCGAATCATTCTGCACAAACCCGTTTCGAATGCTCAAATGAATAAACCAATCAATATTAACACACCCAGCAGTCTGATGACTGGACAGTTGTAAGTAGAACAAGATTGTTGCCGAAGATCACGTTGAAAAAACATACAGCAAAGAAACCAAAAGTATTAAACATTTTATTTGCTAAAATAAACTGCAAACAAATAAACCAAAAATCTCACTTGAATTTCACCTACAACTTTCAGTAATCTCTGACAACAAAAACAAATAAAGCGTAGAACCAGTTGGCATAAATACAAACAATATATTAACAACAACAGCAACGAGCACTGCGAATCTCAAAGCAAATAAACAAACTCGAAACTCTTAAACGGTATAAAACTTAATATCAACAAAGGCATGCGATGATAAATATGATGGAATCTGGATGTCTCTCTGTGACACACTACTCTTGAAGATGCCGCAAGGTGCCACAGCAGACCATTTAGGGTGACAAGTTGATTAATATAAACAGCGCGAGCCAAGTGAAAAGTGAGAGTCAAACTTGCGCGAGAGAAATTAAAGCACAGAGGCCAAAAAACCTTAAGTATTTCAGACGAACAATCAAAAAAATACTGGTTTTCAACTTGCTCACTTCAGAAAATTTATTCAGAGTCATAAAACTGTCAATCCCAAAAAAACATAAGAGCCGACTTAACTGCCAAGCCCCCCTTGTCATCAATTCTCCCAACACACACACACACACACACACACACACACACACACACACACACACACACACACACACACACACACCTCTTTAGCTCGTCTGACTTTGGTCTGTTGGCTTGGCTGGTCTTGGCACTTAGCATGCGCATGCGCTACCGTTTCTTGGCCAGTTGTATTTTAGCCATTAGCACGTTCAGAGCTGGAGCTGTTTTTGCCGCCTCAAAAGAGTGAAGAAAGACGCAGAGTCTGCTGATTTATATACGAACTAATACTATATACTAAAAGTGAATTAAACTCGGCTTAAACACATTCGAACAACGCCTTGGTGCATTAACTCTATTTATATGTTGGCTTGAAAGCGAAAGTTTGCGTGCAAAGTGGATTTATAAACGATAATAATATCAATGCAATAAAAGACTCTTTTTTTTATCATTTAATACAAAAACACGAACGACAAGAAAATCAAACAACAACAACAACAACCTTTAAGAGTTTCTCAACAACAACAACAACAACAACCGAAGTAGAACCAGCTTTCAAAATGCCTGGAGCCAGTTCTCATTCTCGCCTGTTCTTCTACATGTTGTGTGTGGCGTCTCTGTTGGCAGTGTCTAAATCGGATACCGGTAGTACAAAGAACTCCTATTTTATGTCGTACTTCTATTATTTGATTGTCAATTTTATCAATCCATTTGCGATGCCAGTTTTCTATCGTTTTGCTCATGTCTGTCTCAAATAAAAGCCAGCATTAAAAGATCCTAACGAATTTGTTAAGAATATGTAAATATTATTGTTGTATATAAATAGAAACTAAGACTGTTAATTGAGTTCAAAATGTGATTGGCTTACTTTTGGGATTGTTTTTAGTTAGTTGTAATTTAATTGTACCTGCTGCTGCGCTCTCTTTGTGATACTTTTTTAAGGCACAAATAAAATTACTATGTAAAAAAAAAAACAATTGCCATCAATGTGCTGGTGTTTTATTTAACTGTAAGTGTAAATATATATTTATTATTTATCGTCTACAAAAATAGTGTGTAAATATGCTTTAAATGTTACTTTAACAAATAACAAACTTAACAATTTTAACAATTTGCTGTTTTAATTATTCTAACCTTGTTATAATCTCATTAAATTCGCTAAAAAACAATACAATCTCAACACAATCAGGGCTACGAAATTGCCGTTGTGTGAACAAAAGACATAAGACACAGGCACAAGCACAGAGTGCCAATTAAACATTATACTACAGACATCGGCAATAGGCAAAGTTGTGCTCGTGCAAGGGCTATACCAAGTTACAGTATGAGAGACGTGACGTCTAAACCAATGCCAATATGCTGCCCAAAAATGACTATGAATAGGCGAGAAACTGCATTTGGTTAGCCACGTTAAGCTAAAACAAAAGCGAATGCCAACCGAGCGATCATATACATAAATCATGCGGGATGGGAAGTTCACAGCTCAACATTAATCGCCTGTCCACGTTCTTGTCGACGCACTTGAAGGTTGCCTTTTTAGCCAATGTCTGCTGTCAATTTAACTAATTAGCACATACAGCTCGCCAAGCATTCTTAATGAATTTTATGTGGTATCTGCCAGTCGAATAACAACAAGTTTTTCCAAAGAGAGTGAGAGTGTAACTGTTGAGACAGCAATCTCTCTCTCCGACGCTTTACCAGTTTAAGCCGCTCTCATTCCCTCTCTTTTATGCTCTTGTCCATGATCTTGACCACGACGATGACGACGATGACGACGACGACGACAACAGCGTTAACGATACGATACGATTCGATTCCGCCGCTTAGCCGGTTGAGTTTGTCGAAACTATTGATAGCTCCTCTCCCATTGACATCAAAAGTCATCGCAAGTCTCATCGCCGTCAGTCAAGGTTAATAGTTGAAACTGTTAGATGACGACGACGACGACGATGTTGGCGCTTTGGTATTTGTTTTTGGCCAATACGTTGCCTGCCGGCTTAAATGCGGAACTGTTTTAAGATGCGGAAGTTCGCGCAACTTAATTAAGTATTCAATATTTAAATACTCTAGCTTGTTTTTCTGCGTGTTTAATTTGTTTCGCAAAGAACTTGAGCTACTAATCTCGTTTGGGCACGAGGACTTGAACGTTAATAACAACAACACTTCCTGTACATAAGTATATTATTAACATTCATACCATCACACACTCGACTCGATTTATATACTCATAAATACACTCATACAGTGCCGCTGCAGCCACCAGCTGAGGATTTGGCTTATGATGCTGCATTGCAGTTGGGATTATTAAATCATCGACTCAATCAGTTGGCACATGAAGAGGAATCCCGACAATTGGGTCTAGCAAATCTGACAATCAACAATCTAGTCAGCCGTATACCCTGTAATTGTGATACGGGTCTATGCAAATGCTGTGCAGGTAGGTCTTCCTCGTATCCCCACTCAAAACAAATTGAGTTCTAACTATTTATGGTTTTAGGTTTACTCGCTGTGATTGGCATGAACAGTTGCACTGAAGTGGCCTATCGACCTGATGAGTTCTCCTTTGAGTTGCGCATGAGGGTCAACAATAATATTTGGTTCCGTCGCAAAATTTCTGGCCAGAATCCGCCACCCATGTGCTTTAGACCGCCACGTTTCAACTTTGCCCGTGCCTGCATTCAGTTTCACGATATTTGGTTTGTCGGACGCAATATGCATGTTTGTATGTTTATGTCCGGCGAGTTTCAAGGATTCGAGCTCTTCGAAAGGTAAATTTTAGTTAATTTGACATTTAAGAATCATATTGATTGGTTTCTCTTCTTTCGTCAAGGAACTTTGATTGCCTTTTGTTCGGTGATCATGGCGTTAAGATCGTACCACCCGAGCTGGGTTACCCCGTAAGACCCAACGATGTTGATATCGAAGACATCGAAGATGAAATCGAGGAATACGATGAGAATGTTGTGCGCAGTCTTGCCGAAAAGATGATAAGCTTATCATAGTCACTGACTTCCCAGACCCAAAACCCTTAACGCCTATTTCCCCAATTCGCTACATTCACTCCCCTCACTCTTAACTTTAATATTTATTATCACACAAACTCGTCATTGTTAATTTATTAAAACATGTGAATTGCTTGATGGCATCTCCCTTTTGTTCTGCGGCACTTGGCTGCCAAATCATTTGAAAGGAAAAATAACCCAAACCCCATTTACTCTCGACCATAAGAGGCCACCTGATGCGTCGCTTTAGAAGTGTGAAAACTGCAAAAGGTACGACGTGTGATGTTCAAGTTCAAAAGCGAACAAAACTCCTTCCATGTGCAGTCAGCGCATCCGCATCCTGTTGTGCCTGCCCAACTCCCTCACCTTCGGCCGCTCCATTCAAGTGCAGAATGAAACACAAAGCGCATTCAGAATTCAAAAGGATAATGCAACCGGTTGCATGCTGCATATGCAACTGCAGTCGTATCAAAGCACACGAGGGAGAATGGGGATGTGTCCTTTTTTCATATGCAAAAACACGTCGAGTTGAAGCTGTTGCTGCACTTCGTTTGACTCGCAGTTGACTGTAATAAAGGACTATTAGGACGAGAACAAGGATGCAATCCACACAAACAAACAAACACACACACACAAGAGAGCAAAACCGAGCCGCTTTGCAAAGTATTATTTCGCACTTGAGGCCTTAAATCGAGGTTGCCTTCAATTGCAAGTGCTCAGTGTGTGTGTGTGTGTGTGTGTGGACGGGGAGGGCAAGGAGCGGGGAGCAGTCAGGTGTCATACCAAATGCACAAAGGAAGCAGAAGAAAGAAGGAGTATGGAATGCATGTATGCAATGCAATTGAAGAGAGCCAATGATGATGGTGTAAAAGATGAGTTAAAAGAATGCTAGGAAGTGGGATGTGAAGGACGTTTGAATTAGCTTAATAATTAGCTCAAGTTTGATATAGTAGGTTTGTTGATATAAGCTTGTATTCATTGTTTCCCATTCAATTATTTTATTTTATTCCCGATTAGTTTCACTTCTTAAATCGACTATCAATACAATTCGAATTCACATGCTTGTCTATTGCCCGTGTTGACAGTTTTTTTTTTTCGCATATGAACATTGAATTAGCCGCAGTCATAACAAAGGCATCAATTATGCTGATAAGCCATTGGCCATTAAGCTATTCAAAGGCCACTTAAGTTGCCGTTAAACACATTGACCCGTTCGGACAACGGACGGGAAAGGTGTCAACAATAACAGTGCTGACCATTAAATAACAAAAAACCCGACGGGGCGACTTATTTAAAATTCAAATTTGAGTGCATTTAGAGTTCAGTAATTGATTTGTTTGCACACACGCGACAAAGCCTTAAAAAAGACATGACAACAACGATGAATGAGTCGCCGAACTGACCCAACTGACCAGCCGAAACCGACAACACACAAACAAGGGAAACTCGAGCAGGGAAAAAAGAATATGCTCAACCAGAGTAGGGGCAGTAAACTGACCAGCAACTGACCCCCGACCCTTATTTTGTTTGTTGTGTTGCCCGGCGCAACAGATGTATGTAGGAAGGGAGAGGGCTACAAATCACTTAAGGTCCACTTTTCGCTTTGGTCACTTGATGCGATTTGCAATGATACCTTTTCTGATGTTGTATTATTTGGTGCCCCTGTTCCCTGAGGTCAATTATGTTATTTCCGGTTTCGTGTGGTCAGCCGAACAAACAAACAAGGAAAAAAAGAGAGAAGATACGAGATTGACGTGTCATGGTCAAGTGGTTAGATCCGTGTTGAAGTGAGCCCCAGGGCTACAGGATTTTGATACACAAGCTGTTATTGAATAACATACGCCCCAGGGGAAGTGGTCAAGAGGTGTGCCAGCATGCAGGATTATTGACTAAACATATAAGGGAAAAAAATTAGATAGGTTTTTTTTATATAAAGTGTATTTCTTAGTTAAAGTTATGTTGAGCTTTCTCTTTCATTTGGTGTTTCTGTCTGGCAAGTGAAAACAAATTTCTAAACTACCCCCAAAAGTAATTAAAAACATGGTCGTCGCTGGAGACGCCAACAACGACGAAGAATGTTAATCAAAGCGGAATATAGAAAAATACAAGAAAGTATCGGAAAGAGCAGCAGCAGCTGAGCGCCATGAAAATACATACATAAAGATATAAATACATACATTGTCCTTGGGGTATAATTTCTTTTAAATTTCTTCATACTTCGAGAGGGGACGAGCTGTGAATTTAACGCCAGACAAGCGAAAGATGTAGAAACAAAAAATGGTTCATTAACGAAGAGTTTTTTGCTGGGTTGGGAATCATCTCCAAACCAAATGGTTTACATATATAGAATATAGATATATTATGTAGATTTAATCTAATCCATTTATCTGTTAATATATGGTATAAGATAAATATCCATTCTAGAAGTTCCATTCTACAAAATATATACAAAACTATTACCTTATTAAGAATCCTTGCGTTCCATTCCATTATATATTCTAGCACTCGCTTTCAAATCGTTATTTTTTATTGATATACCAAAAACAAATTTATTGATATCATTAGCGCATATTATTTACATAAACCCAAAAACGTTGGGCCCATAACAAATAACTGTGGCATTAATTAAACTTATCGAACAGCGCAAAGGAATTCCCGACTACTGCATTTTGGTGAGCGTTGCTTCTTCTTTTACTTCTACTTCTACACTTCGGGCAGATGACGCGCAATTTGTTCACTCAAAAAATGTGAACAATTTTTCATAAGATATCTGTGACGGAAAATCTTTCGAGAGAACTGAACTAAAAAGCGAAAGGATACGCACAACCAAGCACACACAACCAAAAACATACACAGTTATAGCGTTTACATAGGACTCTTTTATGTACAGGACACAAAAGCGCGATTTTCATGCGTGATGTGCGGGAAAATTTCCCCTCTTTTGTATATACGTGTGTGTATGTAAATATATAGAAATTAAAGTAAATAAGCGACAGCGCAAAGTTCTTTCGAATTTCGGGGTGGCGTTTGTTTAACCGAAAGGGTTAAAAATCTCTGCTTACGCACAAGCAGCGTTCAACATGCGTGAGTTGAATATGTATGAGTGTGTGTGTGTGTGTGTGTGTGCGATAACAGCGTTGCCAGCTTGTCGACAGCATTATCTTTGGCGCTGCAAACACTTGGCAAAAGACGACACAACAATGAAAAAAACAAACAAAGTCATTTACATAGCTAACGAAGTGAGCTGAACAAAGCAACAGAAAGAGATAAAAAAAGAGGCAAGGACACAGAGAGAGAGACAGAGAGATATGAAGCAAAAGGGGGCAATGGATCTGTATGAGATTGTGGCGCGTGTGTTTTGGCGGTTTGTGGGCGAAAGTAAAATGGCGACTGGGGCAGGCAACTTAAATTTTATGTGTCAATTTTTATACACATTTTGTGTCATCTTATCACAAACAGCAGCAGCACCAGGAGCAGGAACAGGAGCAGGAGTAGAGAAGGGTAAACAAAGGTGAGTGAGTGGAGAGGGAGGGAACTGTCATTAGGTATTCAAGCTGTGGCAAGTGAAGCCTTTCTATGCAGTAAAAAACTCATTGTTGCTTGGCCATAATGAATGTGGTGGTCTTTCATAAATGCGGTTTAATTTCAAGGAAGAAAGATAGGGCAACCCTGTTGGGTTACATGAGACAAAAATGTACAGCCACTTTTGCACTCTGTGAACACAACTAATGCCATAATCTAGCCACCTCTTAATGAAAATAGTAAATGCCTTTAATATGCAAAACAAGATAATATTTGGTTCAAAATAATAAACCTTACCAAATTTTTTCCTAATAAAAATAGAGTCTTTCATATTAGCAGTTGCCATGTCGGAGACACCCCAAACTAGGAAAGTGTATTCCAGTACGAAGAGGATGATGATGGATATTAAAGACCCTGAACCACAACTAGAGCCTCTTTGAGTATCAAACCAAAACATCGTAGCATACATAGAATATTGGTCTGAGCCGTGTTTAGGAACAAAAGCAGCGCCAAAATAAGAATCTGTCGGGAGTGTTTGAAATCATGCTTTTATCCTTTAACAGAGACGTTCCAAAAGTCGCTTTATAACAAAAACTTATATAACAACTGATGCCTTACATTCAACATTCATTATATATAAAGTCATAAATATGTTTGTGAAATTTTAGATTTAAAATATGTAAATTCGGAAAAAGTAACTAACTATTCGTTCCAAGTGGATCGCCATAGGGTTAGGGGTTAGACTTTGATTTATTATGGCGTTGAGTAACAACAACTTATGAACGATGTTTTCCATAAACGCCTAACATTTGACCCTGAAAGATACAAAGGCTAGTATAACCTTGGATCCAAGGGTCAGTTATATAAATAGAAAAGTTTATTTGTGTTTAAAGGAACAATAAGTTTCATATTTTTCAAGTGTGTATTTTGTAATGAAATCCATTTACAAATACACAAACATATATTCTACGGCTATATAGCTTATAGAATTTAAAACTTATCCCTTAACAGTGTCCTAACAAAAGTCGCTTCATGACGGAAGGAGTCTCGATAAATAGCCACTCAGTGATATTAAAAGTTCAATTAAAAATATAGAAATCGAAATAAAGTTCTCAATTTATTCCATAGCCATTGAGGTTTGACTTAATGGCGTTGAGCTAAATTGTAAGTAACTTCAACTTTATTTAAAATAAACAAATATTAACAGCCATGTATACAAGTTGCCTTAAAACCTTTTCCTAACTTAGACAAATTGTCAACTAAAAATTTCAAAATTTAATTGAATTAAAACTAATTTTTCTTATAGGCAACGAGTCCTTTGGTAAGTCTAGCAAAATGTGTACTACCGCCTACCCATTAATGGCAATGGGCTCAATAAAGAATTAGACAATCCACCAGTTAATCCACCAGTTAGACTGGTAAACACTTCCTTAGCTAAGGCAGGAATTCCGTTGGCTTTTGGTGGCTCTGTAGTTTGTTGATTGTTCAATGCTCCGGATTGCTGGCCAGAGCCCGATGAAGCGGGAGCGAAACCTACTGGCGTTTGAGGTTGCTTGATTATCGTTATCAGATCACTGCCATCTCTCACCTCCGAAAATATACTTTTACCTAGCAGAGCGTCGTCCGGCGACTTGTAAAGTCCCAAAAATGAGCCGACTACTCGAATGGGTGTTGTTATGATAGTTCCAACGGCCGACACTGTTCTTCCAACCTGCTCCATGGCTGTATGTAAATCCGCATAAGAGCTGCCACACAGCAAGACCAGTGCCAGAAATATTATCTAGAAAATGCTTTTTGCAATGATGCCATTCTTTCACTATTTGGTTGAAGCACACTTACTGCCAATTGTTTTGTCATTTTGAAGTCAATACTACCTTAAACAGTGATATTACTTTGAAAACTGTCGCACTCAAAGTGCTACAGCACCTTTTTTATAGGAGATTCTCAGCTATTAATGTAATAATTATGCAAATTTAAACTAAAAGAGTTCAGCATTTTATTACAGGTTACATTTCGATACGCTTTAACATTTATGTGCACAAAGAAAAACAAATGTAAAGATTGCATCGCATACAAAAGTGAAAATTACTTTGAAAACGTGTTCTAAAATAATATTGCTATATAGATATAATTTCCCTATGCCAAATCTAGCTTAATATTCTTAATTTCCTTAGTAGATTGGTGAATAAAATTAAGCTTGGCTTTGCGGTTGTAGGTACATGCTTGGATTGATCAATCGGTTTCCAATTAAGCTCAATGTAGTCACCAATGTGTTGAGCAATTTGCCAACGTCTTTGAGGGATCCACCTTGCAATTGCAGCCAACTTTCAGCAGCTTCCAAAAATTCATCCATTGTTGGAGCACCTTCTCGGCCCAAAAGCATATTCATAATTGCATCTTCCTGTAAGCCCAATAGAACGCTTAATTCCTTGGCCAATGTTTGACCAAAACCATAGACATTATTAACAATAGGCTTTTCCTGCACTGCATCTGTTATTCCGGCATTAACACCTGAGCTTGACAACTGAGTTGGTTCGACACGATTCACAGTGTTGGCTGATGCCATCATTATAAATGTATTTATCAGCACAAAAGACAACAACAAAGCGGCGCTTGATGAACTCATTTCGATTAGAAACTGCAAAATGACCTTATGAAATATAGTATGTATATGGTATATCAAGTTGAGATAACTTACAAATGATAATACTCAAACTAAGCGACTTCAACAACTGAAACTCAATGCGAACAACTGCAATTTTTATAGCAGAACAGCAACGATTACGACATAAGTCATAAAAGTTCGGCACTAGGGAAATTTTCCGATGGGATCAGCATAGGGTTAACTTTTGCATATAGTAAAGTATAGCTTAACTAAATGTTACATATACATACATACATATATATATTTTCTTCATTTCCTTATAAGATATTTGAATTTTATAATTTGTTTTGTAATTTTTTTTTTTTTGTCTTTTTATGAAGCAGCCGTCTTGGAAACATATTTGAGTTATTGCCTTAAAATCAGTAATAATTCTTCATTTCCAATATTTGTTGGCATGTTATGCAAAAGCAGGCAAAATATTCACTTTATTAATGGAGAATACTTGTAAAACGGATGCGGATATAAAAACAGAACTTCAGCCGAATGGCAAAAATAAAAAAAAAACAACATAAAATATGTCTTGTTGGTTACTTGATGGAGGGGGGAGAAACGGGGGTGGGCGGTTGGCAAATGCTTTATTTGATTTATAAATACTTGACATGAAATTTATGGTACGTAAACGAAAATGGCGCACACGGCATCGAAAATTTTGAGCACATTATGCGGAAGTTCCCAGATGCGAAAGCTGGCCAACATTTTGGGTAAGTTGCAAATGCATATGAGTTTTGTTGTCAGAGGGTGGCCAGTTGTTTTTAAGAAGGGTTGGCAAACGTAGGGGGATTCTTTTTCTTAATGGTCTTTGACGCCATCTTCACTTCACACTTTACTAAATATTTTATTACTTTGTATATTTTTTTTTATTTTGTGACTGAGCAATTTGCGCCATTTGCTATCCCACCAAAACGAAGGAAATATTTATTGCACTTGTGCTTTATTTGATTGTTCAGAAATTTATAGGCGCTTTTGAAAAATTAACGAGCTTTGACTGATTCGCAAAGATACACAAAAATGCAGCATTTGCTTATTTGAATTGAGCAAAAGAGAAGAAAATATACTTAGTATGTACTAAAAATTATTGCCAGCAATTTGTACAACTCAAACATTAAATTAAGTTCGATTTTTAATGCAAAATTTTTCATTTAATGTTAGGAAACTTGTTTTAAAGTCAATAAACTTTGAAGTTGATGCATGAATCGATTTCAATATTTATTTTATACAATATGTATTTTTTACCTATTTTTTAACTCATCTTAAAGTGCTTGCGTATTTTAAAATTTATTTTAAAAATAATAGAATTTCTTTTAGCTTAAAATTTCCCTGCCGTTGAAAATTGTCAGCATAGAAAAGTTTACTCTGGCAAAATATTTACAAGTCTCAGCAGTGTGGCATTTTAAAGGATGCTTCACTTCACAGGACAACCAAAAAAAAAATAAAAAAATAACTCAAATACAGATCGAACTGAATGTGAACAAATATACTTGGTAGAGAGTTTGGTTTGGTTTGTTTTGCTTTTCTACGGCTTTTACAATTTGAATAAAGTCCACCGGGTTTTTTTTTTTTTTCGAGGGTTGACAACACGAAGTAAAAAGAAAACAAACTGCAAGATGCGATTTAGCGCTGTCCCAAAGTCAAATTCAAAGTTCAAAGCGAAGACAACCCTCAAAAAAGGGGACCGGGAAAGTTTTCAACTTGAAGTATATGCGCGCGAGGTTTTCACTTGAAAAGTGTTGCTTGAGATGATGCTGCCAAAGTGGACACGACACTCTCTGCTTTCACCACTCACTCCCCTCCCGACGACAGTTGCCTTTGATAAACATGAACACCTTTTTTAATAGTACGTGGAAATGGGCGGAGGCGGGGGGCTGCAGAGGATGATTGCTCTTCATTCAAATGTGTTTTTTTTTTTTATTGATGTGAGCTCGCGGCGTTCCGGATGTGTTGTTCCCTGGGTTTTCCATTCTAATATCCGCCGGTGATAAGCTGAATTATTGACTAGCGCTAGCGCTTTCAGCGTTGTCCTTTATGTTTGTCCTGCAAGTTTCAGCATCTTGGTCAATGTCCTTCGTCCTCGTTAATGTCCGCGTGCTATATATTTTATTTCTCCTTCTTATTTTGCCTTGGCCGTTGATTTGATTTTGGTTTCTCTCTCTCTCTCGCTTTGCCAGCCACATTAAAGCGTTGATATCATTTGTGGTGCCAACAATATTATTTTATTTTATACTTTTTTTATTGGCTGCAGTTGATGCGAAATTGTAAACATATCTTTGAGTATTTTATTTAATTGAGTTTTTCGGGGGCAATATAAATTGATGCGCCATTAGCCAACTATTTGTTATTTGTGTTTTCATACAGTCCGATTGCTAATTGAAAGTCGCCCAACATCATTTGGAGACACACGCATATATCATAAACTCTTTTTTGAAGCCAGAACAAAGTGCGAGAATGCGTGTCGTATGTAAATTAATACAAATAGATGCCCAGGGCAGAGAGAGAGAGAGAGAGAGAGTAAAGAATGAGAATGAGTAACAGGCCAGGCAACATGCAAAGGACACCAAAAGGACACAAGAAACCCACACGCAACTCTCTCTCTCAAGTGCTAATAAACTACATGCAGCACATCGAGTATGCGGCACGTTAATAATTTATGTTGGCTAATAGTCAGCCACACTGGATAAACATCATATGCAGGCGACTCTTGCTCACACAAACAAAAAACAGCAGGCGGAGTGAGACAGGACTTGCCTCGGACCGGCTCGTCTGTCGTCTGTCGCCTGTCAACGTCAACCCTTTTTTTTTAGTTTTTGGGAAAACCCAGAAATAGTGCACAAAATTTATGGGCAATTTCATTTGCTGTTATTGTTGTTGTTCCTAGTTTGAACCTAGTTCAAATTTACCTTGACACTATCTGACCCGATATATCTATAGAGTACTGCGTTATGATACTAAAAATATGTATATATATATATATGTATTTTCCCTATTAGCTGAGCAAACAATTTGTTTGCCTTGTTTGCATATCATGACGGACACACAACACAACAGTGAAAGTAAGCATATACGTAATGTCCTATCATTGTTTGAAATTTAATTAACAAAAGGGTCAATTGTCGCGTGTGGCCTGTGAATGGAAAGTGTTCCACCAAACGTGCCCCCCTGCTGCTGCTGTTGTTGGTCAACACTTAAATGTCGCAAACTGGGTAAACAATAATTTTTTTTGATTAATTTATGAATATTCGTGAGAACTTTCTTCTCTTTGTTTTTCTTTTTATTGTTTATGCCTGCATGAACAAGTCTTGGTTGCGTGCTCTAAGGGTCAAAACTGTTAGTTTAATGACCGAAATTTGGTAATTATATTAACTAACATTTTATTGTGCCCAATTGTAACAATATAATTGATTTTACGATCAAAGTAATATATGAGCAACATTTAACTAAAGGGTGTCCCTAAAAGGCTTTAGAATCTTCTAATTCTTAAATATTAAAGTTACAATAAAATCACAAGTCATAGCACATTCATATCCCTTGAGGGCTTCAACACCCAATCTAAATAGTAGTTTGCATGCCAAAACTATTTTCAAAATCAAATTAAAAGTGAAAACTAATTCCCACACATGTTGTGAATTGTCATGCCTTCAGGCATCGTCGCCTTGTGTTGCTGTTTCCGGTTCAGTTTCTGTTTGTGTTTTTGTTTCTCTCCCATTTGCGAATAGTTGACAAAGTTTTTGGACAAAAATAATATAATCAATAAATGACTTGTGAACTTTGTTGTTTGTGTTGTGTCTTTGTGCCACTTTAAAGTTGTGTTGGGCAAGGTTTGGGCTAAAATTGAAGTTTGATTTATGTTCTGTTTGCGATTTAAATTTGGGAAATTGTTGCAATAAGAAATGTTCACATTTTTAATATAGTATAATGGAAGGAATTGTTCAATAAAATATTAACATGGACTCGTTCAGCTTTTTTTAGACGCTGTTGCATTTTGCATGTGCCAGCTTAAGGACCTCAACACACAACTACCAACACACTGCTTCTGTTATTATCATCTCGGTTGCTGTCTGTGTTTGTTTTTCTGGGTAAGCACCTTGATGCGGTGGCTGGCATGAATTTTTCATGACATTTTTGTCAATTTAAGAGAGAGAGAGCGAAACACTTCAAAGAATGCACTAGGATCTACTATTACTATCCAGTCAAGCGTAAGGATAACTGAATGACTCCTCGACTTGAGTTCGAGGGCAGCAGGCAACCGCGTGCACACGAACATTTTAAGTAAAGTGTCAGCAAACATTGCAGTCAAGTCAAGGATGCTGCTGCAGACTGCCCCCAAATTGGGCGCGGGCTGGGGCATGAATATTAAATGCATAGTTAAGGAAGCTTCAAATTGGAATATGTGCTAAACTGTCAGTAATTGAAGACATGCAGAAAGCTAGAGTGTTAAAGGAGAGAGAAGCACTTAAGCATAGAACACCTTCCTTAACTCTTTCCTTTACTCTTTCCAATTGGACATAGTCGAAAATATCCTTTTGCTCGACGTGCGCTTTCGCCACGGCAATTAACTTTACAAATCGCATGTGAGCCAGTGATTAATTATTCCAAAACCGGACACAATTCTCAGCTCCAGTTCCAATTCGAAAATCGGACAGTTAACCCATTTTGGCCTCAAAAAGGGTTGCACTAAACAGCTGCAAGTCCGATTGGGAGGCGGGGGCGGCTGGTTGAGTTTTTGGGTTATTTTTGACATTTTACATTTGTGTGTGTGTGTGTGTGTGTGTGTGCGCTGCTGTGACCAAACCGTAATGTGTGATGAATGTTTTTGCTTATAAAGCGTAAATTGAAACTATATTCTTGACCGGGACACACACACACACATTCGAGTCTCTGAGTACGATTCCCATTCTGACCACATGCCACTTAGCACATGTTGTTGTTTGTTTGTAGCTGATACCCCTCCCTAACCATCCAATCTCTCTACACTTTGGTCAGTTTTCTTCGTCTTATCGCACAAAGGGCACAAGTTTGGCATTAATTTTGATTTGGTCAACACTTCATTAATCACGCCCCAATGCAAATTGTTGCCAAAAGGGTTTTTCTTTTTCCCCAAACACCTCAACGTCTCAAAAACTAACACGCAATAATCTCCTGTGGTCAAGGACATGTGTGTGTGCGTGTGTTCGTGCCGAAAGTTTTATTACAACCTTATCGCTTTATCGAACATTTGAGAGCAGGGACGGTTTTTCCTTTAAAACACAAATTCAATTTCAATTTTCATTTCAAGGCACGCACACAGCATCCGGTCGGGTTTAGGGGCGAGGAACTTTGGCATTTACATATGCTGTTATCCTGTTTTGAAGGATCGCGTTGCCATCAACCATCAAATATTCAAATTTTCATGCTCACTGATCCTTTCGTCGCACAACAACAATATCCTAGGCGCAAACAGCTGTTTGCCCATTAAAATATGCTAAGTCTCCGGAAAAAAAAAGGGTTAAACGGGTTGCTTTTGTTGTTCCTCTTTTCAAAATGTTAGGAAACGAAACCAGCAGATGATGAATTGATAGAAAAAAGACGAACATAATATTTATCAAAAATTAGCTGCATTAAGCATTAAAGTAGAGGCCTTAACCTAACCAGAATAGATGATCGGTACAGTTTTCACAATAATAATATCTTACACTAAGGACCTGAAAATTAAAACCCAGGCAACTTAAAGCCCTACAATCTAGCCTACGTTAACTACCCGAATACAATGTGAAGATAAATTATAAAAAAACTGCATTTAAAAGCTCAAAAAGCGGAAAAACTTGCTTTGCCCTGAGTGCTTAAAAAGCAAGCAGAAACTAAATATGAATGTGATTTATATATGTGTGTGTGTGTGAGGTTGTATTCTTGCTTATCCTTTATAATATGCACGGTTTGTTGTTGACGGCTAAAGAGCTGAACCACAGAGCAGCTGCACAAGTCACAAAAAAAAAAATGAAGCAGAAAAAGGAATCCCCTTTTAATATGCAAAGCATTTGCCTTAGGTGCAACGCTGGAGGGGCGAATGAATGGGGAAGAAGGAAGAAAGTAGAAAGTAGCTCGAGTTGGCTGAGGCAGCTCTTCGTAGTTTTTTGCCGCCCAAGTTGAGTGGCAAAAAGTTAATGGATTGTTATCTCTGCGGTTTCCTTCGGCTCATCCGCTATACCAATGGACTTTGTCTGCCTGCAATTAAAACGCCGCATCCTTCATCACATCACATCCCTTTGCCACAAAACATCTTGAGCTTCGTTTGCAGTTAATGAAATTGTTACAAGTGCACTTACACACAAACTCCCTCCCTTCGAAATAATGAAACACATCCTTGCAGCAGCTGCTTGCCTCATACGTACCAAAAATATTTACATGTAACATTTTTACAAAACTTTCCTGCATCTTTCTTCGCTTTTTATTTTGCACAGGCTGCCAAGTTGCTAAACTTTTTTCTTTTTTGCCACATGAGAGTAAACCAAAACCGCAAGAAAAATGTTTGGTTTTTGCCACAGGCAAATTATGCAGTGGCTTTATTTTTTTTGCAGCCGTTTTCTCAAAAATTAACAGGCTCATAATGAGCTGATTATTGTGCCAAATGCGGAAACTGGGGACTGCCAATAATTGAATCAAATGGGCAGATGCTTAACTTTGCTGAAAGGACCTTTCTATGTCCACCTTTAACTGCCATAAGTCATTCGCTTATTAAAAACATAAATTTAAGACAAACAGCATAAAAATCGATAACCTACATTTTCAGCTTTCTGAAAAGAAAAAACCCCAAAAATTTGTTATGAAAAACTCCACATAAAGAACAAAAGAACAAGGAACAACGACAACAACAACAACAACAATTAATGCATATATAACAACCCTCAATTACGACAGCGAATATTTTTTTTGGCTTACTTTCTGGCAGTATGTGTACTTTTTTAATTAGAACAAAACGAAGGGTCGCCTAAAGGATATATGCTGAATGAAAGATGCAAAACAAGCGAACTTGGCATTGAATGTTGAAAAGAAAGGTTGAAAATTTGAGAGGATTCTATGCGAAATTAAATAATGAATATCTATATGAAAACATTTCGTAAGTTTTATTTAAGAAACAGTCACATAACACATTTGTGTTGATACGTTTTTATCCTTATTCTCTGTTTGTTTGCTAGGTGTATTCACCGAGGCAAACAAAGTCACGTGTCCTTTTTGACAATATGTGAGAGACTTGGGAAGGATAACAGCTCAAAGAAAGAAAAACTCAAAACATAAGGCTATTGTGTGTTTTTGTGTGTGGCAAAAAAGGGTCCTTAGAATCCCGTGTGTCCTGTGTGTGTGTGTCCTGGTCATGTCAGTCGCATATGCTAATTAGGCAATTAATATTTGTGGGCGAGACAACTTAATTTATAGACCAAGAAAGCATATTTCTGTCTTGTTATGAAATGCGATACTTTTAAGCATAGCGAGTCCTTTTTGGAAGGATGTGTGAGTGCGTCATGCGGCAGGACAATAAACTTATCACATGTTGCCAACGCTGTTGCTGGCTGGTCCCGAAAACTTTTGCAACGAGTTTGATTTGCGGTCGTGCCCTTAGCTCACACACACACACACATACATGTACGAATAAAATCCTTTCTTTGCTTCTTAGGTTGGATGGGCTGTCAGAGCACTGATATGCGGCTCAGTGGCAGAGTCAGCAATAATAATAATATTTTCTTAGACACAAATTTTATTTTTGGACTGCATGCCACGCATAACTTGCCACAGGTTGGGTCAGGACATAGATAAAGAGAGAGAGAGAACAAGTCAAGCCTTGTGGTCACCCACTGGAGCATGTGCAGCATCTGCAAGATGCATGCCCCAACACTACAATGTTCGTCTTTCTTCAGGCGACATTTGTCAGACGACGAGACAGACAGAAAGATTGAAGTGGAGTTGATTTCGAGTTCGACTTGGAGTTTGGAGTTGAGTTGCAGTTGAGTTGGGGCTGCGGTTGCTGCTCAACAGATTTGATTAAGTTTGTTTGTCTTGAGGCTGACGAGGCATTTTTTGGACGAAATGGGTAATACGATACATTCCAACAAATGGGATTTATGCTGAGCCCAAATAAAAAAACATAGAAAATCAGCTTTCAATGCAAAACTATTTCGACCTAATCTCTACCAACTTTTATATAATCCCACATTAATTTCTTCAATCTGCTTTTCATACGGAAACAAGTTAATCGCAAGTAAAATAACTCTGAGCAATTTTTGCAGCTGCTTGAACGACCCACAAACAAAGCGAAAAAAAATAAGAAAAAAAATTGGCAAAACGTAAGGTAAACACACGGAAGGAAGGAAGGCAGGAAGGCAGGCAGGCTAGCGGGCTGGCAGGTACGTTAAAACTTTGCCGTTCGAGTAAAGTTCGTATTACGTATACGTAATGTGGCAATAAATGTTGCGCTCGATTAAAAAGCCATTGCATACTTTTTGGCGTTCAGGCGCCTTTTACGAGCGGGAAGAGCTCGACTTGTCTGAAATCTGTTTTACCAACAAAAAATAAAAAAGAAATTGTGCAAACTCCAGACAGACAGACAGCAGCAGCAGCGTGAATTGTTGGAGTGTGTGTGTGTGTGGTGTGTGTGCGTGGTGTGTGTGTGGTGTGGTGTGTGTTGTTAACGCGTCAGTTACAAGACACATCTTGCAAATACAATACGCCGCAACCCCCTTCTCATTCGTATGTAAAGTTGGTTGCTTAAGTAAGTGCTTGTAATATTGCCAGGAGACTTTTGCAAAGCCGACGATTAAATGAAGCCACGCAAAAGAAAAATAAATCTGACTTGATAAGCAAAGCGATGTAAGACAGGCAGCTGGTTAAATCAGTCAGTTACTTAAGTCTTCAGTTAAGTACTTCACTATAGTGATATGTTAAAGATATTAAAATAAAGTGTAGCCCAATCTTTCTTTCTACCACAGAATTTTTTCGTATCTGGCAGCTTTAAAGCTTTATTTCTCTCATTAAGTCATGCAGACGTGAAGAGGCGCAATTTTTACTTTTTAACTGTAGCTGGAGAGAAAAAAAAAAGGTAACCCAACAACAGCCGCAAACAACAAATTTACAGTTTACGTGTCCTTAATTAGCAACAAGCATAAAAAAAATAGGATAATAAATGAGTAAAAAATCAAAAACAAAAACTAAAAACTCACCAAATAAAATGTGCGCTGAAATAGAAAGCGCGCGCGTACAAAACTAAATAAAAAACGTACAGTAAAAGAAAAAAATCCTTGGCTTTTTGTTAATTTTATATGCATTTTTATATACATTTTTTTTGAGAGATTTTTCCTTCGTCTCTCATCAACTGCAATTTTTGTTTGTTTTTTTTTTTTAAACTTTTTGTTGCTCTTTATTTTGTTTTTTGACGGTTCTTGTAACGCTTGCGTCTCAGTGATTCTTTGATGAGCGGGCGGGAAGGGGAAAGAGAAGGTAGGGAGGGGTTTGGCAAAATGATGCTTCAACTTTGTTTTTGCCAGCTTGACTGACTCTTTAAGGACGGCAGGATAAAAACTAAAAACCCCTTTAACCCAAATTATTAACTGCAAAACGGGTTTTTCATTATCCCAGCCATCCATTGTCCATTTGTCCAATTGTCCACTTATCCCCTTGCCTAAACATGTGTCAAAACAAGAACAACAATCGCTGACCACCAACTGCGGTGTTTTTGGGCAATCAAATGACCACTTCAATGACTTTATCCCTGCATCCTGTTTATAATAATAAGCTGATCAATTTGTAAATGAACCTTGTTCAATTTTACGCATCATTAAAACTGACCTTAGGTCATTTGCAATAAGAACAGGTTTGAAACGCGCGCGTGCCTACAAAGCTCCTGAATTGAGTCCTTTATTCCGGGTAGTCAACCGGTTTTGTTCCCTAGAGGGTACATATTTCCTGTCAGTCCCTCTCTTTCTCTCTCTCTCTCTCTCGCTTTGCTGTTGTAGGTAATGCAACCACCACAGAGTGACACGAGCCTGCACTCAACAAGCATTGCCATTTGTCCTGGACAGGGGTCAACGGTGTTGCCAATTGGTTGCATGACATTTTCATTTACCATTTCATGTTTATACATTTCTATTTGTCCTGCCACACGAACCGGAGGGGCAAATGCAACGCTTGCCATATGCATTACCCGAGGGCATTGAATGCTATTCAGGGTGCAACAAGGAAAACGAGAGAGGACGAGAGAAAGTATATTCTCTTGAATCAACAGAAATGTTTCGAGTAAAATCTATCAATAATGAGTTCTATTTCTCAGTTTTGAGTTTGCTTTTCAAAAGTGACAGATAGATAAAATATTCGAAAATACCTTTTGAAAAAATAATAATGTTTGATTTTGAGCAAACTAATTATTCAATTGAAAGCAATGAGACGCTACATCGTGTGCGACGTCATCTATCCTTTGTTAATTTATGGAATGATGTGAGTTATGATATATCGATAAAAAAATATCGAATGCATTCTACGGTACTCTTCGTTTTAGAGTATTTGTTATTATCCCACAGATCGTAATCCAAATGCCAGTGAGATGTGTCTATTTATTAAAAAGCATTCAAGTTGTTCCTATTTTGTTCATCATGTTGACTTTCTTAAGCTTTTCTTTTGCACTCTCAACTTAAAATGGAGTGGTTTCTATTTGATTGTAGTTGTTCTTATCTTAATAGTTTTGTACAGCTTGGTTTACGTAATGGCCAAGTATTTGTAAGTAAGATTTTCTATTCGATATATATTATTTTTCTTTAATATTTACAATTGATCCGCAGTTGTGTGCCCAACTTTATTAAGCTGATGGAGATCGTTCCCATATCACCGTATGCCTTTAGTTTTTTCTACTACAGTTTCTGTATCTTTTTGCCAGATTATCTCAGCTTTTTTCTGCATTGTCCCTTTAACACGGCACATGTGGCCACTCTGACACTTTCCAAATTTATTGGCGATATTCTACGCTTTTTTGTGATAGGCATAATGGCGCTTTGCTCCTCGGGTTGTCATGCGTACAGTGTGCTCTGGTGGAACAATATGGCATTTATAGTCGTCGGATATGTGTATCTACATTTTATTGTTTCCTACAAATACAAAATATTTGCTAACCCAAACTTGATCTATGAAGATTCGCATCTAATGCGATTCAACGCCTATACTTTTCTATACATTTTCATTTTGGTGCAAAGCTTTTCCGTGTTTATATCCTTTTACAAATTGCGAAGAACCAAACCAGCCAGCGAAGTAATTAAGGATAGATGGAGAAACTCGGAGTTGTCACGCGATAAGCAAATAGAAGAAGAAGAACCTCCCCCCATCGAACCCATCGAAGATTTAACTAAATTTCAAGTCTGGTGGCGTTCTGTAAATGGTTATGCCATTATGAAGGAACGCTATAAATTCCAAGTTATCATCTTCGTAAGTATGTGTAATCTTATCCAATCTTATCGTTCTAACTCCTCTTTGCCTACAGACACCCTTTTACTTTGTGCTTGCCAACATAATACCAGTTATGGATAAGAACCGACCCATGAACGGTTGGTGTAAGCCCATAGTTTGCATTGGCTTTCTTATAATACCTCTGCTATTTTATGATTTGCATCCCGATCCTAAGAGCTGGTGTGGACTATTAATCTGCAGTTGGCTTGTATCATTTTTCGTTTGCATCTCATTCAATTCGTTGCGCGAACCGAATGCTTTATGGATTGGTATATTCAGCTTTGTGGGCTCGATTTTATGTGCCATTTGCCTTCAACTCTTATTTGACGAGATCGATAATCTGCTGTGGCAATATTTGACCATGGAATTAACGTCTTGCCCCGATCTCATCTGCATGTTGTTCTTCAGTACCGGCGAGACTGTTTGCACTATTGTGGTTATCATCTATCTCAAACGTGCCAAGTTTTTTACTGCCGCCTATGGTGTTGTTATGAATTTAGTTACCCATGCGGTTTACATCGCTCTACCTATGATTGTCCTCAACAGATGTTACAACAAAGATATCTATGTGAGTTTCGAATAACTCTTTGAACAGTCGAACTTTTGTGTAACGAAAGAAACGAAAGAACATTTTTTAGGATAAAACTTAAATGCAATGAATTCGTTTCACGGACGTTCGACTTCTAGTTAAAGAATTTATTTTGTATTCCTTATTTTGGTTCTTCTTTCTAGGTTATGTACACCGCAGATACGGAAACTTGCTGTACCTTTTTTTTGGTCATCTTTTTTATCACACTTTTTCAGGTTTCGATGAGTGGCAATGAGTTTCGCACGTCGCTTTTCTTATATCTGGCCACACTGTATGCACTTTATCATATATTTCAGATATTGAACTATTTTGAAGTGGTACAACCATTTGGTTCATTGCATAAAATTCGACCGCCCAGTTCAATGCGAAATGAATGGGCGTAGTTTTTTATCCATAACTTTCAATTATATCGAATATTAATAAAGGCACTTTACTAGTTGAAACACTCAACTTTAAGGTGATTTAAGTATGATAACAAGATATCTACGCCTACACCTCCTACCTTACGCCCTAGCCTAACCCTTAAAAGCGCTAAGCAACTCTAGTCAGGCTGAACAAAAGCGCTTTTGTGTATACAAATTTGGTTTGATGCCAAATAAAAAAATTACTAAATTTAAGAAGGGGCAAGGAAATGAAGGAATCCAAACGTTGCCTACTTCGAGGGTTGTCAGCGGATATTTGGATGTGTTTTCCTTTTTTTTTTCCTAGGCAAATGTGAAATCGTGCTACCAAAGCACACAAAAAAAGTAAAATTGATGAATATTTTGGGAGTTTTTAGGGTGTTAGAGGAGGTTTGTAGTATTCAAAAAGATTTTTAGATTATTAAAAAAGTTGTTACAAGTGAGAGGATGACTTCTAAACGGCTACAGGACATCTTTTGCCTTAGCATCCTTTGGCTTGGCATATTTTGACATTTGCTAAATTAAAGTGAGTTGTGACTCTTTTTTTCTATTTGTCCTTTCTTTCCTTTTCAGCGGAATCTTGCTGTTATTATTGTTCCGGCACCTTTTGCATTAAATATTAATTCATGCAAAAAGTGTGAAAATAAGAAGGAGAAAAATACAAATAATAAATGGCAAAATCAGTGCAGACAGAAGACGACACTTTTTGTTGACAGAATGTAAAGTCAACAACATTCGCTGGTTTGGCATAATGTGAAACCTTGCAACTTGCCGCTTTACTTGCGGTTGCCACCACCTTCCCGCAAGCCACTGCAACCAATATTTTAACCAGCCAACTAACTAAGCGCAACAAAGTTGACAACAACAACAACCTCTTTTCGTGTCATGTATTTTTTTTTTTTTTTACTAAACTTTAAATCCAATTAACAAAATTTAAAAATTATATAAAACTTTCTATAACACACACATTTATGGCAGTGTTTAACAGCGCCACCTATTGTTTACATTCAAAGTGTTGAGCAGCATAACATACACCTGTAGATAGCGATATTGCCTTTTGCCAGCGACACTGCCTGTTCTTCTAGTTTAGCTTTTTACCAAACGCAGCGCCTTGGTGGCGCCTCTAGTTAAGGTTCACTCTCGAAAGTCACAAACATAGATGGCGTTTCAGATTTCCAACAATACTTATTTTTTGAGCGTAAAAATTGGCAGCGCCACCTATCAACTAACTGAGCAAATTTACTGAGGTATATTTAAAGAATAAATTCCCAGTATGAAAAAAAATAGCTGGGACCTTTTTAAAGCGAAGTTTCCCTTAGGTATAGCATGGACACACACCATACATAAATTAAAAAATTCATGTTAGCAAGTTGGCTTGCGTCCTAATTATAGCGCCAAATTTAAAATTGAAAAAGATCATAAATAATACATTTAAGATGCAATTGTAATATTGTTGTACTCTTTTTGGTGCTATAAACTTAAAATACTAAAGAATGCTGTCAATAAAAATAATGCACCATTCAATTGCAAAGCAGAACCTCGATTGCAGCCAAGATTATTGACACTTATAAGATATTGAGCTTCATCGGGAGTTTGGCATTCGGGCTGATCACAAGAGATATGCCCAAAGCCCTGCGACTGCACCGAAAAGAATAGCGGAGGACATGGCTCGTAATCGTAGCCCACACAAGCATCCGTTAGATCATAACTAAAAGCGCCCAGAGCTGTCGATTCGCAGCTTTCGAACTCACGCAAAGGATAGCTAACATTGCGAAAGGGTAGCTCGTAAATGCGAGAGAAACAAACCGTAAAAGTTATCTGACTAATTGGAGCAATCTTTAGATAACGCATACTCTGCCTTCCTGGCATATAGAGCGAATCCAGACGGTAGAAATTAATGCTGCCTAGTCGACCATATTGCTCCAGAGAATTCGATCCAAATTCGCTAATAATCCCATTCGAATAACAACGAGGATTCCAAAGACGACGAGGAACTAATTCAAAAGGTAATATACTTGGGATAGATAGGGTATATATGATGTATATTTAAATGACTTACCCTGTCTGATTCTTCTTATCACTGGTAGTCCACATTTCTCCGGCGCTTTTGCAATATCCAACAAATATAAATCCCTGTTCGGTTCGCCCACAAAATCATGGAATCTAACTAGTGCTCCACCTCCATAGTAGATAAAATGTAAGTTGGGCAACCGGTAACGTAAACGCTCCATATAACGTACGCAATAATCATAGTCTCCTTCGTCGACAAAGGATGTTGGACTTGGCACCAAAAGAGCCACCAAAGAACGTCCACCAAGATCACCTTTGGCCTGCTCCTCAACCAAAAGTTTCTCCACTCGATTGCTGAGCGTGTTTAATATTACGGGTAAGTTTAAGCCAGGTGGATCTGGGGAAAGTAGACTGCATAAAATCCGTTTAAACTTGATTAGAATAATCGATGCCTACGCCAATAATGAGATGTAGCATTCCATTCCTCATAGACATTCACTATATAGTCGGTTGTATTGACAATAACTGAAGCATCGAAAGCAGCAAATACCGTTACTTTACTTGCATATGGATGAATATTCAAGTTCTGTAGGACATAACTAAAATAAATTGGAAGAGAATGAATATATTTCTCAATAGAAATCAATTGTTTTGTTTAAATTTACTTACGCCACATAGTCAACTACCCAATTATACGGCCAATTGGTATCCACAAACACAAAGATATCTGCTTTAATAGTCGTTAAATTTGATATATCCATAACGTGTTCATATGGAAAGTAGTCCATAGTTTCTATAAGAAAATGGGAGTTTAATAAATATACAAAATTTAAGGTAAAGAATTCAATATTGGAACCACTTGGAAAATAAAAAAAACATGCGTGTTAGTTCTAGTGTACAATTTATTTGCGACATTTTCTTCTTCTCTTTTTTAGCACTGGAACTTAAAACTTAAATAGAAAAAAATAATAATAATAATGGTTTGGGGTGGGTGTGGTGTGAAGGTGTTGTGTTAAGGTTGTTAATTTGAACTCGCATAGACTAATACAATTCTCTTTTGCTCTCTCTCTCTCTCTCACTTTCTCTTACTGCATTGATTGCTGGAGCAAAAAGGCCAATAGAATGGTAAACAAACTGGCCGACAAAGCAGAGACACCACTATAGCAACCCATGTTTACGGATGAAACAATATAACGCCATTGATCGGGCGTCTGGCAGGCATCCTGTGTGCAGGATGTAGTGTTAACATTGCCTGGCTGCACCGACAAATAAAGTGGAGGACATTGTGTGATGGTATAATAACCATTGCAGGCATTCGACAGATCATACGAATAACTATTGCCACTGATCTGTACACAATTTTGATTCACTGTGCCAGTGTTGCCCGCGTTGGTAGAGTTTTGCTGTGGCCATTCGTAGGTGCGCGAGGAGCAGATGGTGAAGCTGCCTCCGTTCTGGGATTGAATGGTAACCACACGATTTGTGCCAGCGCCAAAGAAGTAGTTGGATGCCATGCGATAGAAGTTAACAGTGCCCGGGCGAACATATTGATACATTTGATCTGTGCCCCAACTATTTGTCCACCAGGCAGAACCACAACGAGGATTGATAATGCGACGCGGAACTATAAAAGATTATTCTAGTTAGAAAGTTTCAGAAGTAATCGAAGAAAAGTTAATTGCTTACTCTTTGCTATGCGTTTGGCGACAGGTCCTGCTGAGGTAGCTACAGTGCTGCCTGGCAACAAGGAGAAGAGATCCCTTGTCGTATCGCGTACAAAGTTATTGAATCGTTGTATATTGCCACCACCATAGTAAATGAAACGTAGATCGGGCGTTTGCTCATACAGATATTGCAGCTCAGATGTGGCATAACTTGAATCGCCATCATTCACTGACGCTTGATTGGGCATAATCAGAGCAACCAAAGAACGACCTCCAACGCTTGAATTCGTTTTCTCTCCATTCAACAGGGTTTGGCTTATATTCTGAATAGACCGCAGAACATTGGGTAGATTGAAACCTTGTTGAACTACACAAAGAAATTTGATAAGCTATCGATAGGATATTGAAATCGAACAGACACTTACGTTGCGACTGAACCGTATAGTTCCACTGCTGATAGAAATCGGTTATCAAATTCGTGGTATTCACTATAATCGAAGCATCTAAAGCGGAAAGCATTGTCACAGAGCTGGCATAAGGATGAACATTCAACTGCTGAAGAACGTAGCTGCATGAGGGAAAAAAGAAAGATGAGAATTAATTGTTGTTTGTTAAGGATTTAATTCACAAAAAAAAACTCACGCTACATAATCCACAATAGACTTGTACTGCCATGTAGTATCCAGATAGATGTACAAATTAGTCATTGGAGTGATAATATCAGATAAATCCTGATTATTGGTAGCACTGCAGGAGACATCGTTCAAGGATTGCGCTACAAATAAATCAAAGAGATCATAGATAGGATAGGATACTAGAGGGATACTAGACTAACACTCCATGATTAATGAATAAAGCTATCTTATTTCCAAGTGGTTCCATATGAGAATTACTATTTGAATGAAGAAGTCTTTCACTTACGGACATAGGTAACCAGCGAGAGTGAGGCAGTATTGGCGAATTCAGCAATTGCAGCTGGCTGAAGTGTTACTTTGAGTTGCATCTCACGATCTAGGACTTGGGCAAAGGCACTCGTTTGTCCCTGCATCTCTTGTGGGGGTGCCACATTTGGGAATTGCTGCTGACGACTGCAGGCCTGAATACCGGAACCCAAAACACCCGTCGAGGAATAATACATGCGTAGGAGCTGGGAGAGCTTTAGACCCGAAGCTTGAGTTCGCCATTGTTGCACATTCTTGGCAATGATTAGACCATCGAGACCACCACGAATCTCAGCATCAGTAGCCTCCAGATTGTTGCGCTGCGACAGGAAGTACCAGTGTGGCAAGGTCGTGTCATTCCAGCCACCTGTAGCACCAACTGTTGCCACATTATTTTGGGCAATGGGCACCTGGACAAGCGAGACTTCTGCAAGATCTCCTGCTAGTGTTGCTGCCCAACGATTGTCAATGGTAGAGCCCGATGTCTGGGATTGAGGGCGACCACGACGTGATAGCTGAAGGAGTGTATTCACTGGCACGGTCTGCTGCTGCAATCCTGTGGCTACTCCAGCAATCAGAGTACCCGCAGAGACTGTACCCCAAGGAGTGCGTACAACACCATCTTCGACAGGACATTGACTAGTTCCAGTTTGATCTCCACCACTATAGGGCCAATCTGTGTCATCGTCCAGTTCGCCAAGCTGCACATAGTTGGAGCCGGGACGAGCACGCTTCGGACGAAAGTCTATCCACTCGGCATCTCCAATGAAGTTATTTTCAGTTACTTTTCGAAGAGCGCGAGGCAAACGCTGTGCACGATATTGCGAGAGTTGGCCGCAGACAGTATTCTCATCTCCTCGCAGTCTTGTATCAAAGGTGCTCGAGAGCATAAAGTGAAGGGAACAACGTTCCGTGCTGGTTAACGAGCTGTTTGGGAAACTATTCGCATTTCCCGGCAACAAACGAGAGAGAAGAATTCGCAGTTTGGGAAATTGAAAACCAGTTGGACTATAAGGTATAACACCCATAACTGCATTGACACCCGGTGCACGTTTTATGCCATCCTGGCGGAAACGATGCAGCAGTGCAACAGCAACGGTTCGAATGTCCACTTGATAGCCGGTATTCACATAGCTCTGTTCCACCTTCTCAATCAGTGAGATCAGCGTGTCCATGTTGGCGGGCAAACGATTATCTCGGTTCATAAAGTACGACGTATTATAGCATTCGATCAGTGAAGGTGGTATTTGTAATTGAGCATTTTCCTGTGCCTGCACTGAGCCCAAGCCAAGGACCAAGCCCAGGCAAAGGCAGACAGCGGCTGCCTTGAATCCAACAAGTTGCATGCCTCAAGTCGTGTTTTTAATGTATTATTCGTTGAATGGAAGCTGTAAATGAGAAAGTTGTGGTTCAGTGTCAATCATTTCTAAGGCAGGTTAGTTTTTAATATTATTCATGTCTAATTCTTTGATTTTGGTTTGGTTACAAAACACTCTTAACTTTATCGAACTGACCATGGCCCAAAAATGTTACAAAAACTGAGTCAGCAGCCGCACTTTTTACACTTGACAAAAACTAACGCCCCAATAATATATGATAAGAGAGCGAGAGAGAATACGAATGAATACCCATTGTATTCCTCTTATCTCCTCACACCGACACCAACAACAATTAGTCTTGTTTGATTTACTCGCATGTATAAACTTTGTTATCCTTATCGCAATGCAAACATTTAAACAGTCCAAAACAGGTTGAGCTTACAAATGTCTCAATTTTTTGAGTCTATTTATTTATAAAACGGTGCAAGAAATATCTGATAATAGTTTGAAGTGAGTAAATACATTAACTTTTTTAGTTTTGATACGCCGCAATTTGTTGGGTCAGGTGTGGAGTAAGGAAAAAGAGAGCGAGAAATGAGATAAAATCTTTATAGAGATAACACAGAGTGAAAGTTTACAAACATTTCGGAAACTATTAAATTTCTCGTTTCTAAACAAATAACACAGATAACTGCCGACATTTTTGCTCTAAATGTTCAAAGTTACTTTGAAATATCTTTAAAGTTATGTCTATGAATTAGGGACATATCTTCCAAAGTAAAAAGTGCCACTTCCTGTAATAAGCTTTATGACTCTGTTTGAACATTCTTTATACACATTTTACACACTCCTTATGTACGCGGAAGCTGATGTCATGGTTTCTTATCATTTGAATACATATAAATAGTTCGTATACATTTATAATAATCGAGCTGTAAGCGGGCATGAGTCAAGTCAAGTCGCCTTGATATACCGTTTATACGGATTTATTATATCGGTTATCATTTATTATCAGTTCTGCCAAAGAATTTGTTCATTGACTGGCGAACGAAACAAGTCGCATCGAATCTATTGCTCGTGAGTCAGCTGTAAATTCTACATTTAATATATTTTTTTTCATAAACTTTTTGAGTAATAGTTATGTACAGTGTTCTTCTATTATATTCACTTCACTTCACTGCGATTTTAGCCCATTGCGATAAGATAAAATTTTAACTTTTTAAGCACAGTTAGTTGTGAACTAATTTCAACTAATTCGTACACTTATTTCGTGTTAGGGCGTTTACTAATTTGTGTAGACTTATTTTGTAGACTTTTTTCTTAAACAATTTAAAGTATCTTCTTTGAGTTAATTTCATTATTTTGCACAATTTTAAATTCTTTACATCCATTTTTTTATTACAATCTATCTAACATTGATTGTCAGATACTTTGATCATCAGTTCAAAACCGTTGGAGATTTATTTCCGCTTTACCTTGTTCCACCTGCTAAACTATTCGTACTGATTCTTCGGTTTTCGGCACGCAGGTGCTTTACCTACTGTAGAGCGGCGACGAGTGTTGTAATCTCTGCCAAATTGCTTATCAGTACCCTCCCCACACTACTTATATCACCGATAAGATATGGAACTTTCGGATCTGGGTGAGTAATACGAACGTTGTGCAAATCAAGTTTGCCAAACTCTCCAACAACAAGGAGAGTTCATTTTGCGAACATTATTGTGGAAGATTTGATTAAATTCCATATTCTTCCAATTTGAAAATGGCGGCTTATCGATAGCTTAGAAAATTTCCCTCGAGGGAAATTCTTAAAAATTCCCGCCTTTAAACACCAGGGCTGATATGAAACTGTTCGATATTGTCTCAAGAGCTTATCGATATGCAACATATGGAAATTATCAGAAACCTACATGACAAGAAGAAGAATCTAACAATAATCAATACTTAAAACAAAATGTAAATACAAAATTAATAAAATGTTTTTCACCGATTAAAATTAAAAATTATATTGCAGGGGCAAACATCGGACGGCACAGCAGGATGCGATTTTTGTGGCATTTATGGAACGACATCCGATGGTAGCCAAAAACTGCAAGGGCGACAAACTGGTCAACGAAGCCGCTTGGCAAAGATTAAGCAAAGAGCTAAACAGCGTTGGACCGCCAATAAAAGATCCAGTTGAATGGAAGCGAGTACGTTCAATATCAATAAAATATATCTAGACTTTATATTTAAATGTAAATATTATTGAAAATAGGTATGGAAAGATTGGAAAAGCTGCATTCGCAAGAAGATAGCCAACAATCGGATGGAACCAAAGGGCACTACTGGAAAGACTACCTTATATCAGGATACTCTCACGCCACTCGAGGATGCAGTGGCCACAATCACCGATCTGTATGAGATGGCAGATGTTATAGTAGAAACACAGGCAAAGCTAAAAACTCGCAATGACACCAACGCCAACGTGCGGGTGCAAGAATTAAAAACAGATCAAGAAGACGACGAAGTATCCGATAATGGTATTTTTAATTTCAATTGTCTAAATATCGTTTACTAAAGTGTTTGTTTTTTTCCGAAAGATGAAGAGCTGGACGATGAATACGATGATGTATCCGCCGCATCATCAATAAGCATTCGTAATCGTCGTGTCAAAGTTCGTCAGCAAAATCATCACCAATCCTCACCGGCCAAAAAAATGAAATTAGAAACCGATTTCAATACAACTGGGTCCAGTGGGGGTACAGTGCTCATGGATATAGCCAAACAGATGAAAGATCTTAATCGACATGCTAAATTAAATGCTCAGCGCACCGATGCTAATACAGAGGCGTTACTCACAATGGGTACACAAATCTCCGACTTGATGCAACAACAACTAAAAGAGCGCAAACGTCTCAATGCAATTATGGAAAAGTTTTTGCACAAAATGGAAACTACTGCCGATTAAAAAAGACTTTTTAAATTCAACATATAACAATTTTAAACATCAAAATGTGTGTGTATTTTATGTATATGTATACTGACAAAGTAAAACACATTATTATTATTTATTTATTTAAAAAAAAAAACCTTTAAATAATTCAACAAAACTTTAAAAATTAATGCAAAAGAAAAATATCAGTAAATAAAACACACCACACAAATTATGCCGCCTGTCTTCTTCTTTCTCCTATCACAACAAACCACACGCACATGCACACATACACTTATAATCAGTGTGGAACGTGAACGTGTGCAAAAACTGCATGCTGTGAAATCTAAAAATACTAACCAAAATACTAAAACAGCTGGACTAACAAAAACGCAAAATGCTTATTAGACTAATACGGTACGGCCGACCAAATCGGTTTTTTTCTTCTTTGCTGAAAACTTGAGCCAATTGAAATAGCCTAAAAATTACCGAAATACAGCGCTATAGGTTACATGAATACAGAATACAACAATCGGGTGCATTATTAGTATTTCATATGTTGAGTATGCGGCGGGTGCATTTTAGTATTTAGCTGCAAAACAGCGCCAAATGTGGCGCAGCGATACTTTCAATTTTAAACTAAATAAAATAAATAAATAAGCCATGAGAAACGTGTCGGGCACTTTAGACGTGAGGATATGCAAGCTAGGTGAGAAAAATCAAGTTGAAGAGCTGCGGGAACTCGTCAAAAAAACCAGCGTCAAAGAAGTAAGTTGGCGGCGGCGTCACAATTTTATGCATTATTCACAATAAATTTACGCATTATTTTGCAGCTAACGGCAATACTTGGCGCTAGATTGGTTAGAAAAGATTTCATTAATTTCTGGAACTACTTGTTGCTCGGCTGCGATGGCAGCAGTGTGGAGATGCAGGAGAAACGTTTCGGCTGCGTACAGAGTTTTCTGGATGGTTTACGCACCGTAGAAATAAGCTACAAATTGAGCATTGATCTGATAACAAGATTGTGTCAGGACTTGTACAGCTACTCAGCTGATCAGTTGAATTGGATCATTGAGCATTGCATGGATGATATGCGTGCAGGTGATGCCAAGTGTGTGGCCTGGAAGGATTTGTTGCCCGAGACACTGCTAGTGTTGGCCATTAAACCACGTCTAATCATCAATGGGATTGCCATGAGTGGTCCCGAGCTGAGAGACAACACGGTGCGTAATTTAAGCTCCATGCGCTGGCCAGTCACCATACTGACGCCCATTGCGGATATGTTTAGGTAAGAAAGATTGGCTCTAATTATTTTAAAAGTCTCTTTTTAACCTTTTGATTTGCAGTTCGCTTAAACTCAGCAATGCCGAGCGTTTAATTGTGTTGAATAAGTTTGCTGGTGCGCTGCAGGATCTGTCGCCCATGGAGCTGCCTGCTTTGTGCTATCAACTCTTCTCCCTGTGCACAAGTGCTGCACATTTGATAATTCCATTGCTGGCATTGGAAAAGTACTTTCATCGCAACTACTATAAACGTTTATTTTCCGATATGTGCAGCAATTCTACAGATTTTGATAGCATAGGTGAGTGTTGACATATCCCGATGTTATGGAGCTTTCTATTCAGCTTGGTATTTTCATAGATGCATATTCGGACAAGGAGCTTCGCGAAGCTGAGGAGACAGTGTTGCATCATTTGAACTATTGCACCATGTATCTGTTAAGCGAACAACATGTATCAATTATGCTTAGGGTGAGCATCGAGTCATTCATTTGTATTTCAAGCCACTTTTAACACTTTCTTTTTGCAGAACTTTCTTCATATGCCCGATGTTATATTAACGCCGTTTATGCTCAGCGCAATTATTTCGATGACATCTGTGAATCGTGATCCGGAATCTGCTAGATTTTCCAGCTGCATTCTGTTGCCCTTTCTGCGCAACGTCATCAAGCATAATGAGGAGGAGCAAACGATGGCTGAATATTCGGTGTGGTGTCGCGATACGCTTCAACGCAAACATGTTGATCTGATGCAGGTCTTCACGGTGCTCATCGATCAGAACAAGGAGGGCAAGGATGTGGTTACTCCGGGTCTGGTTAACTTGGCTTTTACGCTGCTAAAAGCACACAATGCACCCAAGTTAAATACACTGGCCATTACATTTCTGACCAAATTTATACGCCGACGTTTTATGTTTGGCCGTGGCATAATCAACCGAATTGCCGAATGGATGATCGTGGATCAGGAACAGAATCAGTTCTCAGGTAAGCCCATTGTTATTGTGTTTTGTCTATTGTTAACTGTTCTAATCTTTAACAGAATGCCTCACCATGCTGAGTGTGGCAGATACTTATACAGTCGCCGAATGTCTGGAAACAATCACAACTGTTATGGAAGACTTTCTATGGGCAAGTCGTTTGAATTTCAGTCAGCTTTCTAATACTTATTCCATCTGTTTGTTTTTGGTTTTGTACTGCAGCTGCCTGGCGAGCATTCCATGCGTATGATGAACTTTATTTTGCCGCTACTAAAACTTTCTAATCGCGTGCGAGATGCTTTGATTGAAGTGCTGCGCAAAGCAATGACCAAGTGGGTTTAATCCTTATCTATTCGTATAATTTTCTTTTATAAACAAATTTCTTTTTGTCAGGGACTATCGCACACGACGCATGGCTATCTTTGGCTATTGCATGATCCTTAAGCAGCTAAACAACAGCAATTCGGCTCGTCAGGTTTCCCATAATGCAAGTAGCTTTTGTACACAACACAGCATTTCTGGTTACTCCATGATGACGCAGAGCTCCTTTGGCACACGCAGCAATCCACAGCGCAATTTCGATATGCTCACACTTGAAATCATTGGCATTCTGCGAAGTTGTTTCGAACAGCAGTTGGGCATCAGGCGCACACTTTACGAAAGTAAGTAGAAATAGTTATTAAAGATATTTAGTTGTTCTAGTTTCCTTTCCTTATATGTAGATCTTCAGCGAGCTGTCGAATTGAATGCAAAACTGGTTCCTCATGTGCTACAGTTTGTTGACTTTCATTTTCGTGGATTTTTTGATACTCCGCCTGTTGAAGATAATTGTGGAGATGATTTGGACACACAGTTTGGCATTAATTATGAGCGTTTGGTGTGCGTTAAAGATGAGCAGCTTGATTTAAAGGACAATTTGGGTTGCTTGGTGCAGTTTGTATCACATTGCTTGGCAATCTTTGAACGTGCGCCTTCTGGTTGCGATGTGCGTGAAATGCAACGATTGTTGACCCTCTGCACACAACGATTGGTAGCCAATCGATTGCCACTAGAGGACACTGTAAGTTAATCAAGAATTTCACTTGAGATTTATACTAAGCTTCTCTTCTCAGGCTCCACCAGCTACACCTTTGAAGTGTGCACGCATTCAACAGCAACTCAATCTAATTGAGGGTCTAATTTCATACGCTTTGTTAAGTTCCAAGCCGGGCAACGATGCTCTGCGACATGTTCTGCCATTGTTTAAGGCGCATCAAAAACTACTAAAGGATCTGCACTCGTTGGCAGACACCTCATCAAAGAAAGCACCAAAAAGTTCAAAGCATCAAACAATCATCGATAGCAATGCAACTGTTAATGTCAGCGTTACAACAGTTAAACTAAAGCAAATGTGCACACAACCAGAGAATATTTGGGATTTGGCTATAATCGAAAAGCTGCTACATCTGCTACACGAGTAAGTGCCATTTAAAAATATAATATCTCTTTAAATAATAGATTCTCCCTTACAGTGATCATGTACCCTTTGCTTCTGCGACAAGCACAGCACCACTGCGAAGCTATGAACCACTTGTACGTTACGTGCTGGAAGTTACGGCCCAGAAAGTGCAAGAAATACGCGAGGAACCAGATTACAAGCAACTATCTTATAGCAAGCGTACATTAAAGTTGCTAACCGACATGACCAAAGTTGTCTATGAGCGCTGCATTCGGCGTCTGCCCGAGTTATGGCAAGATTTTGATTTGGAGACCGCCGTTCTAGCAGCCAAATGCTTTCTACAATGCACCCGAACGGCACATGTGACATATAACAAGCGATTCAAAGAGTTCGTCAAGGGTTTCGGTAAGAAGAAAGTGCTAAGAGAAAAGGAGGCTAAGAACTAAAAAAAACTTTTTTCCAGATATGTCTTACATAAACAAAGCAAAGGAAGTAACGTATGTCTTGCAGGATGTGCTAGTTATGTATATGAAGGAGGATTTGGGCAATGGTGACACTGCTACCCAAGCACTTAGTTCAGATAAAAATGGTGCCAAGCTGCCGGTTTATCTATTGGAAGCACTGGAGTTATTTTATGATCATGTTGGTTATGGAGAGCGTGGAGCAATTGATGCGTACATCTGGCTGCTAGAGTTTTGTCAGACCTATGAGTTGCCTAATCCCGAAATGGGTTTAGTGCATCGCATGCTCTTCACACAGCGACAGAAGACGCATTCGGGACCGTTCTTTGATGGAGTTGCGCGGCAGCTGGGTCAAGTGCTTGGCTGGCAAAACGATGAAAATATCTCAGATCAAACAAATTTGGGCCTCAAGAGTCTCAGTATGAGCACAACAGCAACTTGTTTGCAGTATTTATATGCAGCAGTGCAAAAGCAGCTAGAAGATGTCGATTACTTTGTCATCAAGGCAAACAATCTGAATTACAAATGTAACATTGTGCCCGAAGCCGATCGAGTGTATTGGCATGGTAATTTGCATGCCTTGGAAGGCTCCATTTGTACGCAACTTTTGCTCATAACACGCACTTTGTTGGAAATAACAAATGTATGCATTCCACTGGGCAATCACATGGATGGCCTTATGAAATTGCTCATACAACATTATACATGCCTCAAGAATCTTGCTAGACACTATTTGGGTAGCAGCACAACCAAGAGCATCAAGTAAGTAACGAAATTTTATAAGGAATTCGTATACTTAACTAATCGCCTTTTGTACATTTCCTTGTTTAGATTTGAACAGTTGGTGCGTAATATTGGCAAACCATTGCCTGCCAATATCTATCAACTAATCTCATATGTAGAATATAATATACTCGATGAGCAGCCAACATCAAAACGCAAGCCACAGGCGGAACGGGCCAAGGTGTTGCGTGAAACACGTCTCATACCCAAAGTTATACTGGCCATTGAGAATTTTAATAAGCATATTATTTTGCTGTCCAAGAAATTCAAAAGCTATGATCGTTTGGCAGATCATTTGCATTTTGGTGCTGTGCGCGATTTTAATATACAATCCGGTGACCTTCGAGCTGTCATTGAACGCACCTATTCGCACAGCAGTCAAATCGAGGTGTCCGAAAGCAATTTAGAAATGCCAGATGATGAAGAAGAGGATGAGCAGGAGAAAGAGCAGGAAACAGAGCCAGCAACTGATATTGAAGATGAAGAGAATGAAGAGGATAAAGAGCGTTCCCCAACGCCGCCACCTACCAAAAAGAAACTAGAAACCACTCGCAAACCCCAACGACGTCGTCGCGTTGCCAGCAAAGATGCTGTTGAGGAATCCTCCGAACCAAAGCGTAGGCGTGGACGACCCAGCAAGAAATAAGAGCGTCAATCATTTGGCTACTCTATATGGTTTGGGGGGTCGGTCTGACATAACATCACATCATCAACAGGAACCATCCATTTAAGTTTTTAACTTCACTTTTTTTTATGTACTTTTGCGCAAATTTGATGCCGGCACGCAATATAGAAACTCATGCCACATCCACAATTGCGCAGCCATCATTTTATTGCACTTGAAAACTTAATTAGGCCGAAAATGCGGTGTAAACGCCTATTTTTTCGTGTGTATTTCTATCACAACGTATTTCTCTTCAGCTGTGCGAGATTTTTATTACATGCATCAAATGTAATTTGTTACGAAAAACGGAAAAAAAACATTTTTGATGTGTTTCTATCTTCTTCAAAATGGCATAAATAAAAGAAAAACTTCCCCTAGATGAGCAGAGTTGGAGTTTTATTTAATAGGGGGGCAGTTGCAACTGCTGCTTGTGATGGCCTGCCAACTGTTTTTGTTTTTTTTGTTTCTGGTGCTTTTCGACCATCATTTAAATGCGTGTCAGGTTTTATGGTCAGGTAACTTTTGAGTTTTACCTCAAATCATCCCAAGTTTAAGTAAAGGCCCAAACCCCACACTACTAAGCGAATGTATATTTCAACTACTTGTTGGATTAGTTTGTAGAATGCCTTCCCTTCGTTCTAACGTGCATATTTGGGTGTCAAGGGTCAGCACGCTTCACTGCAGCGCCAAGGGGCGCGAGGGGGTTGTTTGGTATGTTTCTGTTTTATAACTATTTTTGTGGTTGCTTTCATTTTGCCTCCTGCATTCTCTTTACTCATCCATTTGAGCAGAATTGTTGCCTTTTGTCAATGTGAAAATCAATTGACTTGCTTTGTTCTTTATCAATCTACGGGGGGAGGTTAGTTTAATGCATTTTTTGAAAGTGGGTAAGTTTTCAGTTGCAGTTGCATACAATGAATTGTTTTTGGAACATCTATGAATTAAGTCATTTTTAGTTTCATTGGAATTGTGATAACTTGAGATATTTTGGGTTTTTATTGTTACAAATTTAGAATTGCTTTGAATAATGGATTAATTGTTATAAAAAAATAAAATAATAGGGGTTGTAGTTTTCTACTTTTAGTTCAACTTTTTCCATTAGTTTGAATTCAATAAGTGTTAAGGGGGGTAAAATTAAATAACCAAAACTTTGAATTCATTCAAGTTTCCTACTGATTTTTCTTCGACATTTCCCCTCTGTATGTTATGACATCAATCTATTCCAACACCTCCTCCAAAACTGCCCCACACACCACACTGTTTATGTATATGCTTCGTTAGCAAATTGTTGAAATTTACATTAAACAACATAAACATACATTTTGTTTTTCTTTTCACAAAATTCTTAATGCTTTTGTTTTCTTTTTGCCATCCTAGTTTTTTGTGATATTTTTTTTCTGCATTTTTAACAAGTTTAGCGCCACAGCAAGTGTTTGATTTTCAATTGGCTTGCCCCTTGGGTGGATTCTCGTCCAAATTTATTATTCAAATTTCCGCAGTTGATTTGCTAGCATTTTTATTCTTAAACAAATGTTACAAGCGCTCGTTTTGAGTGAGCATTGTTTTAATTCACTTAAAACAACATAAATTTAACTTTACATGCAAGCCAGCGACGAGGCAAGCTCACGTGTGCCCCAGGGCCAGTTGTTGTCGGCTGTGCGTTAAGTTTCCAATAGATGCAAAGATACAAAATGTATCTACGTGCGTTTTGTCGCTCGTTAAAGTCGCCGGAACAAGCTACCGAGCTAGAGCTAGTAGTGTACTATTTTTTGAATTTAGTTCCACGACGTGTGTCGTTTAATTTAATCAAAAGTTAAGCGAGCGACTTGACGTATCTTTAGTCGATCATTCGAGCGCAACGACATCGGTTCACTTTCGGTTTCTTTACATATCTTGATATAGATTTGGGGTTCTAGCTCTCTCTCTCGCTCCTTGAGCTTAATTCATCTCAAGATGTTTAGTGATCGTGTTTCTAAATTGTTATTGCTGTTTGTGCTGCTTTTGGCTGTGTGCCACTGGAGCAACGCCAAATTGCGTGAGTATTGAAAGTGGGTTAAAAAAATTGCTGGGAAGCCCCACCTTTACTCTAAAGGTCGAATGTGTTAGTTAATAAGTAATTAAACAATCAGTTTGAGTGTGTTGAGATTTCAAACAAATAAAATGTGATTTCCGTGATGATCTAACTTATCATTTATTTAATTCGTATAAACAAGGCTAAGAAGTTTTTTTTTCCCCAAAGCAAAACACTTTGCTAACTTCAAGCTTTATTTATACTATTCTTACGATAATGATTCTGTAAGTTCTCAAGTTTTGTTTTCGTTAAAGTAAATTCACTTTACACTGAAAATAACTAAATGAACATAATTACGTTCACCTAGCAGACGACCTTACTCATAAAGCCAAATCATATGTCACCCATATTAAATCGAACCCAAAAGGCAGGGGCCACTGACCTGCCCACAGTCAATACAAAAGTTATTGCTACAGCAACAACAACAACAACATTTAAGTTTCAATTGCAACTGTTGCGCATATTGATTATGTTCGTTGTGACAATGAAGGTGTCAAACAAAATGTAGAAACCACACACACAAAATAATAATAATAATATTGATACTAAATATTTGACCAACATTTAAAAAAGCAGCACGTTCTTGGATCAAGGTTCAGGTTATCTATGTATATATATTCCTTTTTTGCTGTATCTCTCTCTCTCTCTCTCTCTA
Source organism: Scaptomyza polygonia (assembly GCA_035044585.1). NCBI lineage: Eukaryota > Metazoa > Arthropoda > Insecta > Diptera > Drosophilidae > Scaptomyza > Scaptomyza polygonia. Next base: position 244,037 of record JAWNNU010001679.1, read on the forward strand.
TTTAAAGCTTCCAGCATAGAACCTTGTGCACGAGACGATCCTCAGCTAGAACGTTGCATCATTAATGCTGTCTACAAGCTGCGTCCTTTGCTTGTGCATGGAAATCTGGGAGATGGTTTCCTTACTCCTCCACTGGAACCGCTGCAGTTAGATAACATCGAGTTGGGCGGCAGTAGTCAATTTAAGGCCACATTTGCAGAGTTGGAAGCAACGGGAGGCAGTAATTTTATTATCGATAGGATAATGTAAGTAGCTGAAAATATTCCTTTGCCAAGCACAACATTAAATCGCTTTACTAGTGCCAAACCTCAGGATATCTCATACGATTTGTGGATAACACTGCCACGAATTGACTTTAAGGGCAAATATTCGATGAGATTGAATTTGTTGGTGCTGGATATTCAGGGCAAAGGCAATATGAGAGGTTATTGTGGTGAGTTTAAGTTAAAACAAGGAAAATTCAATTTTCAAAAACTCATTTAAAAACTCTTTGCAGATAATGCCAAGGCTGCAGTGAAGATGCGCGGCACACGTTACCTACGAAATGGTTTGGAGTATGTCAAGTTCACCAAGTTTACAATGAGAATACAGTTTAAGGATTTCAAACTGCAGCTGGACAATCTGTTCAATGGAGATGGCCTACTGGGCGATGTGGGCAATACACTGATCAATGACAATCAAGATCTCTATTTGAATGAGATTGTGCCGGGACTCGAGCGTGGATTATCCAAAAAGTTTTTAGATGTTGCCAACGAAATTCTGGCAACGGCCACTTTTGATGAAATGTTTCCACCCGGTCGCACTGTCGTCAACCCCATACATTTTCCCAAACCGACAGGTGGATCTGCATCTGGTCCATCCATATTCGAGCCAACTTTCTCCTCCCGCAACCCTGTTGGCGGCATTTTGGATCAGCTACCGCACAGAAACAACAATCACAGGCCCAACAACAGGCCGAATAACAATCCTGGAGGTGGCATTTTTGGTGATATTGCGACCGGGGGAGAAGGCATCATCGATCCCAGATCGAATTTGTGAACTTAGAATTTTGTGGTTCTTATTGTTTCGTTTTTGTATTTGTTATGACTTTAAGTTAAATAAAATTGTTGGGTTTTTAAATGAGAATCTTATCTAGTCTAGAGTTTTTCATATATTTTAGATGCCTTGTCCTTGGATGGGTACAGTTGCTGCCTCTAACCCTGGCGCTAATTTGGCTAAGAGTGCCTAATGTCTTACTCCATTTGCGTGCCGTTGCCTAAGAGATAGAGAGAGTGGAGAAAGCTTGTGCAAACTTTTTAATCCACCGCAAAGCTTGAACAGTTTTGCATATTAAGCGCAAAGTTTGCGACTGTACAACACCAGGGGGACATTTTGAAGGGCACACACCTAAACAATTCTAAATTTTACACCTGTTCAATGGGCAAGGAGAGGAGAGAGTGAATGAGAGGGTGAGATTGAGAGAGCTCTATGGCTCTTGTGATTAATCACCGGCAGCGACAAAGATGAATTTACGAAGATTTTGTGCGCCTGAAAAGTTTCTACTTTCGCCCGGGCAGTTAATTGTGTTAGCGGCCAGCTAGATGGACTTGGCTAAAATGCAGAGTGAAAGTGAGCGAGAGAGCAAGAGCGAACAGCTAGAGAGAAAAAAAGTGTTGGGCGTCGCTAATTAAATTCATGTGACGCATTTGACGGGGCCCAAAAAAAATAGCATTATCGACTTTTAGGCGCTGAATATTTTTCAAATGAAAATGTTTCTGTTGTAACAACATGCAGGAGCAGGAGCTGGAGCAGCAGCAGGAGTTGAAGTTCTTTTCTCAACCTGGGTCCACAAAAAGCGTCAAAGGAAACCCTTGGCAACTGTTATTTTCGCCTTGCCTTGCCTTGCTTTTGGCCTGGCCAAAGTGTCGGCGACATTAATTTCATTTATTAATTTTTAACTACGCCCACGCACCAAAATAAGAAAACGAAAAAAAAAAACGCAACTTGATAAATGGGAGGACCGAAAATTTTTCAAATCTTTCGTTTTTGCGTGGCACATTTTACTTTTTTGTTGTTGTTGTCCTTGGTCCTTTTTTTTGTTCCTTTGTGCTGTCCCTCATTTCTCTTAGTAACGTTTTCTCGCTTCTTATTCTTTGTTGTTGTTAATTTTTTGTTAATTCTTTGCTTTTTACTTGAAAGGCGCTCCAAAATGTGAAGATGCGCCGCGGTCCACTAATGTCCTTTCTTTTATCATTAAGTAGACAGCGTTGGGGTTGCTTCCTGGTACTCTTACGGTGGGCGTGGCAAGCGGCCATCGAGGCATTCTATCCTTCGAGAGTTGTTCTGGGTTGAGTTTGAAAGCTTTTGACTGGGGCTGACTGTACAGGTATTTGGGGCCATTAGCACAAAAAAAAAAAGCAAACAAGGACGCGCTGTCGGCTTAAAGTTCTAAGGTTGCGCCGATGTAAAAAAAAAACGTAGATAACGTTCAGAAAAACAAAAAATTACATAAGTTGGTATTTGAAAACGAAAAACCTTCATTGCGAATCAAAATTGACATTTTAATAATTGATAAAGTCGGACCATAAACATAGAAACAATTAAAATTAAAAATGAATGTCTTTGGGCAAAACTTCAAAAGCTAAGCTTATTGAAACATACCCTGTAAAATGCTAAATATATAAAACGGATACATCGCTTTGAGATACCTGCCACATTACAGTTAAAACAATTATTCCAATCAACAAAAATACACTTGAAAAATTCGCGTTTTATTTCCAATTCTACATTTTATCTCCATATTATTCTAGTAAATTTTTGATCGCAATGGGCACTTGTGTACGTCGATTTCTCTGCCCGAATAAGCCGGTTTGTAGCACTGGCAGTCGTTCAACTTTCTACTATCCGGGCGGAGGAACCTATTCGGGCTATTGGTTGTGCAACAAGCATCATGGCTGGGGCGTTAAGACAACAGCTGAGCGCAGTTTAGCATACTTTGCGAACAAGAAGCAGCCAGAGGGTCAGCTCGTCTACAAGGGTAACTGGAAGCTGGGCAAGCGGCAGGGTTGTGGTTCAATGATACGGAAGAGGGGCACAGATCTGCAGGTGATCTATACCGGACAGTGGTACGATGATATGAAGTGTGGTGAGGGCAAGCAGTTCTATGCGGACGGATGCGTTTACTTTGGACGCTGGTTGAGGAATCGTCGTCATGGATTGGGCATTCTGTGGAACTGCGATGGCAGCATCTATGTTGGCGAATGGGAAGCAGACTATAAGCATGGATTGGGCGTACTTTTCTATAGTAAGTAATAACTCATTAGCATCGAGCTCATAGCATAACTCATAACTCGGCTATAGCAAATGGCAATCGCTACGAGGGTCATTTTGCGCGTGGCTATAAGAATGGAGAGGGTGTCTTTTATCATATGCACACGGGTCAAATACAGAAGGGCATGTGGCATAATGATATTGTCAAGACTTCGGTGATGCAGGACGAGCCAGTTATAAGACGCCATGATGCACCGACACCCTATCCCATACCGCCTAACTATCTCAAGTATCCCAATGAGATAATTAATATGCTCTTCAATGTTTACAAACCGTTTGCCGATAAGCCAAGACGTCGCTTCAACGACAAAGTCAGTCTAGAGTTTATAGCTCGTTCGAAACAATATGCCTCATTTGAGGAACGAATGTCGACACCAACGCGTCTAGATCTTTATCCCGATTCGGGCTATGTGTGTACCTGCAACTGCAAAATTGATGAATAAACAAGTTCACGAATTGCAAATTGAAAACTTGTAGGCAAAAATCTATGCCAAACATATCCTATTAAATTGTGGGACGACATGTCAACAACACAAGAGTTCTTTTTTTTTTTTTTCGTTATGCACAAGTTATTTGGGGTTAGAAGGTGTGTGAAGTGCGGACACCTGGTTTGGTCAGAGGGTTTTTTTTCTCGTTTTTTTTTTGGGCCTGTCTGCTTTTGTCAGTTTTGTAAATCATTTCACATGCAAATTTAATGGTCGAGTTGTTGGTTGCCGCTTTTGGGACTCTCTCTTCAACACAATATTCAATTTAATAAAGGATAATTTCTTGTCATAACTCAAGAGGCATTTTGATTGAATAAAGCAAGTTGGGCAACAAACTTAAGTTCGAACTGATTACAAACTTAACTTTAAATATTTTTTCTTGATACCGAACTATATACGCTTTAATTTGATGGATTCTCTATAAAGCTGTAAATCATTCGCATTCCTGGGTACATTTTCAATCTTCAGGGTAGATTTTTTTTTTTGGTTACCCCTCATCAACCCTTTAAGTTCCTGTTTTTTTTTTTTCATTAGCATAAAGTGCAGCTGCAAACAACAAAAAAAGTGTGTGGTGTCATTTTTTTAGCTATAAATTTAGTTATGCAAATGTCAAAGGATGTGTTATCCTTGCAGCTTTTGCGACGCGTGCCTCGACACAAACTCTTTCATATGTTAATTTTTACAGGCGCATTGCCTTCAATTAACCTCGAACGAACATTTTGAATAATTTCTTTGGTAGTTGCAATCGTTATTTATATTTCAACGATAGTTAAACTAGTTCGATTCGAGCAGAAATATTTGTTGCGTGTTGTTGATAGGAGTTTCCCGTGTGAATAATCATTAATTAATCGAAAGGTTCTCTGAACAACAATGTAGTACACGATTAATAATTGATGTTGGCTCGTATCGTTGGGATTTCTTCTTAGACAAATCAACAATTTGGTTTGGATTTGGTTAATGTTGAGTTGGGTGGTTTGGTTGGTTGGTTGGTTGGTTGGTTGTTTGTTTGGATGGATGGCTAGAAGGAAGTGAAGCGATGCTGCCTGGCGGCCAAATAATTGCAAGTGACAGGCGCTTTAATTTTTCTTCCTCTTAGGCAGCTTATTTTTAGACAAGGCCTACAGAGTTGGAGAGTTGGGGCCCAGTTGCTATGTTTATAATAAACTTAATTCAGTGTAAATGAGCGGCCCCAATGAGGGTTGACAGCTAAGGTGGGGAAGGTGGGGGCTCACCACAAATCGGGGCAGCAACAAACTTTGGCACAAAAAAAAAAAAACAAACTTCAAATAAACAAATCTGTAAAAGAAAAGCTAAACAAAACAAGCCAACAAAAACGAAATGAAGAAACAGCTAAAACTTTTTTTTTTTTTTTTGTTGTTGTCGTTTTTTGGTTCGATAGCTTTTCCGTTTGCAGTTGAATGAAATGGAAAATTTTAATTGCTGGATGTGTGTGTGTTTTTGTATGTTTGTGTGTGTGTGTGTGTATTGGTAAGCATCAGCGAATAGCGGTTCGGCTCAAAGTTTTTGTAGAACATTTGTTGCTCGAATATTTAATTGAATATATTTTACATATTTATTAAAAATATTTGATTTGATTATTTTAGGTAAAAGTTTGCATTAAAAACTGTAAAAGGAAAAGTTAGTTAACATTAAAAAATAGATAGACCTACTTCTTTTCACACACGAGGCGTCCACACACAAAAAAGAGGGGAAGGCATTCCATTCAAGCATTTTCATTAGGCTTATGGCCCATAAAAGGGGTTGTTGTTATGGGCGCTCAAAATAATGGTTACAATCTAGATATAGCATTAACTTCAACCCAACCTCCCCCCCAACTTGCCCAACTCTAATGAAATTTAAATTATTGCAATGCGCACACAAGCGCAAATGAGGATACGAGAGAGCGAATGCGACACGAACGAACATGAAAGGCAAAATGACAAGGACCGAAAACGAAAAACAAAACAAAAACGATGCCAATGCTGATGACGAAGCTAAGACGCACAAAATTTCGCGGCCTTTTTTTCTCATTAAGCTGATGCGAGTTGAAAGAGATGGAAAGAGAGGGGTAGAGCGAGATAGATGCGCTACCAAACGCGAGTTAAAGACTTGGATTTTATGTGGTAGGCAAGCAGAAGGAGCAGAACTCCAAGCACACACGGGTCCCATAAATTATTCGCTTCAACGGCAACCCTTGGACAGAACGAAAAAAAATAAAAGCGTCGCGCAAAACTTTTCAACAGTACAAGCATCAGAGAAGGCGATAAAACGGGGAGGAGAGAGTAGAGGGAAAGGGGTTGGGGAGGTAGAAGCATTTGTTATAAATTAAGTGATGGGGGTGCTCAATGTGGCAACGTGTTGGAGGTGGGCTCATTACCGCCGCGCAAGATGGCAGCCCTGTGACTTTTACCGTTACAAGCTAAGCGAAACAAAACTGAAATAAAATCGAATGACAGAAACGCAAGAAGTGCAACGACAACGACTACTCAATACACTTGAATAAAGCAATACAATAATATGCAGAGAAGTGAATTATTAATCTTTTTGGGAACAATAAGGAATCCTAGGAATTCGATAGGATCAAGAAGAGCAAATTAATAACTCACAACGTTAAGAAGTTTTGTTTTTTAATGCAACAAAACAAACTTACCAACAAAGTGAAGACTTCCATTTTTTCACTAACTTACTAAAAAAGTGTAATGAAAAAATATTTGCATATTTTACATTTTGCAGAGACGGCGGCTGCTGCTACTCCTGGCAGATGGGGTTGTTCTCTTTTGTTGTTGTTGTTTTCGAGCTTTTGGCTATAAATAAAACAGAGAAGAGGCAGTGTCTGAAGCTGTTGTTGTTGTAGGAGGGGGTTAAAGTGGCATTAACTGTTGCAATGGCTGAGCACAGAAAATGAAAAACTAATTGCATATGCACGGCGACCAGACGGTGCGGGTTAAACAGGAATGGGTTGGCGGGTAAGGAAAGGAGTGAGTGTGAGTGTGAGGGGGTTGATCTGCAGCCATTTGCAGTGTGCTGCTATTGTTTTAACCCTTTCGCCCTTGTCGTCCCCCAACCCTTGCTGGACATGGAAACAGGCAATTCGACCAATAAGCAAGCTTAGCTTGGCTCTTAACCCTTTCGCTCTTTTGTGGGCGAAATATGAGGTTGAGGGTGAACTAAATACAAAGGGCAGTTTGCCACACCCATCTCATTTCAGTCTCCCAACTCCTCCTTAGGCCATCTCTCTCTGTTTTTCTCGCTGCCTCGCTTATTTTGTGGAGTTTTTGTTTTGTTTGTGTTTGGTTGAAGAAAAGAAGAAGAAGAAAACTTTGATTTCATTTGATTTGCGTAAAATGCGCCAAAGTTTCTTCAACTGGAAGGCACAACAACAACAACAACAACAACAACGAAGAAACTGAAAAGTATATGAGCAGGCAAAAAGTAAAAAATATATATATATATATATATATATATATGTATATAGATGGGGCAAACAAATTAACAGTCCAGTGATTATTGTCAAAAGCAAGTAAAATGAGAAGAAGAAGAAGAAGCAAAACAAGTGCCTATCAAAAGTGAGGAAGTTTTTTTTATTCCGAAGAGTGCAAAGCCACCCCCCCCCCCCCTCCTCACACGTTCCTATATACCTTTCAAAATTAGAAAAGGGCATAATTTTAATGAACTTTTTTCTTAAGAAGTTGCCCACTGGCTGCCCTTACCTCCACCCACTCCTACAACTGCCTGGTACTCATCATGTAAGCAGCAGCAGCTGTCGAAAGGACTTACCAACTTTCCTACTTGCCCCAGCACTTGTACTGGCTTTTGACTTGTTTGATGCCAAAGCACACTTGGCTCAAAAAGTTTCTCTTAGCACTCTTCACTTTGCTCTCTCTCCCCCTCTCTCTTTCTTTTTTTTTCGCTTATGCTGATCATTAAACCAATTTTGTCCTGTACCTGCTTTGGCATGAATCACTTCCACTCAATCTGCTGCCGGATTCTAATTGCAACACAGCCTGCGGCACCGTTAACCAAACAAAGCGCGTGCCTTGTTCTCCCTCTTTTATCTTGTCTATCCCAACTGTAAATCTTAAAGTGTCTCAAATTGCGAGTTGCATGCTGCATGCCAAATCTGCCAAACACCTGCCCCTGTTTCTAGTTTTGATGCAATGTTGTTTTAGTTCTTGCCTTACGCCTGATTGCCGCCAAGTGTCCTGCAAATGAAGTGCTAGAATAACAAAAAACCTTTAGATCCATTTCATTATGCAAAATGAGAGTAAAGCCAGAGAGAGAAGAGGAGGTAAGTAGTTGCAGTTGAATTGCAATTGATTTGTTGTATCAGATAAAAGATACAATTGGCAGCTGCAAAGAGCCGCAGGTACAGTGAAATAGTTTAACTCAACAAAGGTTTTAACTTGTTAGTTAAAAATACTTGGGTAACCTTTTTATGACATTAACTTTCAAGCTAAATGTCTCTTAAATATACTCAACCTTGTTAAGGCCATGAAACCCCACATATAACATTAATCTTAGGAAACTACGGAAACCTTTTTCGAACATAATTTAATATCAAAGACCAAAATAGAAATCTTTTTTCCCGTTCAAAATCATCTTTTCATATTTCTTACTTCGTTTCAAGCACCATCTTTGACCAGTATCTTTTTACCATTCGCCACACTCTACAATCACAATTTTTGTCTCAAAAAACTTATTTGAAGGATTAACCTTAATGCAACGAGAACTAATGATGACTGTGGACAATCAACAATTGCATTGAACTCTTTTGTTGAAGGAATACAGTTTTAAAAATTGTCAATATGATTGATTAGAGAAAGATTTTGGGTCAGGTAGTCACAAAAAAAAATCTTGCCTAATATTTTACGCTCATTTAGGGCATTAACAGAAACATAACGGATTCCTACTTATTTTCCTTTACATTACAAACCGCCCCTCTGAATACGGTGAATCGGTGTTAACTCTTGAGCGAGAAAGGACGAGCTCCCCAAAACAATAGAACGGATGAGAAAACTAAAACCCACGCCCGCTTGACATTTGGCTGTTGAGTAAACAAAAACAAACACACACACACACACAACGAGGAAAAGGAGACCAAGAATAACTGTCTCGAGACGCAGGTCAACAATCGGCAACAGTTGCAGTTGCAGTTCTGGTGTTGCCTTTCAGCCAAAACAAAAGGCGAAAGAAAAACCAGAGAGAGAGAAAGGAAAAGACAAAATTCGCCATAAAACTGAAACTGAAATTGTGTCATTTCATGCCATTGCCAAGGGCAGAGAATGCAGGACGAGTGCAAGGACACACCTGGTACTACTCAGTTAGCAGTTTTTGGCATTTGTTTGCGCTCTTGCCTCGTTTTTTATTGTCAAATTTTAATTGTTTCGATGAACAAAATAGCAAGGGAAATACAATTGATTGAACATTTTATGTCCGCAAAACGAACTCTCACTTGACGTGTCCAGTTCGGGGGGCCCTCCCGCATCCTTCCTCAAAGCTACCCATTAAGCTCTTTTTGATTTAAGTGCGATTCTGTTTTGCCTCATTCAGTTGGCCTGCTTTGCACTTGAAATTTTTAGCGCTTGCACAGCACAAAATTTTCATCTCGTCTCGTTTTTATATCGTTTCTCATTTTCTTGGCTTCCTTTATTTTATTTTTATTTTTTTCGATTCCCAATCTTAATTTTCTGCGCTCTTTTTGCTACTGTTGTTGTTTGGGGTTGAAAACAGAGAAAAAAATAATTCATTTATGCAAATGAGGGGTGTTTAAAATTAAGCAAAGAGCACGTAGGCCGAAAGTAGCAATACCAAAAGCAACAACAATAGGTTCAGCGGCCATCGTGAAGGAGGTGAACATCGTCTCAGAGGCATCTCTTTTAACGAACAATCGCTAGAAACAACAACAAAACATCTTTTAGACACGCAGCACGCGCTTTGGAAAATGATAAAAACAAAAGGTTTTTTTTGTCGTTTTTGGGCCCAACTCTTAAATTGTGCCACCCTTAGCAGGAAACCAGGAAATCCCCAACTCTCTCTCTCTCTCTCTCACTCAGTCTCTCTCTCTCTCTCTCTCTCTCTCTCTCTCTCTTTGTAGACCCAACTCTTGGCCACTCATCTTTTGCTGCGTTCGGGTATAAGTTACAATTTGTAAGGTTTTAATGGCGTTTGTGCTTGTCAAGGTGGGGGGGGGGGGTTTGTTGATTATTTCGGGGTAGTTGGGGGAGGTAGCAGAAATCAAGAGAAAGATCTGTGGTTTGGGGAAACAGAGAAGATGGTTGAACAACTGGTCTTCCCGGCAACATTTTCCCAAGACAAATTCAACTATTTTTAGTCCTTTAAAGTGAAAACCTTGAAGAAACTTCGTGGGAAATATCATTAAGGAATTTCTTTAAAAGCTTACCAAGAATAAACTCATTATATAAAAAACTAATTGTAGGCATTTTATATTCGAAACTAGAGTTTAGAAAATAAGTTTTGTTGACAATGTTTTGGATATTTGGAGAAAAATCATTTCAGGGAAATTTTTGTGGGATGAATCCTTAATGATTTTTCGTTATCCACCAAATTTTTTCAATGTGTTTTTCCAAGAATAATTAAAGATTTTAAATAGCGCTTTATCTATGGCCTACATAAAGCTTCGTTTTGCTTAAAGCCAGCTGTTTTTGACACTTCTCCTTGTTTTTCTCCTGCTGTTCGTCCTGCTTGTTGGCCGGGCCGGACATGGAACGCTTGTTTGTCTTCGCTACACGCGCATAAATAAAACTCATTTGTGTAGGTTTCGGGTGAGTGGGGTGGGGGAGTTGAGGGGGATGGGATATGCGCCAAAAGTTTGACCAATGGAATTTTGTTGATTTTTCGTGGTTGAAGTTTGGTTCCGTTGCTGTTGTTGTTCAGTCGAAGATAAATGGCAATGGAATTAATTAAGTTGTTAATTTCCCAATAAGCAGTGCGAAAAACACAGCACGTAATATACACACACAAACACACACACATATATGCATATGTATGTGAAAGTTGGAGACGTGTCTTGACAGCACTTGACAAAATTATGTGCCTCGAGGCATCGGCGTTTAACCTTTCAGCGAGTCAAACAAAACAAACAAACAAACAGCAGCAACAGTTCTCCACACCCAGCTCCCCCCTTTCAAGGCACCGACATCGACCTATGTGTTATACCCTACACACACACACACACAGACACACTTACGCAGACATATGTGAAAGTCGACCGCAAACAGCACGCGTCAACATTTAGTGCGATATGTGTGCTTGTGTGTATTAGCATATAAAAGCCTTGAGCACCCGTCGCATTACAAATCGTATCCTTGCTCCTTGGACTCACTCTCCCCTAAACACGCGAAAGGATTCGCACGCCTGCACAAACCACACACTCACACTTGGCATTGCTGCCGTTCATGTGTGTAAAATAAAAAAAACCACGCAGTTGAAATTACCCTGCCAAAGCATATCCTGCCTCCACATAACAGAGACTCTCCCTCTCTCTCGTGTTCCTTTCGCCGCTAATAGAGCGTAATAAATGTCATGTTTTTGCCAGGCAGAGCTACTCCTTTCCTTTTGTTGTGTGTGTGTGTCTGTAACACAAGGGTCACACACACACACACACACAACCCTTCGGCAAAAAAAGAAAGAATGAACCTGGCTATCAATTTGTGAGTGAACTGTTTATTTGCCGATTGCCGTCAAGGCACTTGGCAGCAATGATTTTAGATTTCAAATTACAGATTTGCAGTTCGATGATTGATATGTGGTGCGAAACAACCCTATGGCCAACACATATGGGCTAAAATCTTCATGTGTGAAGCTAGTTTTTATCAGGCCATCAGAGAATGTATCTATAATTTAATTGGTTTGAAATCTAAAAGAAAGAAACGCAAGCCAATTCGCTTCTCCCAATTTGATTGCGCGCTTATAAATAAGCAATAATTTCATTTAGCTAATATTTCGCATGTTAATTCAAACAAACTGACAGACAGAAACACAAACATGATGCTCCAATTATTATGAACTATAAAATATTCATATGCATTTTAGCGTCCCCAAAACAAAAATATCAAGAAAACACATTAACAAATTTGTAGATGTGACCGAAGAAGAAGGCAAGTCTTTCTACAGCCACTCATCTAATTGCATTAGAAGTAGAATTGCGAAGGTGAAGTTTGGGTGGCATCCCTCACGCATATCCTGGTTTGTCCTGGAATATGTGTTTTTTAGGCACATGTTGTCATGTCCTTGTTTCGCTGTCGCTTTGACTGTCGCTTTTCTTAGAGCTTGTTTCTGTCTCGCGCTCTTCAAATTTTATGACATTTTTATTCGCTGCAGGGGTGCAGAAGAGTAGAGGGGCTGGGGGCAAGTAAGTGCCACCACGGGGCTAGTACAAGTAGCTTATCTGTGTATTTTATTATTTTTACGTTGATTTCACACACACACACACACAAATGTCCAAACGCATTGTAAAACAAAAACAAAAACATCTTGATTTTATTTCATTTTGTTAGGTTTTTATGTCGCGGCTTTTAAGTTTTTATGCCAAGTCATAATTGTTTTGGTAGTTTTTTCTTTCGATGCCAACTGCATTTGTTGAAAGCTTTTTGCTGTCCTTTGAAACACTTAGGCCTCAAATTATATTGGCCAAAAGCAAGATGATGAACAAAACGCTACCTTGGTTAAGTTAAGGTTTAAAATCAGACAAGAACTAAATTAAAATATTGAAAAGTATTTTTTAACATTACTGTACCTAAGTACACCTCGAATTTACTCATTAGCACAGCCCTTGCTTCTGCTACACACACACATCAAAAGAGTTGCCAAGGATATAAGGAGAAAAAAACGACAGACAGGAAACGCAGACTCAACGCTCGAAGCGCCAAATTGCAAACTTAATAACAAAGGCTCGTCGATGATGATGAAGAAGACGAAAAATAATAAGAAGGAAGGGGGTGGCACAAAAGAGACGCCTGTCTTTATTATATATATATATAATTCTATATACAGTTTGTGTGTTTGGGGCGACGATGGGCTCATAATGAAAACGAGGCAAATGCAAATGAACAAAAGGCAACATACGAAAGAAGAGACGGCGAGTAAGAGGGGTGTAGAGATTGTAAAGGGAACTGAAGAAACTGCTCAGCCACATGAGCGTCAACATCCTTGGCAGGAAAATCAAAGCGCCAAATGAGGAAAAAGCCAAAAGCCAAAGCTAAGGAAACGCATCTCAAGCAAAAAAAAAAAAACAAAAAACAAACAGAAAAAAAAACAACGCCAGCAGAAGGGGCAAAAAAAGAAATTGCGAAAATTGCGAAAAAATAAAATTAAAATATCGATCAACAGTCGGCAGCAGCAGCAGCACCAGCTAACGAACTCCAACCCCTTTTTCCCTAAGTCTAAGGGTTGGGGGCAAATGAGGCAAACGCAGACGAAAGGGCTTCTCTCGTGATATGAGCTTTTGGCATCGCAGTCGTCTTCATCACAAAGTTGACTAGTGGCAAAGGGAAATAGAAAATAGAGAGGAGTCTCAACTGCCAGAGGGGGTGCTGCGGTTGCTACCAAGTGCAGGAGGAGAAGAAAGGGGCGGGGGAGAAAGCGTTGTGCATGTCCTCGACGTGCGCTCTTAAAATTAAAAGCATGTTTGATGAGGAAATTGAACTGGCATGTAAAATACTTATTGTGTGTGTGTGTGTGAGTGACGCTTTCTCTATATGCATGTAAACATGCACTGAGAAAAATTAATTACCTTTAAAAACTATTGTTATGAAAAGCAAATATTCGAATGCTTAGACTTAGACAAGTTTCTTTTTTACTTTTTCAAGTAGTGCATGATTTTTCTTAGTGTACGTTCAAAGAAAGAAGAAAGCAAAAAAATGTTACCCAGGGTGGCGCACAGCTTTTTCCATCCCCCAACTTAACGCTTAATTCATCAGAGGCAGCGTTATCCTTTGCCGCGCGGTGATATCTGCGCCTTCTTCTTCTGCTCATTTCTCTTAATTTCCCATTCACCCTTTGCAAATGAGCGGAGGAGCAGGCCGCCCAGGGGGAGCTATACCAATGCAAAAATAAAAAACACAGCAACAAATTTTTCCACATTATATCTGACGTCGGTGTTCTGCCGGCGTCGCTGTCGACGCTATTCAAATTTTCTACTTTTGCTTTGCACGCGCGATTTTCCTTGTTTTCGCTTTTACATTTTTTAATAGCTAGAGAAATTTTTGCGCCGCTGCCTCTCTCCCCTTTCTTTTTTTTTTTTTTTGAAGGGTGGCACATTTTTTGTTTTTTTGTTTAGCTGCTTCTCTGTGTTGGCAGCACGACAACCCTGGCCACTTTCATTGTGTGTATTTGTATGTGTGTGGGTTCGGCACTTAAAACGTTTTTCTTTTACAAAAAGTTGCTTTGCTTTTGCCTACTCCCCACCCTGCACTTGTGGGTATTAAACTTAATGTTGATAGTGTAATTTTATATTTAAGAGTAAAGCATCAACACCAAAACAAAAAAAAAAAAATACAAAATAAAAAATATAGCGTATTAGGGTTGTGCGGTGTCTGAGTCTCAGTTTTTTTTTACTTTTCTGAGGGTGTCAGGTTTTTTTCTATGGCAAAACGATTTTTTTGTTTCTAAGCAGCGCCGCTCAACGGGTTCTAATTGAAGTCAAGTTGCTTTTGCTTTTTGAGGGTGCGCAAAAGAGGTTACTTTTGGATTAGGTCAACAATTTGGGAGAATAGTTTTTTATGGCTAAGAATTGTAATTAAAATTTCCCAAATGAAAATAGTTTAAATTCCTAAATATTTTTTTATTTCAATGGGTTTTATTGCCAACTCTTGCTTTTTGCTAATCTCAAGCTGTTTCATGCTTATCAACAATTTCGCCAGCTGCTTAAATAGAAATTACTTCATCGATTTTTTTTTTTATGTTTTACTCTTCTCTCATTCCGCTGCATGTCTCAAATAGGCCGCTGGCAATGAGTAGAAAGCAAAAAAATGGGTCTGACGCGCGCTTCCGTCCCTGGTCGAGACCCACAAAAGATAGCAAAAGAAAAAAACAACAACTTTGAGGCACACGCAGCTTTTTTTTTGTTCAACAAAATTTTAATTTAAGGGTAGCTCTCAACAGCAGTTTTTTTTCTTATGACGATGCTGCGCATCCTTTCGATTTTTTTTTTGGTTTCTTTTTTTTGCCTGGTTGCCTAATGAAAAGTCACCGTCAATTACAGGGTCGCCACGCGTCCAAAAAAACGCAAATGAAATTTGAAAGTAACAGAAAAAAAAATAGGCTAGAAAAAATGAAAAAAATGTGACCAAAAGTCAGCAAACACGAAGGACCCTTAATCAGGCATCCTGTGCAAGCAAATTTGCTACGCAAATGAGCCAAGACAAGGAAGCTAAAAACGAAATACAAAGTATTCAGACAGTGGATTCAGACACTTGAGTAGTTGAATCTGGAAATAAGCAAATGACGTCGTGTCTGCGCATTTTTCGACACAAATTTCTTTTTCTTTAAATAGTAGTTGTCAGAACATTCTCTTTGACCCGAGTACTTGTCGATTCATTGTTTCGTATTGATCGTCAATGGCTGATAAACCCCATTCAAATCTGTTTTAAACAGACAA
Source organism: Scaptomyza polygonia (assembly GCA_035044585.1). Taxonomy (NCBI): domain Eukaryota; kingdom Metazoa; phylum Arthropoda; class Insecta; order Diptera; family Drosophilidae; genus Scaptomyza; species Scaptomyza polygonia. The sequence continues at coordinate 259,448 of JAWNNU010001679.1, forward strand.
CTCTTCCTAAAAGATTTCAGCATCTAATTGCAGATAAGCCACGTCTGCATCTGAGATTGTCAGTTTTAAGCTGCCCATATAAGTATGCTATGGTTTTTTTTACACAAGCTTAGGTTATATTAGTTAGATTTTACAGGTTGCCTTTGTGTATTTAAGAAATCCTTTAAAAAGGGTAAGCGTATGTTGCGTACAGGGTATTCTTTGTTATTTACTCGTCTCTCGATACGTTTCGATTCTTTATTGTGTTTTGACTTTGTCTACCTGCTGTGCGCGTGTGTAACTCTGTCAATATTTGCCTCACATGTGTGTGTTGCACGGAAGTAACCTGATTTTTTGTGCAAAAACAAATCCATAAAGGGCGGACAGCAGCTCGTGGAGCTGTGCAAACTGCAATGTCCTGTTTTGTTTGAACATGTGTCTGCCCCGGCCGCTTGACCAGCGAGAAAATGAAAGAGAGAGAGAGACCTAAATGTTTACCCAAGGCATTTGACGGGACTTGGTTTGGGTTTTGGTAAGACGTAAGACGGGTTCTTCTTTGGCAAAAGCGCCGCAGGACATGGCGCCATTGGGCAGCTGTCAGTAGCAGAAGCCATCGACGAAGAAGTAGAAGTAGGAGTTGGCAAGCCTTTGAGGCAGGCAAGCGTCGCTCACCTTTGGCCCAGCTGTCAAAATTGTTAATAGGCGTAAATGAGACGCCCAATGAGACGAAAGAAAGAGAGAGAGAGAAAAACAGAATAAGAAGAGCAAAACTAATTTCCGTTTGCCGCCAGGCGAACAAAGGCAAGAATGTATAATGTCTTTAGCCAAAGCCTTAGCCGCAGCCCAGGACGTGTGCCAGACGCATCCTTTGCACGCAAATTGCATGCCTCGATCGCTGCGCCTCGTGTGCGGCCTCGTCAACAAGGATTTATTTTGCTATGCGAAAATGGAAAATAGAAAAAGTGCAGGCAAGTCAATAGAGAGAAACCGAAACCCTTTTCAATATCCCTTTACCAAACAAAGATCTTCGTCCTTATGGGGTGTAATTTCTGTTGTTTTTTTTTTTAGTTCAACTGCTGTCAGCCGGCATTTGCATACGGCAGGAAAAAAATTATATATGCAAAAAAATATTCAAATTCAAAAATAGTGAGACTGTGCCTGGCAGGACACACGAAAACTGAAAAAAAAACGTGCACCCCTCAGGATTTTTTTTGTCGTGTTACCCAGACAACAGCTAGAGAGTCCTGCGGCTGTGTGTACAACCCTTTTTTTTTAAAGGGTTTTCCACAAGTTCTCGACGCACTTTTAATTTGCATTTTTTGTTGTTGTTGTTGTTGGGATTTTGAAAATCAAGTTCGAAACTTACCCCAGACAGAGAGAAAGAGTTCCGGTTGTAGCCATAAAACACAAATGCCAGTCTCGTTTTTTGTATTTGACAAGTGAATATTCATGTAATTTTTTATTTTATTTTTTTTTCATTTCAGCCATGCAAGGGTTAAAAACTTTTCAGAACTGCGCAGCAAGGAATCCGAAAAAAAAATATTGAATGGAAAAAAAAACGTGGGTACTTTAGCATGTGCTCGTGCAGAATAATTTGGGTTGATTTGGTTGAGCCAAAAAAAAAAAAAAGAGTTGAAAAAAATCGGATGCAGGCGCTTTTTTACAGGGTGTCGCGGTACGGTGAAAAAAGTATTTGAATATTTTTGGGCAGTTAAGGATAAAAAAAGAGTTTTTAAAAACTTACCTTTCGCATTAAACAAGCTGTAAAGAGAAATATTTGAATGGCTTTAGAAATTTAAACATTATTATAGAAAAAAATTAATAAATAATTAAACAATTTAACATTTGTTAGGCATGTTTATATTTCGACCCAACGTCACCCTGTTCATTTGATTCTCAGCATAAAAAAATTACTACCCGTAATATCCGCTTAAAAAACTCAAAATTCATAAAAACTTGGCAACCAAATAAAAAAAAAATTGCAAGAAGCTGGACCAAAAAAAAATAAGTACTTATTCACAGACAAGCTGGGGTACAGCAGCCAAAGGGTTGAGATATATGGGTTGGAAATAAAATGAAGAAGAAGCAGCAGCGGCACGCAGCGTTGCATGCAAAACGAAAGTTAATCACAAAATACATAACGGTAACACAAAAAACAAAATAGATGAACAGAAAGAAAGAAAAAAATGAGGCAGACGCGAGTTTTTTTTGTTGTTATTATTGTTGCTGCTGGGCTGCTGCTGAGGGGTTAACTTAATTTATGCGCATCGCGCGACTGAAAGCTTGGCAGAGGGCAGCGAGACGTCAACTGAGGCAGCGACAGCACCTGGAGCATCCAAGATGATTATGCAGCGCGGGCGCAACGCGAAACATTTTCTCTTTTCTCTTTCTCATCTTGTTTTTTTTTTTTTTGTGTGGTGCAGTTCGGTTTTTAATTTGAAAAATATGCGACGCTTGATGGGCTACACGGTTATTGTTGTTGTTGGTTTTTGATGATGTTGATATGGAAAATCCTTTGGCTTCATTGGAAATTATTGATTTATGATTTGCAATATGCTTGGCGATGCGCTACAAAAAACAAGATTTCCATCTCGTTGGGTGGTTTCTTATATTAAAGGAAATAATGTGTAAAGAGTTCTTCAAAGTTAGAGAAAATCTAATTTAATTTTGGAAATAATGTGAATCAAACTTATTTAATATAAGGTTAATTGCATGATAATAAATGTGAAGTTTGAAGTACAGTACAACCCCGCTCAACGCAGCCCTCGTTAGACGGAACTCAGAAAAGTATAAATTGTAACAAGGTACAAGGTACAATATCTCAGTTTTTTTTCCTCGAAATCCTTGCTTTGAACACGATTAATTCGTTTTACTTTAACTTTAATGTTAGGCAAAGACATCTCTCTTTAAAAATAGGTCTTGTGGCCAACCAAAACTTTTACCTCGGTTTTTGCAATTGGCCAAATTTTAGTATTTGACTTTATAAGATCAAGGTTATTATTTTGTTAACAAGACAAAAAGCTTATACTATTTATTAAGGGAAAGCATGTTTTTCCAATATGTCTTAAAATGTTTCTAAAGGTTCTTAAATGTGACAAAGAGCTCGTTTCTTAGATGACAATGTTTTCATTCATATATTCTACATATTTACACATATTTGATTTTAACTTTCAAAAACTTCCATACACACATTTTCTTTTCTTGGAGATTCTCACCTATTTATCTTGCCAAAAAAAAAAAAACAGAAGAGAAGAAACCTTCACCTTCCTCTAAGCAAAGCACACTTCCCACCACCAAACCATCACCATCATGCAACAGTTTCTCTGCCCCACACGGAGAGCACACTTCAAACACCAATTAAAAATTATAAACAGGCTCCACAGTTGCAAAGTAAATCTCCTTCTACTTCTACTTCAAGTACGCACATATAATACCATCTTTATGAAAGAAAATACAAGGAAAAATACAAGAAAATTGTACATTAAGAGACGAAGTCGAAGGACGCTGAAGAAGAAGAAGTGTGTAGCCACCTGGGCGAACCGGCGCCAAATGATGCCGTTAAGATGCTTAAAACAACAAGAGAAAGGCAGAAGAAGAAGAAGAAGAAGAAAAAAATGCTTCGTGTAGAATAGCGAATACTTCAAAAGGCATTAAAAACAAAAAGACCAGAAAAAATACATAACAAAATGAAAGCCAACTGACCCCCAACCCAACCCCTTTCCCCTGTAGCCAGCTGCTGCTGCCGGTCCTGTTGGCAAGGAAAAAGGGTGGCGAAACGAAATTAAATTTTGTACTTCGCATAAACTTAATTACTCGCCATGGCAGAGAGCCCGAGCGGGGAGGGGTGAAATGTTTTTTGGAGCGCAGGCGCAGGGGCTAGAAAGTCGCGAGTTGTCCTTTCATTAATGGCCGCGCTTAATGGGCAATATTAAATTATGCGCTGCATTGTCCTTAGCCGTCGTCGTCGTAATTTCGCCCTTTATAGATCCTTGCTAATTTCAACCCACCCTTTCTTCATCTTCGACTTGTTCTTCTAAACTGGACGCCATTTGAGTCTTTTGTCCGAAAACTTTGGTGTCAAACAGAATCATTTCCATGTTAATTGCACGCCATTTTTGTTGTTGTTGTTGCTGTTGATTATCCTTTCATTTATGCAAAGTCCTGGCCGCTGTTAATTCGCTTATTCGCCGCTTTTGCGTCCTGCTGCGTTTTGTCTGCATTTTAATTAATGTTATCCTTCGTGTTGTTGTTGCTGTTCTTGCTGTTTGTTGTTATGCAAAGGAGCTGCTCTTTTATTAAAAGGATATGACTTTCGTTCTGCTCGTGGCGCATCGTCTCCGGTTTGTTTGGCCACTTTGCCGGATATGAGAGGTAATTAAAACAATTTTCATTGCCCTGTTTAATTGCGCTTTGCATATTTTGTGGCGTTGTTTCCCCCACCGCTTACTTCTGATACATAAAGAGAGAGTGAGTCCTTTTTGGCTTGTCCTGCACAGGCGACTTTGATGTGACTGTTGAAGGAAATTGCATTAAGCTTTTGACACAACCAGCACACACACACACAGCCACAAATTAGTTCAAAGGCTGGCGAAAGTAAAGGACTCGCATGTCCTGCCCATGCCTAAGCGAATTATGGAACCCATTAGAGTGTGATCTCTCTCTTTCTCTCGCTCTCTCTGTATTTTCTTAAAAGCCCATTGTGCATTATTTAATAATGTGTATCCTTAGGCTTTATCCCTCTGGCAAGCCAAATCCTTTTAGCTTCTTCACATAGATGTATGGGTTATAATTGAATAAACATAGTGCTATGGGCCAATAAGAAGCTGTGATACGCCCACCAATACTCCTCAAAGGACTCGAACTGACCTCTACCAACACACACTCATGACACCCTCTTGCCAACACCCTTAAAAGCAAACACACACACATGTCAAAATATGCCTGAAAGTATGCTACAAGTTTTTTTCTTCTTCTTTTGCATAAAAACCCGCCAAACCAAATACAAACAAGCAACAAAAAGAAGCAAAGCAAAGCTGCGGCCAGCAAAAAAAACCCACAATAACAAATCGCTTAAATCGCATCAACAGTTTGCCAAACACGCACACACACACATGTGCAAACCCTTATCACACACACATACACAAATAAACGATTTGCATATGTGTAGTGAATGATAGCTTGTTGATAGCTCACTTTTCCTCCTATTTTCCTTTTTTTTTTTTGTATTTCGTTCGCACAAATTGTCAACAAGCACACATCCTTCGGCCCCGCTTTCACTGTCTCTGCACTCCCTGCTTATGCATATGATTTTCAAATGTTTTTTTTTTTATTCGCTGGCTTTTCACTTGATTTTCTCTAAACAAATTTCTGGGCAAATTTACTTAAAAAGGGGGAAAAAGGGTCGATTTGTTGTTCGTCTCATATGTTGGCCGTTATGTGTGTGTGTTATGCGTGTGTTAAAGTGGGAAGACCCACGGGACCACACGCAATATTCTACTATATATCCACGCAAATCGCGTGCGTAGTTTTTTGTTGCGTGAAATACCCTGGAAACGGTTGAGAATCGGATGGTTTGATGAAATAAAGTTTATGAATCGAGTTCTTTTAAGTAAGTGTTTTTCCTATGGCGCAGCTTACCAGGAAGACAACTACATATTTAGCCTTTAACACTCATAAGCAACGTCGCTTTCGATTGATAAAAGTTTCTTTAAACTCGGTTCAAGAGTTAAAAAAAAATTACCTCACAAACTTTTAACTCTTTATTTTATTTGTAAAGAATAAAAGAATTTCATTAATCTTTCTTAAGAGAATCACTTTAAATGAGGGTATTTCGAATAGTCTTACAATTGATAGGGTATATTGTAGTCAAACCTCGACTTCTCTACTCTATTGTTATTTAAATGCTTTGTTGTATTTTTGGCATTTATTGTCGGGCAATTGCCGCTTCCGCCGCCCATGTCGCGGTTTATGCATGTAAATTTGTACAAAATTGTCGAAATTTTGTGGCAAATAAAAGGGAAACGCATGTGAGGGAGACTAAACTGTTTAGAGAGTGGGTTGGTTCTGCAGTGTACTGTACAGTGAGGCACTTGTCTAATGTACGCGTAATCATCAACGTTTTTATATCATAGAATTGCCATTATTGTTGTTATTTGGGAGATTGGCTTTTATGGGCGGATAGAGTTGTGCTTTTGGCTGTTTGATGGAAATTGATATGTGATATGTCTGTGGGTTGTTAGTGTGGGTGTGTGTGTGTGTGTGTGTCGCAAAAGAGCGTGGGAATTTGTCTAGTTAAAGGTAAGAAATATTTTTATTATTGCTTAGTTTATTCATTCAAGCCAGTTTGGTCCTTAAATTAATCACAGTTTCCTCTTCTTAGAACACACAAAAGATGCTCCTAACAAATTCTGTTGAAGAAGCCTCTTAACGTGTAATTTGTGTAAAAGCTTAAGCAGTTAAGCAGAAATGCGTATACTTAGCCAGCGACAGAGACCGAAAGGAGACATCTGATACCACGGCTGATGTTACTACCCCGCCCCATCTCTCCTCACCCACCCCACCCCCGGCGGTTTAACAACTGGTTCGTCAACCTGAACACTTGCACTTAAAAATTCTTGTGAAAACTTTAAAGTCTTACACTGAAGTACACTGAAAAATAAAATGTGTGCACCCCCGTAGCCAAAAAAAAAAATAAAAATTAATCGCGGCTCCAACCCCTAGCAGGAGTTACCCTGCCCTGCCCCACCCCCCACCCCCCTCTTTCGACTTGCTTGCGACATTAATACCATGAATAATATACGCTCATTTCTTTTGCTTTTGCGCCCTCCATAACCTTCACCCCCTCTTTTGCCATTCTCTACGTCTTCTTCGTCTTCTGTCCCCTTAGAAAATCCAAAAAGGGGTTGTTTGTAATTTTTTTAAACAAAATTTTGTTCATTTCGCTTTTACGTTGATTTTCGTGCAACTTGAGAAAAACAAATAAACAGAAGAAAAAAGAAAAAATCAAGCCAAAGGAACGAACGCAAAATGAGTCAAAGGCAAAGGCTAAAATGAAGAAACGGGGAGGGATTGGCAGTGGAGCCTGCCCGCCTGCCTGCAAACGTCTCAATGAGTTTTACGCTTCTTCGCTTGATAATGAGCAGCGAGAAGAAGAAGCAGAAGCACCAACAGCAGCAGCTCCTCAGTCAACGTCAACTTCGACTGCGCCAGTTCACCCAGCATTAAACTCTTTGACTAAAGCCAAAAGTTAGAGTGAAATGCATGCAGACAAGTATGCGTTCTCATTCTTTCTATCTCGCTCGCTCACACACAGACGCAGGTGCTGCTGCTGGGACGCCGCCATTCGCACAAACAACAGCTAGAAGGGGTTGGTGGGGTTTTTGGTTGGAACCAGCAGAGGAAAGCGAAAGCACTTCGTATGCAAATGAGTTTGTCGTTATCGCTGCTACGCTGCCAGCGTCGCTGCTTACAGAGAGGGTTGCTTTTACTCTATGGGGTTGACTTGATGATAAGCGTGAAGTAGAAGCTGGAAGTTAAATTAGGACCAGCAACGAAACAGAAGGAGCGAGAGACAGAGAGAGCGATAGAGAACGTCGCAGTGAAAGGAGTGTAAATGTTAAATTGGGAAAATTGTAATGAGAGGAGCAATTTTCGTTTTTGGTGTATATATTTTTGTTTTTGTTCATTCGGCTCATTGCAATTGATTGCAACAAGACTAACTGTTAAATTTGCAACATGCTGTGCTCAAATGTCCTTGAGAGGTTTTTCTTTTCGATACACAAACTTTCTCTTCTCTCGTCTGCCTGCCTGCTGTGTGTGGCCCGAGGAATTCGCAATGCTTGCAGAATCGAAAACAGTTTTGGCATCGCTTACAAAAATCAAGCAGACGAAGAAGAAGATGAACACTCTGTGCCTCTTTCTCACTCTCTACCCCTGCTGGCTCTTAATTGCGATATTTGCTTGCCAAAAATTTGCATGCCTTTTTTCGTAACAGCAAACCTGACGGGGGGGGTAAGGAAAACCAAAAATAAAGGACCTGGCTAAGGATCAAAAACAACAACAAATTGGCTTCATTTTGTGTTCATTCATGCGGCATTTGCCACATTCACTTCAGCTTCTTCGTCTTGCTCTTTGCTCTGCTTTATCGATAACCCTTTTGTTTAGCTTTAACATTGATCCTTTTGTAAATATGATTGATGTCGTCGACGCCTTTCTTGTTTTGTTTATCCCATTTCCCGGTTCCTGACGGCTTTTGTTACATACTTCATACAATGCGTGAGCTCTATTTAGAATGCTGTAAGAAACGTGCTCAAGGATCTTTTAAATACTTCCTTTTCTTAAGAGTTTTTCCTTTAAATAAAAAGTTATTCATCTGCATATTTAAATTTTATTATTAGATTTTATGTAACGCTTTTAAATTGCAGTCGAATTTCCTTCTAAAAAAAACTTATTTAAATCGAAGTTTTCTATATTTAAAATTCGGTTCTAGAACCCTGAGATTTTATTCAATGAAAACCGCATTCTATATAAGAAAATTTCAGTTAATAGAAAGTTTTTCTTGTCTCTTTGAGATTCCCTGTCTTAAGACTTTACAAGAAAAGATTTTGATATTTTTGTTATCCTGTCAAAGAATAAAGATTTTTTTAAGCATTTTGAATTTTACTTTGGCTGAAAAAATTCATTTTTGTTTTTACTAAAAATAAATATAATTTTTTCTTAAATTTTTGTTTTATCTCAAAAAAATCAATTTTTCTTTTACTTTTTAATCTTTCGCCATGTGCTCGAAGGCGTTTTCAAAACGCTCCCAGCTGCTATTACTCAAAACCAACTAAGCCCACAAAATCTAGGCACACCAAAAAGAAACAAACCTAAACTTCAACGAAAGCAGCCATAGATTAATAAGGCTCATAATTTTTACCCATTTAATTGAGGCGAATGGCCGCAGGATAATGAAAGGCAAAGGCAAAGCAGCAGCATCAGCAGCCAATGCGGCATCAGTTGGCCCATTTCTCCATCCACTCCCGCTGCCACCCCCTTTGCCCTGTTCGTAAACTTCTCTATAGTCTATTGCACTTGAGGCAGCTTATTAGAATTGCTCGGTTCGCTGGACGCGAAACGAACTTCGGACTTTCAAGTCCTGCGTCCAGGGCGCAAATCATAATTTTTCAATTTGAATAATGAGCGAGAAGCGAAGGCGAAGCACAGAGAAGCCTTTAAAAATAATTTCAACTGCCTTTTCATTCTTTTCTTCTGGAGGGCCAACAACAAGACGAAGCCTAGATAAACTTGAGTACGCTCGGCTATATGATACCCTAAAGAAAAATCTTTCAAACTTGCCAAAATTTTACTGCCATACATAAATAAATATTACTTTCACATCAGAATATGATTTGTTCAAAAATTATGCCCCATGAAAACCGTTCATCTACAGGGTATTGAAATCCTTACAGCCAAACACTCGTAAACTCATTTGGAAAGGAAGAAAATTCCGGCTATAGCCGGGTCTAAATCATTTGCTCGAAAGGCAACGCTTGGCGCTTCACAGCGAAGAAAGGCTGAAATGCTAATAAGCAGCAGCAACCGAGCAGGACTCCTCCGCCCCCACCCGCCAATGAAAAGTAAGGCGGGTGGAGATGATGGAGCAGCAGCAGGACGACGCCGCGGCCTGTGTAAGCACATAAGAAGGCTTTTATGTAATACATGCTGCCATTTCTTGTACATAGAACGAAAAACGCGAAGCCTTTTTTTGGCTGTTGTCGCCCGCGCTACGTTGTTGAAAGGGGCACAAAGAAAAAAAGAGGCGTCGTCCTGAAAGGTTTTTGTTGTTGTTGTGTGGAGCTGGGGCTGGGGGTGGGGTTGTGGGGTTGTTCTTGCTGTTGTTGTTTGCTCGCTGGAGATTAAATGGGAAAAAACACTGTGACATTTTCTGGCTGCGCACGCGGGAATCACGTTGGTTTTTTTTTTTTTTTTGCACATATATATTTTTTGGTATATTCAAAAGTTGTTGTTGGTGGAGTTTGGGGTTGACGTTAGGTGGGGTTTGTGGGTGGTGGCATTGCGGCGACAGCATTAGTGGGGCGTCGTCTCATGGCAGATGTAAAATAATGCGAAAGGGCTTCGTTTGCATAAATTAAAAATTTATTTAATGTCGCCCGATGTCGCGCTTCTCGTTTTAGGAAGGGGGCTAATTTTGGTTTGGAAAATGAAGGGTAGGGTAGGGTAGGGTATGGGAGGTACTATTGATTAAAAACATAGCTTGGGTACATAATATTTTTTTAACACAATATTGTAATATATATTTGTCGCTTTTTCGCCATAAACATAATAATATATATGTATATAATCGTACATTGAGGATTTTTGTCGCATTTTAAAATTAAAGAATCGTGTTATGAGGTATACAATATATATATTATGTTTAAACATATATAATATTTAAAATGCTTGAATGATACAACAACAATATAAACTAGTAAATCAATATGCAAAAAGCAGAGCATGCCTTAAGTTACATATATATTAATTAATAATTTCGTTTATATAAGTAAGATAATAATTGTTAGAATTTTTCTAGTTAGTTTTTGTTTTTTTCGTTGTGATTTAAATTAGTTTTTTATGTGCTTTAAGTGCTGAGAATTTTGTGCTTTTTTTTTTAACTACATATTGCACATATTGAGCCGCATAATAATAATAATGTTTAATTATACATTGAAGTAGTATTTACAAATTTTCAATTGACTTTTTTTTCGATTAATATAATGTCTAGTACAATAATAAGAGATATTCATATATATATACACTTAAAGTAACGATTATTAAATTGTACATACAATACATAATTCATATGAAACATGTGAGTTGTGTGTTTTGTTTTGTGTTTACAATGCGCAGTTTCTCAGGGCCCGGAGGGGGTTAGTAACGCGGGGCGCCTTGAGTTGCATTCACTATTTTGGTTTTAATTGTTGTTTGTTTTGTTTGTAATTATTTAATCTTGAGGAACTTGTATACCATACACTTTTGAATGAACAAAGAAAATTACACAATATTTTGTTGCATTTTGATTTTTTTTTTTTTTTTTTTTGATATTTAAATTAAATTGAACCAAAGATTGCACTAAAATTATTCTGTTGTGTAAGTTTGTTTGATTATGTACAGAGAGCTTAGACTACATAGAATATTTTTGTATAGATATTTACACTTATTTTATTAAGTTATGGTTCTTAAGTTTTTTTCTTTCTAAATGCTTTGATTTAGTTTTTTGTTTTGAAAATCGTTCGTTAAATGCTCTTAGTTCATACAAAAAATATGCATAAAAATTGCTATATATATTTATGTATATAATTGTTTGTGTATATAATTTTCTTTTTAGCTCCCATTATTTCGTTTTTGTTGTATATAAATTCAGTTGAATTGTACGATTGCCCGATTTGTAGTTATTGTAATTATTATATATTCCATTGCTATATGTTAATTATGAGCTTTGTCTGTGTGCGTGCGTGTGTGTGTGTGTGCGTAGGTGTGTGTGTACATGTGTGAGTTGCTTAATGACAATCACAACAAATTGTTTTTTTTCCTTTTTACATTAGAGGTATTGGAGGTATTCGGTTATAGTAGTTCTTCCTGTTTACTTGGTTCACGTCTTACGATCTAGCTTTAGACTATGTTTATTATATATATTAATATTTATGATTTCTATATATTTAGAGATATTTTATATGTGGAAGCGAAAGTGTGTGGTTATATCCGGGAAAAGCAATAGAAATCATTAAAAAACTTTAAACTTTTAAATAAAACAAAATAATAAACATTTTTCTTCTTTGATTTTTTCTCTTTCTTCTCATCAATTTTATTTTGTATAATTTTGGGTTTTTCATGCCCCTTCACAGCATGCGGAAACATTTATTTTTTATTTTTTATTCTTTTGAGGGGCATCAATCAGATACAATTTAAAAAGCAAATTAATATAATAATCATAATTATAATAATAATAATAATAATAGATGCTTCTTCAATCAAAAACGAGATTCATGCAATAAAAATTCTAAATTCTAAATAAAATTAATTATTATTAAAATTTATAATTTATGGCAAACAAAACAATTGGCATTAAGAATAAAAAGTTTATTATATCGATTACTTTTTTTCTGTTTTTCGAGCAATAACTTAAAGTTAATTTTGATTTTGTGTTGGGTTTTTTTGTGGATTGGCATTTTTTCTTTGAGAATAAAAATTATTTTTAAATTAAAATTACACTAAACAAAATATGTAACTAAGATACTAAACATATATTTTTTTGATTTTTTTCATAGTTTTCTTTTTTAGTTTTTGGGATGGAGCTCTGCATAATTTACAATTGGCAGCTGCATACGCTGGCTATATACAATTAGTGGACAACAACCAAGGAATTTAAACTAAATTAAAACCTATAACTTTTAAGAATGGCACAACATTAGCATTGGGTTACGTTTTTCCGTTTTAGTTGAGAGATAGAGATAGTTTCTTATAATATATAAAGCTTAACTTAGCGTGTTTTGTACAATTTGTATGGTTCTTTATTTTTTTTAATATTTTATTTATGTGCAATTATTATTTTTGCTAAATGACTTAAAATTATCATTATTAGGTTATGGTATTTGTATTTTCAAGCTACTTGTACTTGACATAAATTCCTGTTCCATTAACATCTACCGGCCCGGCTTCATCTGATGAACGCCCGACATCAAAAATTACTTTATACAAATTTTGTTACTTTTTTCTTCTGTATTTCTTTAATGAAGTTGCAGTTGCTGCTGTCGCAAGTATAATGCAGCTGCATCATCGAGTTCATCCAAATCGATGTCCTCGTGCTGTTCATTCGACTCCGCGGAACGTGGCGAACGCATGCTCAAATCCTCGGGCTCTGTCTGCTCGGGCATAGCGCTTGCCACATGCGCAATTTGTGGCGGTGGCAGCCTAAAAACCCGGCGTATATCTTGCGCCTTGCGACGAGCATTGCTGCCATTCGTGCAATGGCCATCGACAGAGCTGGCGCCATCCTCAGACAAGTCGAGTGGTGCCTCCTCATCCAGACTGCTCTTGGCCAAATCGACAGACTCCTCAGAGCCACCATAGCTGGCGCACATCTGAGCAAACTTATTTGTCGAGTTCTCTAAGGCAGCTGCGGCTGCCACAGCCGCTGCAGCCATTGGATAATCTCCACTCATGGCTGGCGAGAGAGCTGGCGTTGGTGGCGATTGAATGCCACACTTGTGGTTCATGAGATGATGACGCCGCCGGAACTTCATGTGACAGCGATCACACTCGAACGGCTTTTCGCCATTGTGCACCAGCATATGGGATTTGAGCTGATTCGAATCGCTGAACTTGCCTTCGCAGATCTCGCAGGTATAGGGACGTTCGCCTGTATGGACACGAAGATGCCGACGCAGATTTGCCACCTGCACGAACTGGCGATCGCAGTGCGAGCAATGATATGGCTTCTCGCCCGTATGGAGCCGCATGTGCGTCTTCAGATGATGATCGCGTGTAAAGCGTTTATGGCATTCGGGACACTCGAAGGGTTTCTCGCCGGTGTGGGTGCGTTCGTGGTTCTGAAGGACATGTTTGTAGCCAAAGCTACGCGAGCAGATTTTGCATGTGAAACTCTTGTCGCGCGTGGGATCCTTGGCCGCAGCCGATGCACCTGTTGTTGCTGAGGCCGAGGTTGTTTCGTGTGCCGATGAATTCGGTGAACTGCCGCTAGACGGCGGTGAAATGGGTCCATTCGTCGTATGATGATATAAATCACTTACACTCATGCTAATCTCGGTTTGGAACTCCTTTTTCACTGACAATTTGCGCGACTTCTTAACCGGCTCACCCAAATGATGATGATGCTGTTGATGTGAATGTGGATGGTGATGATGATTGTGCTGTGGTGTGCTATTTGGTGAGGTTAAAGGATGCTTGCCACTGTTCGCTAGAGGCGAATGTGGACTTGCGGGTGGTGAATGTAAATGAGTGCCAGCCAAAGGCAATTGATGATGTTGATGCTGTTGTTGCTGCTGTTGTTGCTGCTGCTGCTGCTGCTGTTGATGCTGTGCCGCCCAAGCGCCAAAAAGCGCAGCTGGATTGTGTGGAAAGAGGGTGTTGGCCAACGTGCTCATGGGCAGTTGAGCCATAAAGGCGGCTGCCTGACGATTTGCGGCCATCAGCTGTGTGGGCGATAACATGCCAAATGCAGATGCGGCAGCTGCCTGTTGCAATCCCATTGCTGGATACAACGAATGTGAATTGGATGATGCGACCGGACTGCTGGCCGAGGTATTTGCCGACATCGGCGGTGATAGCGACATTGAGCGATCCACAATAATGTCCTCGCGCTTAATGCCAGCCAAGGCAGCGGCAAGGCCTAAAACCAAAACAAAAAATCAAAACGTGCTGCAAATTAGTAAAGTTTACCTTTTTTTTTCTTCATTCATTCACATTTTTTCCTAACCCGCTGAGCTGTCAGTTACACAGTTTTGGTCAGTTTTGCACAAAAAAACAAAATACAAAACAAAATCAGACTTTTACCGTTTCCCTATTTTTTTCATTGCTTTAATATCAACTGATGCACGTGTAGCAAAATTTCAAGGGAGAAGTTCTAACTTAAAGAAGAGAACGCTTTTTGGCGCTTAAGAGAACAAAAAATACACACATGTGTTTGAATAACATACGTGAGCTTTTTACGCTCTTTCTCAACCTCGCTCTCTATCTCTCTATCACACACACTAACACGCATAAACACTCGCTGGTACGTTTGTTTTGGTGGGCGTTGCGTGAAAACGAGTTAAATGCCGGTTCTCAAGCACCCAAGACAACAAAAAAAAAACATGTAAACAAAACTTAATTGCTCTTCATGTGTGTGTGTGTGTGTGTGTTTCGAGCATTTGCCAAAATGGCGCCTAATGTTAACTTGGGCACATTGAGACGTCGTTATTGCTGTGCGTGCTGTGTGTGCGTGTGTGTGTAAATAACTGTGCTTTAATGTTAGCTTTAATGCGTTATGAGGAAATTGAGGCATTTAATATTAAATAACAAGTAAAACGAAACAAATATTAAAAATGGCATTTAATAAATTTCTGTTTGAAGAGGTCTTGAAATTGTGTTAAATCCATTTAAATTTTAAAAAAATATTCTTCCTTTATTGTAAAGCGTTTAATTTGTTTTCTATGTATTGTTGCCTGTTTCGTCTGTTTTTTTTAACATTGAATTTCAGTCCAAAATTGACTTAACTGTTCTTCTGTTGCTTTTCCTACATTCTAATTATTATTATTTTTGTTTATATAGATTTTTACTTACTTCGTGTTTGCGCGTCCTGCAGCATTGATATGGCCATAACTGTTGTTTATGTTGATGTCCTTGCTTTGCACTTTGAGCAAATTAAATTGCAAGCGTTTAACTTGCAATTTCTCTTTACGTTTTTACGTTTGGTTTTTGTATCAACAATTTTGAACACAAATTTTCATTTGAGCTGAGTTTGTTATTTTGATTTGTTTCTCTAGTATTTGATTATTATTATTAATAACAATTTGTTTCGCGCACTTTTTGTTTGTAGTTGCTGTTGTTTTTGTTTTGTACTTTGAGGTAGTTTTTTGCACAGTTTACAAAAGTTCACGATATACAAAATGAGGTAGTTGAAATTTGTTTATACGTTTATGTAGAATTATTAACTTCTTTTGTTGTTCTTGTTGCTATTATTTGTTTTTGAGGTATTATTGGTTTAGTTGCTGTTGTTGTTGTTGTTCCAGTTGTCACGCGTTTACTTTTTAAGAATATTAAATATTGAACTAAGTTTTTTATTAATTTATATTATTTTTGTTTTTTTGAGTTGTGACTGTGACGAGTTGTCGCTGAGAAATGATATGAAGCGAGTGACTGCAACACGTTTTTATATTCGAGCTGAGCTGGCTGAGTAGTATCCTTTGCGCGCTGCGGTTATCCTTTAGGAGCAACAAATTTGCGTCGTGAGCGTGTGTGAAGAGCGTGCGATTATATTTGGTCGAGTATGTGTGTGTCTATTTGTTTGGCACCAAAAACTGTGCTCCTCTCACTGTCAGAGCCAAATCACGAATGATACGAATTCGCCGCGTGCGCTAACTTTAAGTACGCTCACAGCACTCACCCTCTCTTCGATTTACACACATGCACGCACACTGAAACAGTTACGCACTCACCCACTGACTCGCTCGCTCGCACATTCAAAGCAAAGGCATGAACGAACGAACGTACACAGTCAAAGGGAGGAAACAAGCACGATACGAAACCGACAAACAAACGACAAACCCGACAAAGCGTTGCCGATCAAAAGCAGGTAACATGCTCTCCTTTCAATGTGTTTTTGCCTCTCTCGCTCTTTTTCTGAGGTTGTAAAAACAAAAAAAAAACACAGCCTAAGCGCTCAGTTGAGCACTGTTCAAAAACATCTCAGCTCTTTTTTGAGTTCGTTTCATGTTGTTTTTGTTCTTGTTATAGTTATCGCTATTTTACCTAAGCAAATTTTAAATTTTGCATATATGTTAATTTATGTGTATTTGAGAGAGAGAGAGATAGAAAGTAAATTAGAAGGTTACATTTTCGGCGAACTCTAGATTCTAGAACACAGAAAAAAATAGAAAAAGTTGACTTTTTAACTTTAAAAAAATAAAATGTTGTAAAAACTTTTATGGTTTTATGACAAAGGCGTTTTTTATACGATGTTGTGTGTCATAAACAGGAGCAGGAGCAAACAATTTTTCAGACTACCTACCACAAAAAAAACCTTAAAAAACTTGCGTGCACTTCCGCTTTTTTTTAGAGGCTTCATAAAAAATAAAAGGAAAACCACTTAAGGCAAGTATGGAAACCCACTCAAAACTGTTACAATTAACTCATTTTGAAGAATTTCCCCTTTGTACACATTACAAAAAGAACTCAAACATCTCGCAAAAGGGGATGATAAAGGCGAAACGAAAGAGCGAATCGAGTGAGCGAGCGAGCAAGAGCGAACGCCAAAAGTCACATAAATAAAAAAAGGAGGGGTTGGGGTTTCAAGTTTTTTCCTTCTGTTCTTTTTTTTTGTCGGCTTGGGAGCGTGCGCTGTAGGAGTAAACAGGAAGTAAACAGAACGAATGGCACTCCAAAAAGGGGGCGCAGTCAAAGTGAAAGTAAAAAACCGAAGGGGCAAAGAGCGACATAGATTTGAGTGAGTTTTTTTTTGTTCTGTTTTTTTATGCAGCCTGTTGAGAAAGTTCTGCTTCATTTATGACCAACTAATTGCTGGCACACGTCCTAAAAAAATTCAATATCATAAAAAACACAAGCTCAAAAAATATATATAAAAAAGAAGTCAAACTAAATAGCTGACCACAGGTAAAAAACCCTTCCTAAAAAACTGTCTTTTTTCGAATTCGAAGTCTTGCGCTGCTGTCTTGGCTGAGTTTTGCGGATTGACTTTTAAATGGTTTTATGTAGATTTTTATGGCAAGGACATGGCCAAAATAACTTATGCTGAAATGCCGTATACATACATTTAAGTAGGTAGGCCAAGGACGCTAGACCGATGCGCGACGGGATGTTAATTTCGGTCGATGTTCTTCAACTACCGTGGAAATTTTGCGTATTTTCGAAAGTGAAAACTACAATGGCTCAAAGGACTTTTGTCTTTATCGTCTGCCGCTTCATGCCTTGCTCTGCATAATGTTACGTAAAACTGTAAAATTGTAAAATTTGCAAATGTGAAACAATTCCCCGACGGATTAAGTCAAAACGAAGATGCGAATGTTTTTGGCAGAAATTCAAATACCCAGAAATACATTAAAAACAAAACAATCAGAACAACAATTTTTGACATAAGAACACAAGCTGTACTGATAAAGATTTCAGATTTAAGTCTTTATAAATATAAATGTTGACATGACCCTTTTTTCTACACTTTCTTTTAATGAGCAAACTATTCTTGTTTGCTGATTTATTATTTTTTCAGCTAATGGGATTAGTCAGACGAGAATCGCCTGTTAAAAGTTGATAAGGTTGAGATTTGGCTGGTTCTTCATTAGAATCCGGTCTGTGCAGATAAGACAATGACAGACTATTATAATAAAGCAACTCAATATCAGTAGTTTGTCGTTGTCAGGAGAATGTTAAGAGCAGACCCAAACAGATTAAGAGAGATGAATTTGAAATTAACTCAAAGTAAATTAACGCACCAAAACACCTACATATATACATATATGTATGTATGTATATGGGGCAGTAGTGCGTAAGATAGTGCTTATGGGCTTGTCAAGAATAGAACTATCTTTCTATATTATTATTATTCAGCACTAACCTAACACAACACAAATTTTTGTCGTATTTAGCGCGTGGAACTCGCGACAGTGAATTTTTTTGATTCAAACAACTCTATCAAAGCAGCTGCTTTTATTTCTTTGTACAAAGTCATAAACTAGTTTTTTTTTCACTCATCATTTGTCCAGTTTCGTATTACAGCTGGTTGCCTGCATCAACTTGTATGGGCAACCAATAACCCTACCACTAACAAAGCGAAAGCCAAACAAAAAACAAAAATTTTTAACCCAAAACTATTAAAAATAAAAAAGCGACAAATTCTATTTTTTTACAAATTTTTTACAAGGGCTGTCAATACAGACAATAACGGTGCATTCGGCAAAGTGGTTGGCAAATAGACCAGACGCAAAAAGGAGTAAAGTGAGTGAAAGTGAAATAGCACACGTTGCGCATGCGCCACACACTGCGGGGTAGGGTTAGCCATAGGGTTAGCAGTGGCAGCGGCAGCACCCTGTGGGTAAGAATTAGGGGTAGTCCTGGGTGCGTTTGTGTGTGTGCCCACAAATTTTTTAACAATTTGTAACACTCGATCGAGCTGAGAGGCGCCCTTGATTTATAGTCAATCGAGCGAACGATCCTCGATAATGTCCTGATAATGATTATGATGATGACAAATCGAATTGCTATTGATGTGTTTATCGAAACCAACAAAAAAAAAATGTGAAGTAAGACGGCGCTTAATGAACTTTGCAACGAATGCAAAGCAGCTGATTAACGAAGCACCTAATCCAGCAAGATTAGCGCTGAGCACGCGACAAGGCTCGCGAGAACGCACTGAATGAAAGAAATAAGGATAAGCCACGCAATCTTAAGAGTTTGTATTATTAATATTATTATTTTAGCGCAATCCGCTTTTTAATGCGCAAGAAAAACCCCCTTGAAGGACGCAAGCATAGTATGTCAGGGATACCCTTTCGCCTAATGATCGCTTAAAGGCTTAGAGCAAGGACCAAAGAGTTGTAGGAAATTACAAAGCACGGACTCTTCCTTAAAGGAGAGATTATTTAGCTATGTCTGTTGCTTCCAGGAAATGCGTTTCAAAAACTTTTCCTGATATGAAATCTAATATACTCACAGTTCTCTGGGGCGTGGCAGACATTCTTGCCTTTGCATACATGTGTAAACAACAAGCTCTCCATTCGGATCTCCCCTTAACAAGCGCTGACAGCCGCAGCATCCCTCAATGCGTTCGTTATACAAAAAACGATCTTTTTTTTAGGGCGCAGCAGCTCAACAGGCATCGGGTCGTCTGTTTGATATCAAATTGATTGAGGGGCGAGACAGAGAAAGAAAGAGATTCTTGGGTGCAGCTGTGACTTGTTTATAGCGCATGCCAAACACACGACACACTCCAAAGGATCTAGTGTGTGTGTTGTGCAGGATTCAAAGTGCAAGGGTTTAGAATGAATGCTCGAAATTGAGCTTGAATGAATCTTACGCACGCACACAACACAAACGGATCAATGTCGACGGAAACTTTTCGTTTCTGGCTCAACCTAATCCGAGTGATTTAATTAAGCCAGCGAGTGACGTCAGGAAGCGCAGAGCGTAGGAATCCGAGCGTGGGTGGGGATTAGCATTGAGCCACTTGCTGACGACGCAAGCAAGTTCCTATTGGGATTAAGATTAGGCAACCGCTAAGCAGCCCGGATTAGCGAACTCGGACACGCAGAAGCAAAGATCAGCAGATTGAAAGTGGAAGTATGAAACTGGGAAAATTTGAATAATAATTTTAAACTTTTTCAATATCAATAAATAAAGAAATTGAAGCAGCTTTCATTCGTGGAAAGTTTTTGCTGCTTTTTATGATCGTCAGTTCTGTTTGTTTGTTAGCTGTTGTTTCTTGTTCTTGGTAAACAGTTTGTCGCTTCTAACTCATTAGAATTGGCCAAAAATATGTTTGCGCTAATTGTTTTGGCCGCGCGCACAAAAGCGACAAACGCTGTGAAAGGACCTTAATGCATGTAAATAGAACACCCAAGACTCTCTACCCAAGGATTAAGCAACTAATCCACCCACTCTCGCACTCTCTTTCGCTCTGGCCAGCGCTCTTCGGGATCATTTTCCGTGGGTTGGTCCAGGGCTAATTCTAATTACAAACATACGCCAAGTGAGTCGGTCCTTGGGTCTATGGAATTTCCAATGAAATCTTCTCGGTTAGTTGTTGCTTAGCAGCTGCACATACAGAAAGTTTAACAATCCGACGCATAATTATGTAGATCTGAGTTGCTTTCAGTCATTCAAAATATCCATGCAGTTCACTAACCTCTCATTAAAAAACTGTTTGAAAAAAAAAAAAAAAACAGCTCATCATAAAACCAGGTAGAAATGCGTTACGTTAAAAACTTGGCTAAAAAACGGAAGTGCGTCTTAACAAACGTCACTCGTAAAAAACGTTGCCAAAAAAAGTCAAACCGCGCACATTACGCATCAAGTCAAGGACACAAACAACAACTAGAAACCGAGAGGGAGGGAGAGAGACAGCGAACCGACTTATGAGAGAGCACTGAAGGTTCGTAAACTCTCTCGTTGCGGCGAATTCATCTCATGTGCAGTTTATGATCTGCATGCAAATGCAGCATGCACCAGATTTACAAGCAGCGCGAGAATGAGAGGGGACAGGAAAAAATAATATAGGAAAAGGGACAAAACAACGATGTTTATGACGCAAGTCCTTTGGCTGTAGTCAGACTTAATCCGGATTTAGTTCAGCTTTTCACATTTTTTGCATTGTTTCGTGAACTCTGCGCGATCTTTTTGTCTTTCTCTTTTTTCTTGGCTAAAGTTGACTTCTTAATTGCCAGACGACGACGATGACGATGCTATCCTCAAGGCTGGCCAGAGCTACCTGAACCTAGAACGACTACTAAAACGACCTGGCAAAGAGGTAACCCACGCTTACAGGTAGCCCGCCCACGCTCTCGATGTTCAGTTCGCTGGCTATCTCTCTGTTTCTCTCTTGTTTAGGAATTTCATAATTATGATCCTGGCAGTCCACACTCAGAGACCGACTTGCCTTCTCGCGAAAAACAAAACAAAAAAACAATCAAGACAAGCCAAAATACAAAACACGCAGTCGCGAAAAAAATCGCGTCGCTCGCTAAGCCGGAGATTAGCTGACGGATTTAGAGGAAAATCCATCAATATTACGCCCATGTCCCGCGAGGATCAAGCTCTAATCGCCGTGCTTAAGACTGACTTATTTAGCTGAAAAAATTTAATCCACACTGCGCGTCTCTCGAGGTAGGCGCAATATCATCTTTTTTTTGCTCTACTAATCCGGGAGTGAGTCAGCTGCTTGGCGTAAAAGAGGTAAGAGCAGAAGGAACCAAAAATAAAAACACAGCGATACAAAAATTGTAACAGCATTCAAATTTTATTGTAATCCACATGTGTAGCGCAAAAAGTTAAAGCCCTCGGATTAAAGTAAAAACAGTTGGCACTCAAAAGGAACAAAAACACCCGAGCAGGTATGTACATCAATCGAAGTCCCGGAACATCTTGCTTAGCGGAGTGGATCATTTTGGATTATAGTTAACTCAAGGCGTGCGATTAGCTTGAGAATTCTGTGCGGCTACTGCGATTAGCGCCAGGATCTACAGATTTGTGGCGCAATAAGCAGCCACAAACACGCAGATCAAGTTTTGCGGATTTCAATTTGATCTCTAGGATTAAACTTAGTCCGACTAGGAAGCGAGCACGCGTGTAAAAATGAAAAACAATGCAGAAACAAAAAGAGTGCGATTCTTGGGTGAGTTCCGAGATGAAGGATTAAAAGTTTAAGAATGAATAATGAAGTTTGATTTAGGAATATGTTTAGAGTAATTCACTTAAGTTAAAAACTTAAAATGAGTTAGTTTATGTGTTTTTCGTTTAGTTTTAATAAGCATATGGAAAAACAAACTCTATGAGTTCCCCTTGCAAAGGCGATCGACACCTTATACGGAACGCAATCATCCAAGTACATATTACGTCCTGCCTTCTGTTGCTGCTTACTGTACTCACTTCCGTTTCGGCCATTCATGTGTTTCCTTAACTGTTTTTATTTTTATTTTTTGGCCATTCAATCAATATCTCTATTTTTCTTTTATATTTTTTGGCAACATAAAAGAACAGAACGATTTGCTACTGGCCCTTGGATGCATTGTTGTTTGATTTTAATGAAATTTGTCCAAGATTCCGTTTTGGATTCAATTTCCTGTGTGCTTACATAACGAGAGGATTAACTGCCATTCAATTTTTGTTGAACCGATCTCGATTGTAGAAGATCTCTCTGTGTGTTTATTGTGAAGATGTTACGATTCACATATGTGAAGGTGGAGAATGAAAAAAAGGTAAGTCAGTCAAGTCTAAGCGGCTGAAGCGTAATTTGCTAGAGATTTGTGTGCCACTTGGTGGCTGGCCTGTCAGCTCAAAACAGCAGCTGTTGCCGTGTTTCACTAAGCGGCTTTTTAGGCCAATGCCAAAACGCGTGCCTTCTGCATCAGGTCCTGTTTTTAAGCAACACACCCACTCAGCTGGTTCATTTATCAGTCACCAGATGCAAATGTGTCCCCATTGTGTAATTAGGCAGCTTCTCTTTCTGTCTTTCTGTCTTATCAGCCCCGGCAAGCAGCAACAATTTGTTGTTTCTGTTTTTCGGCCCGCTGGCAATGCGACGCAACTTGGTGTGGAATCGCTTATCAGTCGGTTTGATGCTCGTCGTTGCTGTTTCTTGCATCTGAGATGCGCCCCTCCTGTCTCTTGCCACCACACCTTCAGCATAGCTTAGCTTCTACAAATATTTAGAGAGGCAAAAAGGTCACGAGGTTTTTTTTTGGTTTTTGGTTTTTTGCTTAAGCGGCTGTGCGAGTTGAGAACGCAAAAAGCTAGAAACGCAACTCAAGATCAAGGACTTTCAAATGCTTATCAACGGGTCGAGCAATGCACCCGGGCCGCATTTAGTCAACGAGTTTCTTATCAACAATTATGGCAAATTTTGCAAAATATGCTCACCAAAAAATAGACCGCAAAAAATAAAAAACCTCCTTTCGGTGTCGAAAAGTACACAACAACAACAATAATGTTGCCAAAGATTTGAGTGCAATCAGCGGAAATGGAATAATAAAGATGGGAAACACTTAACGACAGTGCAAAACAGAAAGTTTTTTTAAAATCTTAGAAAAATTTCTAAAGGTATTTCTCAATTAGATTCGCAAGTAAACTAAATAATCCTTCTAGTTTTGATACAGCATCATGGCATGGTTCATTATCTGCCCAACATTAAAACCTTCACAACAAGTCAATAAAATCGCGAACTTTTAACACTTTAAAAATGCGAAAAGATTAACATAATCATTTGGTTTATAAACATTTATTTTTGTTATGGCATATTTAAGGGGTTAATGTGCAGTCAACCGAATGCTTTATAATTATTGTTGCCGCTCAAACAATGCTAATCTTAATAAATGTTCAAAATTATGCTATTTTTATATAGATTTATGCTAGATCAGAGATTCAATTTGACACTGATAAGGTCGCAGTCATGGCCGTTCATGGCCAGACGCGTACTGCGTGCGATTTATTTTATTTTAATTTTTAATTTTTTTTGCTGATTTTACGGCGCCAAAAGTTTGCGTCAATTTTTGCGATTATGGGAAAGGTGCGAGTGAAGCGATATTTTTTGTGTTTTGTGTTTGACTCGATGACGTGAGTGTCGCTCAGAAACATGCCTCGACCAAATGACAATCCAATTAAGCAAAAGCGGGAAACCGCACAACAGTTGACGCCTGACAGGATAATCAGGCGCAATTGTTAGGCAATTGTTAGACGTGGCGCGAGAAGTCCTAGAAAAGTCAACTTAAAAAAAAAACTAACCAACAAGAAAAAAAAACTGGGCATTCTAAATACTAACAGAAAACAGAAAAAAAAGTATCGCATTGCATACGCATGAGCAGCTTTTCAAGTCAAACTTTGAAGGACATGCAGAGAATGTCCTTTGTAGTTGATGTTGCTGCTGTTGTTGTTGTTGCTGTTGGCCTTGCTGTCAACAAGGCCGCCTCGTTTTGGGTACTTGTCAATTTGGTCGGTCGTGTGAATTTGCAAATATGAAGCTGTAAATTGCATTGATTGGTCGTTGACAGCTGTACAGCAATTGACAGGACGTGGATAACGAGGTGGGTCAAAATAGGCCACACACACTCACAGACACATTCCGAATATTCGCAAGGATAACTTGTCAACAAGCGCGCCGAATCGCAATTTTCAACAGCCAATCCTTTGGGCCAACAATTAATCAAATCCAAGCACACCAAGCCACCTACAACAGCAATCAGCAGTCCTCTGTGTGTGTGTGTGTCCTTTAATCAAAGTGCATGATTTATGGCAGCTCCTTCGACAAGATGAAAATTGTGTAAAAGTCGCCGTGATGTTTTACGTTTTTTTTTTTTGTCAATGGCCTTTGGCTTTGTGTTTGGATCGGGGAGACCATTAAAAATTCGGCCTACCACTTGGCCAGGAACACTCAGGCAGTTGGCTAACTTGGCTATTGCCAACCGTTCATTAATCATAATTTTTCTTGCCGCTGCTGCTGCTGCCTCGTTGTTCACAGTTTTCAGTAGCTGCAGATTATTTCTTGTTCTTGTGCAAAAGACACACAAACTGCAGTTCAACAATTTTCAATGGCTTGTCGAAAACTTTTGTAGAGATTTTCTCATTTCTTATTTGTGTATTTTGTGTTTTTATGTTATTTTTTTCTGAAGGATCCTGTGACACTTTGTCAAAAATATATTCTCGTCATGCGGCTAAGTTCTAGTTATTCAACTTGGCCTAATGAAAGGCGCATTCAAAGGAGCAACAGTCAACGGTTTTCTTTTTGTTTGTTATTTTTTACGCGGTTCTCCAACTCATCGCAGCAGATGTCTCGAACTCGAATATGTATTGCTATCTATATGCCTCTAGAGGAATTTATTATGTAGGTTTTAATGTAGATACAATTCGTTTGAAATTCTTTCGTCAACACTTTCGCAAATTGCCCCACGTCTACGATCTATCGTTCCCCAAAACAATGTTCCCTGCGTGCATATTACGCTATCGCCTGGATTACGGCACATCTAAAGGCAGCTCTTTACTTTTATTCCGATATTGATGCCCAAAACTGGCAACTTGTCACTCAAATCAAAAAACCAAAAAAACAAAGTCAAAAGATGCCGCTGGCGGCATCATTATCATAATCACAGGACTGCTATTGTCCTGCTATGGCAAAAAGGGATAATCATGCTTACATGCGTGTCGTCTGTTAATTTGTTATAATATCACGTAAGAATTGCGGCTGAATCGATTTTTTATGCTAATGCCGCAAGGTGACAACTCAATTTGTCGCCCCGCAACATCAAAGGCAAGTAGAGGAAAAACGTGTTCGCACAGTGGGTCCAAATGCTTAGCAACCGGTTGAACGGAACAATTGGCCAAGGGGCGACGTGACCTGTTCCATTGCCAAAAATTGGCACAAATCTTGGCTGCTGGCTGCTGTGTTGCCTAGACGCCAGCATTGACAGGCTGACAGGATGTTAAAAGACATCCGCATGTGGTGACTTTTAACCACCTCTTCTTCTCAAAGGACTCAGCTCCAGCCATCCAAAAACAACAAATACACATTCTTGGGTTACACACACAGACACAAACAGACGTATTTAAATTGGGTTTTTAGTTTCCGAAACTAGGTCCTGGCAACGACGCTTGCCACTTCCTGCGACTAACTGACGCGCCACTTGTCGTCGCACTCAAATGTCCTTGCTCTGTCTACGCTTTGTTTTTATTGCACTTTTGTTTACACAGTTGGGCTCCCGGAGTAGATAAAAATCGGTATCCTTTGTTTTACCCATTTATGCAATGTCCTTTGCGCACTGCACTTGCTTCCGACTACTCAAAAGTATGTTAAATATGATGCTTGAGTTCGTTTTTTACTTCGGATACTTAACGGATACTTAAGGTCATTCTAAGCGTTAGTTAAACCCCTTTTAAGTATATACCCTTTAGGACAATAACAAGAAGTTTAGTTTAAGAAGTGATTCTAGCTTTAGGGACTTTTTTATAGGGTAAGGATTTATCGACTGTACTTTCATTTTACATTTTGACACCTCAGCGATAAAACATATCTGCATAATATTTAACCAATTTAAGGTTTTCTAGTGTTTGTTTGCCCGCATTTACTGTCACCCTCCCATTCCTTCTATACTTGCCCAAACTGCCCGCGTCTCGTGACCATAACAACCAACAAAAAATGGGAAATTCCAACGAATCGGAAGAAAATACAATTAGCAAAGAACACCAACGGAAAATTTGCCTAAACAATGGAGCAAACAAGCCAAATACAAATGTATATTTCATTTGAATACAAGAGTGTTCGAAATCCTATTGGACAGTTTTTGTTTGGGCTCGCGATTGTTACGCCTCCATGTGGCATAAATTAGTGGCCACTTACTGACGAATTTGCAGCTAGGGGCAGAGCAGGCAGGCAGGCAGCCGCAGTAAAAATTGATTAACAATATGCGGAAATATTTAGTTATGTTTGATTAGAGTTGTAGTTGAACCGAAAAGTGCGGCATCATCAGTGAGTACGGCGTCAGTTTAAGTGGACAGTGGACCCGAACAGGGAAGGGGGCAAGCAACAATGTCACGCCGGATGTGGCAGTTAGTTGTTGTTGCAGCAGCATTAACCGCTGAGGTGGTTGACTTATGCGGGCATTGTGTACTATGTGCTTAGACAAAAGTTTCATTCTTTCTACTCAACACTTAAAAATACTTTCACTTAACCACCAAAAATACCACAAAAAATCAAGCCACAAAATAGCCGCCTATTTGCCACGCCCCATTTCGCTTTCGCTTTCGCTTTCACCTATCGATTTGCAATACGATAACTGATCGTTACCCAAATCAAAAACCCAACCAAACGATATCAATTTTAAGGCGACCTGCAAGCATCACGGAAGTGTAATTTGAATTTGCCGTTGGGCGTTTTCCGATTTCCGATTTCCCCATTGTTCCGCGTTTTGATGTGGAAATTATAGAAAATCTATGTGTTTAATACAGAAGGAAAAGAAGAAATCGAAAGTCGCCGAGGACAACATGCTGATACCGGAAATGGTTTCACTTTTATCAAACGCTAAACATTTGACGTCCTCATCCTCGCTGATTTATGTATGTGTGTGTGTGTGTGTGTGCGTTAGCCTAGTTACCCAAGTGTCAGGTTACGCATTAAGAATGCCAGCACACCCAACGCTCACATACAAACAGTCTAATTGCTTCAAAAAAATACTGAAATTCAGCGAGGCATATGAGTTTTTTTTTTTTATATTTCTCTCTATGGCGCTTGAAGTGAACTTGTTAAGGGGCAGGACACGAATTTTGCATGCTTGAGGCAACACTTGGGTTTCTTTAAAATTTCTCACTTCTCATGGCATAGCCCATGGTCAGCAGGTCAGCTCATCCACATGGTTTATTTATTTCGTTATCCTTTTGCGCAAGATTGCACATCTTTTGCGTGGGATCGAAACAAGAATGCGCATTATACGCATCATGATTTCGGTTAAGCAATACACACAGAGAACAGATTTGTTCCGGATACCCAAACGGATTAATGATGAGAGTGCTAGCTGGCTTTCTAATGATCCTGAAATTGAAAAAAAAAATCTCGTCAAGAGATTTTTTTTTTCTTGAAGTAAACATTAACCCCAAGCTGTTCAAGTTCCCATGCAGGGTTCAAAGCCCCGAAGCTTGGCGCCACAAAGCAAATTTAGACATCGAAATACAAAAATATTTGACCTGACCAAATGACCAAAGTCACTTTGTGTATGATAACGTTACCTCCCACACACAAAGAGGCCAAGTTCAGCAACATTTTTATTTTCGTCTAAGTCAACGACTATCTTGGAATGCAGTTTCTTTCCATAGCCCCCCCTCCCCTCCTCAATAAAATACACACATTTCTTTTTCGGTGCTTATCAGTTGGAAGTCATAGAATAGAATTGCAATTGAGTAAATATAGCCGGAAATGCATTTGCTTTCACCAAAAAGAGAGTGGAGTGGTGAATGAATGGGAGACCTCGAGGGTTATCACAGGTTGTGATGGCTTCGAGTCTCCCCGATTGCTGATTGAACCCCCGTCGAGTCGACACTCAAACAATATTTATTTGCACGATTGTAATTCACTTAGTACTTACTTATTGTAATGAGTTGTTGTTGACTTTGGTAATCTTTCAGCATTGTTTACTCATAACAGAAAGGGTGTGAGTCCGAATCAGTACGAAATTTGATTAAATACCATATATATTTAAGAGCGAATTCTTTTGATTTTTCCATTAGAAACATTAACTAGTTGCCATCCATTCACCAATTAATTCCTATTTCACTGCTCATTACGAATCCAGCTGCATCTTTTTGACTTGTTTCAGCTTCTCAATTTCCAACTCTTAAAGATCTGTTCTTTCATTAGACCCACTTGAAGGCTGATTAAGCGAAAATTACTTGAGCTACGTGAGAATCAACTGGATAAAATGGAATTACTTGGAATTTGGCTAGCAATTAAGACAATTCAGATGCAGATAATTGGCGAAATGTAACACTAGATGCAAACGAACGACTACTGTGGACCTTTACTCTCTCCAACAATCATAGAAACAGACACACCTGATACTCTTTTAAGCGATTGCGATCGCGATAAGAGCGACTCAGTCAGCAGCTCAATCAAGACAAGAATCATGAATGACATTTTAGCGCCCCAAATGAACAGCGATCGATATGAAGGACCTGTTCAATCTACCGTACCGGCAGCAGAAGCAGCATTCGAAAGTATCAGATGGCACAGCTCACAGGATTCCCATACACACACACAGACAGAAGAAGCGGATGAGATGCAGATAAGCCTGCCGTCAACCTGCTCGTTTTGTGGTTGACACTGGGCTGGCTGCATTGTTTGCTTGCTCTTAAGGAAGCTGGATGGAGCCAAAGTTGACATTTGCAATGTGCAACTCAATCAACATTGGCAGCTGCAGTTGCAACAGCACCAGCAACATTGCCTCATCTTTGAACGCAACCGCAAACAAGTAATACGAAGCCATTTTGTGCCGGACTCTGGACTTTGCCAAACAAAAAAAAAAAAAAACTAAAACAAAAAGAAAAGAGATGATCACAAAATAGGTAAAGAATAAGAATCCTTTTGTGTTTTCCGTCGTCTTTGGTCGCCTTTCGATTGCTTTTGTCTGTTGGCCATATTGTTTGCAGTGCGTTCGAGAAAAAATGAAAGGTTTAAGAGTGCTCTAAAATTTCGCAACATGTTTCACATTATTAATGATGGGTCTAGCCTCACTTTAGGCAGCGATCCCTATTGTTTACCATTGACCATTGTCCTTCGACTTACTGCTGCACCCGCTGTTCAACATCGTGATGAGCGGCGTCTCATGAGTTTTCTATGAAACAACAACCGATTCGCAGCAGGCGATCTCATGAGTATCCTGAGATCAAAACTATCTGCATCCACATGTTTTTTTTTTTTTTGTTTTGTTTTCCCACTACATATAGTACTTCTTGCATAATCTACGCTTAACCACGCCATCTTTTTGCGTAAGTCGTGCAGTTAGGTCAAGCATGCATTAAATAATAATTAAGCAGCTCTTTTTCCTTCGTTTATGAGTATCACTGTAAAGGAAGTACAGTGAAAGATGGACAAGAAAACAATATATATATATACGGCGAGTCTTTTATCAATTTGTTCTATTATTTTTTGCAGCGTAATGAAAATCTTTTATTTTGTAACTGGGAACGACAACGCAACCCTCACAACAAAAGTTGTAAAGGATGCGCATTCAGTTTCCCATGACGCATTCTCGACTGTAGCAAGTGTTGCCGTTGTGGCTTGTTGCATCCTTTTACATGTGTGTGGGAAAGCAAACACTTTCACTCACAACAATATCTCACATTACAACACACAAGCGCATCCTGTGTGATTCTCTGCTGTGCGTACAACCTGCAAAGGATTGATATGCAGCTGACAAGTGTCAATGGCGACACATTTTGTGTTCCTTGATAAATCGTTTGTTTGGCGATGGGAATAGAGGGGAAATATCTGAACAACAACAACAAAAGATCGAAACTTAAACTATGCACAAGTGAATTAGTTGCGAGGAATAAAACCGAAAGAGAAAGAAAGAAAGCTAGGAAAATAAAATCAGCCACTAGGCTGTGTAGTTGTGGTCCTAAAAAGGATATTAGGCGCTAAGTGTCATCGAATCGTAAAAAGGACACAAATGCAATCAACTGCAGACATTCGGAAAGAAGTGTACCAGCGTCGAAAACACATTTTTCGCTTACACGTGCAATACTCATCAAGTGTTGGTTGTCCTTGTTATCCTGCTTGGCGCTTTTATGGCCACACACACACATTCGAAGACGACGACGACACTTTGCCTCAAATTAGTCGACTTTAACATTGCCTTTGTCTTGCGTAAACTACTTTTTTATGCTGAACGCTTTACGCATCCTTGCTGGCATTAAACGCGACATTAAATGACCAACAGGACATCTCATGGAATATATATAAAGTATGTGGTTTTGAGGTTTATGGATTTGGCGACACCCAGTTTCGGTTTCTACTTATTTCGCGACACATTCAACAAAGGATCATATAAACTAAGTGAGTTTCCTTGTTTTGTTATTGCGCAATGTTTAAGAGATATTTTTTTTCTCTCTTTGGAAAATCCAAGTATCTAGGTGGTTTTGGATGAAAAATAGTTTGAGTTCTTATTTGCTTTTGGTTCACATTTTATCTTCTACACAAAATCCAGATTTATTTTCAGTTCAACTGATTGGATGGTTCTGAAAAACTAAACTGACACCTGGCACATTTTTTCCCCAAATACTTTTTTCTCTCTCTAAACCGACAGACAGCAAACTAAGAGTAAATAATATAAATGTGTGCTGGGGCTACAGGCTACACAGAGGGCGCTATTTTTGTCAGCAATTCATTCATTTTGTTCGCTTAGGCGTTGCAATTGGTTGACTAGGCGATCAGTCGTCATTATTCTCCCCCAGCTTGCTGCTTATATGTGTTGTGTCTAGTATCTGCGATCCGGGAAGCGTGCCTCACTTGCACTGCATTTCAAAAGTTAAAAAGTTCAAATATTTTAGTTTTTCTTTTTACTAAAACGCAAGCAAATGTCTCATTTCCTTTGCAACGCTACAACAACTGCAGCAATTGTCTGTGCAACACCAGCAAGTGGTGGTGCAGAAGGTAGAGTGGGGGAGTGCCGCATATGCTTGCCACTCGGAAAAATTTAAATAAATGATTTTGTTTCTTTAGGGGAAAATAGTCTTTTACTTCGCCTTCATGTGCGCTGCACATTTTTCACCTTTGCTTGACCTTGAGTGCGTGCCTAGCAGCTGGAACCGACTACAGCTCGATTTGTGGGGGATTTGGATGCAGTCATGCCAGCTAGCATTAGGCCGACAACTTTTCACTTAGTTCATTTATAACAAACCAATTTACTTAGAAAAAGGAAACATTTCCGCCATTTTTAAAGACCAGCAACCTATTCTAATCAACGCAATTGTCAAAGTCTGAGTTTATTTGAGTTCAAACTATTTAAAATTAGGTATTTCGATCAAAAACCGTTTAAGTTTTGGCCTGGGAAAATTAGAAACGGCCCTAAAGGTCTAAGGTCTTACTGCCCAGAGGGTATTACCTCATTCGGTGAAAGGAAATCTTTGCGAGTGGACAGCAAACAAAACCTACACACCTGTGAGAATGTTCAACAAAGCGCAAAAGATGCGCAAAAATTGCATGAACCAAAACATTCGATAAGTAAATAAACGCGAATGAATACGAAACCACTTGAGCCAAAAACAAAGAGACGCTAAGACCGCAAATAGTAGAATACGACGTTGGCTCTATTTTCTTGAGGTTTTCATTCAGCAGCAGCAGCAGCAGCACCAACAACAACAACAACAACAACAACTGAGCAAAAACAACCTGAGATGTGAAGAAGTGAAGTGCATCCGTTTGCATTTTCACTTTCACAATGAAAATCGAAACCGCAGGACGAATACACACATATGCAGGATACGCCTGTGTAATCATCATCATTATCATCAACAACAACAACAATAACGTGTCCTAGTGTCCTAGTTTTTGCTGCAGCAAACAATAAACCGGACACTGCGATCAAATTGCCACACAACAAAAAACCCAGATTGCATCTAAAGAGATAAATATTTATATATATATAAGAAATCAATATCACATATCCCCTGCGGAAATATCTATGGATAAAATAATAATAAAAAACAATATAGCAAAAAGTAGAATTTGCTGGAAAAATAAATGTTAAAAGTCATTTATTATTTCTCAAAATAAGTTGCTGCTACTCATCATCATTTTCTTCTTCTTCTTCTTCTTTATGTGCTTCTGCTTCTTGTAGTCTACTTCTGTGGCATTTAACTCTTAACCCTAACACACCCTAGCACAATATCTTATCGCAGTGCTGGCATCGGGACTCCCAACAGGACTCAATTTGTTGCGCTTACGATTTCAATCATTGCTCCTGCTGCACACATAAAAATTTTTTACCCTTACCCTAACTCTTACTCTTCTTGCTCGCTTGCTTGGCAAGTGCAGCGACTTTATACCTTTCTTTTCTATTTTCTTATATGGATTCTCGTCTATCTTTTATGTGCATTCTCAACTAATCATCGTGACAGGCTCAGTCAACCCTATTATGGGCAACACCTTCGCATTTTTGGTTTGTGTCGTGTCGTCTCGTTGTTAACCTTTTACTTCCTTTTGTGCATTGTCAACGTTTCGGCTTATCGGTATTCTTTGTTTATTCCCTGGAATTGTGTGTAGGTGCATATGCAACCCTGTTGCAAGGTTGCATGTCGTGAGAACTGATTGCAATTTAATCCTTTGCGCAAATCTCCCTGCACTTAAATGAATCATTGGACAACAACATCAACCCGTTTTTCTAGCAACTAAAAAATAACAAGGGAATCCCCAAATGTATGCTCATCAATTTGATGAAGGGAAACAGAACACAACAGTCTCTGACCAAATGGCCGCACTAGCAAACAGAGCACGTAAAACAAACAGAACGTTTAGTTTGTGCATGGGGGAGAGGCAAACCTACAATAAAGCTTACGCTATCTATACTATACTATACGTCCCCATTCTTCTCTCGTTGCTTTCCATTCATTACTCCTTTCAGACACAACACAATTTAGTCTGAAAGCTTTGCCGACCACAACAAATCGTTAGCCGTTCATTCTCTCTATTCACATACAGACAAGAACAACAACAAATATGGCCGCACACTTGTAACAAACACTCACACACCCACACACATACAGTCATAACACGCATGTGCTCCACTTTAACACTTTCGCTCTCTTTCGAACGCACATGGCGGCAATTTTAACCCTTTTAATGCCGTCTCCGTCTGCGTTGTCGTCTGCACTCTCGCAAACACACTCACACACACACACACAGTACATTACCGGCCATTGACTTTCCCAAACACACACAAGCATCGCGACAGCCTCCCAATTGGGGCCACGCTCTCTCTCTCTCTCTCTTTCTTTTAACTCGCTCAATTCGCTTTGCTTACACACACATGCTGCTCTTCGCCGCGTGCTCTTTTTTGGTTTCGTGCTCGCGTGCAAAAGGGGAAACTCAAGCCTTTTTCTCTCATACCCCTTCACACACACACTCACAGAAACACACCCAGTTACATTCGTGTTGAGTGAGTTTTTTCTCTCTTTCACTCAGTTGTTTTTTATGCTCGTCGTTGAAAGTGAAAGGATTTCAGTAGCGCAATTGAAAGGGGTGAGAGACAGAGAGAGAGAGTGAGGGAGCGAGCACGTTGTTGTTGATTTTTATCGATTTGTTTATGTGAGAGAGCGAGAGCGAGTGAGTGCGGAGTATAATTGAGAGCAACTCTTTCAATTCCATTCGTTGCTTCAGCTTAACTCTTTTTTTCTTTTCATTCCACTTCTGTCTGCCGCGCATTAATTTTATTTTGACAGCGCTTGTCATTTGCTGTCCCTCGTTTGTGTGTTTGTGGCGCTTTGTTGTTTGTTGACATGTGTGTGTGTGTGGATGAATGGTAGGCGGAGTTTGATCGATAATATTCATGAAATGGCGTCGCAACTCTTTAATACTTAATGGTATTGAGAATTTTGATTGTTATGTTACTTGAAGCAGTTGGATTAGAATTTAAATGTTATAGTATTTAAACTTGTTTATATCTTAAATACGTATCAAAAATAAAGTCTAACTTCCGAATTACTAATCGCAAAGGGGACAAAAAAAACTTATCAATATAGAACGGGTTATCATTGAACTGAACTTCAGGGTTCCGTATAGATAGAAAACTTTGTTAGACGCAAGTTCGCTCTACAGAAGTTTGACTGTAGGTTACATATGCGGCATCTTATCAACAACCAGCTATTGATGTATCATACATTTTCACACACCCCCTCTTTTTTTTCTTATTACCCCGCCCTTTCATACTCTGCTTTTGCAGCTCAATTTCGACAACATTTTGATGAATGGCCGCCATTCAAATCTTGACCAAATTACATAACAGACAAACATATGTGAAGAAAAAAAGAAATGCATTTTCCTAAACAACAAAAACAGATACATCATCTTCATTGACGATGTGTTGGGAGGGGGTAGCGGGAGGAGAGACACATGGACAAACGAAAGGAGATTTTTAAGAGCAACTGGCTCGCCAAGTGTGAGCCAGCCAAACTGAAAGCAAACGATGATTGTATGATGAAAGAGCTGGCAACCCTTAATAGAGCTAAAAGTGATGAGGAGACGACACACACACACACAAATCCGAATCCATTTGCCAATTCGAATCCCATAACGTGTTCATTAATAACTAATATCCTGCGGCCACAAATAGCATTAGCTAACATACATATGCACATATGTACATATAGCGGCCATATAGTCGGCCATTGTTGTTTTTGCCATTGGTTTTCAATTACACAAGGAGTTGTGGCAACGACAGGCATAAATGATATACATAGATGTTAACTTGTGTGTGTGTGTGTCAATCGATGAAAGTTTGAAATTAACACCCAAATAATGTTGAGTTCGGCATCGTTCTACGTAATTAATGAGTCCACAAATTTCCGTGGCAAAACTTTGCCTACGACTGGGCAACTTTTTTTTGTTTTTTTTGTTTTTTTTTTGGGTCGACAATCGCTCAAAGCTGCCAGCTGTTAGCTGTTTTGGCAGCCCAACAAGCAAATGATTTTAGCCAAAACAAACTAAACAAGTATATAGTTTTGTTTATTAATGAACACACTATATGCATATAGTAGAAAATAAGAACTTGCAGCAACAAAAACCCGATTTTTGAATGCATTTTACATTTTCAAATCAACATTTTTTTCCCAGCATAAATTCCAATTAAGCAATAATAATTAAGTTGTAAAGCGCATTTCTCACACATAACTCAATATATACTCGATTTATTTGAATATATGAAAAGCCATGCAAACAACCAAACATACGAATTTAATTCTATAATTAAACGCTGGACATGACAACCCTAACAAATCGCTGGCGTTAATTGAAACTGAAGCTTGTTTAGATCATAATGACGATGATGATAATGATGATAAGCATATCAAAAAGGGGGCACGCTTGCGTGTCCAAGTTTATTTATCATCACTTTTTTTGCCTTCTTTCTTTTTCAAGTGGGTACAACAATGCCGCATGGCGGCTTGAATTGAAACACTTTCTCACATGTGTGTCCGTGTGTGTGTGTGAGACACAACCGAAAAAAAGCATACAACATTCAATCCAATTGGACAGGAAATGTCATACGAAATCTCAACCATAATCCGTTGCTCTTTAATCGCCTCAAATCACACGCTTTTATAGTGGCATATTCGGATGAAGAAAAAAAAAGAATTAAATGAACAAAAAAAAAAAAACTTTTCAATTCGCACACAATAGCCTTATAATGGGTATTTTTGGGCATCCATCCGGTATTTGCAACCGTTTCGACATTGGCGCCTTTTGTGCGCCTCTTAAGTGGGTGACAGAAGCCAGAAGGTATTATGGGAACTTATGTATAGTGTGTGTGATATGTGGGCTGTAAAAAAAAAAAATGAAAGAAAGAAAGAACTTTCTGACATTGTTGTGAGGGAATGAAACACTTGAGTTCCTATGCGATGATCGCTTTTGATTGGTGCGAGTTAATAAACGGATTCTGTAATATGATGAAGACTTATAAGTACAAACATCATAACTTCATCATAAATAACAACACAACTAGTTGAAGCAATACTCTCAACAAAACAATCATTTAATGAACACGAAACATTTCTCAAATACACTCACAACACAGTTAAAGTTAAACGAATGTTCATTCATTCAAATGCCTTGTAATATATGGGTAAACTACAATAAAACTCTAAAAACCCAAGACATGATACGGCCCATTGAAACTAACGAGCGACACATGCAACTAGTTAACACTATTCGAATTTCGATCGGGAGTTGGGTATTGATATTAATGTGCGATCAAACATGGCACCCGTTGTACAGAACAGGAAGTCGGACAGGCCAAGAGGTAGAAAAGCAAATTGGATTTTAGTTTTTTTTTTTAGGTTTTTCCATTGAAATGTCAGAAGAATCGAAACGCCCACGAGGAGCAGCCAAGCGATCAAGAGCCAAGAACATTAGAGCCAAGCCAATTAATAGAGTCGCAAAACAAATTAACCCCAAAAAGAAATCAACACGAAAGTTTTGTTTGTTTTCAGCTTACCCGGAACCTCGAAACCAAACTGACACACGTCAGGTTCACAAAAGCGATGAGCGCCATATGGCAAAAATCCGACTAAGTGGAAACAAAAAATACTACACAAAAACACAACCAAGAAGAACAACAAATAAACACAAATCTGAACTACTTATAAATGCTGCATATGCTCTGATTTCTTTTCCTTTAAGAAGGGAGATGAGACGCGTGCGGAAAGTGTTGCCGTTGCCTCCAGTTAAACGGCAACCCTTTGTTTTGGGGTCACAATGAAGACATTAAGAAGGTAAAAAACGAAGAGGGAACAGCAACAAGGGGCGCCAGTTTAGACAATGATGATCACTAAATTAAGGGTTAGAGTTCACAAACAAGACGATTATCGAAAGGCGTCTTAAAAAACAAAATACAAACGAAAGAATCGAAGGGCGAAAGAAAGAGCTGAGAAAAGTAAAAAGGGTGCCTTTGATCTTGATAGCATCAGGGTCGCGATCTCTAAGCGGCTTGCTAATGAGCTCACATTTCCGTCTTTGCCCCTCTGCCCCTTAGAAAACTCACATGACTTCCTCTGTACGCGAATGGAGTTGGAATTGAATTATTATGCGGCTTGCCTTGTGGCATTTTAATGTGTCTAAAGTGTCGCCCCTCCCCCCATCGGGCACTTGTAAAGAGTTGATGTGGGGGACCGCCCATAGCTGAAGGATCCTGGAGGGACCTCAAGTGGCATTCTTGGCGTTTGGCCATGTGGCTCACGTGTCAAATTAATCATTTAGCCAATGTTTAACGTTGTGACAGGCAGCTGATTTAGTGGCTCAGTTAAGATCTATGATCGTGCAATGTTAACGAATGCCATGCATGAGGAATTGATTAAAGGTTGCCGAGGTTGTGCGCTGAGATCGTTACGATATACTAGTACTTTGTAGAGTGGAGAGTGAATGCAGATGGCACTGGTTTGGCAATAATGCATGAGTTATATCGAGTATAATCAAAACGAACTCTGAGGTAGGTCGAAAAGGAAAGTCAAACCAGGAAACATAGTATAGAATTCGTATCACGAATGTTAATGAATGCGTATAGCATATCTGCCACGATCTCTTTCAACTAGGTGGGTGGTGTGGGTTACGTTAAACAGCATTTTGCTATAATATCTTTATTTATGATGCTTGAGTATCAATTAAGATGCAGTTCGAGCTTCATATGTAATGATCATTTAAGTGTTTCAGTTCTCACTGAATTCAGCTTCATTTTCAGATCTCACACTCAGCTCTCACTTTCTCTCTGTCGTCTCTCCCTGAAGTTCTCACACACAAACATTAAGAAGTGTACCGCAATTTTCACATGCGGGCTGCGGTTAGCCGAGACGGCACACGAACACACAAACCAACTGACCAATATCAACTGACCAACGCAACGATCTCATCTCTCGTTGAGACAGCTAATTACGAGTGCGTCAATATTTGTTGGCATGGCGAGAAAGAAACGGAGCAAAACCATTGTACACTATTGACTAACACAAATCGCAAGTAAACACAAACACAGAAGATGAAAGACGACGATGAAGACGGCGACGGCGGTGCAGCGAAAGGATTCCTTGTTTAGCGGCTCAAGTGCGGACACGCGCAGTCGTCAATATTTGCACAAGGATAGCACAAAAAGGATGTTTGCGCTAATTGCCCAAAAGAGCGACCAGAACGCGTTGCGGTTGATAAAAATAAAAACCGTAAAATGAATATATGTTTAGGACGCCTGTTTTTTTTTCTCTGTTTGGTGGATTGTGTAATTTGCGATAAGCGCTGCAGTTCAATCAGAGATAAGCTTCAATCAGTGGAGCCGAACCCAACTAAAGTCTAGGTCTTTTGTTTCGCCAGGAGGATCACAGGATGTCAGGTGACACAGTCTTGTTGAAGTTGATAAGCGTTTGGATGGAAGGCGTTTTCCGGGAAGCAGTGTTAAGTTCATGTTTGCTCCCTATTGTTTCTGGGAAAATTCTTAGCCAAGTCACAATTTATCCTTATCTATGTTAAAAAAATTACTTCCTTTGTGAAGTGACCTAAATATGTATATGCAAATATTTTCAAAAGTTACTTTAAACTATAATCTGGCATCGTTTTCATTTCTATTTGAGTAAGTCATAATTTCACTTTCGATTTATTTACAATGAATTTCACTAATTAAAAGTAAGAGTGAAAATGAGGCGTTATCCACCACAGCTGTTGCCAAAGAAAGAAAGTTTCGAAGGGTTTTTCTTGATCGTTGGCAAGTGCGAGGCGTAAAGAGGCACTAACAGGCGGCACACGGCACTTGGAAGAGGACCACAGGCGAAGAGAGAGAAGAAAAGAGAAAGAAGAAAGAATAATAACATGTGTTTGATGGCAATGGAATGAGTTGATTATGGCTGAGTAGAGTCTGCTGCTCAGTTATGATGATGATGATTCAAAAACGTTTGCTTGATGGAACGATTATGATTATAACGATGGAAGAAGGCCCGTGCCGAGTACAACTATTTACTTTCAATTTTCTGTTATCCTTTTAAAGGATAACCACACCACTTTCCCTTTGCGTTTAGTGCAGCGCATCTAATTGCTGGCATGTGGGCAAATGCAAGAAGGAAACCTTAAGGGGTTGCCCACATTTTCTTAAAGCAAATGAAAACGACAGTTGGTGCAAGGAAAAGCAATCAAGTGGCTGCTCGGCTGCCTCAATGACGTCGCGACGTTCCACTCGTAATAAGAAGCTCAAAGACAAAAGCCGCAATATCTATGCGCGCGTTGCAAAGGATTTGCGATTGGGCTTAAGGAAACCAAAAAAGCAAAATGGCAACACATCATCATCATTAAGCTGAGAATGAGTGAATGTGAGAATGTCTCCAAGTTTACTCGAATCCCAATACACGAGTCTCGTCAATAGGACGCGCCACGTCATCAAATCTCACATAGCAGAAAACCTAACGCCAAGCCAACTACTACAACAAGTAGTAAAAACTTGTGCGAGCGTGTGTGTGCGGGTGTGTGTGCGTGTTTTTATGAGATGATTTCATTTTTGTGTGCATGTCCCCAAGCTCCAAGGACCAAGGACCTAGAAGCAGCAAAAGTTGCCCATTGTTGGCGTGTTGAGCGGCCATTGTCCAACCCTTAAATCAAAGTGTACGCAATTTCGTTAATAATCCTCAAGACAATATCGAAACGCCATAACAATATCCTTTTGATGATTATCGCTACTCCTATTTGCCATTTACTTTGGACTTCCCTTCTCCCCTTTCTCTCTCGGTTTGGCTCCATCTCGGTCTACATTTTGGACTCCCTAGCGTTTTTCGGCTGTCTATTTGATTCGGTTGGCGCAGTTGCTTTCATGTTTATTGCTTGGTTAAGGCGAAAGGATAATGGCCGCTGTGCAGTAGGTAACTTAGTTACATACCTAACTGGGGTTAGCAGCTGTTCTTTTTGGAACTGCCCCACCGGTTCAGGTTCCTGTTACGCCAAAGCTTTTTATTACTTATCCCAAAAGCTGGCTCATTAAAGAGATGAATATTGTATGGCTGGATAACGTTTGGGGTTGCTTCTTATAGTCATTCCGCTGACCAACAAGATAAAACTTGGGTTTTATGCGTCAGCTCCATTAAAAAATGCTAATTTTAATTACATCCTCAATGTAAACAATGTGAAACGAGTATAAAATACTCTTTGTTCAAGAGCCCCAGTTTAAAAATTGTGAATTCCATTTTACCTCAACTCAAACTAAAGAGCATAATGAGGAAAGGCACTTAGGCCCAAGACACCTGATGCCAAATGGTTACCAAAGGATTTTAGGGATACTTTCCTTTCGTTTCGGCCAGCAGGACATCAACTCAACCTCATTTCAAATGCACACAAAGTTGGTAAGTAGGCAACAAAAAATGATGTCCAAACTTTTGACAAAACAAAGCCAAAGGAGAAAGGCAACAACAATAACAACAACAGCCAAAAACAAAACACGGAAAATGGACGCAATTTTTCAGTTGAGGGATACTCGGGCTGGCGACTCCTTTAGCTGGTCCATTTTTATTTTTGCAGGCTATTTAAAATTCTTTTCATGTCTAAGCGAGCAGAAGCGAAAATAAAATACGAAGGAAATGGAGAAAAAAAAAGGGAAAATATGTAAAAATTGTAAGAAAATATTAGAAGTATTAAAATTTTAATGCAAATTGTTATTTTATGCAAGAATGTGCGACCGCACAGGGTCCGAAACACGTTTCATGTCCTTGTCCTTGGCTCGACTTAAATCCCCCTTTTGAAAAAGGCTGCGTAAAGGATTTTCGGCCATAAGAAACGTTTGTTGTGCTCTGCTTTTTTTTTCTTTTCTGTTTTTATTATATATTTTATGCACAAAAGTCGACATTGAGCAAATGACCTTTGCTTGAGCCAAAGGAGACGCTGCTGTTGTGCAAATATGTGGCAGGATATGTTGTTGTGCGTTTTTGTTGGTTCTGCTTTTGGGCATTTATATGCATTGCTCGTGCTCTGTGTCTAAGCCCAATTTCCTTATGGCTTAAACCTTTACAGCTCAAATGCATTGCCATTGAGTCGTCCCAAGCCAAAAACAGAAAAGGATAATTGAAATGCGGCCAGCTGCGCATCTGCATGCAAATCATTTACAGCTGTCTGGCTGGCAATTTTCATCTTCTGCTTATGTTTAAAGACAGTCAACGTTAACATATACATATATGTATATATATTCTAAGTTATTGGGGTACGCACATTTTGATTAATAAATAAATAATATGGCCACAGAATGCGTTTTAAAAATTTATAAAAATAAAAAATAATTTCATTTGAAACCCAAGGGAAACCGTGCATATGTCTCGACTGGCCAATGTACTACTATTTGACTGTACCGTAAACTCCCTGAGCTGAAACCGTTAAGAGTAATGGCTGTAGCGCAACAACAAGCTAAATGACATTACGAATTTAGTTTAAACGAGGGTTGCGCCATTTCCCAAGTCGCATTCGTATTTGTCGCTGCCGTTGTCGTTTGTTGCTTGGACCTTAACCCTAAATGCAAGAATTCTCTGCCCACTGTCTCCCTATCCCCCTGTCTGTCTCTCACTTTTCTTATGTAATTTAAGCATGTTGTTGAACATTTACAAGTTACGAAGGGACTCAGGCCACTGGCTATTATTTCACTTGGAATACCCTGTCTTATTTATGGTACTTTAATTGTTGAGCATATCAAAGTGAATAAGGGAAAAAATAAATAATAAATATCTTCGAACTTCGTTAAAGAGTAAAGAGAATCTCAACTGAATAATTACAATAGAAATATTATTCAAAATGTTGTTGTAGGGTATTTAAACGTTGCATTTAATTAACATCTCTTTTCAACTGTGTGTGTGCGTAAATTTAGTCGAGCGTGTCTGTGCATTTCGAAATTGGATACAAAAATTTCGTAATTTCTATAGTTTCAACCAATTTCGAATTTGAGTTTTGCCGAGTTTGGCAATTGTTAGGCGAGGGTTGGTTGGTTGTTGGTGTCGCAACAGCTTAGCTCTTTCATATGTTACACCGCACCCTCTCCCCCCTCATCAAACACTCACATCACACATCCATCCATCCATAGTGGGTGTAAAAGCAGTCATCCACCATTTTTGTTGTTGCTGTTGCGGGTGTTCGGGTGTCTTTGTTTTTACCCGTTTCTTGACTTTGGTTTCAGTTTTGGATCGCAATAGTTGCCCTCTGACGACCTCGCGTGTGCCAGTCGTATTTACTTAAATATCCTTTCGCGTTTTGTGTTAATTACACCAGGAAACACACGCACATATTTTCGCACACTTCATCTGTTCCTATGTATGTGTGTTTGCTTATCATCGCATTTAAATTGAAAGGCGTGTCCCAAAATTCCAAGTTTCCAAGTATTAGGCTTTTGGTTTGGTTTTTTATTGCCGCTGCTTTTGTTAGCGGTTGTGCAGCAATTAACCCCTTTTATTGGGT
This sequence comes from Scaptomyza polygonia, assembly GCA_035044585.1. NCBI lineage: Eukaryota > Metazoa > Arthropoda > Insecta > Diptera > Drosophilidae > Scaptomyza > Scaptomyza polygonia. The sequence goes on from JAWNNU010001679.1 coordinate 302,544, forward strand.
AGGGTTGTCGAGGAGTTGAATTATTCTCTTCGCTTCTCTAACTCAAGAAAAGTGTTGCGACTGCTTAAAAGTTTTTCGCTTATAATAAAAACAATTCCGAAACTAGAAAATTAATTAATGATTAAAGTTTTTCTTGCTTAACCATAATATTTGATAAATACCATAAAATGAATAAACCCCTTACATAAAACAAAAACTACTTTTTGTGATTGCTTGACAACCCTGTTTGTGCCTGTCATGCTAGCCCATTAAATGCGCAACCATTATTCATAGCCCAGGCAGGCAACAAGACGGCCAGGCAAGTGGAAGGCAACCAAACGTGGGTTGGGGTGGCAACCCACTCAGCTGACAACAGCGCTTAATTAAAAGCCAAAAGCTTGACATGCCGGGTTAAACGCTTCTGCTCCAGTTTAGCCCCTTGCCATGCATATAATTAAGGTAATTATGTCCTTTAAGTTGCTTTCCTGTGGGTCTGTTTTTGTTTAGTTTTGTTTTTTGGTTTTTTTTTGGTGGTGCAGTGTGTCTGCCATTTTGAAGTCAGGGGCAACCGAAAGCAACCCTGGGCACGGGTTTATGTCTTTATGTAAAAGGGTTGAGCGTTCCGGTTGGGTTAAAAAGGGTTGCAAAGGGTTAAATGCGTAGCATGAGGCAGCTTTTTCAAATGTAGAAGTAAATTTTGACCAATGGAAACGCAGAGAGAATAACAAAATATTACCATAAATATGCAAGGGTTAAAAGAGGTTGGATTATCGAAAAAATAGTATGCAAAGTTGATGCAAATCGTGCATTAAATATTTATTCTTTTTAAGTTAAATATTAATTTTCATTTAATACCTAGTTTATTTTTCTATAGCACTTATATTCCCCAATCCTCCGCTACCTTTTTACGTTCTCTAATTGCATAACTGTCCCAAATTTCTTACGCTGCAAATTAGCTATTAAATTTCATAAGCACTTGCGCAACAAATATCCCATATGAACAGTAGGCACTAAAAGTACTCGAATGGTCGTCATATAGCTTCCTATTTGACGTTTTCTAAACGGCCACTAAATAAAAATTTCCATTAACTTAATTAATGGGCCCACAATTATGGCCACTAAAAACAAAAAACAAAAACAAACTGGCATGGCAGGCAAACAGAAACTCTATAGTTTTTAATCAAAAAGTCATTAAGGATATGTCACACAGCGTGTACTCTGAACAAGGACGCCCCATACGCCCCACTCCCTCCCCCCAACAACTACCATATAAATCAAGCAGCATAAACAATTTGTCGCCCGCTGCTAAACTTGTAATAAAAAAATCTCTCTCAGCACATGAGAAGGATCAAATTAATTTGCTATTATTATTGCCGGCTTTTATCCTTTTGATAACGACATCCTGTTGATATTTTTAGTGTGGCCACAAGGTAATAATTATTATATATATACTTCATGTACTTCAAGTGAACACACACACATAAAAAAACCTTGTTAAGAGAGAGAAAACCCCTCAAACCTTTATAAATATATAGGACTTTTATGCTCCTTGTTGAGCATTAAGCAAAAGGCTTGCTGATTGAGTGCTTTTGCGTTTTAAAGAAGAAACAAAACTATTATTGTCAGCAATCAGCAATCAGCCCTCAGATTCATTGATGTTGTTGCTGATTTGATGATGATAAACTTCGGGTTTATCTTTTGTTTACAATTATTGTCTGTTTTTTTAGTGCAAAACAACCCTAAAAAACTAAATAAAAACAAAATATTTGCCCCTAATCCCAAAGTCGATAAATTTTAATGCCTGGGCACGTGTTTGGCTCTAGAGCAAATTGTTTAGCCATCAATATCGATTGTTTGTGGTAAAAATTATGGAATTTTCAAATAATTCGAGTATATTAAAATTTAACAAAATATTTGGAAATAAAGTATATCAATAATCTGCTTAATTATTAAACTACTAAACTCTTCGTTGCCAGTATATTAACTTTTATTTGGAAAATGATTCTTGACTCACCCGAAATTATAATCCAGAGATCCTTGATGTGAAGAAGCTGATGTGCTGTTGCTGGAATGCAACTCGAAGAGCTTGAATCGGAAAGAAAAGCGGAAGAGAGTTAATGAGATAAGAACCGCTAGAGAATAATAAAAATTATATTAATATATATAGAGAGAGTGAGAGAGACAGCAAGCCATAAAGCAATGAGCACAAAATTAATTGAAATTTTATTTCAAATGCGAACTTTGACATGCTTTTCCTCAAAAGCGGTCGAGCGTCCATTCTCCCACCCCACCCCCATTAAACCACCGACCTACCGCGATAACGCCTGTGAAATATTTACGCGCAACAACAACAACAACAACAAGGAGTAAACGTGAAGGAGGAGATGTAGATGGAGTAGCTCTTGCGGGCATTTGGATGAAACGGATATGAGAAACAAGCAAATGCAAGGAGCCTTGAACAGGACACCAGGACACGAGGCTTTAAAGTGTAAGAGAGTATGAGAGAATTCACTTTGCTTATGACTCAGAAATTTTGCGTTTGTGAAAATTAAAAAATTTGTCCTCTAGCTGACTAAAAATAAAATCAAATGAAAACGTCTTAGGGACGCGGTTGGCTGGGTGCTAAATACGCCGCTGCCAGTATATCCTTGTTGTTGTTGTTTGCTGTTGTTTGGGGTAAACAAAGGATCAAAAGCGCACTAATTGTTTTCTACTTAGGCATAGGCCAAACCGTCTTCCAATTCCAGTCCACCCCCATGCAGCAACCCGCAGTTGCCACGCCTAATGTCCTGTGGGACAGACACCAGGCTAATCTGTCTTTCTTGACTGTTTTTGCTTTTTGCCGCGTAATTTTTCAAAACGTAATTTGCAATTAAAGACGGACACAACATAGCAGCGCGACTGGCCACGCAATGCGTAACCATCAACCCTCCCACCCCACCCCATCTAGCTCCAAAGACCAACCCCACTCGCATAACGAACGCCTTGAGCCTTGAATTGTGAGCTTTGAGTTGTGAGTTGTGAGCTGTGAGTCCTGTGAGCTGGAACCTCATTTTCATTTCTTTAGCATTAAGATTACGCGGGGCTGCAAGTTGCTCCTAAGGACTGTCTCTTTGTAAAGGATGTTTGCTTCAGCTGATTTGCACAAAGCGAATTTTAATTAATTTTATTGCCTTGCCTTGCCACACACAAAACGCAGCACAAATGGCACTTGAATAAAGTTTGCACGAGTTCAAAATCTTTGAATTTAATACATTTTTATTTGTACTTAAACTTAATCCAAACAAAATTATATAAACTTATATCTTAAAGTGTTAAATCTGTTCGGCACAATTGCCAAAAATCCATGACGCCAATTTATCAAAGTCAGGACACTAAAACACACACACACAGCAAGAAAGTTGAGTGTCTTGGCATTGGCGATAGAAATCGATAGGTCGGGTTTTTTTTTGGTTTTGTTTTTAGGTTTTTGGCCACGCAGCCGGCGTATGGCGGCGAACTGAATTTGCTTGATGACATGCCGTCTTTCGCAAAGCTGCCTCCCCCTTTGGGCCCGCGTGTAACCCTTATGATGATGATGGGCCAGAGAGTAAAAGCAACAACCCTATGGCGGCTGCTCAACTGGCGCGCAACCCATTTGATTTCTTTTTTCGTTGCTTTTTCCCTTTTTTTTTGTTTTGTTTTTGTTTTGCTGAAGACGACATGTGGCTTTGGGACCAAAACGTAGGACCAGAATCGAGACCGGTTTTTGGCTTCGTTCAAGTTCAAGCCAAAGCAGCAAGGACACGCGCTACACATGTCCTGGGGTGGGTTTTGTGCACCATACACATACATAAAGCAAAAATAAAAACTTTTTATAAGACACGAAACGAGGAGGGTAGACGGACGGACAGGACAGGACAAGAAAGGACCTCACGAATCGGTCGTACATATATAATGTATGGTACATAAACGAGTTTGCGAAGGGTTCAAGACGGCAACTTTTGTCACACACATCTCTGATTGTGTGTGTGTGTGTGTGTTTACATACATAAAAAGCTGTCACACACACACACACAAACACACACATGTAGAAGCAAACGTTTGCTTTTCACCCTTTTTATTGCGTCTTGGAAGTTTTATGTTTCGGCTTATGTACTGTCCCATAGGCACAAAATGTGTGGGCATAACAAGTATACTATATATACACATTATACTATGTGTGTGTGTATGCGTTGTTGGATAACCGGAAATATGAGACATCCAAGGCTTTTATAAATGGCGCACACAGGACGAACGAAGCCACGTTTGTTTCTTGATGTTTTGATGTTGATGTTTGATGGCAGTCACTGTGTGGATGCTGCAGGCAAAGTGGGCAGAGTAGAAGAAGAAGACATTGGTGGGGGTCGCTTTGGTGATGTATGTGTTTGACAGCCATATAAGGGGGTAAAATTGAGTTTTCACATGGAACGCGCTCAATTCTTTTCCTTTCTTTCATATTGCTTGCTTTGACCAGCATCATCCAGTCAGCAACAAAACAAAAAAATTGAAGGCGCCATCGTGCGTGCCACATGACGTGCCACAAACCAAAGCGAATTTAATAAATGACTTTATAGTTATTTTGGCCAGTTGCTTCAGCTGTGCTATGCCAAACCCTTGCTTGCTCTCTGCCTCGGCCTCTGCCTCTGCCTTCTTTTAATGGTTGTGCTTGGGCGGTGGTTGCTTCTAAATCGATGTGGGTGTGATGTTGTGGGTGTTGTTGCTACAACGGCTGCAGCGACTATCAAAAATTAATACTTTTGTCTCCTCTCCTTTTGCCTGCTCTTTCGTTACGAATACAAACACATAACACGTCATTTTCACGTAATACTTTTGTGACCCACACACACGAGCAACAAAAGTTGTAAAAATTTTAATTTTCCCTTCAATATTTTTTTTTGGCATTTCATCTGCTGGCGACATATGTGTGCCAAATAAAAACAAAAAGCATGTAAGCAAGTGAACGTTGATGTTTTTTTTTTGTTTTTTTTTTTTGTTATATATTTGTGTGTGCTTAGTGGCTATTGTGGTTGTAAAAATCTGTGGCATCACGTTGCGAATGCATGTTAAGCCTTTAATGGCTTTAAAATGGCCATTTTATGGGCGTGTCGAACACACGGCGACGTATTGTTGCAAAAGCTTTGGAAAAAGCATGGGAAATATTTCAGAAAAACAATAATCAAATCCATTTCATTTTAAAAACAAAACCATATGTTTAAATGACCCTAATTAAAACCTTCCCTTTAACTAGTTTTTTTTTCAAGACACGCAATTTTAATAGCCTCTTAAAGTCAAGTGTCGTGTGTTCATAATTTTAAATTTGTTCATAGTTTCAGCTGCAGAAATTGCGTTTCATAAATAAGACACAAAAGAGGAGACCAGTAATAATTTTTTAATAACATGGTTGGTGTTGAGTTAGCAGCGAGCGATCGATCGGCTAGGTTCTTTAATCTGGTTTTAAACGAGACGCAAGACACAACGACCACACAAAGCCCATAAAGAAATGTAAAAGGCGACCGACAGACAGACCGACTCAAAGGACAACTCAAAGACAGCTCGAGGTCGAAATAATTGGAACAATTTCCCATCAAATTTATGTGCTATAATCGGGAGCAGCAGGTTCAAAGATAAAAATCGAACGCGTCGCACATTCAGGAGACCTGCGAACAGGTGAAAGTGCCTTGCGACAATAGAAAGGGATGCTCCCGGGAGGGGGAGTAAGACTATAGGTTCAGTTGTTGGTCGAGTTATTTTTATGGCCACAAAAGCGCTTTGTTAACAATGATTTTTATACATGTATGTGTGCGTGTGGCAAACAGGCAGCCAACTAGGCATTCACTATTTGTGGTTAGCTCAACTCGTTAGAACGCCTTGTTATAACCCTCCTTGCTCCAGTTATCCTTTATTCTCCCCATTCCACGACGCTGCTTCTGTTGCTTATCGCTGACGTTGCATTTTGATGGCGACGTTTTGACCAGAGAAATGTGCTCTCGTGTGTGTGTGTGTGTGTGTTTGGAGTAAGAAATAGAATGGGATGCGAAAGATTGCGGATTGGGATTGGTAATAACCGTTTTGTCCTGCGTCCTGTCACAAATGTCTCAATCGTGGCTTTTGTAAATTGGCTCGGGCCCATAATCGAAATTCCATTGAAACGTAAAATTGCCAAGGCACACACACACACAGAGAGAAAGAGCGAAAGAGACAGGACGACCAACGAGCAGCTAACGGTTACTTCAACCGCTGTCAAACATTTTAGGCGCCATTGTTGACATTTCTTATGTACCCTTTTGCTTTCGCTCAGTTCGTTTGTGTGTGAGTACTTTTGCTTGGCTTCCTTTATTGATTGCCCGATAAGCAGCCAACTCAATATATTTATATATATTTTTGCTGGTCAACCAGACATTTTGATAGTATCATTCCAAAGGAACATAACTGTAAGTGAGTATGTTTTGAAGGAGTGAGTTTCAAATGGGTTTAAGGAATGGGATTGAATGTGGCAAAATGAGGGAAGTTGTTGACAGATCGATGAAGATGATAAGATTCACAGTGTCAACTGATGGATGAGTTATGCAAGGAGACAATTTTGATAAAAGAAACACTGGACTGGAATATAAGATAGGTTTTGTGTTAGTTGATGCGAGCTGTGATCGATTGAAAAGCAAGAAGGATTCTAGATAAGTGACTATGAAGATGTGAAAGAGAAGGATTAAAAGTTTAAAGATGCGAAAAAAGTCCCTTATACGGAAACTCGGTTATAAGCTACATTGAGACCCATAGACACATTTTATGAATCATTCTGATCTCAATCAATTATGAATATAGAATTCAAGTAACTTAAAATAGCCTGAAGATTTTTTAAGTTTGTTTTTTAGTCTATTATCCAACATTTCCTTACTCAACCTTAACAAAATTCCCTCAGGAGTTCCAGCTCGTGTCATATTAGCAGCATAATTAAGAACTTATGATCGATTATGAACTAAGGGAGTTCGATGCACCTTGCTACCTGTACTGCAGCTGCTTTTGCGAGCTAAGCCGAACTAATCTTATCAAAAGGCACTCGTCAGTCATTCGAATTGTTCTGCTCAGTGGAGCCTTTACAATATGCCGACGCCGATGCCGACGACAACGAAGATCGTCATTTTAGGCAGGTGTAGGTAGGTCTTACAACAGAGTCGATAATATAACGAAATGTTCATTTCATTTGTTACAATTACCCAAAACATTTTGCGGCGCTCTTACAAACTCTTCAGAAATGGTTGGTTTTTTTCCAGGAATTCGACTTTTGCCAACTTCAACGGGGACTGATAAGATAAATAGCAAAACGGGTCATCCACATGCCACATGCTCGGCAAATTGCTGATGTACATCTCTGCCAGTGCGGGATATGTTACAGCTCAGTGCCTGCCGTGCAACACCCGCTGCGTCAAGGAACCTGAAACTGACCTCTGAAGTCGTTTTTTTTTTCTTTTCTTTTTCTTCTTATCGTTTGTTACAATTGTAATTCTTTTGCAAACTGACCGTTTGATGTGCTATTGATTAATTGTGGTCCGAAAGAGTTTTCAATATATATAGTCAACAACATACTATCTTTCATGTAGCTGCCCCCGTGTGCCATACGCCACAGGGTGCTCCGTTTTGTTTGGCCTCGAGGAGTGGCACATTTGTACCAAAAATGTTGGCTTTGTTTTGAGCTCATCTAATTGAAATACAAAAGCCAAATGATTAATGTAGAGCACGGTAGGCAGCACTATATCAAAGGAGTAACATGGAACCGGTTAATGGTTGCTAAACACACAAAAAAAAATTAAACAGGTAAGGTCTTGGAGAATTTTTGTAGGACAAACAAAAAAAGAATAGATCACTGTTTTTGTAAAATTGCATGATTTACTTATTAAATTTATCTCAGAAGCGACTCTTCCCTTAAGACCCTTCGAAAATTCCGAGGCATAGATTATTTGGTTACAAAAAATTCAAAACCCTTTAAAAATTTCTTAGAAATAAGTCATAAATGACAAGGAACATTAGGAGACTTTAGAGTCAATTCGAAACTTTTCCCATTCAGTATCTCGATCTTAACTTCCTTTTTCTATTGAGTTTGACTAGGTTTTATTTTTCAAAATCCCATCAAGTTTCACTTTTCTCTCTTTTCAATTGTCTAATCGAAATGAGTGCAATTTCTTGAACACTTTTGGGACTCATTCATGCTGCATTTTAACTGCTTTTAGCTGCAACACACGTGCCACGCCCCCATATATGTTGATCTGGCCCCCTCCCGCGCATCAATAACGACCCGTGCCCGGCCTCTAATTACACTCTTCCGGCTTAGGTTAGAGTGCGGCTTTCGCTTTCGTCTAACGACGACGACGACGTCCTGCAGCAGCAGCATCACAATTAGTGTCCTTTGACACGCCCCCGCTCGTCTTGGCGCGTCCTTGACAAGGGAAAATGGTGGAAAGACCGAAGGAAACTAAACCTTAACTGAACTGAATTCAATTGATAAACCGATGCACAATAAAAACCTTCGCTTTTATTGATACGAAAATTGGTTTACACTGAGGAAAATCGCAGGCAGCTGCCTTTGCCGTTTTTTTCTTTTCCTTTTAGTTTTTCTTGACATGCGGGGCCAACACCTACAGGACGCACGTGTGTGCCTTTGCGTGTGTATTTGTGAGTTTTCGACACGCGTTGATGAAATCTACTTTTGCTGTTACTTTGCCTTTGCTTTTGCATCTTTTTGGCCAAAGGCGTCGCCATCTAAGCAAAACATTTCAATTTTCTAGGCCAGTGGCCAGGCGGGCAGCGCGTGAGATAATGAAGGAAGAGAACTAGGCTCGAAACTACGAGATGTCAAGCCCATGGGGCCGTTGTCCTGGCGAGCGTAACCACGCACAACGAAGGATTCGCAGCCCAAGGATTTGTTTGTCAGAAGCAGACAACAGCAACAACAACAGCAGCAAACTCAATAACAAATGGACTCTTTTTAGCTGGGGAGAGGGAAGTTGGGGGCATGTGGCCAAGGCTCGGGTTCGAATTTTGGTTGCCTGTCAACTTTCAAGTTGGTTTATTTATTTTTCATTTTTAGGCGGCTTTCTTTCGTCTCCCAATCCAACGCCCGAATCCTTGGGATCTTTGTGCACATTGATGAACCTTTTGCTTAGCTTTTTTTTAATATTTGCAGCTTTCCTGTGTTTGTTTACAGTTAAAGGACACAGAGCAACACACAGGAAGTGCTGGGCTTAGGCCCATTTTGGGTGCTGTCCTGTCTCCTGTTCGTAGGACAACATTTTTAGACGCCAAATAGGTTTTGAGAGAAATGAGAAATAAGAGAAAACTTTTCGCCTTTTTTTTCTTTTTGCCTTTTGCTTTGTTATTGTTACTTGAAAATGTTGGGATAGTGGTGTGAGAAAGAGGATATAATGGGGATCCTACCTTGGGCATGGCTAGGTTTTTCAATTAACTTTCACAGCAATGATGACAACGGTACATTCTAGTGTTGCTGCAATCAGTTCAAGAAACACTTTAACTATAATATATTCAAAATAATTGAAAAAGAGAATATCGGCCTAAGCAAACCTAAACGTTACAGAGTGCCATACTATCCGGTATTTTCTACAATAGATTTCTTAACTGTGGAATGGTAGATATTTAAATTCAACTCAACTCCATGCACGTGTTAACAAGACCTCGAGTCAAATACTGACCTACTACTTTAAGAAAACTCACATAACTGTACAATCTAACTTCCATCAAAACCTTTTCAAGCGCCTCATTTACATTTCTAGTTAAACAAAATATGTGACTTTGCGTTTGTAACAGGCAATTAACCAATTAAAATGTGAAAAGTTGACCATGGCTTACCCCAAACAAGGGTTAAACAAGCGCCAGGGGCGCTTCTCGTTTTCTCTAGATCTGGTTCGTTTGATAAGGCCACACACACACACACACACACCTGCATACTTCCCTCGAGATGTGACTCTAAATTGGAATTTACGATAGAAATAACAAACGACTTGCCCCTTTTCCCTTTAAGGCAGCAGTAGCTCAATTTAAGCCGAGATAATGTCAGTTTGGTGTGAGAGTTACATAAATTTAGATGAGAAGCAACTGTACTTTTGGGGGTTGATCCCTGAAAGAAGCAAAAGCAGAAACGTTAGCTGACCTGCAAGGAGCCTTTTGGCAGAAACAGGCATTCACGACTCACATTTCTTCAAAAGGATAACAACAAATTAAAGGATTTGCTTCTTTGTGCCTCTTTTGTTCGAATGTTTTACCATTGTTCGCATGTTCTTCTGTATTTTATTTTATTTTTTGTTTTTTTTTTCAAGTGCTTGCTTCTGGGAATTGGTTTTCTTTTTCTTTATGTGCTCATTTCATTTAATTTTTGTGTATTTTTCAAAGGTAAAATGTTGCGCAATTTGCTGGAATTATCATTATAGTGTGGGCGTGGCATTTGCCATTAGACAGCTGCAAAAAAAGAAAAACTGTCACAACACGAAAATAAAATCACATTGGAAGTGTAACTAAACCCTTTTATGGTGGATATGCCACTTAACTTTACCCACAATGTTGCTTATGAAGTTGTCAGCGTGATGATGAAGTCAACCCCTTCTTTGTTCAGCGGCTAAACCCTTTCGATATGCGCAAGCGCAACATTTAATGGCTTATTAAACACGTCCTGGCCAATAAAGGGTTGCAGCAGTGCGCGTGTTGAAGGGTTGCCGAAGAGGATTCTGAAAGGGTTGGTGTTGCCGCTGTTGACACCGCTAATTGCTGGCTAATTTGATAAACATGCGGCTTATAATGGGCTTAAAGGGTTCCGCGCGAGGCATTTTCTGAAATGCTATTGAAAGTGTCTAGTCTTGCACTAGTGTTGTATAACTCAGGATAGTTCTTACACCTGCTTTAGAAACGAACCGAAAATAATGGGAAACGTCGCGTCGTCGCTGCGCTCAAGTGAACTCATGTGAAAATTTCTCATCGCTGGCATTTCCTGTGCCAGCGGCGTGTGATAATTAAAAACTAAGACAAACGATGACAGCCAAACGATGGCCAGCAGCAGCCGTGGCAGCAGGACAACGATGTTTGCTATGCAAATGACAGGACAATGGACACTTGTGCGAATGAAATGAATGAAAGCAGGCCCATCATCAGCATCATTCTCATCAGCGCAATACATTTCAAAAAGAGGACGAGACAGAGTACACAAATGCAGATACCAACGAAATAGATATAACCGAAAATATGCAAAAATAAATTGTCGAATATTGAATGTCCTTACGAAAAGTTGTGTAACTAACAGTAACATTATCAGAGCATAAATATAATATTAAATGGATTAGAAAATATTGTTCCTTAAAATAATTTAGTTTCCTACAATAATAAAGTTTTTATATCAGGATCATTTCAAGCACAGAATTGACTATTTAGGTCTTGGGAATATTTATTCTATTGTCATCGATCAGACGTTTCTAGCCGGGTGAAAATTAAATTTAAAAAAAAAAAATACTTAACATATGTATGAAGAAAGTAGCTGACAAAATTTGAATACCCTTTGTTTGGTAAAGTGTAGTTTATGAAAATGGCGGCTAATTAAAAACGTAGCCATGCGAATGTCGCTGAATAAACAAGGAGAAGAAGAAGCAAGCAGGCAGGCAGCAGTCTGAGCGATAATGGCCAAGCCAAAATGAAAGGACACGGCGGCCAGATAATGTCCTGGCACGTCATTGGCCATGCCAAAGTGGCCAAAAGGATAACAAAAGTAAAAATAAAACTGAAAAGCAAGCAGCTCCCCAACAGGAAGATGATGATGAAGAACAGAACTTTTCTTTGCCGCCGCTGCTGCTGCTGTCGCTTTGTTTGGAAGGCTCTTTTTAATATTTAAGGCACACGAGCGTAATTTGCGCTTTGGAAATTAAAAGGCGAAATATGCACAAAAATAAAAGGAAGCACACAATATTTGCCACCAGAAGCGACCAGTTGTCCCGCGCTTTCTATTGTCGTCCTTGGCAACATTGGCTTTGTTGTAGCTCGCCCAGCGCGATAAGGTCCCTTCCCCTCTTTCCACTTTTAATGTATTGTTTCTAAGGCAAATGCAAAACAAACTTTTCTACCCAAAAAAATAATATGTAAAAAAAAAACTCCTGCAAGAGCGTGGGCTCATTCTAGGGTTGGGGGAAGGGGGTGGTTGGGGCTATAGAAAAGTAGTAGGCGTGGCTAATGGCCTCAAGTGCGCTGGCTCGCTGCCTGCGCACAAAAGCCTTTATTTAATTTAATTTTTGAGTGCGTCGTCTCTGGCCTCACTCAAAGCTTTTTCATTAGCAGCGCTGCCAGGGGAAAGAGAAGTAAGGAGTGCCAATGTGGCGTTGTTGGGGAGAGCTAAGAATAATGTAAAGGATGATTGCTTACAGTCGGACAAAAATATATGGGAGGGATTTCAAATCTTAAATACTTTCTTTAAGAAATTTTGTTACAAGTCCTTATTAATCGGTATTAAAATCTTTTTAATTGTCATAAGCGTGCCTTCTTTTCTCAAACTAGCTCAGTTGCACCAACTCCCTAATCTCTCGTTTTCCCTTCCACTCCCACTCGCCCGTAGGAAACATTAATCTGCTATGTAAATCTAGAGCACAGTGTAAGCAAAGGCGTCGTATTTGCGCATTTTTAAGCACCATCGGACAAAGATGAACGTTCAGGCATGGCAGACATGGCAACCAAACAACTAACACCCCAACCAACCATCCATTGGGTTGCTTGGACAGCATGAAAGTTCACTTTTAGCGCGCTGTCATTATTCATCAGTTGTGCGTGTAGAGAAGAGGGGGGGGTCGGGGTGGTCAATGGAGAAGAGGTGGCAAAACTTTTGGTTGCCGTGCAAATGCTAGAAATGTGGGCGGACGACCCACTCCTACGTCCCCCTTCAATGGCATTTTCATGCAATGCGGCATCCATTTCTTTCGTCTTCTGTATTTTTTTACTATTTACCCTAACAGCACATTAACCCACCGAAAAATGCCCATTAGAAATGTAAGCAGCGCGAGGAGAATAAGAAAAAAATTAAAATTGGCCACGATTTTCATTTCTTGCTAAATCTTCCTCAATCTACGTGGTTCGCGCTCCTGCTCTACCTCTCTCTTTCTCTCTCTTTCGCACTCTCACTCGGCCATTGTTTCATTTCATTTTTTGCTCATTTTTCACTTGAAATGAGCCGCCGGGCATTCATGTCATGTGCCTCAAACCCTAGTCGAATAACAGGGAAAGAGGAACGGCAACGGGAACGGGAACGGGAACGGAAACGCCAACGACACCGGCCGGGCAGATAGCAACGGACGTTTTGGAGCTGGACGGGCAATGGCTTTCAATTTACGCGACGCGACTGCGTGCAGCATATCCTTTCAGCGTGTGTCCTTCGACTTGTGAAAGCAGCTTAAACAGCCTCCCAGTTTCGAGTCTTTGTTTGCTTAAACATTGTTGTTGCTGCTGTTTTTTTCCTACTACTTTCGCGGCATTTTCCATTAAAATTCCGACACTTTTGTTGTTGTTGTATTTTTGCTTTTTTGAGCACTCGAAAAACAACAACAACAGCAGCACAGAACGAAAATTTAGAAAAATAACGCAAGAATTTAAATAATAAAGCAAGCGAGCACAAATGAATCCAATTTTTTATAAAGGGGGCAACAACGGGCTAGAGCTAAGGAGATGAGTAAGGTAGGTAGGGAAGGGTGGGGGTTTCGGGAACTAAGTCCAACTGCTGACCAGGCCCAGTAAAGTGCTCAACTGGGGCGGTGGGTGAGGGGGTGGGAGGTTAAAGTGAAAAAGTGTTTTGCTTTCTGTGGCGCTTATTTTTGTTAATTTTTTCGTCCACTTCTTTGCACTTGGAAATTAATTTTATTTCGCCTCGCTGCGCATCCATCGGCTCGTGTATCCCATTGTTGTTGCTGTTCTTTTTATCCTTCGGAGCAATTTTTCTTAAGCCTAATGGTGACCGCTACACACAAAAAAGTACCGACAAATGGCCCTGCGGACACTGTTCGTGCTTAATAATGTCCATTGTCGATTAAAAGTAAAAAATTTTAAAAGTTTTTTAAAACAGGATCTAGAGCTGACCTTGAACAAGAACTAGAACAAAAGCTTTTCTACTGAAATAAAGTTTATAATGTATCTAAATGTTTCTATTGCAAAAATTTTCGAAAGTTTCGAATAAAAAAAAACCAACCCTATTAAAACACCTTTCACATTTGTTAACTCGTTGCGTTAGGGGTGTTCAAATAATCAAGTGTGACATATAAACGACACGCGCACCCTTTCCCTATGAAACCAAAATAGCAAAACAAAATCGTTAAAAATTCGAGAAAAATTTATTTAAAAAAAAAAATATTCGCATTTCATGTCACGCTTGGTAAAGTAGCTCAAATCACAGCTGAGCCGCCTCGACCGCACCCCTTCATTAAACCAACGGGTTTTAATCAACGTGTTTGTGCAGCACCACCAGCAAATGGCACCATCACCACCGCCACAAGGACGAGCTGAGAGCAAAATCAACTTGAAAATGGGTAAAAAAAATTGCAAATTGATACAAAAAAACGACAAAAAACAAGGCAACGACAGGCGCACAAAGGACGAAGGGGATTTGTTGTCAAAGGGGGCTGTCAGCTCGTGCGTGCCTGATTGTAGGGTTGAGGATAGCTGGGCACGTGCGCAGCGAAAGGATTTAGAATCTGAACAACACAACACAATAAAAAAAAACTGAAAATTTCATTGATTTTCCACAACAAAAATGCGTTAATTTTTAAGCGGGTGTTGCTAGGCAGCAGAAAAAAAAAAGGGATGAATACCATGATCAGAATGATGATGATGATGAGGATGAGCGGGTGGTTGTTACATAAGCCCATATATACATATATACTGTAGTATATAGTGTTATATATATAGAGAGAGAAGAAGGCTTTTGTATAGGTATAGATTGAAGATTGAACAACCCCTTTTGAGGCAAGCGGCAGGCGCAATTAGATGACTCGAAAATGGACACAACACGCACACAATGGTCAGTTCGAACTATCTTTTTTTTGGCATGACCAGCAGCGTGTCTATCCTTTTGACCAGCAACCCCCGAAATAGCATGCAGAACTCAACAGCTGGACAGTGTAGGTCATTTCAGAGGGAAAGAAAGAATGACCTACAAATGCCGCCAAAAATGGACAGCAATCGGCATTATAAGTGAAAAGGATGCGAAAAGGTCTGGCAAACGGTTTTATATACATTTTGATGGACGCACCCGAAAAAAAACTGACAACTTTAATGAGGCAGTCAAATTTCATTGCGGAACAAATAACAGACAAAAATTGCATGATTTTTGCTTTTTTTTCTAATGTTGGACACAGATTACGTGGCAAGTTTCTATGCGATGGGGAGCCTTCCAAATGGGGGGAGTTAAAGAACGAGAGAGAGAGAGAGGGACGACAAAAGAGATTTGTGGAGTCTAGTTGCGCGCGCCAGGACATGCAAAGGCGGCAGCTGTGCGGCTTCCTAGCTTGCTTCTTTGCCGTTATATGTCGCCTAGATAACCTTTGGCCTCTGTCCACACACACAAACACACACAGCGAGCGAGAGAACAACTGGCACAAAGGATAATACACAAAGGACCTCCTAGCTGACGCAACAATGGCAAAACAAAAATTTTTAAAAATATATATGTTCTTGCGTTTTATTGTGCGCTACTCTCTCCCCCTCTCTCTCTCTCTCTCTGCCTTTCTCTGTCGACTTTTTGTGTAGAAACTATAGAAAAACCAAAGAGCAGCACACCATGTATACTCCGCACCCCTACCTCGTACCCCTTAGCCTTGCATAAAGCCATAGCAATGCCATAGTATTGCTTCGATTCCGATACCGCATGAGGGCTGAGACACATCGTATAGCGTGTGTTGGCACAATTCGTCAACAAAGCCTACTAAAAAGTTCTTACCAAAAAACTAGTGAAAGTCAAGAAATAAATAGTTGAACTCACTATTAAACATTGGGTTAGGTTTGCTTGGCTAGAAATAATGAGAAAAGTTTGATAATGCAACTAGCAAATGTTTTGCAATAAGAAGAGTTGTTAAATGGATTTGAGATTGGGTAAAGTGTCATTGGTAGGAATTCGTTTCCTTCAACAAGAACATTTTTCAGCTAAGTACATAAAATTTATTTTATTTAAAAAAATAAATGTTAAGTTTTATGGGCATTTGGGTTGTCTTAGTTATGTATCAAACCCTAACTTAAACTTATTTTTCACAACATTTTTGAACAACTAGTTTTTCCATTTTAATTGTTTTTTCTTGCATTGTTTTTACCTCAGATGTTTAAGCTTTAGCTCCGACTTTTATTTAATATATCATCTCATACATTTTTAGACAAATCAACCCAAAGTCAAATCTATTTTGAATCATTAAACACCAAAGATAGTTTGGCATCGCTCAGCCAAAATGCCGACATTACTCAACATCAACACACACGAAAAAAAAAAAAAAAAACCAAAACGAAAACCGCCCTGCACCAGCCCACTCCATGTGACCCATAGTAGTTGCGCCCCCTTCGTTTCTTGTGGCACGTGGCTGCAGTCATCAAACCACAGACTGCCAAGAAGTCAGCGAACTCTAGGAAAAACAATATCGACACTTTTCTACTCCGTCTATCGCTGGGGCGGGGCGGGGAGGAGAAGAACTTAATTTTTTAATCGCGCCAACTGCGTTGGGCGATCAAATGACAAATCAAACAAAAAAGTTGACAATGAAAACAGAGCAACTAATAAGACGGGGGGGGGGGCGAGCGGCAAGCGACGACTTTAGCTCCACTCGAATGTCAAACGAAGTGTGCAACACATTAATTCCTCCCCTGCCCCACCACACACAACCAAAAACTGACAGCAATTAAAAGCCGCAAGACACGCGTTGCGTTTTCTTTCTTTCTCTGTCGCCCCGCCAACAATTTGGATATGTAAATGTGCGACTAATGAACACTTCAAAATGTCGCCTACATTCCCTCTTCTCCCTGCGATGCTGTGCCAGTGGCAGCTGCTTAATAAAAAAAACAAGACTAGAAATAAAAAACGAAAACCAACTCGAAGTGTGCTCAAAGTGCAGCGAGAGATTCGTCGTCGAAAGAAGCAAATAAGAGGCTGAGTTTGAGTCTGTTCTTCTCAAGGAGTCGAAGCATCCTAGTCGCGTGCTGATGCTGTCACAGACTACCCTCCGAGTTTTTTAAGATGCTCCCTAAAAAAGAAAGAGAGCTGCAACAGCTCTCGTGCCTGGCTTACTTCTGCTGCTTCTGTTCCTGCTGTCATCCTGTTTGTCGCCTTGGCTTGTTTTGCTTTTTCCCTATCAAATTTTTGGGTTTGGGCCAGCTTCTGTCTCTCGCTCTCTCATCTCATCTGCCGCCTGACCTTTTTTTATAGGTAAATCTTCTTATAATGCGCTTGTGCCGCGCCATCGATCCGGCTGTTGTTGTATTTTGTGTGCGCGTCTTTTTAATAGGATTTTTTATAGGCTTTGGATGCGTGTCTCTCGATTGCAGCATCTTTTTTTTTGATTATTATTCTTTCGAGGGGTTTTTCTCTTCTGAGCTCAGCTCACTTCTGTCGCGTGCTTTGCTCTCACTCAGCGGATTGCTCTGTGAAGATTTTTCGTTTATTTTTGTATGTTGTGTTTTGATATTTTTAGCAATTTTATTATCTTGTCTTTTTATGATTTTTATGTGTTGTTTTTTAAGTAGAGAAACATATTAATGTGAGATCGATGTCGTTTGAGTAGATTGGTGCGAGGAGAGTTGTTATAAAACTCGTTACCTATAGATTAAATTCTTAGTTTGTACTTATAAGAATCTTTTTTCGTGCTTGCACCATTCGATTTCTTTAAAAAAAAACTTTTACTTTTAAATGGAATTTTGTTTAATGAATTGCTCGAATGCCTTTGAATAACAAACCTCCCATAGATTTATCGAAAATTACGCAACAAAAGAAAGGAAAAAAAAAAACTTTTTAAATGATGCCGTTGATTGTTGTCCGAAAGAAGGAAACGAAGGGAAAATAAGCAACCCCTTGTCGTTGAGTGACAGTTAAATTTACTTTGCATAGAAATTCTACGAGAGAATTGTCTAAGCAAATGACCGTTACAAAATCGTCTTGCAAATTGTCATAAAAGTGAAACCCGTAATACGTCTATTGTATGTGAAAAGACATTGACAAAGTTGTTGCACGAAGAGTAGGGGTAGACGGTGGACAGATAGAAGTACTATAAGAGGTATCAAAACGCAATTGTTATAAGAAATGCGCCAAATCATGCAAACGTCGAAATAATACACGCAACATTGTAGGGGTCTTATTTTGCTAAGGGCAAAGAGATTGGTTTGATATAAAAGATTATTGAATATGAATAAAGTAATAGATAATGAGTCAAAATTGAGCGGATCTTTATTTGAGCTCTAGCTGTTTGGGGATACAAAAATTTATACTAAGCTACGTTTTAACTCAATGTTAAGGGCATTCTATACAAACAACAATAATTTTATGAAAAACCTATGACAAAGACAGTTTCTATTAACAATTTTTCCTGCCGTTTTGTTCATACATTATGCAAAACGAAAACATTGAACAAAAATCAATAAAAATTATAGCGTAAAAGTGCAATTAATGTGCCATGACCTGATGATGTTGATGACGTCGACGTCGATGTTGAGCTGACAATTGCCAATGGCTGCCAGAATGGATTCGATGGACAAGACAAACCCCGTTTTTGATATGCATGAAATACTGTTTGCCATATGCAGCATTTACTTTACACAGAGAAAAATGCACTAAGCAACCCTTACACACATACATTTATTTATGCATAATATACCACCCCTTTATGGGCATACACCCACCCCGTTTATGTAAAGCCATAGCTATGCAGCCCTCGTTCGGTATTTTTGGGGTTAAGCCAAAATGGCGCGCGCGTGTTTGCCATAAGAGAAATTAAACACACATATGCGAAAGCAAGCAGCAAAGGATCGTGTTGGGTATTTGGTTGTTGTGGGACGTGCCATATCAATTTACGCAACATATGCAGATCCGATTAAGAGAAAGGTAAAGAAAACGAAAAAAAAACTCAACTCAACAACAACAAAAAATGAGGGTCTACAAAATAAAAAAAAACATGGTTGCAACGCGTGGCAAGGTCTGCTCCTTGGTCCTTGCAACATAACGCGTGCCTGGCAGCCAGGCAGACAGCATCCTTAACCTCATCCTCTGCTCCCGCTTTTTATTTTTTTGCATTAAAAGAGATAAAAAATTTACAAAAATATACAACGCAAATTTTTTACATCAAAAAACAATGTGAAAAGTGCCCAAAAAGCAGGAACGAAATTGCATGTGTGTGCCGTTTGTGTGTGTGTGTGAGTGTGTTGCATCCCTTGTCAACAATGGCATGAAAATCCCGTTGCTGACCTCACGATGACCCCAAGCCCGAGCTGCCCCTGTTTTCCTATATTTCAGATGATGTTGATGATATTTTTGCTCTCTCTCTCTCTCTGTTTCTCTCCCTTGGACTTTATTCAGGCCGCAAACAAAAGACAGCGTTTTTGTGACTGATTGCATGCATGCAACAACGGCAGCAGCAGTAGCATATCCGTGCAACCTATATCCTTTTTGTATGCTGCGCCTGGCGCTTTAGCCAAACAATCATTTCTATATAAAACATTTGCTTTTGTGCGCAGTTTTAGCGCGCCATTTGCATGTTTTTCCCACTTCCACTTACACACATTTCCCATTTCCCATATTTATCCACGACAAAAATGTGCAAAATGCAAAATATATTTATGCATAAAGGTTTGCCCCGATCCTCGTCACTCGCCTCTCTTTCCGTTATTTATGGCAAACTGCCAAAGAGGGAAAAAATGGGGTTGCACAAAAAAGGAAGAAAAAAGGGGACAACAGAAAGGACACAATGTGATGGTCATCAGTTACTAAATAATGAAAATGCATATGAAGCATTTTTGCATATAGAATTTTAATAGAAAAATATGTCAAAATGGTATTTTATAAACCCAAATACTAAAAAAATTCTAAATGAATGCACAAACTTGGTCCGTGTTCGTTTGTTTATGATATTCTTTATTTATTTGACTCATTCTTTTGTTTATAAAAAAAGACGTTAAACAGCTATAAGATTAAAATATTTCCTTCATCAAAAGAAAAACCAATTTTTATACCATAGAAAACCCTCTTAAGAGATTTTCCGCCTATAGACAGATCAAAACTCAGATAAGATTTTATTTCCGAGAAGTTTTTAAATTTATTTTGAATAAATTGCATTTCTCATGATGCTGCTGCCCCACTCACGGACATGACCCCAAGGTCCTGGACCTTATACATGCAAAATAATCGCAAGGCAAACATCTAAATATTATGCCTACCTATTCAAAACAATTGTCAATACAAATAAATAAAAAGGAACCAATTTTTTCGCACATCTCGATCACTTGACCTTGACGACGAACCAGAAGATTTAACAAAAAAAACATTTTCGCAAATAAAAAAAACGTTCTTATTTAAAGTAGAGCGCAAAAAAGTAGATGATTCCCGGAGAGAGGGATATTCACACGCCACAGGACATATGCAAAGCAATGAAGCAATGAAGGACTATGCTTGGTGGTCACGGGTTTGTTGCCTCTGTTGCATTGTCTCCTATCGTTGCAGATTGTTGCAAATATTCTAAGACTGCATTCAATGACGTCTGCCTTTCATCCTTGCTGACAAGCGAACAATGTGCAAAATATTTTTTGCATAAAGCCGCTGCTTTGCATTATGCAAAAAGAAAAAAACAAAAAATGAAAGCAGTCCCTGTCCCAAGGAATAAGCTACCTAGATGGAACTAAGTAGAACTCTCCTTGGACGTCGTCCGTCTTTTTCTCATGACGTTGCATTTTCCACGCCTGCTTCGTTTAATTAGAACAAACAAAAAGAAAGTCCCAAGGCGCAGTCAAAAGATTCCTCTTTCCCATTATTTTTATTTATATTTATTTCGTTTACTTTTTTTGCAAGTAATTTCGCTGCTGAGGTTCTGCACGGTTAAACTGTTTACTTAACCCAAAATTTGCTGTGTGGGTGGCTTAAAAAAACACTCAAGAGCCAGGAAAACTGCTATTATAAGAGCTCGGCCCCGTTAATTTGTCTGGCTTTAATCCTTTTTGAGGTAAAGTCATTCGTGCGTTACAAAATTTCACCAGCTCATGCATTGTAATTGTGCGTTTCGAACTGGGATTTGAGTAATGAAATGGGTTCGGTTGAAGGATTCAATTTCGACAAGTAATGCACTTGATTTGTTTTTTTTTCAGGTGATCTTCGCTTAGGGATTAGGGCAGTAATTTTAAATGGTCTATTGGTCTCAAGTGATCTATCTTATAGAGAAATATGTGTAGTGAAATATGTTTTGCGAGGTTAAAAAGAATAAATGGAACAACATTTTTCTTTTAGTCCACTACTGTGAACAATAAATAACGCAATGTTTTCGCAAATACCTTCTTTTGATTCCTAAATTTGCAAAAATTCCCCAGCAATGTGATCCGCAAGTGGGATTTTTTAATATATTTTCACACACACACACACACACACACGAAAAAAAAACTGATAGAACACACAAAAAAAAGTTTAAAAAAAATACCTAACTTTGACTCTTGTTTCTTTTTCTGAATCCGACGTTGGCATGAATTCCCCAGCAATGTGATCCGCAAGTGGGAATTTTTAATATTTTTTCACACACGCACACAAAAAAATAGTACAAAAAAAACACCTAACATTGTCTCTCTGCAAGCGTCGCGTAGATGGCGCTATGGAATCAACGAGATAAAAACAATGCAGAGTTTGCATATACACTTCGCGATTAAATACAACAACACACAAAACGAAAGCCCGCACGCACTCCTAACAATACATACACACAATCGAATTGTGTACGTGTAATGGCGCCACTTTTTCATTTGCCACGAAAACTATGATCTGCGCTATATTTGTTAATTGTTTCATATATTTTGCATGCGTTGTTGTTTATGGAAGAGTTTTTTAATTATTACAAATGCATCGCACGCATTTAATTAGCGTTTTTATTATTTTCACACGAGCGAAACGCGCTTCTAGCAATACATACACACAATCGAATTGTGTACGTGTAATGACGCCACTTTTTCATTTGCCACGAAAACTATGATCTGCGCTATATTTGTTAATTGTTTCATATATTTTGCATGCGTTGTTCTTTATGGAAGACTTTTTTAATTATTACAAATGCATCGCACGCATTTAATAAGCGTTTTTATTATTTTCACACGAGCGAAACGCGCCGACTGCATTCAGGTGAAAAAGTTAGTCGAACTGTTCAATGAGTCATTGTTCCGATCACCGTTGAAAAAAACTACCGTTGAGTTTGCGTACAAGCTTCGTGATTAAATACAACAACACACAAAACGAAAGCCCGCACGCACTCCTTACAATACATACACACAATCGAAATGTGTACGTGTAATGACGCCACTTTTTCATTTGCCACGAAAACTATGATCTGCGCTATATTTGTTAATTGTTTCATATATTTTGCATGCGTTGTTGTTTATGGAAGAGTTTTTTAATTATTACAAATGCATCGCACGCATTTAATTAGCGTTTTTATTATTTTCACACGAGCGAAACGCGCTTCTAGCAATACATACACACAATCGAATTGTGTACGTGTAATGACGCCACTTTTTCATTTGCCACGAAAACTATGATCTGCGCTATATTTGTTAATTGTTTCATATATTTTGCATGCGTTGTTCTTTATGGAAGACTTTTTTAATTATTACAAATGCATCGCACGCATTTAATAAGCGTTTTTATTATTTTCACACGAGCGAAACGCGCCGACTGCATTCAGGTGAAAAAGTTAGCCGAACTGTTCAATGAGTCATTGTTCCGATCACCGTTGAAAAAAACTACCGTTGAATTTGCGTACAAGCTTCGTGATTTAATACAACAACACATAATACGAAAGCCCGAACGCACTTCTAGCAATACATACACACAATCGAATTGTGTAATTAGCGAAAAGAGCCGACTGCATTTACGTGAAAAACAGTTAGCCGAACTGATTAATGAATCGTCCTAACAATACATACACAAAATCCAATTGTGTACGTGAACGCCACTTTTTCATTTGCGACGAAAACTATGATCTGCACATTATTTGTTTATTATTTCATATGTTTTGCTGAGTTGATGCTTAAGCAAAACAGTTTCAACTATTTTAAATGCACTGCACAAATTTAATTAGCGCTATTTTTATTTTCACGCCAGCGAAAAGCGGAGATTACATTCGCGAGAAAAAGAGTTAACCGCAATGATTACTCGTTGATCCGTTCACAAAAACTATCGCAGAATTTGCATACACATTGTGACTTAGTTTGTTACGCTACGATAGCTCGCACGCACGTAAAATAATAAACACACAATCGAATTGTGTACGTGCAATGCCTCCACTTTCCAATTTGCCATGAAAACTAAATGATCTACACAATATTTGTTTATTATTTAATACATTTTGCATGTGTTGTTGTTGGAAGACTTTTTCTTTTATAACAAATGCATCGCACACGTTTAAATAACATATTTATTTTAACACGAGTGTGAGCGCGCCAACCGCATCCGCGAAGGAAGAGTTAACCGCACTGATTAATCGCTATTCATCGTTGTGGTTGCCAGCATTGCCAGCATTGCCAACATTGCCAACTCGCAAGCCAAAAGTAGTTTGTTTACATTGCGCGTCGCGTGTGTGTTTTGTTTTGTTCTGCACACTTTAATCAAATTTAAAGCAAATACAAATGAGTTCATCTAGCTCTCAAAGGGACATCGATGAATCTGATTTAAGTTTAGCCTTTAGCGAGGTGGTTTTAGATACACGTTGCTCAACAAGGCAGCGGCCTCCGCAACGCCGCCAGCGAAACGTAAATGAGAATGAGAATCAAATTGAAGGAGCCGCACTTGCAGAACCAGTAAATCCCGAACAAAGAGTAACAAGAAGCCGCCGCGTTGGGCAACCTGTTGATAACCTGGATCGCATAGTTGAAGATGATTTAGCTTTACCAGCAGAAAGCCCACAAGAACGCGTTGTTCAATCTAATGATACTCTGAATCGTATAGAAGAAGCTGTTTTAGCTACACACGCAGCGAGGCGACGAGAACGCGTTGCTCAACCCGTTGATAATCCGGATCGTATTGATGAAATTGAATCGGAATCTGAGCAAGCAGCAGCATCATCACCACCAAGGCCGCGTACACGTCGCAAGCAAGCAGCGCCTCTCACCTTCGCTGCTAGATTCCGGCGTGAAGTGCGACATTTACAACGGACGCCCAACTATCTGATACCGCGTTTGAGTTTTGGTCGCGTCGTACGTGAAATTCTCATGCCATACACCACGGATGGTGATTCATTTCGCATCACATTGGGCGCTTTGGAAGCTTTGCAGACGGCCAGCGAAATGTATCTGACACAACGTTTTTCGGATGCGTATCTAATGGTTTTGAATCGCAATCAAGTCACATTGCAAGTGCGTGACATGGCTCTGATGGCATTTATCTGCAAGCTGCATGGACAACTGTAAAATCAATCAAAAATGTATGTACATATTTAATCGGTTTAAATATCGTAACTGTTTTAAAATCATGCTTAAATGTTCGCTTGCAGATTTCATTTTTCAACTGGACATAGAAAGAGATTTTTTTTTTTGTATACTATAAGCATAAACATTGGGGTAAAACGCCTGCTCCGTTTTATATTTTAAGTTTAGCGATATTTCCAATACTTTCTTGTACCCTCAGTACAATCAAGCTCATCCCTATAGTTTCTGGTCTTAATCCCAAAATCTGCCTATTCAGCAGAAAGAGCAACAGCACAAAGGAAAAACACAATCCGAAGAAGACAAAAACTTTGTTTTGCCCCAAGTGATTACTCAATTTAAATGGCAACAGCTCTTCTCCAAGTAGTTGTAGTATATGCTAAAAACAAAAAAACAAACCAAACCTCAAGCACAAATCGAATCCACAAACAATATGAGTAGGATGCTAATGCATATTTGCTCCCAAATGGCTGCGGTTCGAGTGTGTTGAGTTTGGGGTACTTCATCGAATTGGATTGGATTGCAGGGTGTGTGTGTGTGTTAATATTTTTATTTACACCCTTATAATGTGTGTGTGTGTGTGTGGCATACACACACGCTTGCTAATCTAATGCACACAATCGAAATTTGCCTAAAAAAAACTTGAGAGAAAAATTGCCACACCTCGGCAAAAAAAACGGAAGGCCTTCGGTCAGCCTGTCGCAGATAAAAGCATTATGGACAAAACTTTGCTTTCTCGCTTTGCTCGATATATAAGTCAAATACATAGATCATTTATTACACGACCAGCAGCAGCAGGACGAAGGACACTTCCTTGGGTGTTGACAACAACGCAACAACGTGTGTTTCTAATGTGATTTTTTATTTGCCCCGAACGCATCGTCCAATTGAACCAACCGACAAGCATCCCATAATCTGTTCCCGTTTTACCCTCTGCCTCTTTGCTGAATGTTTTTTTAGCGTTTGTCTTATCGCAACAGTTTTATCGCGTTCCTTGCGCCCACGATTGCTCAATTTTCCAAGGCACTTGGCTTAGAAGTTAGTTTCATTCTGTGCGAAAAAATCAACCCTTAACAAATGAAGAATTATTTCGTACGAAAAATAATAAAATAATGAATTGCATTTTATAATATCATCACTTTTAAGATTAAACAACACAAAAAAAAATTATTATTCCGCTTAGATGTTTGAAAATACAAGTAAAAAATATGTAAACTTTTAAAAACTGACTTAAATGTAATATTTTTTAAGCTTTGAATTTAAATAATAATTGTTCTTAATGCTTGAAATAGCCATAAAAAAATAAGTGTTTATTTATTTCAACAGAAAGTTGAAATTTTAATATTTCTTCCACATATCCCCAAGCTATTGCTGGTTTTGAAAGGAAATTTCTAATCAGCTTGCCCCTAGAGCTAACGCATCTTGCCAAAAATCAAACTTATTTTTGTTAGTTGCCACAAACACAACTGTACCCATGCAGCAATACCACTCCCCACTAAAATTATAATCAAACTGTCAACTGACAGCCAAAAGTCCTAACCCAAAGGATCCGCCTCTCGTTAGTCAATCCGAGAAGAAAAAAACATTGTGAGTACGGCAAGTATCTCAATTTGATGCTGTTGTGTTTGCTTTTTCCATTTTTCTATTTTTTTTTTTCTTGTGCCGGCAACTTAATTTACTACTGGGAACACATATGCTAAAAAACTGAATGGCCATGACTTTAGTATTATTTTTTGTTTTTTGTTTTGCTTATCAAAAGTCAAGTAAATATCTGCAGCTTAGAAATACAGATACAGATTGGCCCCAAACACCCCCACACACACACACACACACACTCGTTGATGATGCCAATGATGCTCCCGTGAGATAGTTTGATTAATGGCCGAAAAGTGCCCAACATTTTCGGTTTTAGTTGTACTATTTTGTAATGCGAGCAGTTAGTAAAGAAAAAAAAACTTAACTGCTAATACTTGTGACTCAATCTCTGTGTTTCGCTGAGTGTCTTTTATATGTGTGGACACTATTAAGCTTACAACACCAACTCAACTAGTATAAACAACAACAAAAAACTTTGGCATTCTTTTTTTTTCAATGTGCCTAGAAAAAAAATAAAGTTGCCTGTTTATAACGCGAAATCATCAAGTTGATGTTAAAGCTTGATTTATGGCATGTAACGCTTACAAATGTATTGGTTCCGTTCAACTTTATATATAGAAAGTGTGGGGTTGGGGGGGGGTTAGTTTAGTTTGCGTTTGTCACGCAAAGGCATTTAACGGGACGACTTTGTTTTTCAGTTGTTGTCGGCGTCGTTTTATTAATCAAAATTCCAATCATCACCGTCGCCAGGTGGCGTGTTTTATTTAAATTGCCAGCAAAACGCCTCACCAGCCTTCCAAAGTGTCTGACTGTTTGTCTTGGCAGCCATTTGACAGGCGGAAAGGGTTCGCTATTGACTTACGACTTTTCGATTTAGCTTAACTTTTTGGAGGTAAAAGCATTAAAAGCACCAACAAATAATGATGGCACGACATGCAAGTGGATAAAGTTTTCGAAGGTGTTTGAGTGGGTTTTTGTTTTGGGCTTTGTAAACGAAGGATAAAACTTTCTAAAGGTCAAAGGAAAATTTTGGAGAAGAGGAAATTTTTGAAATTCGGTTTAGGACTATTTTTAATAACCGTATAATTATTTAGGAAACCATTATTGAACAGACCCCTATCTACAAACTGATCTCATCACTCATCACTAAGGTCATTAATATACACCCGCACTTAACCCTTTAATTGCCCTCAGACTGAGGAAATGCGAAACCCTTGAACAAAAATAGGTATCTAACCCTACTCATACTCAAACACAACTGTCTCACCATAGATCACATGATACGAAACAATAACGAAAGAAAAAGATACAGGAAAAAAAATTAACCCTTGAGCAATGGTCAAATTGTGCATTTCCGTTTGGACTAGAACAAATAAGGAAAACATCAAACATACAAACAAACAAATAATATTCCTATTAAATTCAAATTATAGGCACGAACAGTTGGCGTCCCCGCACCACTCCTCAAACCTCCCACACACACACACTTAAGGGTTAAACTGGCCCCTGAACCGCTCGAACCACTTGAACTGTGAGCCGCGAGAGACCCGCACATATGACGATTGTTCCTGTGTGCCATATTTTTGATTGTTTTCAAAGCAATTAAGGTGTAGAAATTTGTCTAATCGCGAGGGAGGTGTTTATAGGGTTAAAAGTATGGGTTAGCTGTCATTTAATGGTTATGCTAACGCAATATTATTTGAAGGGTTTTATTATAACAGCTGGTAGTTCGAATAACTTCTATCTCTTGCTTCAAAAATATGGTGAAACTTTTAGTCAGTTTGAACTTTTCCTATAACAAACAAACACACACATATATATACACAAAGACGCGTGCCAGTTGAGAGAGAGAGAGAGAGAGAGAGTACAAAACTATGCCATATAAATCCCCATACAAAAACATTGTATATTCGACCCTCATCTGCATGCGTTGCGCATAAATTTTAACCCAAAAATACGTTCGACAGCTGCCTCCACCCATCGAGCTCCTCCTCCTTTACTCCCACTCCTCCCCTTCGACAGCTTCCGTATTTTTTTATATCTTCTTTATTTTACTGTTCGCCCATTGGAGCTAAAGCTCTTCTGCTTTACCCCATTTGTATTATTATGGTATCAGCAACGAAAGAGTTTCTTGTGTGGGCCCATAAAAAGAATTGGAGGCAAGGCTGGGTCGTTTAAGTCGGCGAGTACTGCAAATATATAGAAAATGGCTATTATAATTTTGGGTGCCTTGAAATGGATTCGTTTTACCAAACCAAAAATAAAGAGACTTATTAACTTTTTGGCTTCCTATATATAGCCAATAACACTATCTAATAAAGTGTCTTTATATTGGTTAAAGAATTTTTAAATTCGTTTCAGTAGATCCAGAGATTACCCTCGACAAACTCACTACATAAAAATAAATATTCTTTTTCAAAACTCTAGCAGAATAATAATTTTGATGCAAAAACATAATTTTAAGGCGATATCAAAAATTTAGTTTCACAGTTCTTTAAAATTATAGTTTTAGTGTATATATATATATTTCCACAGAAACTCAATGTCAGGCAACAAGATCCAAAAGTTTCACTTCACTGTGTGTAAACACCCTCACACATACATACATACATACATGTAAGAAAGTAACAGAACGTACGACGGACACCCTACGCTGTCTGTTTTGTAGACCAAAAATAACTCAGTCAAGTCATTTCGATATTAAAAAACAACACACAGCAACCAAACAACAAGAGAGACAGACATCAAGACAACAAACGGCATTCAACCCCAACAAAAAAAAAAAAAAACGGAAGGGAAATGTAGGAGGGAGGAGTGGGAGTCTCTAAGGCTAGGAAAACGACAGCTTTTCACATACGTGCCCGCCCCGACCGACGGACCGAACGGAAAAAAAAATAAACTGAGATCCACTCCAGACCTCGAGACACATAAAAAAAAGAAACGGAAAATGTCAAAAAAAAAAAAAAAAAACACACACACTCGGTTAAAAAAAGGCAAACCGAGAGTAAAAAAGATATACAGCCATAAGATACACACACAAAGATGTGAGTGAAAGGGGGGCAGAAAGGAGGAAAAGTTACGCAGTCAAAGATGGCGTCTTTGCCACCCCTTTTTATTTTGACTTTTTCTCCAATGAGCAAACAGACTGATTAGCATATGTGTAAAAAGAGAGGGAGAAAACAAAACAAAATGGCTGACATGTTTCTATCTTCAGAAACCGAATGTAAAATGCTTCTTAGCCGCAATTGTTGCGGTCAGCACTTGACCAGACAATTGAACATATGGCGCAGAAGGACAAAAACAAACTGCACGACACTAGTTCTTGCATAATCATTGTTTGGTTTGTATGTGTGTTTGTGTGTGTGTGTGTGTGTGCGTGTGTATCTTAAGGATCAGTGGCTACCCTATAGACTCCTAAATATCTATGCAGAAGGTTCGGTCGCGCGCGCCAAACATGCATAATCTGCTTTTGAGAAGGGATCGGTATTTGATTAAGGATAGCAATGATTGCATCGAAATTGCAAACGAATTTTTTTTCAAGAAGTGAAAACGAGTTCTCTTTTCAACAAAAACCAACAACAGCTGCCAGACTTACACATGAGAGTGTGTGTGTGTGTGGCGTATGCAGAACGGATGCTTAAGAAAGTAGAAAGTAAAGAGAGAGAGAGAGAGAGAGGGTATCAGGTAACAGTAGATTTGTTTATTTGTCTTTATGTATTTGCATTGCAGCAGTGAAAGTAATTGCTTAAAAACATACACAATTCCCCCTAAGGAGTTTCTTAACAAGAAAAAGGATAAAGAGAGAGAGAGAGAGAGAGAGGAAGTGGAAGGGTCTTTGGAAAAAACTAAGAAATTGAGGTAAATAATACTGTAGACTTTAGTTTATATCAAAAGGTTTTTTCTCAATATTCCTTAACCATCAAAATATCAAAAATAAATTTAAATTATGTACTTAAAAAAAATAAAAAAAAACCAAAACTCAGAGGTTTTTTAAAAATGTTTTCCAAAATCAAACAAGTTTTGAAAAAAGAAACTACATCGCATCGAAAATGAACAGCAAAAACAATTTTTTCCTTTCAATCTCAAACGGGTTTCCTGGAATAAAGTTGCTTAACCTGCAAACAATAATGTTGAATTGTTTTTCTTTAACACAAATGAAGAGTTGCCACACCCTGTTGAGGCATATCCTTTAGGGGCAGCCTTGTGTGCAACTTATCAAATCGCAAACAATGAGTTCAAATGCCAATAAATCAAAACACCTACAAGAACCGAGAAATGAAAGGGAATTCTCGGTTAAAAGGTTAAGCAGACAGCCTCACAAATAGTTCTAAGCAGCTCCAGATTGAGCATAAAAAATCGAACAACGATAAATCGTAGCAAACAAACTCAAAGACAGACAAACAGACAGCCAAGGACTCGCAGACATGAAAGGACCATTAAAAAATGTTTAAAGAATATGAAAAGAGGAAAATCGAAAAACGCAGCTCAAAATTTATAGGGTTACATTAGGTGCGAAGAATGTACAATAGCATTAAAAAAAGAAAAGGGGAAGAAAATGCAGCAAAAGGGTAGCCCTAACAATGCCCAATCCTAAGTTACCACAAGGATCTTGAAGCTAAAAACTAAAAAACCAGCAAAGGTTACAAATAGGTGCGCAATAAAAGTCGCTCTGTCAAAGGATAAACAATGAGTTCAGATTGGGGTTACATAAAAGGGAATAAATATATGTGAGGGATAACATTCATAAATTGTAGGTGTTAAAAGGAATGCGACAAATGATTAAACTGCGGGTGGTAGAGTGTAAGTTATACAAGAAATCCCTTAAAGATTTTTATTTAGTTTAGTTTCTGGAGTAAATTCAATAGCTGTAATTTCTGTTTGTCTGACACATGAAATGGCTAATTACCTCAAATTGTAGCTGGCATCTAATGAGCAAAAACAAGACCGACTGTAAGATTTGCCAAAGTAGAAGAAAGAAAGAACCGCTGCCGCCGCTTTAGGGCATTGATTAGCAAAGTAAACAGTGAGCATTAGGCGGCTAATGGAACACGCCTCGTCGAGGAAATCTCAAGCACAACTGGAGATCCCATGTCTTCTGCTGGACTAAGCCGACGAAGCGCTGTGCGGAGTTTGCAAACAGTTTGGCTAATTTGCAGCCCACGTCTACACCTACCAAAGATCAGAGAACGGATAAAGGGACGATAGAGAGACGATATGCAAATGTTGCGGCATGTTTTGAAATGCTAGACGAAGATTTTCTTGGAATAGGGATTACACAAGGATAACACTGACACCGACACCGACTAAGGGTTAAGCGGATTGTTCTAAGACCAAGACGCAACGCAAGTTTTCCTAACAAATGAAATTGGCACGGATTTGTAAGACGGAGAGGAAAGAACCTGTAAACTGAGCCCGTCTATCAAGTTGATCCTGGTCGAAGGGACCATAGCCCATTGCCCATAAAAGTAAATTCAGTTAAGTGGCCATTAGATGGCTTTAGTTTTTGTGGGCCAACAGCTTACCTGACCGAAAAAAACGCAGCACTCGTCCCATAAAAACTGCTTAATTCGTGTTAAAATCCTGCAAGGAAAAAATCATCAAATTATTTCGAATGTTCCAATATGTTTTTTGCTTAACATATGAAAATTTGTTGGCGGCCTAAGCCGCCGCATTAAATGCAACAAATGCCCCACAACAACAAAGTCGAATTGCTGTCAGCCGGACTCGGAGTTAAGGACACATTGAGACACATGTCCTGCTTCTCTTTCCATATGCCTCTGCCAAACTTACTCATACATTTTTTATTCCAAACTCTACCGTTTAGCTATAGTTATTGTTTTTTATGAGCTGCGACAATTGCACGCCCCCTGAACGACAAGAGAGAGAGAGAGAGAGAGAGGGAGAGAAAGTAAGAGCGACAGTTAGACAGGAAAATTCGACAGATAATACACAAAAAAATATATGTGACGCTATTATTAGTTGGCATCCTTTGGCGCAATAGAATTCCTAGAATTCCCCCTTGAGATTTCCTGTGCACAACACGTGCAAGTGTCCTGTTAGAGTGTGTGTTCGAAAGAGTCCTGTTTTTATTTTAATTACTTTGGAGTAGAGCTGACAATGTCAAGCGTACATTTAATTAAATAATGTCTGAGTAGTTTGTATATATTTATAGTTAAGGCATTCTCAATTTAGAATAAGTTAAGTTTTTGTATGAGCACAGGATGTTCCAAGCACGCTTGCCATACTCTTCTCTCTCGTTCTCTCTCTCTGCCGTAATCCTTTGCAACCGAATGCAACACATCAAAGTAAAAATTGCGCTTTAAATCCTTCAAATCCCAAAACCACCTACAAAACAAAGCGATTCGAGGAAAATCCCTGCCGACAAAGGCCTATAGGAAAAATGAGAGAAACCACAACAAAAAACAACAAAGCGAAAGGGTGCATTGTTGCAAGGTGCCTAAGCGAGAGCGGCTTAGAGAGACACAGAGAAAGAGAGAAAGCGAGAAAACAAAACTGAGAAAAGAATTTTTATAATCCAACCAACAAGAAAACGATAATATTTTGCGCAATTAAAACCGCAGGAAACAAACAGCAATTTAGCCAAGCGGAAAACCAACTCTCAAAGTTCTTTAGAGTCCTTGCCGCACAAAGCTTTGACTGCCTGTGGTGCAAGTTGAGCACAAAAGAGGTAAACAAATAATTATAAAATCATCGAACCGTCGAATCGTGTTGCTGCCATTCAAAAGTTTGCCCGGCAAGCTTTCTACTTTTTAAGGGTTGCACTCAGGGGTTGTCCTGTGGCGTTAACCCTTTTTTTCTTTTCGTTTGTTTGCAGCCGGCAGCCAATCAAAATGTGGCAAGAACTTCCATTTAGTTTTTGATTAATGACTCGCAAGTAATTCAATATTTGTAAATGATTGGAGTTACTCTAAATATTTACGAGTAGTGATTGGGATAGCTTCTCTTTTGGGGACAGACAGGATGTGTCAAAGGATCAGCGGACACATGGCAGCTGCAACTGCAACACTTGGACACCTTGCCCCAGTAAACAGCTCTCAAGTGCGAGCGGATATGTTTAAGGTTATTAATGAAGTGAAGTTTGAGTAGCGTGTGAATCGGAAACAAATGCAGTGACTGTCAAACTTGAGTCTAAAAATCCTTTTGATATTTCTGAAAGTTACATTTCTAAAACTGAAACATTCCTGATTTCTTAAAGAATTTTTATTGTTGACTATTTTTAAGCTCTATTTGCGATAATTGCTTTAAATTTCAAAGGCAAACTGCTGCCCAGGTAACCCAAAGAGCTGTCCCAACACACACAAACACACACGCACACATTGAACTAACAAGTAGCACGTTGCCCCCAGCTTAAAGCTAATAAACTCTCCGAAATGGTACATGAAAGCGAATACCATGCAAGCCAACAACAAGGACTCATCCCAGCTCAGAAAAAACTGCAAAAAATAAAACAAAATTCGAAATTTAAAAAAAAATAAATACATAGTACAAAACAAGGCTAAGAAAAATGACGAAAAACCCAAGAAAGAAATTAAAAAATGAAAGCCCACTTTTCTTTTCATTAGAAGTAAAACGAGCAGCAGCAACACACACGCATTGTCCTAGCCAGAACAGGACATTCATTTGAACAGAGCCAAAGAAGCTTGCTAAAACACAGCCGAATTCCTGTTAAAATCCACCCTACTCCGGCCTGCCCCCCCACCCCCCTTCCTTCTGTCAGCAACGAAGCAGATGAAAGTTAACAAGGCATCAAATAATAGGTAAAAGGGTATCCTAGCGACGACCTAAGAGGAGCATCAAGGACATGAGGCGACTGAATGTCCAACATATACAAAAACAAAAACCATTGAAAACGAAGCTTAAAATGAAATTTTTCGGTTGGTGGAAGGAAGTAAAAGTTAGGGTGGGCGGCTTATGCTTGAAAATTACCTGAAAAGAGAGGAACCAGGACACAGGACACAGGAAACAAACATGCGCGTGTGTCACATGTCCTGTGTGCGGCTCATGTAACGCCTACAGCTTCAACTTGAAGCAACAACAACAATTCAAACAAGACTCAAAAATACTTCGTGTCAAAAGCGGCTAAAAAAAAATAGCTACAAAAAAAATTTCAAACTTCAAGTAATGCGACTGAAAGGATTTTCTGTTAAAATTAATAAAATACTTTGTTTGTCAATAAAAATTCAAGTAGAAAAGACAAAAAGTATTAAAAAATCAGAACTTTAAACGGAAACACCCAAAAATAATAATAAGATCTAAGATCAAAAAAGTTAGGCAGAAAAATTTCTAAAATTTTTAAAGATTTATAAAAATATTTCAAGGAACATTGTGTCTAAGGCCGAAACAAGTAAGGGACTTCTAAATTATAAAAAAAAAATTCATAACTGAAACATTTTTTTGTATTCCAACGGTGCTTTATTTATGTAACACTTTACAAACATATCCTTCCGTTAAAAATACGTCATTTGCTTTATTATAAAAAGGACATTCACATCCACACAAGCACACACTCTTGAAACTGTCTAAACGAACGCCATTAAAAACACTTGAAAATCTTAAGCAGCAGTCAGCCACCCCCGCCCTTCCCAACACTTTACAAGAGCCTCAGCCCCCAACAAATACATTACACAGATACACACATATATCCCTTACATATATCCTTCCTTAGAGTTAGTCCTAAAAATTCATTAAAAAAATGTCAACGGCTATAAAAATTAAACCAAAATACAAAAAAAAAATATGTCGAGTCGAGTTAATTTGTCGTTTGACTTCCTGTCAGCTGCATGCAGAGAATGCCATTCATCATATATTATAGGATATATATATTTGAATATTTGAAACCAACCGAAAACTATGTATAACAGTTTAAGGGCAACTGTTGCTAATTGGGTGTTGGGTGCCACAGTTTGAAAGCCATGGCGATTGACACTTGCTCCAGGGAGACGGCAGGGCAGGGCAGGTAAAGAACATGCGTCGTTTATTTATTGGGATTTAATTTTTCATTTTAGTTAGCTGAACACACTTTCACTATCCTTTGCAGGTCCTGTGGGCAAGGATTTGTTGCGCTTGCGCATTTCTTTTCTTGATTTTGAACCATATCGAAAGGAATTTGCTTTGCCACATAAATTCATAATTACAAGGACGGCGCAGTGCGTCGAAAAAGGATTCGATCAAAGCAGATTTGTCGACTGTCTGCTGACCAAAACAACGTTTAGCGTTGATCCTTTTGTCAACGGTCAACGGGTGACGCTGCGGGCTATCCGTGCAGGACATAGCGATCCCATCTGCTTTTTGGTATGCTGGTCAGTTTTTATGGGTTCGGGGGATCATAAATTACACAACATGTCCTTTGCCAAAGGACTCGTTATATGCAATCCTTTTTGGCAGTTCGTGTTTGCCATTCTTCGCTTTGCCATCTTTTTGTCTGGCTTGCAATCAATAATTACATTGTCCTGCATTGTCCTTTTGCCATTATTTATGGTCCTGTTTTTTTGCGCCTATTTCCTTTCCCACGCATTCGTCCTTTTTTGGTATCGACTCTTCGGCTTTTGACTCCTTGTTGCGTGTGTCCTGGCTTCCAGGAAGAACATTCACTGCCTGCACCGAGATTTGAACAGTTTTCATTTCGAAGCTGAAATTTCTTTTTAAAAAAACTCGTAATAAACCCTTTAAAAGAAATTCATTTCTTATCAATATCCTTGCCTGTTTAGCTAGTCCTTTTAGATCATTTGCTGGAAACTGTTCAAACCTATAATTAAAACGACATACGTTGCGCAATTATCCTTTCACTTAAAACAAGGAAACAAGAGGCGTGGGCGTGGCACAAGGACGAAGGATGTTTGATTTGCTAAATGAGCATTGAAAAAAAGGACACCGACACAGGGCACACAGGTACAGCTGCAGCCACACACAAACACACAGTTTTAAAGCAATCAATTAGAATTTCAAAAATATTCCCCTAAAAACAAGAAAAGTAGTCTCCGACAGTTAGAGAGCAGCTGTCTACTGCTAAGCAAATACAGTTTGTGAGCATTTGTTAAACAATAAATAACAACTCAAAACATTCAACTAGTATTTCGATGATTTGAATTGTGGCGGTCAATCGATATATGCACACAGCATTTTCGCCCCATGATATTTGAGTCATCAAAAAATACTAACAAACTATCGTTGACAATATTTAGCACATTTTCGGTTGCGAACATTCAGTCTTCTTTTTTTCCCGGCAAACAAAAAAGAGAACTGATAAACGTAACGCAAGTGTGGGAAAATTGAGAGTTGAGACATGACGAGTTTTCGCAAACGGACCGTTCAATGGCCAATCCGTGGCACCCGCACCAGCCCCCACACTGCTCAAGTAATCACCTCCAGCGGCAATCCATCGCTCGATGTGATTTTAGGCGGCGGTCTGCCAATCGGCTCCATTTGTCTGATTGGTAAGTTGTCTGTGTGTGTTCGTTCGTTGTGTTTCCAAAACGTAATTTATTAAATTTCCCCGTCTCCTCGCCGTTTGCAGAAGAGGATCGTTTCATGACGCACGCCAAAGTGTTGGCCAAGTATTTTCTGGCCGAAGGTGTTCTTTCGAAGCAAGAAATATTCCTTGGCAGTCTGGACGATTTGCCAGCCGAAATGTTGCGTCGCCTGCCCAAACCCCTCACCGATGAGGAAGTCGAACTGGAGCAGCGCCAAGAGCAGCTGGCCAACGAGCAGCCGGCGGATAAAAATGGTTTGCGCATCGCATTTCGATACAGCGATTTGCCATTGGTCAATTCGGAGCAGGCGGGCCGAAAGATTGGCCATCACTTCAATCTGATGGAGCATATGGATTCGATGATGTTGTATTATGCGCAAACAACTGTCTGGGATGATAGCTACAAAGATCTCCAAGACATTGTTGTCCAAGACGAGGATGATAAACGTGATCATTTGCTGCAGCAGCTAACCGATGCACTTGCTCCGGATGTACTTGTGCCGGCTCCAGCTCCTGCTGAACTCGACGATTTAACAGCCATCGCCGTTGATGTTGATATTGAAGTTCAACCCGATGATAGCAACACTGCCACAACAACAACAACAACAACAGCAGCAGCAGCAACAACACCAACCCCAACAATAACAGCAACAATAACAACAGGTATGCCGTCAACGCAACCACCACCACCGCCGCCACCACCACTAGCAGCAACAGCAGCAGCAACACTGCAATCAGCAACGGCGGAACCACATTTCTTTCATAATCCACGTTATGGCCGCCTGCTCAATGATCTGCAGCAATTGTTGCGCGACGAAAGTTTCATACCCGGCACCAATACGCAGCAGAAGAATTTATGCCGCGTCTGCCTCACCTCGCTGGGATCGCCGCTGTGGTACGATGATCATTTTGCTGGTGATTTGCTCAAGTTTTTAACCGTATTGCGTGCCAGTGTGCGCAATTGCACCGCCGTCTGTTTCATAACAATGCCAATGCATCTGATAGCCAAATATGTGAGTATTATATATATACTCATACACTCAGAGAAAATCTTAGTGCAATCGAACTTCTTACATAACGAACTCGTTGCCAGACCTCTGCAACTTGGATCAATCAAAAACCCATTCTGTTTTTTAGTAGCTTTTGATTCATTTTTAATAACTGGAAATTAACTATTTGCTCTCGTCTTTTTCATCAGGATGCCAGCTTGGTGCCCAAGATACGTCAATTGGTTGACTATTCCATTGAATTGGAATCGTTTGCTGGCTCGGAACGTGAAACGCATCCAGCCTTCAAGGAGTACAGCGGTCTACTGCATCTGCACAAGATGAGCGCACTAAATACGCTGGCCGTTCATATGCCAGAGACTACGGACTTAGCGTTCAAATTGCGACGCAAGAAGTTTGTCATTGAGAAGCTGCATCTGCCACCGGGTAAGGCAATCGAAACAATCAACTAAAATATAGTTTATCTTTAACAAATTTTATTTAACAGATCTACAGGAAACGTCGGAGAAGTCAGCGGCTGCTGCTGCTGCTGATATTATAGCTACACCCAATTGCGGTTCGATTGTGTCTGGAAATTCGAATATAT
Source organism: Scaptomyza polygonia (assembly GCA_035044585.1). NCBI lineage: Eukaryota > Metazoa > Arthropoda > Insecta > Diptera > Drosophilidae > Scaptomyza > Scaptomyza polygonia. The sequence goes on from JAWNNU010001679.1 coordinate 340,873, forward strand.
CAATGGATTTCTAGTGTCGCAATTGGACCCGAAAATTTATTGGCCATTGCCACAAGTTTTGTTGGTTGTTTTTTTTTAATTAAACCCTACTTTTATATACTCTGTCTCTGCGCAACAATCCAAAACAAACAACAACAACACACAGAAGAAGTGATGAAAAGATTTATAAAAAAAAAAACAAATTAAACAATTACCACTTATACATACACATATATATACTATATACAATATAGTGGCGTAAGTCTTCTTTCGCTATTAGTACAACAGATTTTACAAAAAAACAATTTTTTTCGTCTTATTTTATAAAAATTTTATATACATATATAGCTTATATTTGTAATATTGATGTATACAAAAAGTGTGTGTGCGCTTAAAAACAAAAAGAAATTTCCATTATGCGAGCAAGGAAGAGTATTTTTAATTTTTCCAAAAATAAAATATAAGCCAAAAGTGAGAAACTATACAACAAAAAGAAAACAAAAGGCATTAGAATTCGATTTAAAAGTAATTTTTATACAACTGGTTTTTAAGTCCTGAAACCCACGAAATGGGTAAATTTATGTCAAAGACAGAAGAAAGCCTCTCCAATCCTATAAAGTATATGAATATTGATATAGCCGAGCATCGACTTAACAATGCCATTCTGTTTGTCTTTATCAACGCAACGTTATCGGAGACTATAAAAGCTAAAGATTGAAAACAAGGTAGTAAAAAATAAAAATCAAACTCATTCTTTAAGAACGAAATCTTAAAATTTTGAAATTTTTGAAAATGTTTTGAAAACCAAAATTTGCATACGATTATAGTAATCTGTGAAATTCTTAACAAAATTGTTCGAGATACACCGGAGTTATCGAAGATTGAAATTTAATCCTTATGCAGTGACGCAGTTTTCTTAGCATCTAGGGTTCAGGGTATTTCCCTAGTAGAGCATGATATCAATGATTGATAAGTATATTATTATTCAACAGCTTCGTTTTATTTTTCGTTTTCCCATTACATTCTTGAGTTATTCCAAGTTCATTGAACGCTCCCTCACATAAGCAGCACCTCTTAACCCCAGCTCCCGAATTTTGCTCCAATTCTTTACAAGTCAAATGCACTTACATATGCATATATGTATGTATGTACGTGTGTGCATGTTTGTATGTATTTATTGCTCTGATTAGCACTACTTTGCATCTTTGCCGCCGCGCTACCCAATTGTGCACCCACACAATTCACCCTTTGGGCCATGCAGCAGCCGCAGAGCAGCTTTGACCTCAATCGCCTGAAGAATGAATGAAGTAATGAATGATTTGATGGGCCGTTCGGCGGGGGCAGCAAACATATGTAAATGTATGTATGTATTGTAAGTGAATAAGTAGTGTGCGTATTGCGCAGCAGCAGCGGAAATGCCAGCGCCATGTGGATCACAACGGTAAAATATTCTTATATATATGTATATAGCGAGAGAGGAGAGAGAGCAAAGCGCAGGTCAACAAGAAATTTCAATTAAAAGTGTCAGCAATGAGCGAGATTAGAACAAAACCACAGTTGCGAGGGCTGCCAGAGAGTTAAATGTGAAATGCTGCCATGCAATAAACATGCCGCGCACAACTTTTATTACCAACTCTCGCTGCTGACTAGTAGATAAGCCTGTCCAACAAGTTTTCTAAGCTTAAGCAACGTTCTGTCCAGCTCCACAAGTTGTTGTTGTTGCTGCTGTTGTTGTTGTTTGCTTTTGATTGTTTACAAGCGGTTCCATTTGGCTGCAGCTGCAGACATTTCTACAAAGAGAAACAGGGAGAGCGAAAGAATTTTCGAAAGAGTAAAAAGCGTGAGTGCTCTCTCTCTATCTGGCTCTCTCTTGCTCTCGTTTGAACTTGCCACAGCTTGGGGCAAACAAAGTTTGTTGCTGTTGCTGTTGCTGCTTCGGCGGCGCTTTTCTCAGTTATTGTTTTGCAGTCGAGCAACGCGCGCGTCTTTTTCTGTTGAAAATTTGAAAAACCAAACGCTGAGTTTTTGTGAAGTTTTCCAAAAACAATTCGCTGCCCATTCGCAGCAATGTAACAACAAAAGCAACGAACACAACAACAACAACAACAACAAAAGTGATTGCAATAGCTAAACGCTCAATTATTGTGTCTTAAATTAAGTTAATTATTTGATTGACAATTATCCCAACACCCACAACTCAAAAAAAATAAGATGGGTCGCTGTTTCAATCACAAATTTGTGCTCAATTTATGCAATTTTTTATTTTTGGTAGGTATTTCGTATATATGTATGTGCTTTTTGTATAAAAGTGAAATCTAGGCCCTAAACCAAAGTAAAAGACTTCATTTGTTAAAGTTCAGTTGGGTTTGCGTGAAAATTAGATGGGCACTATGATAATGCTATCAAGTTGATAGAACCTATGAAAAGTTTAAAAAATATAATTTTAAAACTTCAAATACAAGTCAAACAGTTCAAATAAAGATCTGTTTGTATACTTATCTTATCTCGATTCACTTCACTTTTCACATCAAACATTTTTGGTTTTTTATTTATTTGGTAGAGCATTTGAGTTTCGTTTCTGCCAGCATTTAAGACCACTCTTTGCCAGCTCGAATTTTTGTTTTGTTGTAGTTTGTTGGTTCTGCTTGGCTGATTAAAAGCATTTGAATGGGTAATGGGCTAGAGTGGTAGAGCGGCCAGGGGGTGGAGTTAGAGGAAGAAGATCAAAATAGTTTTTCGCCAACTCTTTTTTTATATTTTGGGCAGCAAAGCGCAGGCGCAAAGCTTTGCACATAGAGAGGAAATATAATGAAACAGGTAGCAAGCAATTGATGTAAATGGAAGGGATGGAGTTGCATGTGGGGCGGGGATTGGAGAGGGTGGGCAGTGGGCATCGAACTTCCGTTACGTGTGTGTATTTGTGTGGAGGCCCCATGTTTTTCTCACATAACTCAAAACAATTATAATAATAATTATAAAACTAAGTTAGAATTTTGCTATGCAAAAGTAACCGACAGTGCTAATACACTGCTAAAAAGTTATTGGCTAAATAAATAGTAGAGCTGGGATCGCTCTCTTTCTCGCTCTCATTTTAGTAACTGCCCCAAGCAGTTAAAATGTCCTTCAGCAAATAGGCAATTTATTTACTTGGACTTTACACTGCTTAGATTTGCACTGCTTGCTGGTACTACTCTTTAACTATCTTTTACTCGCTCTCTCTCTCTCGCACTCGATAATAGGTCTGCGGTACACTACTCATTGTTGCCGGCTGTTATTTGTATACGGATAGCAAAAGGATATTGCTCTCGCGTCTGCTGGCTGCTCCGAGTGAGCAATTAAATTCCCTTCCACAGCCTCTGCTCTATTATATAGCAGTGGGTTTGGCCATCGCTGGATTTGTGGCTGTTCTAGCAGCTGTTGTTGGTTTCTGGGCAAGCTGTTTGCATACCTATTGCTTCCTGACCATCTATTTCCTGAGTGTTGTGGTGCTGCTGCTTGCGGAGTCTGTGATTTGTCTGGCCATCACACTGTGGCCTCACTGCCTAGGCATTAGTTTGGATGAGGGGCAGATGGTGAAGGCGTTGCAGCGTAATTATGGTGTACCCGGTCAGGAACAGTTTACCAATGCCATGGATCTGGCTCAAACTCGCTTTGGCTGCTGTGGCATGAGAAGCTCCTTGGATTATGACACTTCGTTGTGGCGCTTGCAGAGCTTTGGGCAGCGGAATTGGCCCGTGCCCCTTAGCTGCTGTGTCTTGGCAAACGCACCACAGCCGTTGGCCTTCCTTGATCCACAGCCGGCTAATGAGACTCTCTGTCAATCGTTGGAGCGTCCGACCTACGAAAGGGAGCGCTACACAGAGTCGTGTTTGGTGCATTTGGATAGTTGGTATCGCGAGCAATATAGTATATTTCTGGCCGCCAGTCTCGTTCTGGCATTGGTGGAGTTCAGCGTCCTGCTGGGCATCATATTGACCTGCACGGGTATTGCCTCGAGGCGTGCTCGTTTGGATAGCTCTCCAGCGACTCTCAGTCAAAAGGGCAGAAGACGCCCGACGGCAAAGTCACGTCAAGCGCTTGTCGACAATATTTACGAATCGGAGGTGCAACTGCGTCAGGGAATGGGTGGTCAGGGACAAACTATGTGCCGGCATGTTAGCAGCGAGGACTTCAAGGAGCTTTACGTACAGCCCAGAGATCTTTACAAGCATCGCCATAACACCACCTTCAAGCCCATTGCCAGCGATTATCAGACGCCAACACGAAGCTATTTGGTTTAGGGAAAATAAAAATTTCGATCCTTATGGATTAGGTAAGCAGGTAATACAAACTTAGTTAAATAACACACAATTTGTAGCAAAATGGTATAAAATCTATAATTATGTTCAAACAGGAATTATAACATCATTATAGTATACATTCACAGATATGATTTAAGGTACTTGGAAACAAGACTTTATAACTAACCCTTTACATTTTTCTCTTTACAGAGTTGCCTGAGCAAAACAGGAACCACAAACATATACAAACCAAAGTATTAAAAACAAATACAATGTAAAGTACTTCAACTTAAATAAACTTAAAATTACCTGAGTCTGTATTCAAATTAAAAATTAAAGGTTTTCATAATCAAACTCACTAGGAGCACAAGTGCCAGTAGAGTATTTTTTGATTATCCGTTAAGCAAGACAACATCATCTTCATCGTTGTCACTGGAATCGCTTATAATGTGAATGCGACGTCTTTTATTAGTTGGATTCGTTTCCGGATGCACTGCAGCAGTCGTTATTTGAATGCCACGTTTACGCTGTTTTCGCTCTTCCTTTAGAATGCGCTCAGCACGCTCCAAAGGACACTCGGAAACATTATGGCTTACCTCCATGACAGTCGAACTATCATCATTGACAACAAACGAGCTGGGATAATATTGCGAAGGCTCTGGTTCGACATCCTGGGAGTATATATCGTTAAATAAACGCGGTGGTGGTATCTTAAAGGCGCCAGGACGTCGCATGGGACTCCTGCAAAGGTGAAATTATAAAAGGTAAGCTTTAGAGCGCGTAAATCGCTTGAAATCGTCAAACCTGGTTGCCTGCAAATACATGGCATGTGCATTGGTGTCATTCATTGGCCCATTCTCATCATCACTGGACACTATAACCGAATCTTTGAGATAAGTGCCAATAGTCCTTTCCGCTTCCTCGTCCTCATCATGATCAGAGCCGCTTTGATCAGCTTCTTGCAGGACAAAGGGATTGAACTTGCGACGTTTGCAACGGGAAATTCTTGGTGGAGTTTTTAGCTCCGGCTAAATAAGTTTCATATTATATTGGATTGGGAGCGAAGGTTTGGATGCACATACCAGCTGTGTAGCAGGAATCTCTTCATAAGTTTCATCAGGTAAAAGCTGAGTGCAGAGCACTTCCTGTTCCTGCTGTTGCTCCTCATCTTCCTCACCATCAGAGATGTCATAGATTTTGCGTTTGGCCGGCCGACGACGACGCACAATTGGCGAATCCTCCTCCTGCCCGGAGCCAGATCCCATTTCAACTGGAGCAACATGTGCTTGTGCCTGTGTTATTGAACTTGTCATGGTGTGCAAGCGTTGTGCCTCCTTGGACAAGTGACCGCGTCCACGCATATTACGCAGATAGTTCTCGAATATGCTGGGTGATCTCTCCTGGAAAACAGGTTTACTTTCAGCTGGTCGTTTAGGAGATTGATCGGTGGGAATAGTTGCTGTTGTCTTGGCTGCCAACTTGGCAGCCAGAGTTTTAGCTGGTGATGCAGCTGTTCTTTTTGGTTTCCAAGGTGATATGGAGTCGTCAGAGAAGAGATTTGGCGATAGGTTTCGTGGCGTACTTGGTGCCTCATTCTTTTGGTGACTTGGCTGAAGCAGTTGCTCCTCGGGCAGTGGATCGAGGAAATCATTGAGATCAAGATCTAAAGCCTCATGAACTGCCACAATTGTTAGCTCTACCTTTGGCACCACTTGCTGCTCCGTAAGCTCAACAAAAGCCGAGATATCATCATCTAACTCAGCCAAGAGGGAGGATTCCTTCTTAAGTTTTTTATTTAGAGGCGTGCTCGCTGCACTCATAAGGCAATTGAGACGACTTAAATTCGCACTTAGCTGACTGGATTCTATGCGGGAATCATCCTGCATTGGCATCTGTCGGTCTCGCAGTGGTGTTGAGCTTTGCTGCAGAGGATTTTCCTTTGAATTGAAATCTTGCCATTGACTCTGATAGACTGAAACGTGTTCCTTTGACGACTCTTCGAGCTGTGTTTCCGTTTGGTCGTTCCACTGTTCATAGACTTCCGTAAAATCATTGCCCAGTTGCTCTTTCATTGTCTGCTCCAATTGACGCTGATCCAGCTGCTCTAATTGCTGCTGCACAAACTCATAATTATCTGAACACAAACCCCGTTCAGGCAGACCTCTGAAGATATCCTCGCAGGTTGCGTCAAAGCGTATGTTATCCTTCGGCTGCAGCACATCCTTGAGCGTTAGCTCTTCACTGACGGGTTCGGGTTGAAGTAAGCGCTCCAGGTTGCCATTGCACACATCAAGTAGGAGATCATAGATGCGCCGAGTGCGCTGCTGTCTGGTGTTTAAACGTGCCTCGAGGAGTTGCTGTTGCATTTGTTGTTGCATTTTCGAATGGGTTTCCCTAACGAATTGGGAATTGGACTCCAGGAGATACAATTTAAGCGCAGCTGGCAGCTGCTTATCCTGCAATTGAGCAACAAGATCCTGACTGCGCTGTGAGTCGCTTATCAATGGCTTTGTCGCCTGCAACAAACGTTGCAGTTTCTTCAAACGCTGCGCTCCTTCCTGACTGCCGCTCGGCAGAACGGGATCTGGAGCTGGTTCATCGACCATTGGCGTACTCTCTTGTGTGTCAAGCAGAAAGTTCTTAATTGCGACACTCGTTTGTGCCACCTGCTGTCGCAACATTCGCTGTGTGCCTTCACTCGGTTTATAGACGGGTTCATCCTGTAAAAATCGATCCTGACTTTGCTTGAAGTATTTTCGCAAATCCTGACATTTGACCGGTGGCACCTTACTCTGCTTGCGTCCCTTTTTGACATTGGGTGAAGGTGTCTTTGGCTTGGCCAGAATCGGTTCCATGAAACGCTGCTCACATTTCGGATGCAAGTGAGAAGGAACCAAACGCGGCGCATGTGGATATAGGGAACTTTTTATCAGCGTCGATGTTAGCAGCTTGCGGTTTGTTTTATCCTTGCTAGCGAGAACTTCCTTAAGCATCTGTTGCTCTCGTCCTTCAGTAACAAGCATCACAACTGCACCTTTCTTCTTTCTTCCAGTGCGGCCAATACGTTGCACGAAACGCGTTGGATTCGAGCTGCAAATGTCAAAGCAGACAATCAACTCCACCTCACCCACATCGAGTCCTTCCTCGCCAATGGAGGTGGCAACCAGGACATTGCAGATGCCCAGCCGAAAATCCGACATAATCTGCATCTGTTCCTTTTGTGTTAGAGCACAAATACCACCACCATTACTGCTCTGACCGACAAAGCAACGAGGTCGCACCAAAGGACGATGTTGCAGGAGTAAACGTTGGATCAGCATTACCGATTCACGATACTCGCAAAAAACAATGGCACGTGATTCCGCATTGGACTGCAACCAAAAGAGAATTATTAATATGATATAGCGACTCGATAAACCAATTCCCGACTTACTTCGAAATGCTGGAGAAGCACTTGACGCGCCTGCTCGTATTTGGGATGTCCGAAATCGAGGGTGGAAGGCATTGGTGCCACCTGTCCATTGGTCATGGTGTGTGTGGAAAAGTCTAAAGGGTTAGCGCCCAACTGCTGACGCACTTCTTCCACTAGATTCCTGAGCGCAGCATCTCGCAACACAAACTTATCGCGTCCCTTGTCATCCGCATCGAAATTGTTGACAAAGACACGCAGTCCATGACGTTCGAGCAGCTCCAATGAATGATATAAGCTGATGCACATGGAAAAGTTGCTGACAATCATACTATGCTCCGGATGTCGTTGTTGAGCCGCATATTCTTGATATCGGCCCTGATCGTACAGTAAATTATTCCTGGAGATATTTCCTTTCGCACCCTTTAACACATTAGCAGCAATTAGTTGGCGCAGATAGGGATCTATGATGTCCAAGAGACGAGCACGTGGCTCTTTAATGCGATCCTTGAGCGGCACAACAATTGTGCGCAGACTACGCTGATGCACATATGGACGCACATCGATGGAATCATCCCAACGTACCTCCACATGCGAAATATACAAATTCCGACACACAGCGGCCACATCATCCATTGTCCTTCCGGGTGTAGCTGATAAGGCCAACATACGAAAATGTTGATTGCGTGCCATTATCGATTCTGTTACCTAGAAACCATAAATATTGATTAGAATGCAATTACTTCTAATGATTATTTCTCACCTGGGTATAGGCATATCTGCCCTTGGCTCTATGCGCCTCATCCACAACAAGCAGCTTAATGGCATTGTAGGGAAACTGAAAACCATTGCCTTGATCCATCATATCCGATTGCACTACCTGCGGTGTGGCAAAGAAGACTCGCTTGCTCATCCAAAGCTCTGCACGCTTTGCTTTTGGCAATCTTCCTGTCAACTCCACTGCATCCTCGATGGGAAATGGCATTATTTTCTGGCAGGCAGCAATTTGCTGGGAGACTAGGGGACGTGTTGGTGCCATGAATATCAGCTTGCTGCCAGGGTACCATCGATGTAAATTGTACATCACAACGGATGCAATAAAGGTTTTGCCCAGCCCCGTCGGCAGCACAACTAGTGTATTGCGATATAGCGCTGCCTGCACAATGCTGTGCTGATACGAGCGCAATGGTAAATTGCTGGGAAAGAGCCAGCTATTCCCAACACTTTCGTCAAATCCATCACATTCTTTGATGCGTTGTTGCTCCTGCTGTTGTGGTTGTTGCTGTTGTTGTTGTTGTGGCGCATTTAGGAGTTGCTCAAATGCTTCATCATTTAGTGCCAAATCGAGAGCATCATCGTCCCCCGGCCAGTCGTTGTTCATAATTGCATTTAAAACTGCCAATTTATTGTAAACAAAAACTAAAACTAAAACAGAATAAAGTAAATAAAATTTGGCAAAGTTAAACAGCTGAGAGGGTTGCCGGACTGTGAAGGCCCTTTTCGTATATTGTTTTGCACGATCAGTTATCAGTTGCTAAAACTGTCGATAGTTCATAAAATGGTTTGAGCATAATTTCAACCCTTATCACGTTAATACAAATCATAATAATAATAATTAAGGAAACGTATGAAAACCAATCGATAAGAAATGCATCGGCACTTTGCAGCACTGTTCGGGCTGTTGGCATTCCACTCATCTCACCTTTTGTGCCACACAGCGGCATTTTTCGGTTGACCGCATACGGTCACACAGAGTCAGTACCGCTTTTTTTCTGCTGTATGCAGAGCACGTACGCGGTGTTTTTACTACCATTTTGGTGTTTCGTACTTTTCTCGAGCATATTTACGCTAATCGCATGAACATTTAACAAACAATAGCGCGTGTGCTTACTAAAAAAAATGTGTAAAATAACTTAAAGTGAGCTAAAGTTTTTCAAAATAATGTAAAAAAAATATTGTCCCTCTCCCGCATACATTACGTTCTTTCTAAGCGCGCGTCCTTTTATCCCTTCTGTGTGTGTGTGTGTGTTCAAGCAAGAAACCGTTGCAAATGCAAAGTGCATAACTGTTTAATTAATAAATAAGAATGCAGCTCATCACAAATTAGTATACTCAAAAGTACATGCATACATACATATGCACATACATAATGCAAGTTTATGTTGCGCGCTGCTTAAGATGTTTTTACAGTTTACCGTTAGGGCCAGTCTCGACTTTGTGTTTGTGTGTATTAGTGTAGTGTGAGTGTGTTGGGTGCAACATTCAACATGTTGCAGCCGCCAAGCAATCAAAACAAAAAGTCAACAGCAACAGCAATAATAATAGCTGCAGTAACAACAACAACAGCAGAAGCAACGATCACAGCTTAATTTTTTGTTGTTCTTTCTATGCTTGCTCTCTTAGCATTGATCGCTCTCTTTTTCGGTGCGCTATGTTCGCTTCTCTCGTTTGCATGCGGATGTGTGTGTGTGCTTAGACTGTTTTTGTCGTGTTTTGTTTTGATTTTTACACACACACACAAACACACATGCACAGCAGCAGCAGCGGCCGCAATTTTGAACTGATTTCCGCGCTGCTTTTGTTGTTGGTGTTTTTGTTATTGCTGCTGTAGTGTGTTTGCAATCTAATAAATTATTGTCGTTGTAGTTGTTTTGTTTTTCGTACGCGACGCTCTCAAATTGAAACAACAAACTAATGAAAAAAAATCAAATTGGATTATCGCAAAGCGCAGCACTTCTTATACATATATTGTTGGGTAAGTGTCAAAAAGCTTTTGTTTCTTCTCTACATTCTTGTTCTCAATTTTCGTCTGTTCCTTATTAATTGTTTGTGTGCGTGCGTGTGTGTGTCTGTCTGTTGGTGTGGGTGGGCGAAGCTTAAAAATCAAAGACCTTGGCCATTAAATACTTCGGCATTAATTACCGTTTCGATTGCTGAGAATTTTTGTTTGAAAAGAGCTTTGTTGAAAGCTTTGAAACTCAACTAAAAATAGATCAAGCTGCCGACCAGTTTAAATGAGCTACTCAAACTCTTAACAATAATAATAACACCAACAGCGACATGCGATTATCAAAATAGTGCGAGGGTAGCATTAAAAGTTTAAAGAGAGATTTAATTTGATTTGAAATATGTTTGGTTGCACTAAATAACTTTAGTAAAGAAAATAACTCAAACTTATTGAATATTGAACACCTGAACTCATCTCCATCTTAAAACTCCTTAGTCAGGAACTTTTGTGGCTAACCTCGTTTAACAAAGCATATCGAAGACAGATTGCGAAATGGCGATTGCAGTTTGCTGTTGTTGCTCTCTAGAAACAATTGGCTGGATTTTCTTTTGGATTTTTAGCTCGCATTGCAGACTTTAACCGAATGATGGATGTGCTGCTGCTGCTGCGACTGTGACTGCTCTGTCGACGCCGACGTTAGCAGCATTCGCTGTGTCGAAAAGTTGTCGGTTGAGTTTTTACTCTGTTGCCTTTGGGTTAGGTTAACAAACATATTTGTTTTTTTTTTTCTTATGTGCCATGTTTTCTTGTTGCCGTTGACTTTGCGTATCTCTCTCTCATTCTCTCCTTCTAGTGCCTTCTCTCATTTTGCTCTCTGAGCTTGATCCTTTTTTCTTCTTCTGCTCATAGAGTGTGCGAGAGAGTTTAACATAGAAGAGAGTAGAAAGTGCTCTAGTAACAGTTTAGCTGCTGTTAAGGAATAAATCAATCAAGTTTGGTATTTTTCTTTAACCTTTAAGAAATTGACAAAGGAAGTGAAATATAAGAAAGTATGTGTTTTCACTCGGATTAGGATATACCAGCAGGTAGAAAAATTATCAAAGTGCACAAAAATCACAGTTTACAACCCTTATAGAATATTTGATGGGAATGTTAACTTATTTAAGTAGAGTTGTAAGCTTAAAGTAATAGAGTTATTCCTAAGTGTTAAAGTCTTTGAAAGCTTTTAGCTCCCAGGTAGTATTTCATGTGCTTTTTTAGTACTCGATTCATAGATTAAAGATCTTCAACTTAAGCTTCGAGTCGATTCCATTGCGATCTCGTCTCTCTCTCTCTTTGCAAGTATTTCTACCTAACTTTTAAGCTATCTCTCTCGCTCTTTCACTGTCTCTGTCCGTCTTCGTTGTGTTTTGTACCGGAAGTATGTAGCTTTGGCTCACAAAGTATTTTGTTATATGTATGTTGGTTTTAGTCGAGCAAGTGAATGACCCAATTAAGTCTTAGGTTTAGGCCACAACAAATAAAATGTAGGTGGACTCTCCTCTACGGCAATGCACGAAAAACGGCAGAGAAAGAGAAGAAGAGTACCAAAAATAAAAAATAATATAATAGTTAACATGCAAACTGGTTTGAACCTTGCAGTTGCAACAACAACAGCTCGCTCGTTCTCTCTCTGTCTCTTTTTGGCCATCATTTTGGCCAAGGCATTTTCTGTATTAAATATTTCGCACCATGTTCTGCATTATTTCGATTGCCTGATCCCTGCTGCTGCTGCTGTTGTTGTTGTTGTGTGGCATATTTTGTCGTTGACTCAGTTGAGGTCAATGCTGCTGTTGTTGTCGTTTGCCCAGCAGCAAACAGGTTTCGGTTTCAAAGTTTACCAGCCTCATTGTTGGTGTTGTTGTTGTTGTCTGTCTCTGTCTGTCTCTCCCACAGTTTTGGGACAGTGCGCTCATTGAACCCTGCCTCTGACTCTTGCTTAAAATGCATCTCTCAAGCCATATAGAATATGTTCTACTTACCAAACAACCCCTTTTCAAAAACAGAAAAAAACCCTAAGCAACAACAGCAACAAACCAGAAGACAGCCCTTAAACGAATAAAAAAATTAAAAGCTGCAGCTTTTAACTTCACATTGCAACGGTTCTTCATTTTTTTTTTTTTGAGTGTTTCTTCGTTTTAAAAGCCTTTTAATAAGGCATTAAAAGGTTGTTAATTAAAAACATAAAGTAAAAAGCCTTGTGCATTTTTTTATCCTACTTCATTTTGTAATGAAAACCAAGCTGTTCATATATTGTGTTAATTTTTTATTTTTTATTAAATATTGATAAAAACAAAAAGGTTGGCATGATAAAAATTATCAACAGGCAAACTTAGATAGTGTGAACACGAAGAAATTTAAAATTTTGAAATTCGTTCTCACTATCCAGGCTTATTTTAATTTATTTTTAATAAATTGATATCTATGAACACAACTCAGTTAAAAAACAAACATTTGAATTGTAGGTTTCATGCAAATTTTTAGAAATAATAAAATTCGTTTCCATGTTTGTACTTAATGTATTAAAAAAACTTTTTTTCAAAGTATAATTTCTAAAAACGAAAAAAGTGATTTATACTGCTTTAAAAACTGTTTTCATAAAAGATTTTATTTTTTTTGTTTAAAAAAACAAATTTATATTATTCATACTGCTAGAAAAGTTTTGTTTGTTGTTCAGACTATCCAGGTTTGGCTGTATGTTATATTGGTAACATAGCTAATTAGTATTTTTTAACTTAATATTAAAGTTGGATCAACAGAATCCTTTTAAATAAAACTTATTCTGAAAAACTATTAACTCCAAAAGAGGAAATTTGTTTTATTAGATTACTAAAATTAGTTAAGCTAACTTTTTCAAAGTATTTTTCGAAGTTAATCAATTTATTTCATACTTAAAACTTGAAATCTTAAACTTAATATTTTGCTGAGAATGAAGCTACTGAAATTGGGATTATCAATCTTAATTCAGCTTAATTTCTCCATTACTATAACTATTTTTAGTTTTATGTTTACTTAAATCAATCACATTTCTCTTTGCTACATTTCGATAAATATCGAAATACAACTCATAGATCTTTACTTAAACTAAATATCTTTGTTTGATTACAAAACAACAAAACTTATCCGCAATAGTGAAGCTAATAAAAGAATATGGCAATTAAATAAGTTTCGAGCTTGTAGAGGCAGGTGTTTCTTTCATTACTCACCCCCCGCCCCTGCCGCCTCAAATATGTGTTACAGGAATGTTGCATAGTCGGTTAACTCTCTCTCTCTCTCTCTTTCTCTTTGTCACTCTCTCTATCACACTCACTTGTTGTACTTGCATTTTATCTACTTTGTTTTTTCTTGGGTTTTGTTTGGTTTCCCGATTCGGCTATCCCGAAATTGTATGCCCCATTCCAGGTGTTTAGCTGGGGCTGCGTAACAGGCGCTCAGCTGTCGCGATTAGTTGCCAATTTCGCTTGCAGCATGTTGATGTTGCACATGAATTTGCAGCCACCGACACACTCACACACACACACACACAAACAAGAGAAAGAGACAAAGATAGTAGCAAACAGCAACTATTTTTTGCCACATGCACCGGTTTATGGCTTTCTTCATCATCATCATTATCATCGTCATCGTCATCGTCATCGTCAATTGCCAACCCCTTCGGCTTGCAACCCCTCCTCCCCCTTCTTCTTATTGTTGTGTGTTTGCTTGCGCTTTCTTTCTAGTCGCCTGTTTCGTTGCTGCTGTTGCCTTGCCACAGCGGCAACTGTTGCAGCTGCACTTGCTGCTGCTGCAAACGACAATTGCTTCCAGTGAGTGGCAGGCTGGGCAGGGCGTGGCATGTAACTTTTTGTTAAAATGTTAAGATTTGAAACAAAGTTTTTTGATTTGATGAAGCAACAAAAACTTTTTGAGTTACTTTTTTTTTCAATTTTCAAGAAAACTTTACAACAGAAACAAACTAATTTAAAAGTTTGCTTAATATAAGTTGATTAAAACATTATTTAAAATACTAAAAACGTAATTAAAAGCTAAAGTTGAGAAATATAATTTGTATATTTTAAAGGGTTGAGATTAAAATATTTACCTGAATGGTTTTTATTTTAAATGGATTTGAATTTTAATTAACTTCTTAAATCAATTTGGATTATAATATTATTTATAATTATTAAATAAAAAATTCGAAACTGAAATAATTTTCATTAAAACAAAACTCACTAAAAACTATATATGTATATATACATATTTACATCACATATCAATGACGACATTATATAAGTATCATATGTACTTAATTTGAACTCATACACTGCAAGAATATACGTTTGAGTACACACAAAAAAATTAAAAAGTATTTACTATAAAGAAAGAAGAAAAGAAAAAGGTAAAAAAAGAGGAAATATATAAACAAATAATTAACTGACATATCCGTATGCTTATCGCGCAACAAAACCATAACAGCAGTACACACACACACACACACACAAACTGATACACACACATTTACACTTCATAAGCAAAGTGAGCGAGAATCTGAATTTTTGTATCTGACAAAATGCCATAATGAACGTGCTGAGTGGCGTCGCTGTTGTCGAGGCCCGAGATACACTCGCACTTGGTTGGCCAGCAACAACAACAACAACAACAACAAACAAATGTATCTACAACATCAAACGTGCGTTGCGCCGACGCCAGCAGAAGCAGAAGTAGCAAGCAGCAGCAGCAGCAGCATTTGCTCAGTACATTTTTTTTCTTTCTGAGTTTTTTTTCGGTTAATATAAATCAGTTGGGCGCACAAACACACACAGATACAGATACATATATGTATGTATGTATGTACACGTACTACCTACAATATATATATTTTTTTGTTGTTGTTTAAGGTATAGATAGATATATACTACAGAGACGACTACCGCACAGCATAAGAAAGAAACTCGCTTGCTGCCACTCGCTTGTTGTTTTTTGTATGTACTTCGTATATATATATATATATATATATATACATATATATCTTAGAAGATTTGAGAAAGAGAGTGAGTGAGAGAGCGCGATAGATGGCACGCGTATCTGTCAGATACATTTGCAACTAGCTCGGTTTCGTTTCTGTTTCTTAAATTTTGTTATTATAATTTTCGCATGGCCCGTGAACTTTGCAATCGAGGAGCACTTCATAAGGTTGCTATAACTATTTACAAATACATAGGTTACTATGTGCATGTTTCTTCAAAACGAAACGGGTTCAGGCTTGCACTGATTTTTAATCAATGCCCCAAAAGCAAACAACAAACCAAATCAAGTGACGAAACGAACTAAGTTTTTAACGTAGAATACGTTATTCGGCAGGTTAGGGGTGCAATGCGAAGTAAAAATTTTTGCGACCACTTTCGCCGCGTTCATTTCGATTTTTTTATACTTTAAACATTCCCAAATGGAATCTCATTTATATAGGAGTTAACTGAATTTGCTAGCTTTCGAACAGTATATAAAGTATAATACTGCTACATATAAAGTTTTTGAATCCATAAGTAAATGAAATTTTAAGCGCAATACATTTTTCGGCAATTTTCATATGCGTGTTTTATGTGCTCATGTATTAGCAATAAGTAAGAGCGGGCGCGATAGTGATAACTATAGCGGATAGACTGTGCATATAGTGTTGTTTCAGTTGCCGTTGCGCTCAGTGGTGTTTCGTAGCAAGCGGCGTGCCAACGCACTGTGGGCATTTTACCAAAAACTGGCATTAATTAATGGCTTGCAAACCACGCAAGATATTTTGATTTGATTTTTTTGCGTTAGGTTTGTAAGAACCAAAGGAAAATCATTTTAATAAAATTGGCTTGTTGCCGCCCTTTGTTTTCAACATATCAGGTCGAAATCTGGGAGTCAAGCATGTTTATATAATACTAAAATTTTTTTAAAAATTCATTGATATCGGCCAACTATATAATTTTTACTAGAGATTTGCATAAACAAGAAGTTAGTTTTGGGACATGTAAAAATAAATATATGACAGTTTTTTTTTTGCAAAGCGCCCCATAGTGCAGCCGCAACAAACAACGGTAAAAGCTTGTGTGTGTTCGAAAAAGAAGCAACCGCGTTTCATTTCTCATGTCGTCTCAACATTTGACTTATACTAATTAATGCAAACCAACTTAGAAGGGTTGTATAAACTCAATATGTACTTTGTGCAATTAAATAGCAAAACGTGATTACTTCAATATTATGTCTGTGTAATATGTTTGTTCATATTTTGGCAATAAGGTAAGGCGTTCAGAATCAATTAAACACGTTGTAGGATAATTTAATAAAATAGCACTTAAATCGACGTTGTTTGTAAGTAATTAAAATATATTATCTATATATTAAATTATATATTTGATTTTTTTTATTGACGATTATTAAATATTTGTACAAGGGGTATTTTTAACTTGTGCATTTTTTGGGTCTCAGCCACGACAATCCAGCACGTGTTGTTGTTGGTTTATGGCTGTTTTTAACTATTTATGTATGTATTTGATTCGGGAGGCAAAATGAGTGTGTGTGTGTATATTCACGAAAAATAAACCAGTGTAAAAAAGGCGCTACCAATATACTAAATAGAATGAAAATATAATAAAATGCCTCCTTAAAAGCGCCTATATTTAACAAAATATTTTGAAAGTAAATATAAATAAGTGTGATTAGAAAATACATTTATATTATTAATATTCGTATAAAATTTATCAGGAGAGAAAACAAACCCTTCTAGGAACTTATGGAAACTACATTCAATCTTCAACCTTCATTGATATGGTTTGGAGCATACATTTAAAAATATATTTTACTTAATTTAATTTCATTATTTTGTCATTACTTCTATTTTGTTTGATAAATTTGAAATGTTACGTATTCTACGTAAAATCTTAGCGGCCGTGTTGGAGACACAGCCTGTTGGTCTTTTTTGTTTTTTGTTATAGCGTGGGAACTTTAGTTCAAATATCTTTAAAAGTTTATAGTAAAAAAAAAATAATATACCCTAAAGTCAAAAGGCATTATCGAGCGGGTAATGGTGTTTGTTTAGGCAAAAGCTAATGGAAAATTTTGAAGTGTAAATTGTTTACAAACTGAAAAAGTATTTGTTTGTACTTATTATTGGGTAACAAGATATTCAAAGAATTCAATGGTAATGAAACTTAACGTAAGATGATACTCTACAAATACTCTTTTTTTTTCGAAGAGAAGAAAATTATTGAAAATCTTAATGTTTTGTTTACTTATAGAATTTTTGTTTCAAATTAATAAGTTTATAATCATAGAAATGAATTTACGATTTAATAAAACCAACTTAATAAAAAAAAAAAAATTATAAGTAATAATATAATTATTTACTATGTAATAAAACAAATTTTCACAAAAAAAAAAAATTATACTATTGTTGAAGTTAATTTAATATTCAATAAAACTAATTTTTAATGTTTAATTGTATAATTATTAAAATTTATTTACAATTTAATTAAACTACTTTCTTCAAAAAAAAAAACTTTTAAGCTTAAATCTTACTGAATAAAGAGTACAGCGCAGTCGTTATTTGATTTAGCTATCAAAGTCTGATCGATCTCAATTGTGTTTTTTGTTATTATTATTATAAGCAATCATTAAGAATTCAATGATCTCAAATCGAGAACTATTATTCCCATTTCCTGTTTCTGTTTGTTTTGGGAAATAATTGAAAAATGCGATTTTATTAAGTGAAATTTCGTCTAACAAAAGCAAAGAAATGCTAAACGTTTTAATAACAAATTTAGCAACTAATAATTAGTAGAACAAAGCAACTAAACATTATTAAAGTAATTAAAAAATATAGAGAATTTAAACATCATTAAAGTTAGTTATTTTTTTCACATTCTTGTTTTATTCTTTGATTTTATATCAGAATTTAATTAAATTTATGTACATTAAATTCGTTCACACACGCACACTCAATAAAAAAAAAACAACAAAACATATGTTCTTTTTGTGTTTTGAATTTCCTGAACAATTTTTGGTTTTTTTTTGTATTTTTTATTGATTTCAAATTGGCTCGACACAAAACAAATGCAAACCAAAAAAACTGGTTTAGGCTAAAAAAAACATCTGGCAGCAATTGTAGCCAAAGTTCACAGTACATATGTATATACATATATACTATATAGTTGGGGGTGATATTTGGTTGTAGAGAGAAAGAGAGAGAGAGTGAGAGAGAGAGATGGGTTTGCGACAAATATTCATTCATTATATTTGTATTGGCATGCCAAAATGCAAATCATAATTATCATTGAACTTTTCGTTCAAGCGACTTTTCTATGTATTTTATTATTAATATTAATAGTATTTTTTTTGTTGTTTTTGCAATCAGTTCGACCTGCGCCAGTTAAGACTTTCACTTTTGTTGCTTTGTTTCAAGCAGACATTAGTTTCAGCTGTTTGTTGTTGTTGTTTTTTGGAATTACGTAAAGATGAATGGCAGCCTATTGTCTTTATTTTTTGAGAGGGCGAGAGGAGGGGGGGATGGCTCTCTGAGGCTTATGGAATTTGTTGTTGCGGGGGTGTTTGCAGGTCGTCGTCGCTTGACTTTGCAATCTTTTTCGTATGTTAATGCAGCTATGACCAAATCGGAGCAATCAACTTATTTAATTATGCGTTAGATGCAATTTTTATTTATAGAGAGAGAGAGATACATTTCTATTTATGCAAAGAACCCTTTAAAGCTTATGGAATCTAAACTTATAAGAAACAAAATCCATACAAAACAACATTATAAATATGGAATTGATCTTTGTTTACTCTAATGGAATTCTCTCGCATAAGTATTTCCACCCTTTCTCTATCTCGCTCGTTAAAGCTGCTCACATTTCTGAAGCTTTTGCAAGCAGTTAATTCTAAAGCTTTATCCCTTCACTTTATTGCTGTTTGAGAAACATTTTCGTCAAACGTTTAATTGACTTTAAATTTGTTGTTATTTATTATGCATTCGATAAACATGTCCGATAACTATTCGATAGCTGTCAATGGAGTCGCACACCTTTAAAAAAACAACATTCTCGAGTCACAAACAAAAATAATGAAGTGAAATACAAACAAAATTAGTTTTATATCCACCGAATCCAGCTCACTGTCAAAATCAATCAAGGCCACACACACACACAAAATACACACACACATTTAGACATCATGACACATTTTATTGGAAAATGATTGTAAGGAAAACAACAACAACAACAACTCTAAAGATGTGAAGAAGAAGAAGAAGAAAAATGTTGGCCCGCAACGAAAATCAGCTTAATCAATTTATAAAAGTCGGCTTCCAACAACTGGACAACAAACATATATATAAGAGCCAAATCTGTATGGGTGTGTGTGTGTGTGTTTATTCGTTCGTTTGTCGGTTCGCAACTCCTTTCAGGGTTGTCAACGTTAATTAATCAATCATTGTACGCAAGTTGTCAGAGTTGCATTAATCATTTTTTCTTCTCTCTAAAAAATTCAATTTCCAAAGAGTTGGCGGGGGGAATATTTCAATGATCATCGACCCTATTCAGCTTTCAGTATTTTATTTAAAATATTATTTCGTTATGATATCCTTTGCATTGCTTTTTCTTTATCTCTTTCCCCACCTCTCTGATGCTGTTGCTTCTTTCTTTCATTTTGCTGTATGATGCGGCACTTTGTATTATTTGTTTTTGTTATTTGTAAATCAAATTACATGAAAACGAAAAAAAATAAATAAAGTAACCAAGGATGTGCTTTCGCGAAGGGAGGGAGGCAGGGAACGTGCGCTGACCCTAGCCAGAGAGTCACAAGTTTTGTTGCTTTTTTGCGCCCACTAGATAGCATAGAGTTGCCAAAGCTTAACAGAGATTCCACCTTAACAGAGAGAGAGAGAAAGAAAGCGCGAGTGAGAGATGGAGACGAAAGATAGATGAAGACAAAGCGACTTGTTTGGTGGGGCCACTCAACACGTTTCTGACTGTTGTATATGTGTGTGTTGGTGAGTGTGTTGGTGTGTGTGCTTAAGCATGCGACCGCACTTGTGCCACGTACAACACAACACAACAACAACAACAACAAAATAATAATACAAAAACAACTAAGAATGCCTAAAAGATGGCTTAGTGTAATGAATCCTTAGCAAATACCCTGTAAATTAGAAACTACAGTTGAACTTCTATTTTAACGAAATAAATATTCAAAAGTATTACAAAGGAGGAGGTTGCAAAAACCGAGGGAAACTTTTGCGTTGCCCATGATTTCTAGTTCCAAAAGGGATGCCTAATAATAAATCTAATAAATTTGAGTTTAAACTTCAAAGCAAAGACTTCATTTAATTTTATTTATTTTTTGAAAAACTAATAAATTTTAGTCTGTATTTTGTTACAATTGGTACTTTTCTGAACAGATGTTTCGCGAATGTTAAGATTTCGGGTGTTGCGTGTAGGGTTGCGTTTATACGAGATCTTACTGCATTGTTATATTATTTAAACTAAAAACTTGATATTTCAACTGAATGCTTTCTTTAAAACTGTATTCGTTAAGTAAAAACAAAAAAGTTTCGTCATCAAATAAAAATCTTTTTTTAAAAATCGGTTCAGTTTTGATAGTTTTGACTCCATTTTAAATCGTTATATTTTTTACCGTTTTTGGTTTTCAAGAACTCACATATTTTCTGAAACTTTTCAACCAAGTCCACCATAATGAATATACCCCATTTTAAATTACCAAAAAAAACAAAGTATATAGTATATGCGAAAAGTTCATTTGAACGCGCTTTTCTTTTATGCTGCGCGAGTTTCAGATACACAAATTTATTTGTATTTCTATTTTGTTTTTTATGTTTCTCATGCTCACCGCGCGCCACTTGAGCATATTTGTTGTTGCTGCTGCTTGTTGCTTGGAGATTGCAGGCAACACTTGAATTTGGTTTGGCGCGCTCCAAAAACCCAAAAAAAAAGAAGGAATAAAATCCCAACAAGGTTTCTAGAGGCAACAACTGATTGCACTCGTCGTTTGTTTTAATTGGGCATTTTTATGTATTTATTAAATGCACAAAAGCAAATCGAGTGTCTTGAGTGCGACGCGAAGAAGGGGCGGTGGTGTGGGGGAAGGGGGGATGTTACCGTTGTGCCACTTGAGGCATGAACAAATTTTTAATAGAGCCGGCGCATACTCCTTTTCCCCTTATGAAACTTTAATCTGCTTAATATCAGCAATAAAAAATAAATTGGCAGGGAGAACTATTCTATAGGATAGATCTAGAATCTATGGGGCTACCTGAAATTTTGGTCACAGGAAATATTTTAAGAAATCTTTATGATCATTCCAAAGTATTTGATTCTGTATATATAAGTTTTAAGCATCTTAAGGAACTTTCAACAAATCAGATCTCTAGACGAACAATAAAATACTTTCCGATTAAACTCATTTTTTTCTCAACACGTTTGAAAAAAAACGTTTAAAACTTGTTCTCTTCTATTTATAAGCAAGACATTTATTGAAGCAAGGATAAAAAGGTAGGAAGGGGTGTTATATGCATGAATTCTTTGTAACATTCCTGCTTCATGGTGCTTCTGTCTGCCTAGTAATTCTTTCTGTAAGGCAGCGACTTTTATGGCAATAACTGTAAATGTTGTTGTTAGACCTACGTACATAACACAAGTATTTGCTAATGAGAATTACTTTATCCATACAAAAACAACAACAGCAGCTTTAGCATAGCATAAACATGTTACGCTTATACTAACAGAGCGCTAAAGAACAGAATGAGAGCAAGCCTATAGCGCGATAGAGAGAGAGAGCTCTGAGAGGGCAAAACTAAATATCTGCATAGGAATAGAAAGAAGCCCAAGCCGGTCAGCCGGCAGCAACAGCAGCAGCTATGACATGTAATAGAGAGTAGTCGCAGGCAGAGTAGGAGGATAAGAGGTGAGAGACAACAACAGCAACAATGTTCTTGACGGCCGATGTCCGTGTGCAGTCGACTTCGACGCCGCGTCATGGCCTGCATGTGTCACTGCACACTCTAGCACACATGGGCCGAGCAACTGCATGCATATGTGCATGTGCGTGTGTGTATCGGCAGTGCAACGACCTGTGACAAAAAGGCAGCAGCAGTCGTCGCTGACGCTGACAACGTGTGACGCATCCGTAGGGATGTTGTGTTACGTGCCAAAGAGAGAGATTGAGAGCGAGCGCGCGTGAGGCAGCTGGAGAGAGCGCGCAAGCACAAAGAGAGCGCAAGCCTTTTACAATGCAATGTACAAACGTGTGTATGTGAGTGTGCTTTTGTACAGCTGTTAACAGACTCCCACGCTCCGTTCACAGAATGCCTCGCTGTTGTCGCTCAACGCGTTTAGTTTTTTATTTATTATTTTTCTTATGCGGCTTCTTCTTGTGTAGCTCTTGTTGTTGTTATTGTTGTTTTTGTGCATTATGTGGCTGAGCTGGGCGAAGGGAGCAAACGGGTGGACTGTTGTTGTTGTTGTTGTTGATCATTTTGGTCGTTTGTTCGCTTCATTTGCGGCCTAGCTTGGCTTGGCTTGACTTGGCCTGGCAGCGTTTAATTTTCTCTCTCAAGTAAGAAAAAATAACAAATATTTTCCATGAAATTGCTTTTTGTTGTGTACACAAACAACAAACAGGTTGGCGATGGCCCTGGGCAACAAATGGGCAACCCGTTGCAGCAGCAGCAACAGCAGCAGCAGCAAAGTATCTTCTGAGGAGTCTCATACTATTTGTATCTCACAGATACATTTGCTACGGCTGCCGCTGCTGCAGTTTCAGTACATTAATTAGCCTTATTAACTGCGCTGCAAAACATGCGTAAATTACTGGGTCAAACATTGCCCATGGGTTTACATACATATATACAAAAACATATATGTACATATATCTCTAGCTACAGATGCATATGTATCTTTATCTATGTATCTTCGTATCGTTTGTGTGTTTGTGTTTGTGCATTTCCGGCATTTGAGCTGTCAATTTGGTCGTCCCGTTTAGTCATTTGTACAAATAAAAGCGACTTTGTGGCATGGATTAATTAATGTTAATCAACTTTTCGATCCATAAACAACAACAACAATAAAATTGTCAAATTAAGTTGAATCGTTATGGCACGAGACATTTGTTAGAGATATGCCAGAAGTCTAGCCACAGCTGTTATCGATAAGTATTTATATAATTAGAGCTGATTAGCGCTCTATACAAATACAGATACAGCTATAGCTATGATATTTTATAATTGCCTTTTCAAAGCTTGTTAGTTAGTTAATAACAGTTATTGAATCGGAAGTAACTAGGAATTATTGGTTAAGATATGATTATAGATTGATCTTTAGGATGAGAAACTATAGGAACTTTAATATATAGAGAAGACTTGCTAAACAAATAAAGTATTCCTAATCTTTGTTCTTAATAACAAAGATAATTTGCATTACAGTCAAACTTCTATACAACGAACTTCCGTGCATCGAAAGTTTTCTTTATTAATTTGGTTTCCTTAAAAAAAACAATCTGTTTTCAGTATATATCGACATTAGTGGCCAGTTCCCGCCGCATTTCCCACTACAAACCCAACGATCTCAACGGTTTTCATAGCCAGAGTTCTTAAATTAAGTATACAGACGCTCAATAAACTACTTTGAATCAATTATCTTTTCAATTGTAACTTTGTTCAAAGCCACAACCCAAATATGAACATTTTTGGTACATATTTAATTCACTTAGAATTCACTTAACAACTTCATCAAAGAACTCGTTTGCTTGTCCATCAAAATAATTGTTGTCAATTTTTGTGCGTGTGTGTGTGTGCTCAAATCCGGTTTCAGGACGAAACCTGTGCACAAAAACAGAACAACAAAGGCAACAACAAAAATATTTAGCGTGCGATACTTGCAGACAGTCCTTAGACAGACTCACTGTTTGCATGTGTGTGTGTGTGTGTGTGTGTGTGTGTGCGTGTATGTAAATATGCTTTGTCTTTTGAGCAGGTGTGCTACTTTGCGAGAGGATTTCTCGCTCTCACTCTCGCTCTCTTTCTTGTTTGCTGCCTGTCATATCCTGTGTGTCTGTGCCGCAAATTACAACAGTTTTTTTTTTGCTGCTGCTGCTGCTGCGGTTTTAACCAACTTTTTTGTGCAACGACGCCTCGTCCGACACAACAAAAACGTGCCACATTGTACTACTTTGCATTATTTGCAATTCAGACGACGACGACGACGACGACGACTAACCACTGTTCTTCCCCCCAACCACCCCTTTTTCGAAACAAAACAAAAAACGCGCTTGTAATGAAGTCGAAAATTGCGAGTCATTTGGCAATGCTTTTTGCTAAATTAACACAGAACTAAAAGAAAAGATAGAAACAACAACAACAATAATAGTACTACTAACACCCGGTGTCCGGTCTTCTCGCCACTCCCCTTCCATTCCCATTCGTTTCTTCTACTTTTGCTTTGCGTTTTGTTTAAATATTTATGAGCTACTACACGTGACGCGTCGTCCAAAGCCATGAAAACGACTCAAAAACATGACAACAACAACAGCAACAACAACGAGCAACAAATGTCGCCTTTGACTAACTAAATGGCTAAACAGCTTTATGATTTTTTTATTATTTTTATTATTTCACTAATATTTGTAATTGCTTAAAAGCTAAAACACAAAAACCTCAAATAAATGAACCTAAAAAAAAACTATGTATCTTGTATTTTAAAATTTGAAAAGTTTCATAATATAATTTCCAAGTTTTTTTGTATAATACTTTGTGTTTACACTTTTACTAGAATAAATTAATAATAATATTTAAAGCGTTAAACATTTAATACATTTCAAGCAAAGCAGACAGTTAATAATCTGGGTTTTTTTTTGTATTATAAACTAATCGAAAATTATAAAACGTAGCCAAAGTTTTTGTTGTCTGTTAAGTGGGAAGCTTGCACTGTGAGCCCATTTTGGGATGACAATGACTAATTGATGCCCTGTAAACAAATTTAAAGTACATTAAAATAACTTATTTCTGTTAAATGTTTAGAATTACTTTTCAAGCATTATTTTTTATACTTTTATATTTTAAAGTACAGTCGAATTTCCATATAACGAAGTTTTCTTTATAACGAATTAATTTCCAAAAACCCAGCAATTTGATTTTATCAAAAATTCCATTCTTTATTACAAATTTTCTCTAAAACGAAGTTGAGATTCGTTATATGGAAGCTCAACTATATCACTAAGTCGAGCATATCCCGAACTTAAACGTTGATAACATACCCAATATGCCTTCATAGAAGGTCTCATGTTGTAACTTATGCATTGCAAGCACTTTGAAAGGTTTTCCCCTCTTTATAATTTACACATGAATAAAATACTTAAACAATTCGAACAGATGTTAAACTATTTAACAGTAAATACTTCATTGCATATCCTTTATAGCTTAGATTAAACAATTCGTTCACATATAATACGCAAGGACCCTTTTCGAAAATATGTATTTCATATTGCAAATTTTTAGCTTGCATTCGTTTTTCATGGCCAACGTATGAATTTGTCTTATCATCATCCATTTGCATGCCCGGCTTATATATATCCGACTGCGTTCAAATGACAATCGCATTGTCACTCTGGTCATCCGCCTGCCAAAACCCCCTTCTCATCCAAACTCCCTCTTCCTAAAACTGGATTCAACGAAGCGAAGCAACTGTTTGCAGTTAGTGTAGTATTTATGCCCTGTATTTATTACGAAACGGGAAGAAAGGTTTTTAGACTGACATCAGGCATCAATTAGTATATATTGTTGGGTATATATCCAGCCGATTCTATTTACTTTTACAA
Source organism: Scaptomyza polygonia (assembly GCA_035044585.1). NCBI lineage: Eukaryota > Metazoa > Arthropoda > Insecta > Diptera > Drosophilidae > Scaptomyza > Scaptomyza polygonia. The sequence continues at coordinate 367,148 of JAWNNU010001679.1, forward strand.
ATAAACTTAATACGTTTTCTTTATACCTATTTTGATTTTTCTTGCATTCATATCAAAAATTCCACTACATATCAGTGGTTTTTAAGCAAAGTACAGGGTATCTACCTCTCATTCATACTAAAACATTTCATCCTGTTTGATCTCCTGTTGTTTGTTGTTGTTTTTTCCTGCCTTTAACTTCATGGGCTTCTTTTGCCACCCAAATGGCTTCAAGTCTTGAAAGTCTTTCTGCAAAGCGAAATCGAAACGAAGCCAGTGTTGTATAATGTAAACAAATGTGTGTATCTGTGTTTTGGCTCATCAATTGCAATGTTCATGGACCTTGGACTGCTCCCCCTCCCCCTCCCTCCTCGCTTCACAACCCAATCCCCTGCTACCCCCATGGGTACGTGTTGCAAGGCGTAGGGTAGGAGGCGCAGCTGCGCCGTTTAACGCATGTTGTACAACAAATTTTAACGGCCAACCACTCAATGGATGATGGTATGCTAAAGTAAGTATCTGTGTGTGTGTGTGTGTTTGTTTGTATCAACCCGAAAGGCACACACAAGCCAAGCTACAAATACAGATACAAGATACAGATACACACACATGGATACTAACACAAAATCGCAGGGGTGACTTTTCCCCGAAAAAAAAAAAAATAAAATAAAAAAGGGATTTATAATGGGTATAAGTGAATGGTGTTAGGCCTGCCTGGAAGCGAACTCTAAAAAAAAAAAATAAGGACTCGCTGTTAACTTTAATTAATTTTCTGATTCGTCGATTAATAAATAAAATGTATGTTTGTATAGAAAGAAAACGTTGATGACATTGCAACGTTTAACATTTAGAGTTATTTTTAGACAACTTTCCCTTGCTTTAAATAGAATTGTTTAACACCCTAGTGACTCCCTATTCAGTTACAGCTGTCTATATTCAATTGAATGATATTTAACAATTGTCAAGGCGAGAGCAACAGAAAGAAACTATTCGATTATAATCTTATTTTCATTGAACTATTTTCTCATTCTTTTAATATTTAACAACACTGACCAGCAAGCAAATATAAAGTAAATGGTTTTTGTCTGTTTTACAGCACTGATTTGCATTTTTATAATTATATAATAACTATTTTTTATTCTCTTGACAATTTACAGCACTGAAAAGCCAGAAAATATTAAGTATATAGTTTTTTTGTGTAATGCAACACTGGTTAAACAATGTTAAACAATTGAGTGTTGTAAATAATTGATTTTTGCATTTTCTAACAATTAACAACACTCAAATGTAAAAAAATATTCATCTAATAAATCCATGTCTGTTTTTCAACACAGTTTTGAATTTTTATAATTTGTTTTTTCTACAAGCTAAAAATAATTAACTTCTTTTATTCTTCTAACATTTAACAGCACTGAAAATAAAGCAAAAATAAAGTCAATAGTCTGAGTCTGTTATGCAACACTGTCTTGCATTTTTTAACTTGTTTTTTTACATTAGGGTAAAAATAATGATTTTCTTTTATTATTTTAAAATTTAACATCACTGAAAATCAAGAAAATATTAAGTTAATAGTTTCTTGTCTGTTATGCAACACTGTATTGGCATGACAACAATGTTAACCAATTGAGTGTTGTAAATACTTGATTTTTGCATTTTCTAACAATTAACAACACTCAAATGTAAAAAAATATTTATTTAATAAATCCATGTCTGTTTTTCAGCACTGTTTCAAATTTTTATAATTTGTTTTTTTCTACAAGCTAAAAATAATTAACTTCTTTTATTCTTCTAACATTTAACAGCACTGAAAATAAAGCAAAAATAAAGTCAATAGTCTGTGTCTGTTATGCAACACTGTCTTGCATTTTTTAAATATTAAGAAAATATTATGTTAATAGTTTCTTGTCTGTTATGCAACACTGTTTTGGCATGACAACAATGTAAACCAATTGAGTGTTGATTAAATTGCGCATTTTATTTTAATCTCTCTCGATTGCAATTTCATTCCCATAAGCCGATAACCCTTGAACCCAACCCAAATGATAGGCAAAATTTCAAGATCGAGCTAAATTTCTTTGAATATTTTAACATATTAATAAAGCTCGCAATTTTTAATCTGAAATGGTTTAAAATTGATTAAAGTTTCTTCAGACTTTGAAGAATAAAAAGTTAAAAATTTTTAAACCGTTTAAAAAATAAAACACAAATAAAAATTAAAAAAATTTTAATCAGCGTTAAAATTTGTACAAAAAATAAATACATAATAATCCAAAAGAACAACTTTGAAACTTTTAAATAATAAAATTTATGCAAAAAGATGGAAAACTAAAAGAAGACAAAGAGATAGAGAGAGAGAGAGAGGAAGGCAAATGCAAACAGGGTGCATCTGCAACAGGGTGTTTCGGGCGCCTTTGCTTATTATTATATAAATTTCTTCCTTAAATCCAACACACAATTAAAACAAAACAAAAGCAAAGAAATGGCGAAATGAGTGAAAAGTAGACGAAAAATTTGACGGGGAAATAAAATCCATGTTGCATGACATGTTGCCGCTGCTGCTGGGCGCCTGTGTGCTGAAGGGAGCACAGCAAATGGGGAGACGCTGATAATGATGATGTTGTTGTTGTTGTTGTTGTCTCTCTCTCTCTTTCTTCCGCAACAGCAACATCATCATCGTTGCAATTCCCCCCCCCCCCCCCAAGTTGGTTCAAGTGAGTTGGTCGCCCCAACTCTTTTGTCTACTTTTTGCGCTAGTTTTGAACCGGTTTCGTTTTATCGTCATTGTTGTTGTTGCTGTTGTTGCGTTTGTTGTTTCTTGTTTGCTTGCGAATTTTCCAGGCTTCGTGTTGTATCCCGAGAGTTGGTACTCGATGCTGTTGCAATTGCTGTGCGCCGCATCGCTGGTGGCATGAAACAACAACAGTGGCGCCCTCTGCAATGTTGCAGCAGCACAAGAAGCATGCCAGTTGTGTTGCACCAAACGAAATGTGTGTGTTTTTTGCAGCATGTTGCAGCTGATTGTGCCCCTTGCCTTTCGCCTGCCACATGTGAAGTTGCAGCAGCGGCGGCAAAAGCAGCAACTCCAGACGACATCTGTTTTGCAAGCCGCATGAACCTGTTGTTGTTGGTTTTGTTGCTGTTGCTACCGTTGCTGTTGCAGCTGCAGCTGCAGCTTTGCAAACAGTTGGAGCCATCATGTCGCTTACAATTTGCATTTTAACTTACTTGTGGGGCTTTTCCTTTTGCGGTTTTTCGGTGTTCGTCGTGTGAACCAAAAAATAAAACGAAATATTTATTAATTTCAAGCTCTTCTTTCAGTGATTTTTCTCGCAACAGATTTGTGGCAAGAATATTGCGTTCCACATCGAATTAAGCTGTTAAGTGTGTGGATATGAATTATGTGGGAAGATAACTGATCCACATATTCAAGTTTGATTTTATTGCTGTTTTGTAATTGCGGATTTTAACCAACTTGCATTATTTTTGGTTTTGGATTGGTTGATTTTTTTTTAAGTTTATATCGAAAATAAAATCTTGAAAAATATTGCAATATAGTAAGATGATGTCAAATTTAAGAACAGAAAACTTCAGCTTAAAAACCATATCTTAATGCAATTATTTTGGTATCTTTTAAGCTTTTTATTAAATTTTTTAATTAGTTTAGGTCATTTTTAAAACTAGATTTTATCAAGTTGATACTAGTTTTTAGCTCAATTTAAATGAAATAAAAATTTTTTCATAATAATTAATTGATTTTATATAATTTTCTTGCTTACTCTATCAGTTTTTACATATTTTTGTGTAAAAAATATAATTTGAATTTTTATATCTTATTATTTTCTACTTTTAGTTTAAAATAATTATTTTGTATATTATTTAACATTTAACAGCACTGAAGAGCAAACAAATATTCAGTTTGTTGTCTGATATGCAACACTGTTTTAGCACGACAACATTATAAAATACTTGAGTGTTGGTTCATTAACAATTAAGCTTTATGTAAATGTTTTCAAAAGTCTTTTAATTTTGTTTTTAACTCGAGCTAAGAATCTTCAAACACTTGAAAAAACTGTCGACTCTTCCCTAAACATTGTTCAGCTCGATTAAAATGGTTTTTCTGTATTATCCGCATTTCCTAAGCCTGTTATCCAGTCATCTTAAGTGCCACATTACGTTTTTGTATGCAATTCCAGACAGCTAACAACTTGTTCCAAACTGTTCATTAAACTGTTTTCACTTTGCCAAATTACCATCTAAATTCCCGATGTTATCTCTAATATGAGAAAAACACATTCTACTCGGTCTGTACTTAAACATTTTCACCTAATCTATTTCCATTGTTTCATCTTTGCAGGCAACAACAAAACGGTCACACTTATGGCAACAATTCTGCAAACCAATTGGAGCACCAGAAGTAGAAACAACAACAAATGCTTTTGGCTAACAATTTAATTGTAAACTGTATTTGTACTGATAAGAAGGAGCCAGAAGGAAGCAGAATACATCGCGGCCAACACCCCGCAACCCCGGACCGATTCCGGTCCACAACCTGGCCACCAAACAAGGGGTAAGTTTTTGCTCGAGCCACATCATGCGGCATGCGGAATAAATGCTGCAAGACGCGAAACCCTAAATTGTTAGCATTGCGCATGTCCGGTTCTTGAGTACCCTTTTATGTCGCGAGGGTCGTTAAAAAATATAACTAATTCTGAGCATAAATTCAATGGGGATGTATGTTAATGTTCTGTTCAGCGGCTGTTAACATTAACATTTTGAAGAAACGGTAAAACAAAATTGAAATAATTTTCGATTTTCTACAATTGTTATGTTTTTTAATTCTACAAAATATGAAGTTTAACACAATTACGTATATGTTAATTAAGAGACTATTCGATTAACCCTCGCTAAAGTACAGCAACCAGAGTGACAGAGACAATTAAGCTAATTGCTATGCTAGATGATAGTACATGAAGAAAGAAGTAAAGAAAGGTGGCTGCTGCGGTAAAACACTCAAACTGCACTTTACACAATCTCTCTCTCTCTCGCTCTTTCGCTGTCGAGCCTACCACCTATCAACCACCCACAACCAATGCAATCGTCGCATGCCTTAAAGAGCTTTTACTCCCTCTCTCTCTCCCTCATTTAACTGTGCAAAACGCTCTCACTCGCTCTGGCTCTCTTGTTATCGCTTGAGTGTTTGTTGTTTGTGTATTTTACGCCTTTGATAGTTGGGTTTTTGCTGTTTTCGCCTTTTCTGTTCACTGTTCGCTGCAGTTGCGAGCTGGGAGCTGGGAGCTGTTGCATGTTGCGTGTGTTGCGCCTTGAACTAGCTCTTAAAGCGGATCTTTCTCGCAATTTTGATTAGGCGCACAGAGTGTTGTCACTCAATGAAAGAGAGAAAACGGGGAGTGTCATGCGATTAAAATGCGAGCGCACTTTTCCAGTCAATGCCACATTTCCCGCCACGCTTTTCCTGAGCGAACCAAGCCAATAACAACATTTGCCATTTGCTTGTTGCCTGTTATATTCCGATAAAATTGACTTTTTGTCGGTCGTCGTTGTCGTCGTCGAGAGTTATTTGTGCCCCGTTAGCAGCCATTATTAGTCGGGGCACATCGCGTTGTTGGCGGCGCAGCGACACCATTTTGTTTGGCGTCGTTTTCTAATGGGCCAACAGGCATTGCAGCACATGGATTTGATTTTCTTGGAGCTACATATACATTTTTCTACGATAAATGCACCATGGAGCCGTACCGTATATGTACGTAAATACCTACATACATATTCAATTGTTTGGCGATTTAAAACGCGCGCGATTTTCCACCAACACGCATTCGCTGTTGCCCCATTTAAATGTGCCATAAAAAAATTGATAGACATAAAGGGAAATGTAAAACTTCTTACGTCAATTAAGAAGAATAACATGTTAAAATTGTGCTATAAAACTTAATTATTATAATCGATTGCAGCTTAAATTTCCAAGCTTTTAATTTTTGTTCTGTTGTTTATATTGAAAATCGCTTAAAAATAATAATTTACGATATGTAATAAGAACCACACGCATAAACACAAATACAAAAGAACGCTACTTCAAGGCGTCAAGAACATAAAAAACACATGAAACTTAACTCAAAATGCTTATGTTTTCTCTGCAAGGGCATAAAAAATACCAATTTCAACTCATGTTGTTGCTGTTGTGTCTCACACACAGTTACTCAATACATACTTAAGCAGACGAGACAGCAGCACTAGCAGCAGCGTCGAGCGCCAAACAGTACTCTCCCACACCAACACACACATTCTTTCGCACTCGCACTCGCACTCTCTTTTCTGTTGCTATGTTCGCCTCGAACTGCAAGCATAAATAACGTTTGTGTCGCGCTGCTTGAATTTGCTGGGCGCCTGTTCGTTTTTGCGATAGACGCGCGACGTAAGTCGCCGCCGTCGGTTTGCCTGAAAAAGTCGCCGTTGCACAGTGGAGAAGACGTACAAATACAAGATGGTACCGGACCGGACCGGACTCGGACCCGGACCAGGCGTATCGAATTTAGCAAATAAATCGAAATCATTTGTGTTGTGCACAGGGCATGCAGCTGTTGTTAAATTTTCCATTATGTTGTTTACTTGCATTCGAGTATTGTATATGCAAAAGTTTGTTGATCTTGGATTAAGTATGATATTGAGATAATATATGTATGTTTGTAATAATACAGCTGTTTTGTTTCGTTATAATTTTATTTTATTGGTATTTTGTGGCTACTGTGTTCTGTGCGGTTGTCGTCGTTGTCGACTCGAACTTTTGCTTTGAACGCGTTTTTGTCGTCGCCGGCGATTTTCGTGATTTGCGCCGATTTTGCAATTTTTGTGTGTGCCGGCGGCGACGGCGACTGTTACTTAACATTGGCCAGACAGCGGTCTCAGTTAACAGAACTCGAGAGCACACACTCTCTGTCTATCTCACTCTTCTTGCCGTTTGCTTCTCGTTGGCATTTATTGCGAGAGCTACTTCAAGAGTTGTTTTGTTGCTGTCAGTTAAAAGTTATTAAGATGCTTGCCAAATATAAGCGGTAGTTCCTTAACATAACATCAATTTGTAAATTGAATTGAGTTCGTTGGTAATATTTTTCACATATCTTTTGCGATGTCCTTCATGCCATGCATAAAAAAAAAACACTTGAAACTCTGTTGCTTATGCCTGCGGCTCAACCCTCTCTTTTCCTTCTCACCTCTTCTTTTCTTATGTTCGCGTCGCGTCGTCGTCTGTTGCTTGTTTGTTGTTATGTATTTTCGTTTGTTGAGCAAATAATTATTATGACAAAAAGAAGATAATGAAGATTCAATAAAGATGATAATAATAATAATGCTAATGATCATTAGATGTGATGTGAGTGATTTCGAGTATCTCAAGTAAATCTCGAATCTTCATTTAATCACGTTTTTACAGTTATTTACTGGTGTTTAAATCCCTTTGCCTAGCCAAAGTTACAGCCAGAATATATACAGAATATACTGCACGATTTTTTATGACTGCTATCGATTTCTTGCTGGCAAAAACAAAACAACGCAAACTTTAGTACCAGGATTTACGTTGAGGGAATGTTAAAAGTGGAAGATTTTTAATTAAACGCTCAACGTCAAGCTCATAAAACTCTTATCGATGCGCTTAAAGGGCGCTTTTGTTTTTCTTGTTGTTGTTTTTTGTTTATTGTCTTTAAGCGTGTGTTTCAACTGTACTTTGAATTATAATCAGTCGCTGTTCTGACGCCGCTGCGAAACACTTGACGTCATAAGCTCTGGAATATTTACTGCTAATCAGTTCGCGCAATGACTTATATTTGCTTGAAATTGCATTACCCTGCTGATTACTAGTTATAAACCCTATCATAAGTAATAATTACATGTGCATACGTACATACATATAATGCACAGCATACATACAAACATATGTACATATGTATTTTTGCAATTAACTTGAATGGGTTTCGAAAAAGCGCGTGGCTTAGTTTCCTAATTAAACTAGAAACAACAACAACAACAGCAACAACATCTAACAAATCGCTCGCCTTCAAATTTGACCTTTTTCGCTTTACGTTATGCTGCCTGACTGTGTCTCTTTCTCCCATGCCAACCTGTGGGTGGCTACACAGGGAGAGCGCGCAAGTAACAGCAACAACAACAACGATGTCAAATGTAAACAATGCTCACGCCAACTCACTCTAACCCACAATGCTTAAGCCACCATACACAACATAGCGCACCGTCTCGTTTATTTGTCGCTCGCTCGCTTGCTACGTTTTGTGCGCTCTCCCTCTTTCTCTCTCTTGCAGACACACACACACACTCACTCACTCACTCGCAGCACTTGCCTTGCTTGCTTGTGCTGTTTGTGTTAGTCGTTGTCTGTCTGCTGCGACTAACTGTGAATGCTGGTCGCCTGTTCAAGTGTTCGGCCAAACTGCCGTTCGTTTGTGTGCGATTCATTCGGTCGCAGTCCGGACGTGCGCTGCTCGTTCGTTGTTCGTTCGTTCGATCATCGAACGCGTCGCGCGTCGCGAGTAGATTTTAAAGTCGGCGACTTCCCTTAAGCAGCAGCACCCTGCAAACCAGTTTTGTTTACAGCTTAATTTGATGGCTGGGCTGTGCCAAACTCCACTCCACTCCAATCTATACGACTCCACTTCACCCCACCCTACCCCCTGTCCCTTTATAGCTTATTCGTTCACGTGCCACATTAGGCATAGGTTGGTTGCAAAAGGTTTGCTCATTTGCGCCTCTGTCACACACACACAACACATGCATACATCCGCCTCTCCGCAACTCAAACATATTCGTTTGGTTCGGTGGCTGGCTTCACAGCAGTCAGTCAGTCAGTTTGTCATTCATTCATTCAGCAGACCGCGTGCAGTCCGGTTCTCTCCAAATCAACTCTCCTCAACCTCTGTCAGTCAGTTTTTCTTTCTTTCTGTCTGTTTTGCCAATTGCTTGCTCATTTTTCAGGGCACACACACACACGCATATACATACGCGAAACAAGTCGCGCGACTCGCGTTCGCGAAACGCTAGCGATTAATGCTTTTAATCAGTTGTTATTTGTAGTTGTTGTTATTGTTCTGTTCTTACATTTGATGTTGTGGTTGTTGTTGTTATCGTCGTGCGTAATTACTGTTGTTGTCTTTTGCTTGCGCTCGCATTTCTTTCTGTCGTTTCGGATGCACTTTTTGTTGCTATTATTGTAAGACAAGAATTATCGTTGTGTTGTTGCTTTTTTTATGCTCTATTTTGCATTTTGTTATTATTATTATGGCTATTGTGTGTGTGTGTGTGTGTCTGCTCTGCTTGCAAGCACCAAGCACGTAGCACCTTAATTTTTTTTCTTGACTCATATGTGCTAGTCCGTGTCTTATCAGCAGTTTTTTTTCTTTCCCCCCATTGTTGCGGGGAAATCCATAAGAACCAAAATGAGAAAAGTTTCCAAAAACAGCACAGAAAAAAAAAGAATTTCAACTGTGGAAAAAGTTTAGCTTACGTCGTTGCAAAACTTTGATATGATTTCAAATGCCTTAAAATGTTTTTATATTTAATGTGCGTGTTTTTTTAAAGTGCATTTTAAAAAGTTATCCAAGATAATCTTTGTTCAAATCTAATTCGCATGAAATCCAAATAAAATATATATGTATAATAATTTTTGTGAATTTTCTATAAAGAGTGAGATTTAATATGCTATCAAGCCAATTGATAATTAAAAAGCGTTCTACAGTGAACACACGCTATAATATACCTCATAAAAGTATCTTCTGAGCCATCTAAATACAGGCTAACCTGAATAGTGTGAACACTGGAAAGTATTAACGAAATATATGTAAACTAATTTCAAAATTGTGAACTTCTTCTTTTTCACACTATCCAGGATTGCCTGTAAATTTGATTGTCGAATTCTTAAATTTGTAGCCTTATTAAAATTCTTATATGATTCAACAGAAAAAACAAATCTGATTTGTTAAGCTTATACAGTGCACACTCGCTAGGCTAAATTTGCAGCATAGAAAATGTTTTGGTTATAAAATTTCTCAATTTTTAATAGAATTCTTATCATTTTAATCTATAATTTAATAAAAATTAACAATTAAAGCATGTTTGTGATACTGAACGAATGTGATTTTCGAATGTACAGTACACACTTGCTATGATGGACTTTGACAATTTAATTTAAAATCAATAAACATGTTTTTCATGGTAGAAAGTTATGTTTGATTAACGCAACTAAATTATAAATTAGTTAAAAGTTTGGAAATGTTTTATCAAATTCACAGTGCACACTCGCTATGATAAACTTAAATATCAAGGATAATCAAATGTTTCTTTTATTCAAATTAAAATAAATTTTTTTCTATATACATATATTTTTATATCTAATTTATTTACATACAATTTTCTGTGTTTCTGTATCTTTTTTATACAGGCATACTGCAATATGTTAAGGCGTTTATTATTATATCGCTGCCTTTTGCCTCACGTCCCGCCACATAGAGCAACGTAGATTTTCTTCTGTTTTGCCTCTAGATTCTTCCAAAAAGCTGCAATTGCAACAAGAAAAACAAAAAAACTAACGTTTAACACTGAGAGAAAAACGCACATTGTCGTTGGATAAGGTGTTTGTGTTTCTAGTATTATTATAATAGGGGGTGGTCTTCGTTACTTCGTGTTTTCGTTCGCCGTCGTCAGCAGCAACAGCTTCGTGTTGCACGCCGACGAGAGGAGGACGAGAGACGCGAAGCCAACGAGCCGTTGAAAGAAAAGCCTCACCACGGACGCATTTATGGATGCGGGCGGCTTGCCAGTGTTCCAGAGCGCCAGCCAAGCAGCAGCAGCCGCCGTCGCCCAACAACAACAACAACAGCAGCAGCAGCAGCAGCAACAACAACATTTGAATCTCCAGTTGCATCATCATCAACACTTGCAACAGCATCAAAACTTGGGCATACATTTGCAACAACAGCAGCAACTGCAACTGCAACAACAGCAACACAATGCACAACAGCAACAGTTGCAACAACAGCAACAGCAGCAACAACAACAGCAGCAACAACAACAACAACACTCACCCTACAATGCAACAGGCGGCATTGTCGGCGGCCTTGTCGCTGGCGGCAACGGAACTGGCGGCGTTGCAACTCCAACAACAATCAACGGACCCAACAGCAACAACAACGGCAACAACAATTCACCCCTCGTCGATGGCATGCCAACAAAACGGCAACCAATTGTTGAACGTTTACGGCGACGCATCGAAAACTATCGTAAGAGGCAAACAGATTGCGTGCCACGCTACGAACAGACCTTCAACACTGTCTGCGATCAACAGAATCAGGAAACCACAGCGTTGCAGAAGCGCTTCCTCGAAAGCAAGAACAAACGTGCGGCCAAAAAGACTGAAAAGAAATTGCCGGAGACACAACAACAGCAGCAACAACAACAACAACAGACACAAATGTTAGCCGGACAGCTGCAGAGCAGCGTACATGTGGTAAGTGATGAAAATGCAATTACATATACCTTTACATACTACATTACTACATTACATAATACATTACATAATGCATTACATAAACCAAACAATATCAAAACATTGAAAAATTAGTTTTTGACATGAAAACCTGTCGGGTGTTGATCGAATAAGAGCTTTTGAGTAAACAATTTCAATCTGAAATTTGACCAAAATAACGTTTTTAGGTTTGGATGTAGGATTATTCTAGAGGTCAAAACATAAACAAAACTAAATTTAATTTTAAAATTGATACATTTTTGACCCCGAGTTATGTGAAATTGGGATGCATAGGATAACCCTAAGAGGATTTAATAAATAGTGAAGTAGTCTAACTTCCATATATTGATTTTCAAGGTGACAAGAAAATTCCTCGTTATGACGAAAATTCGGTATAAAAAACAAATTTTTGATTGAAACTTTATATTGAGGTTCTGTAAGTGAATGAAAACTTCGTTCTACGTAAGTTAGTTATATGAAGGTTCGACTGTAGTCGCAACTATTTGTTAAGAATAAACAAATTTTAACTCCTTTCAATAATCTATGCAAAATCTTTTAGTTTTTTTTTCGACATGTTTTTATTTGATTCCGGGTTTGTTGCAGTAGTTGGACAAATGCTTGCATGCTCAGATACAAGTGTATCTGTCAGATACATCTCTCTCTCTCTTTCGCTCTTTCGCTCTGTGTGTATCTCAATGGCAGCAAAAGGCTCATTGTGCTGCTTATTATTACTCTGCTAGTTGCTTTATTTTTTGTTTTTGTTTTTGGGCGCATTATTAGAGCTCTGAGGCAAGCGCACATTGAGATACACACACACACGTCAAACTGCACATACTTAGATATACATACATACATTTATACGAAATAATAATGAGGTCAGCGTTTTATATTTTTTTCAAGTTTTTATTTATTTATTATGTGTTGTTTTTTTTTTGTTTTCAGTTCAGTTTCACTCGTTGCTGCTGCCCAAGTTGTAGCTACAAGATACTTTTCTGTTATTATTATTATGTTTGTTGTATTTGTTGTTGTAGGTACTGCAAACTGTTGTCGAATTTTTGGCTGGGTCTTGTATGCATTTTAAATACCTTGAAATCATTTTTTATAAGTAAACCAAAGATTTTTCTCGTCGAATCGAGAGAGCAAGAGAGATTGAGTCTTTGTTGCTAGTGTCTCCATCTCAATCTCACAAAAAAAAGTCAGTTTCAGTTGGTTAGGCTTGCAACATGTTTCTCGAGGCTGACTAACTAACTGACTGACTGAATGGCAAACTGACAAACTGACTGACTGATTGCAAACTCTAGTTTATATAATTGTTGGTTCTGCCATTCGCCGTTGTTCGGTTTGTTGCAATTCTAGAGACCAAGTCTCGACCCCGATGTAATTGCCACAAATTTACACAGTCAACTTCATCTCTATCATCATCATTCGTCTCCATTTCGTCGTTTCGTCTATTGGCCAGCAACTCTTGAGTTTCTATTACTTTGTTGTTGGTTTTTTTTTATCAGCTCAAAGCTTTTAGAGTTGTGCAAAACGTGAGGTATTCGCATTTCGCATCTTGTCAACCGACCAACTAAAGCCAATCTATAGAACTGAACTCAGTTAAAAGTCACTTTCAGTTGAATATCAAAGAAAAGTTAACTCAAGCTTCTTTAATACCCTAGAGTTATGGTAACGGGTATGATGGTTACTAAAAAAAAGGTTTGCAGTTGAACAATTTTCGGTATTTAAAGGTATTTTAGTATATTTACAAACTTAAATCTAACCAGAGCTAGATAAATAATCAAGAACCGATATTTTAAACTCATCCGAAACTCTTTCCAACACAGAGATATCTGTAAAGTGGGATGGAAGGACTTCCTAATCGTTTTGAGATTATCCGGTTATCCGAATACCGTTATCCGTAACCGAAATGTACAAATTACCTTTGGGTTAAGGATTCCAGAACAAAAACCATTCAATTAACTGTTTTTCCTTTTGATTTGATTCCAATTTTTCAACGTTTCTCAACATCTTTTCTATAAGGCATCTTTTAGTCATTCGCATCATTCACATTTACTTTTCTACTTTTTTCCGTATTCGTTTGGCAATGTCATTTGTTTCATGTGCGACGACCGGTAATCATTCACTTACATACATACATACATACACATATATGTACATATATAAAGTCACTTTCCTTCTCCTTCCTTCCATACTCTACTCGCTACTCTCACTTTGAACGATTCACAATTGGTTTTTTTGTTTTGTTTAATTTTAATTGGCTTGAAAGTCTTTTGTCGTTTGTTCTCTCGCTCTGGCTCTCATTTGTTCTTTGCTCAGCAGCATGCGTTTGTGTCGCATCAAATGCATTAAATGCAAATCTTTTGTAGCTGAATCACTTTGAAAGATTTAGCTTTTATATATACTCATATGTATGTATATTTCAGCATGAATCCATGTCCACGTCAGCTGTTTAAGCAAGCGATAAAGAAAGAGAAAAAAAAATCTAAAATGCAAAGCGATAAACGCTGCGATTACTTTATTCAGCTGGCAAATACCTTCAACATTAATCGGACCTTCAACTTGTTGGTTAACCGCAAACATTAATTACGGAATTAAACGCATAATCAGCAATAGCAAAATAAAAAAAATGCTTTAATAGAGATTTAAATAAAAGTATTTCGCCTGCTTATAAAGTGTTGAAAATAATGATAGAAATTTATTTAAATTAGACAAAATCATTTTTTAGTGTTGGTTTTTGTGTGTAAAATATTAAGATCGCGAAAATATTTTGTTTGAAGAAATTTCTTTTGATTGCATTTGTTAATTTTCCTTCAACTAAAATGCACCTTTTCATACAATTCTTGTAAAATTGCTTTTAGTACAGATACAGATTTGAGTATATATACTTTTTGTTGTTGCTGCACTCTCTCCCTAGTTAGTCAGTCAACCGACTCAGCGACAGGTGGTCATGGCATTACAAAAAAAAAAAAATGTGCAAATGCGAATGAATTAATGATCGACTGTTTGTCCATCGAGCGCGTCCGGCCTATGTCTCTCTCTTTCTCTCTCTCTCCCGCTCTGTCTTTAAGTGTGCGCAGGGGGTCTTCCCAATCTCTTAACTCTCCATTCAGCTTTTCACTTTTCTTTTCTTTTTGGTATCGGAAAACTTTTACTGCTGCTGTTGTTGTCGCTTCTGCTGCTGCGGTTGGCAGTGAAAATCACTGCAAAATTACGGCCAACAATTGGCGGCTGTGCAACATGCAAAACAAGAAAGCAACAACTACAATAACAACAACAACAACAACGAAAAGCAACAAAAGTAAAACATATTGTTTATAATGCGTTTTTTATTTGGGAAAGTCGCTTGTTGCACTTTTTTTCTTATCGTTTCTTTTCTTTCTTTCTTTTAAAATTTTAATTTATTTTTATTGTTTTTTTTTAAATTTTTTTATTTGTTTGCATTTGTTGTTGTTGCCAATTTTCACTTCACTTCGGTGGCATTTTCTGACAGACGTCACTCAAAGCCCCAAAGCGTTGCGTGTTGCCTTTAACCTCCCCAAAACTTTGTTTACCCTTCTGCCAGCTTTCAACACCTTGCCTCCCATAACCTCCCCAACCCCCCAACCCATAGAGTAACCAAGCTCCTAGGTGTTCGTGCTTTTGTTTCAAGTGCGTTGTTGTTGTTGTTGTTGTTTTGATTGACAAGTGACAACATATTATTGGCGTAGCGTTGCAAGCTCAACCGACTTGTTGTTAAGTTAGTTACAAAAGTTGCTGTTGTTGCTGTTGGCATATTGTGTTTACCTACGCTGTGCTGCAACTTGAGGTGTTTTTCAACATTAAATATGTATATTACTGCGATTTTATCTATACAAATTGCTTCACAATTTACAAGTGTTGTGAAATGATTTGTTTAGCCTGATTCTTTTGCTTGGCGGGCATTCGGAAGGTTTAGCTGTGTTTTCAAAAAGGCCCAGGTATATCTAGATGCTTGTTATGTTAACTAAGTACTTTTCGAAGGGTTTCGAGTAAAGTTTGATAAGTCTGGATAGTTTCGGATAAGTGAAGATAAGTTGGATAGTTTATCTGCTTTTCTTCTGACACATATTATCATTCCGGATAAGTGTATTGTAACCCGGAGAATATCGGATAAACTCGCATAATCTCGGATAAGTGTATTTAATTTTTTTAAATTTGTCGGAGTGCATTTACAGTCATGGCATTGTTGCGGATCAAGTCGGATAACGCCAGAAAAGCTAGGACTCGCAGTGAATATAAGTTTGAAATCTAATATGTTTTACCCTTGACATATATATCATTATTTCGGACAAGTTAATGGCAATCCGGATAATATAGGATACGTTCGGATAAGTGTATTAAAGCTTTTAAAGTTTTCTGAGTGAATTTACAGTTTTGGCATTGTTGCTGTTAAGCTCGAAAAACTTTAGAAGAGCTTTAGATTAAGTTGAAATTGCTCAGGTAAACTCAAATAGATTATTATAAGCATAGTTAAATGTATAATATTCTGTAGGACCCTTCAGCTTAAAAGGAATCACTTTTTCCAATAAATACATTAAATTAATTTGATTATAAACTTCCTCCCACAAAAATTACCATACAAGCTACATGTGTATGTATGTATGTTTGTATTAATGTTTGTACCTTGTTTGTCATTGCTTACCTTGAGGCCCTCATTTTCTCTCCGCTCCAAATGCATTACAATATGTGTGTGAGTGTGTGTGTGTGTGTTAACTTTTAAGGGCGTGGCTTCAGTTTCAAATTTTGTACCTAACCATGTGCATAATTTATGTTTTTTTGCGTTATACAAATTTGTAAAATGCATCATTTATCTTCCGGGCCGGGCCGGGCCGAGTCCTGCTCCCAACCAAAAACCGACCCAAGCAACCCTCCACTCTCCACTTGAGCCATCACAGCCCCCCCCCTTCTACATTCTCCCTACCCTCGCACCTACTACTAGCAAGCGCAACCTTTGCGTGTTATGTCTCTTCTTTAGGGGTTTTCGTTACATTTCTCCATTTCTTTTCTTTTTGAATGTGAAAACCGAAAATGGGGAACCTGTATAGCAGTGTTGAGTTGAGCTCGGTAACTGTTATTTGTGGTGTTGCTATTGCGGGTAACGTTACTTAAACTTGGTTTCAACAAAATCGATTCCCATTTCGAAGGCATTGCCATTCCAAACAAATCAGTTAAGTTAGGGCTCATTCCTGTGTTATGGTTTTTATGGGCTTGTTGTTGTAAATGAGTTGGTAATATGTTAAATTATGAAATGTATACTTAAGCAGGCTATTAAGTACAGTGTTAACTGGCATGTGATGGATAAGTTTAACCCCTCTCATCCGATTGAGCTTCGTACCACATTGAAGAAAAGTTCTTAGGAAATTTTAGTCCTTACAAATAAAGGGTGAAACTTTATGATGAAAGGAAAGGAGAACTCGGATTAATGCTAGGTGAAAGTTAGTACTTTTAAGCTTCTTTTCCACCACTGTGCACAGTGGTGTAACAACTTGTATAACAGTTTTTTGTCCCATAAGCCAAGTTTGGAAACGAGAAAAACACACAGAGAGACAGCAAGAGAAAGAGAGAGAGAGAGGAGACATCCCTCATTTTGTGGGTAAAACGATGTTCGTATTTGGTTCGTATAACAAACCCACACAAACACATCGTGTATGTGTGTGTATTTGATGCACTTCAAAGGCTTTTATGCGTTAGTTGCGCTGTTGGATGCGGAGGGTTAAGGAGGAGCCAGTTGAAAGGGAGGGAAAGGCATTGGGGGACAAAAGGTTCTGAACTGAAAGCTGAGCTGAGAGTTGGAAGGCAAATTGCATATTTGACAGAATTTACATCTTTTATTTATTATGTTTGGGCAAAATTTCATTGCATATTAATAATGCAATTTTCTGCTCGGTGTTTTTGCTGGCTGCACTTTGAGGCAAGCTAAATAAGAGCTTTATCTGATTTTCCCCTATTCATTTCAACCTGCTCTTCAGCTTAGTTATAATTGACAGAATTTTCAATCTTTCTCTACCCCATTTTTGTCGATTTTGAGCCCAATTGTCTTGCAAATTTTAATTGCGGTTCTTGTTGGCCCTAGCCACAAAATAATAAACAACAAGACAAAGGCGTTGCAACAACGTCACAGACAGCAGACGAACGTTGGGGGGTGGATGAAGGCGTGGCAAAAGGGGATCGCCCAAAGGGATTGCGCCTTTCAATTATTTTGTAACCCTTAAATAATATGTGCAGATTTTTCACTTTTATTTTATAATATATGTGTATTTATTTGAACGATGAGTGAATTTATTGAAATTTGCACATGAGAATCACATACACACTTACACACAAACATGAGCGTTAAATGAGGCTGCTTCCTTTTTGCTTTCATTTGGGCTCCCTTTATTTTTGCCTGCACCTCAAACAATCATCAAGCCTGCTCCACATGGGCCGCACTCACACACACACACACACGCACACACTTGCCAATAACAAACACAGAGTGCACAAGGCACAAGACAAGCAGTTCTACCTGCCCTTAACACTCTTCCCCCAACACTGGCAACCCCCTAACACACTACACTTGCCTCGAAACTCGAAAACGCTTTGCTTGCCTTAAAATCGATAAACTCATTTTGAAGTTCTCGCTTGCTTGCTCTCACTCTTTCTCTCTCTCTCTCTCTCTCTCTCTCTCTCTCTCTCTCTCTATACATGTGTATTCCTCTCTTACTTACTTTTATTTTCTATGCGCCTATTTACCCCGACCCCGCCCCGTTTTAGTCGTCCATATAGGGTGCTTTTGGCACTTTTAAAGCGAACTGCTCTCATCTGAATTTTGTGGCTGTTGCTTTTTTTCTGCAGACCCAGCAATAAATTTGCCTTACGAAGCTTGAACAACATTTAAGCTAATTAATTTAATTAAATTTGTATGCCTCAAAAGCGAAGCGATGGCAGTTTCTATGGCTGTCTCTCTTCCGCTCCCTCTCCCTCTCTAGTTTTTCCCAATATCACTTAATGCTCAGCGGGTAACAGATAATTTTAATTGTGATTGTCACCTTTTACTTGGTGTGAGGAAGAGGCTTTGAATTTTTAGAGTATTTGATGGATCTATAAAGATTATGAGCTCAACAAAGCGATGAAGAGAGAGAGAGAGAGAGACAGAGAAGGACATTTCAAAGTTTCCTTTTGAAAATTCATTTATTTACTGCTTCTTGACTTCAAATAACGATGTGGCAATGCTGACCGTTATGCGCAAATGACCAACATAACCGCAATTTCTCAATCATAAATGCTGACAATGTTGACACATGGACATGGTTGGAATTGCTTACCCCGAACCTTTCCTTCTCTCCACACCACAAACAAAAGGCACACACGAAAATCCAGAAGTTACAGCTCAACCTGCACCACTAAGTCCTAGTATGCCTTTTGGTGTGGATTCGATTTGCCTTTCACCCGTTTTTCCCAGGACTCCAGACAGAAAGATGGGGAATAACGGCGCCAAATGCTCATTGCCAGACAGTAGCATCAGTTAAGTATTGTGCGTTGGCATTTGCCAATACTTAGACTGCATCCCTTCCTTCACATGGTTGCTCTCTCTCTCTCATCCCTACTCTCCATCATGCATTACTTCACGCATTACACTTTATCCTCATCAATGCTGGCATCCACATTTGATGGCGTTCCTAGCCTCGAGTGTTGATTACTTGCTGCCTTTTGGATGAGATGTTGGCTCTTTGGGCTGCTTATGGGGGATTATTATGTGTGGAATGGTTGATTGCAGCTTTATTTAAGAGTTATGCACTCATATGTTAAATAAGCCCGTACCACCCTCGTCTCTAAAACCACAAAATTACTACTGCAAGTGACTTTTCACCACTCAAATTGTTGCAGGCATTTAATATATGCATTTTGAATGAGGTAAACAAGAGGTCTTGCAAAAAAAGCTATTAGAAAGCTCATTGAAAGCTCATACATGTAAATGAAATGCATTCGACAAAGAAGCTTTTCAGTTAACTTCTTTAGAAGCTCCATAAAATCTCTATTTAGGTAAAAGATTCACATTTGCGTATATAAAATATTGTTATCAGTTTCTAAGGGAAGTTACCTGAGATAAAAGCCCGAGTTTGTCCCTTTGTATTGAAAAAGGAACTTTTGCTCTTTCATTGACCATTTTTGTTGATCTATCTCTACTTTTACTTCCATAGTTTCAAATTGTTTAATAAGTTTTCCAAGTATTTTTGTGAACAGTTTCTGAAGGAAGTTTCCTGAGCTAAAAGCCCGAACTTGTCCTTTTTTATTGGGTGCATTGAAGTTCGAAATTATTTTAGGAAGAGTTAAAGAAGATTTTCTCAAAGAACTTTGACTCTTTGATCTATCTCTACTTTTACTACCATTGTTTAAGGTTGATAAATGAAATAGGTTTTCCAAGGATTTTTACTGCATCTATTGACCTAATTTTTGTTCATCTCGCCCTACCCTTACAACATTAGCTAGAACATTTGGGTCACAAAAAAAACATAAATCCATTTATAACTAAGCTATTCCAACCATCTGGCAACGCATTATAACCATAACGATAATGTAACAGCAACATGTGACATCAACAACAGCTATAATAACGAAAAAGGGGACAGCAGGCGGCACTCACTCTCCAAGCTTCGCCCCTTCCTCATTTGCAGACTGACCGCTGTGACAATCAAATTGTTGTTGTTGGATGGACACTCTTCATTAGATTTATTCTACTTGCTGCTGTTGTTGTTTGATGCTTTTGTATTTTCACCTGCAGTGAAATTAGCTCGTTTCGTGAGGACGGCCCGCTGTCTTTTTCTAAAAAAAATTCCTGCTCGGCAATTTGCATATGACAAAAGGGAAAATTGGGTTGATTTTTGAACTCTTAATGAGCTTGACGCTTTTCGATTTTGTTGGCCATTTTTCGCTTCACTTTGATGATTGAACGGCAACTGATTGTCGTTTAATGCCAGTTAAGAGGAGAGTTGGACAGATTTGTTCCTTTGGACACTTTTTGGGCTCACGTGGCGTATTCGCAATATGTGAAATTTTGTTTGCATTGCCCTTGCAATAGCTTTACCGTTACCCTTTATTTGATGGCTGATGATTAGCGTTCGGGTCACTTCGGGAACAATGGACATTTGCTGACCACTTGAGGGGGGGGCGTAAAGGGTTGAAGGGATGGAATTTTCATTTTCAAAGCCAGCTGCAGCAGCAGCAAAACATTTTTCATTACTTAACTCGAGCGGAAATGGCAAATTAACTGCACAAATACACGAAACACAAATATACACACGCACATACAGAGACACGTGGGTGTCTCTTTCTATCTCTTTCTCGCACTCTTTGTGTATTTGCTCATTTATTCATTATATGTAGTATGCTGCTGCAAAGAGGGTCGGTTGCCTCCTTCCACTGCCGCCACACAACGGTTTCAACCCATCGTTGCGGAATTCAATTTTCGATTTTATATAAACTTTCGTATTTGTGATGAGAGTTTTTGCAATATATTTAAGAAAAATTTAGTTGAATCAGAGATAAGTCATAAATCACAAATACTTGTTTAAAGTTAAAAAAAAAAAAACAAGGAAAATATAAAAGTATATAAATGTTCTCTGTAGCATTTATTCCGAAGTTCTCAAGGAAATATTTTTGTGCATTTTCTTTTGTTCAAGTTTATAAAACAAAGCGAATGTCAGAGCATTATGAGTAAGAATTGACGCAGTAAATGAAACAACGAGACTTTGCTGTCGTCATTAGAGTCATCATCATCATCATCATCGTTGTAATCATTATCTCAGCTTCGTAATTATCATCAATGTCAACGGTGACGAAATGTTTGTAAATAAACAAATGCCAAACGAACGAACGACCGAACGAACGAAATCAACGAACGAACAAATAGAAACGTTTAATGAATCGAGAGCTTGGACAAGGTGCTGCAACTAACGTATAGAGGGGTGTTTCAGGAGAGGAACAGCTTCAACAATGAGCCCGTTCAACGATATGTAGAAAAATTTACGTCTGAGTGAACTTTTGCCTCGACTCGGACAAAGCAGACAGACATGCAGAGAGAGAGACATTCAAACATTCAGACCGAAAGATAGATAAATGGTTGGTTGATTAAGGGGGTTGGTGGTGGTGGTAAGGGGCTAGTGCAAGAGCAAAGGGAACCGGGCTGGACAGTTAAATGTATCAACAGACGCCGCCGCCGCCAACGACGACGTCAAAGGCGATGACAAAAAACAAAAAACGGAAGTTCAAAAGGTGACAATGACAACGACGAGAAAGACAACCACAACAACAATGATGATGACGGAGCGATGTCTACGTTAAATGCATTAGAGTGAAAGAGAGAGAGAATAGAGTGAGCGAAAATGGCAGGAGAAAGGGTGGCTACACAGCTACAACAAAAGATCAGT
Source organism: Scaptomyza polygonia (assembly GCA_035044585.1). Taxonomy (NCBI): domain Eukaryota; kingdom Metazoa; phylum Arthropoda; class Insecta; order Diptera; family Drosophilidae; genus Scaptomyza; species Scaptomyza polygonia. The sequence goes on from JAWNNU010001679.1 coordinate 389,096, forward strand.
TTGAAAACTTAAACAAGTAACGAATTCTTCGATTAAATTTTTGTTTTATTTGCGAATAAAGAAAACTGTTAGTAAAAGTTGTCGTTTTGATTGAAGTTGTCTTAACTGCACACATTTTCTCACTGTGTAGTTAAAAGCCATTGCAAACTCGAAACATGTATATTTTTTTTGCAATAAACGGCGGCGAAATTCACTTTAAACAATTAAATTTATGTGATTGTTGTCATTCGATGTTGTTGCGCTGCGGTTAGATAAAAGAAACCCAAGAAAGTCAAAGTGAAAAAAATAAAGAAAGAGTAATAGAGAAGAAGTAGAAGAAGCAACACACAGCTGTAGAGGAGGGTGCGCAGGGATGTCAAAGGTTAGAACTAGGCCGCCAACTTTGCAGGGATGCAAAAACAATAAGCAAAATTCAAAACACACACAACTATAAATATGTATCTATAATATCTTTGCACACATATACATACATACAAATATGTATATCACACACGAACACACACACAAGCAAAACACTCTCGAGTGGGCTATAAAATTTCTTTGGTTTCACATTTAAATCCGTAATTTCAATTCAACTTGTCGTGTTTACACACACAATGCATAATTTATAGACAATTTTTCGTCTGCGCGCGCCAAGCGAGCGAAGCTAAAGCGAGATAGCAATAGCCAATTGTGTACAAGTGTGTATGTGTGTACGCTAGAGCGAAATACAGAGAGTCGAATATATGTGAGTTGGAAGCTCATGTTATGTCAAGTATACGCCGCGTGCGACTTACAATACAGTGGTTACTAACTATTGAGAATGAAACGAAAGAAGCAAAGTTAAAAATAAAAATGAAAACAATATTAATTTTTTTTTGTTACCTAAGTATAAGATTTATTTTTATTAATTTATTGCAAATATATAGAGAACATTTATAAAAATGAGTTCTAAATATTTTTGGAACGTCTTTATTGAAAACTTTGAGTTGTATAATCTTGAAATAGAGTCAGCCAAACCAATGAGTTTTGAATTATGAAAGACAAGTTAAGTAAAGGATAGCCAAAGGACACATAACTTATAGAGTCGAAACATTGGCAGTTTATAACTTTCGTTTCTTTCACTTTTACAGCGAACTTGTCAAAGAATGACAAAAGCTGATTAATTTATCTTAACCAAAAATATTAAACCATCGAAATATTAGCGGCTAACTTTATTTTTTGTTCGATAGCTTGCAGCAAATCGGTTTATTTTTATAGATAAATTATCGGTACTGTTCACATGTTGACGTTAAGATCAACAAACGAGCCTTATAGCATTATTCCATAAAACGAACTTGCGAATAAAAAAGTTTTCTATTTACAATTTTGTTCAATCGAACCGAAATTTTTTCCATAAGCAAGATTTTTCTTGTCCTCTTGAGAGTCGTTATATGGAAGTCCGACTATTATACACAATGGTTATACTCTCTCCTCATTAAGTGAGAATCCATTTCTTGTTTTTGTTAATTTGCCCCACTGTATTTATATGGCAATGGGCAACGCGCACGCAGTCAGTCGACAATTGTTTGGGTGTATTTGTTTTCCCTCTTCTTGGATTTCATGTGGCGCATATGGCAAGCAACGTGTGCCCCTTTACCCGCCCCTCCCCCTCATTCTTACACTATCTGCTCCCTTATTGGAGCTGTTGGTTATACGTGTCCATCATTTTGGTTCTGTGTGTGTGTGAGTGTGAGTGTGTATTTGTGTTAAACTCAACGAAGCTTAAAAGCTTTGTTTGCACCCATAGAGACGACTTAATATTTACTCCTGCTGCTGCTGCTGCTGGACAGCGTTGATTTTTTTCCCACTGTGCAGCCAGCAAAAACAATTTTTAAGTAACTGAAAGTAAAAACTGGATGTTGTATTTAATTACTGGCTAATTGGTAATATGGCCAAGCAATTAATTTGCATCTTTTTTTTAATTAAGCAAAGCGAGGGAAAACTCTTAAATAAAATATATATGTACAGATTTTCGTTGTGTTGCAGCTAGTTTTTCTTCAAGACGCTGCTCAATTGGGGCACGTTGATAAGAATGGCGATTGTTGTTGTTGTTGTTGTTGTGGCAGTCAACAATCAAAAGTACAACACTAAGTTAAAGAGAAAAAAGCGAGGAGAGAGAGCTTGGCAGTAAAAATGAAAGAGGATGCGAAAAATGAGAAAAAATGCAAAAGGAGCACAAATGACAAAATAACTGACAGAAGATTAGATACCCTTAGAGAAAGTCAGACAGTTTGGGAGTACATATTATTAAAGAATGTGTGTTAAAATCACACAGCTTACAACACTAATTTTAGAGTAACCTAATGGATTCGCGACGAAATATTATGTTTTTTTCGTTGGAGATTTACGAGCTTTGATTAAAATATTAAAACAATATTAAACCCAACTAAATTAGCATAGTAAGAAAATAGCTTAGGAGGGGGAAGGGGGTGCTTTAGTTTTGACATAAAGAGTATTCATTATGTCGTTGTTGTTTGATTGAATTGCTCGTCCCCCCTTGCCGCACGAATCTTTTGTTTGCCGCGCCCACAATTCCACGCACGCCTGGAAAATATATATGTATACGCCAGCAGCCACCACATAATCCACTTTTTGCACAAACAACCCCCCCCCCCCCCCCTCCTTTTCCTCCATCATCAACATCCCCCCTTTGCTACTTTCGCCATCTCCTCCTTGACGCCGCCGTGTAGTTGCTTTTGTTGTTTTGCTGCAGAAAATATATAAAAAATAATTGGAAGTCGCTTGCAACGATGTTGTCGTCGTCGCCGCCGTCGTCGTCGCCGCCGTCGTCGTCGCCGCCGTCGACGTCGTTGACGTTTTGCTTGTTAGCTGCTATTGCATTTACCACCCCGCTGCTTCCCCTCCTCCTCCTCCTCCTGCACTGCACTCATCACTTTTGCCTGCCTGCCTTGCAGTTGTGGTTTGGAAAAAAAATCTTTGCTGCTTGCCTGGCTTCTCTCTCTTTTGATTTGACTTTTGTTTGCCTGGTGATTAGGGCCAGCTAGCTAACAGCTAGAACGAGATTGAAGTGGGGCGGGCGGCAGGGGTGTTAGGTTTGGTAAATTGGGGCCAGGGAGATGCAAGGCTTGCTCGCCCTTGTTTGTTTTTTTTTTTTTACTACCAGCTCAGCGTGTGTGCGCCATTTATTTTTTGCCCTATTTTTTTATTTCTTAACAAATTCGGGGCACCTTTTTTTTCTAAATATTTCTCAATTTTTTGTTGCCCGACTATTTTTAATTGATTTGCTGTTGGTTGTTTATGGTTTTCGATTTTTTATTTATGCCCGTCGATTTGCATGTGGTAGCGTTGAGAGCGAGCGAGAAAAGATGGTAGAGCGAGGGGGAGAGAAATCAAGAAATTGGGATCTCAAGTGTTAACCCAGTTAAGTCCAATCAGTTGCAGGTATGGCTTACAAGAAACAGATTTTTGCAGTTGGCTGAAATGTAAAGTGTTGAACAATATTAAAAACAAACAGAAATCGATATTTATCGATAATACGTTCGCATTAACTTAAACCATTTGAATAATAGAATATTTTTGTATCAAATTTAAACTTTCAATATAAATCATATGTTTTTTGAAAGCTATCGATTTTTATCGACAAGTTTATTTTTTCATAATCAATCGACTTCTTCAGACAATCTTCAATATTGTCTGTGTATACTGTCTCAATTTTGTCTTTAGCTGTTTTTATGTTCACAAGTACTTACTTATCGATAATTATCGTTATTATTCACTAAGCAAATTCAATTTATCAACAGCCTAATCTTCTTTTATCACAGTTTCACCCACTTATCTAATCAAGAAACTCCTTTCAAAATGCTTGGATTTTATTTTTCATGATGATCCTTTTGGAATTTTTTCCTTGTGTCAACCTTTCTCATCCTTTAAGGGATAAAATGCCTCTCCTACGCCATTGCCATACTAAATTAATAAATTGCATTGAAGTTTTGCCAATCTCCGAGCATTTGGCACATTTCTTCACTCCACTCCACACCTCACCCGGTTTTATAGGGTGTTCCATTTGTTGTTTTTGTTATCAACTTGTGTTTTTCTCATCACCATCAACATCAACATCAACATAATCATAACTATTATTATTAACGACACAAACAGCCTATTTAGCCTAAAATCACACTTTCGAAGCTCAGTCAACCCCCAACCTTCCTTGCCTGCCAATCCCCCCTTAAGTTCCCCTCCATATGCAAAAACTTTAGCAAAGCGATAAAAATTTGTCTACATTAGCTCCGAAAAACAAACACGCAGAGAGACTGGGAGTGAGGGAGGTAGGAGTGGGGTAGAGTTGTTATACAGGTTCTTGATGGGGCATATGCTTTTGGAGCTCGTGTCACCCCCCTAGGGTAGCAACCCCTAACTATCTTGGCAACTGATATCTTTTGCAAGTTTTTTGAGACGCGCAGCAAAATTTGTCTCTCCACCAAACGGTGTTTACTCTGTTACCCGCAACCTTACCCCAACCGCCCCACCCACCTACTCTACACCCCTTTTTTTTATCAAGTGTATAAGTATGTGTGTGTGTGTGTGTGCAATTTGTGGCCAGGCTTAAAGTTCTTTTCGCACTGTGCGCATGTCCTGGCATCAAACAAAAAAAGAATCTAAACAAACCAAGCGACATTTGTCTTTTTGCCGGATTCAAAATTCTCTTTCTAAAAACTGAAGATTGCAAATTTGTTTGAAGTTCTTCGCCAAAAGCTGACACTCTACAACCCCCAACCCTCTCGCTCACTTGACCCTATTCTAAAGCTAAGCTTCAAAAGTTGCGTCACGAGTTTATCGAGTTAACTGATATTTTGCCTTGCCATATATAAAGTAAAAAACATAAACAAATAAAAGCGCGTCGCATTAAATAAATAAACAAATGCGAGTTAAATTTAATTTCATTAAATGGCTGCCAACGACAACGGCACAACATCTAATTGAATATCGTCGAACACACGACGATGTCAACAACATCATCATCATCGTCATAATCGTCATCGTCGCAGTCGCTGTTAAAGTCTTCGTCATCGTCGTCATCGTAGTCATCATCGTCATTGTGGCTATGAAAGCCGGCCCAAGTTGCTATGTTTAGTTACAAAACATCATGACATGGCAGATACCCTAGAAATGTTCGTAAATTTACTTGGCACTACAGCAAAAAGTATTATGTCCCCATATATACCAAATATTCCACAGGCTAAATGACAAACATGTCAAAAATCAACCCAACTAGCCAAAATCAACCCATTTTCATGAAATGTTTACCAAGTTCCCATTTTGTGTTCAACTTTTCAAAACGAGAACTAGATATTTATTAATGATTTAGTTTTTTTTTTTTTAACTTATACATATTTAACATTCTCATAGAGTTATTTCATTTCTGAAGAAGTTGTTTACTTATAATACACTCTATTCAATTTGTTTGCAGTGTATAACAGCCTCACTCACTCTCTCTCTCTCTCGCTCTCTTTGTGTAAGTTTCAAGCAGCTTGTAATGCATCAAAACAAAATTCAATTTAGTTGATTGCAAATCATCATACATATACATATACATATATAGATATATGTATATATGTATATATAGAATAAAGAAATTATAATGAGGGCAGCTTTGGGCGTGGCCCTAAAGCAAGCTGTTCACAAAAGGCGAGATTGTAAAGCACATTGCGTATACGTAATATTGGCTTAACTTTAAACCTTGACTTGCATGCAAAGGGCTTGCAAGCTTGAGATATTGTTTCACATTAAATCTACGTAGCGTATTGAAGAAAAGTCTTTTTGTTTGACATTTAGTTCGGTCTGTTTTTTATTTATTTAAATATTGTTTCCACTTCCTTTTTTTGCCATAATTCAATTTTCATTTCACACATTTCTCACTTCATAAAAAAAGCGCCCCAAAGCTGCACTTAGCTGTTGTTGTTGCTGTCATCTATTGGCCGGACTCTTGTTGTCTGGCTAATTGAATTTGTCAGCACGTCGCTGTCGCTGTGTTGGCTATCACTTGCATTTTTATATTATTAATACTATATAGTATATACATATATTTGTATATGTATGTATATATTTTTTTTTGTATACATTTCAAGCGTTAAAGTTTTTTTGTGTTTGGATTTTTTTGCGTTTAAATATTTTACACAGAAGCCCCATTATTCACATGCATGTACATAAACATACAGGTTTAATATAGTGTAAACACTCGTGTTCATATTAATATGTACGCTTGAGTTTTTATACTAAAATTATGATCTCAAAGATTTTGTGCTGTTTTGAGGTTTAAAACAATTCATGAGAAGTTTAAATAATTAATTCATTTATGATTTATATTTAATAACAATGTGGTTCCTATGCATTTGTCCAGCACTGTTAATATGTTTTTTTTTCAAGAATCTTTTGCGTATTTTTTGTTGTTGTTTTGTTGCCATTGTTGCTGATTTATTTTTAACACTTTAATGTGTAATATATATGTATTAATTAATTTACAAAACAGATGCAACACTCACGGCGACGTTTGACAGCAGCAACAATCATTACAAAAGTTTGGTTTTATTTTTTATCTTAATCAAGCGGACAACAGTGCGTATGAATGTGCTTTAGAAGTATACAAAAAAAAAAAAAATAAACAATCTGTTTCATTTTAGTCAACCTAAATTGTCGTTTACTTAAAAAGCACAAACAATTAATTCAGAACAGCAATTTAAGTTTCTAATTAATTTATTATGTTGTAAATTGGTTGAAACTTCTCAACTGTTAGATAGCTGTTGTCTAACAGCGCACTGTTAAAAGTCGACAACATTGGCGGATTTTATGTTCGTGTTTGTGAATGTGCCGAGTGTTTTGTCAATTTCTTTTGTTATGCTGCAAACTGTTTGTCTATGTTTTCTTGCACTCGCACGCCCTACTCTCCCGTGCTCTCTACACTCACTCTCTCCCACTTTAACCGTTCTCAGTGAATAACGTAAAGCCTCTGTGTACATTTTAATGGCAAATCTGCCTGCCATTTGCGGCACATTTCGTGTACAATTTTCCATTTTTGTTATGCCCACATATTTATTTTCACATGATAAGGAATGGAGGGGGAAGTGGTTGGTTGGAGGGGTTTACAGCATAGCGTCGCTAAGGGGGCGCACTTTACATTTTTGTTTTGTTTATTTTGGCGTGAGCCGTTACCCAGAGCTGCATGATGTAGCCAAAGAGAGTGTGAGAGAGAGTTTGTGTGTTAAGAAGAAAAAAAATAGAGAGAAATTAAGAGTGTGTGAGTGAACAGTTTGGCGTTGCTGCTGGTGCTGGCATGCCATTTCCCGTTATCAGTGGCAGACTTTCTGCCAACCTGCTGCCGACGCCGCCTAGCGTCAGCGAGGCGCAGCGACAGTGTTAGCGACGTCGTCGGCTCAACAGTGACGTTCACAGCCGTTGACTCTCTGCTCTGCTCTGCTGACGTCGCGACGTCGCGTAGCTAATTTTGGATCCATCTAAGCGAGTAGAAATATTTTTAGCGTCCACTTTGGGCGTCGTGCACGGTAGCCACATGCAGATTTTTTGCAATTGTTTGCCTTTTTTGGCTGCTGACGTCGACGTTGTCGTTGTCGTCACCTGCTGCGTCGGCGTTGCTGTTGTTGATAGTGTTGTTGTATTTTTAGCCAGTTGATTAATTATGCGACGAGTTTCGTTCACGCTGCATTTCATATTATTAATCAGTATTCTCCATCTTTCTCTCTCTTTCGTTGCAGGTGAGTTTAATTTTGAGGCTGTCATAACTAAATATCAAACGAATAAGTACGTAAGTAGCGAAACAATAACGAGAAGGGGCTAAAACCGATGAGCAATTATGAGATGACTATAAGAAAGATTTTATATTTCAAATGTAGGATCATACTTTAGCTTAAATCATAAACAAGTTGACATTCGGACTCAAGATTGGTTCGGTTTTAGCTGAGCTTTCAGATTTTTAAGTGATTTCATAGCCTACCAATTCATATGTGATTCAGGCGTTGGCCGTGAGACGCCCGTCTCAACGTCTATCGTAAATCTTAGAAACTAATCAAATCATGAGCAGAAAGTGGCATATAAAATCAAATCATAAACCTCAAACCTTTGCAAAGCTCAGTTTACACACACACACACTCACACTTACACACAATCAACATGCTCGCAAACAAACGTACACAAGTGCTTGGTACAAATAAGAGAGGGAGAGAGAAGTACCAACAGAGATTTAGAATTGTGTCATCGCGTAAACAAACAAAGTCAGTTTAACATTCACATGTGTGTTTGTGTGTGTGTGTGTGTGTGTGTGTGTGTGTATGACGATATTAACAGCAAAGCCGAGACGAATCGAGACAAGCCGAGCTGAGAGACGAACATTGCATAAATACTAGCAAACGCAGCAGCAAGACAGAAACCAAAGCCAATATCTCTCTCCCACGCCCACCCATTGCAAGCGCCGCCGCTCGGTCAGCTGCTCTGCCTGCAGCGATTAACAGTGCAATGCAGCGACGCAGTCTCTGCTGCTGCTTTTTCTTCATTTTCTTAAATTTTTCTTAGACATTGCATTAGTATGTACATATTTATGTATGTAGTTGTGTTTTGTTTTTTTTCTGTTCTGTTCCCAGATTTAAATTGTTTACATATTGCGTTTGAATTATCGTTGAAATTCGTGATTTTTTGTTTTGCCTTCTGCTATTGCTGCCTGCCTCTTCACTTTTATATTAAAGCTAATTTTAGGATTTAGCTTTTCATTTGCATTTCAATTAGAAAATGCATATCTATGAGTTCATCGGTTTTCTTGTAGACTGTACTTTTTATTGTATCATTGTTGTTATTTGTGCGTTGTTGCGGCGCCATTTAAAAATCATTTGTTGGTATTCGAAAACATTTCTCTAATATGATTAGCAGACACATTACGATCGAAAAGTCAGTGTTATAAGCAGCTGCAGTTTATTTAGAATTTTCATGCACTCACAGTCAAGTGCAACTGTTAACTTTTCGATCGAGCAGTACCACGGACTGTAAAGTTAACAGTCCTAAGCTCAGCTTGCATTCTGCACTGTCTCTCTCGCTGCGCTGCGACTGACCTCGCTCTTGCGCGCTGCCCAAGTCAAGTTTTGTGCGTCGCAAATTGAAGCCCACTTTGCTTACTTAAAACAACAACAGCAACAATAACAACGAAAATCCCTTGAAGCGTTGAATTTTTCAGCAGCTCTTCGGCTTGTTTGATTTGGCTTGCTCACCTTCGGCTTAACGAATGGCAGCAGCAGCAGCAGCAGCAACAGCGACAGCGGCTCGTGCTGTTACATTTGAATGAGCACGTCGCTGCTTTGAGTGCTGCTGCGCCGTGCTGTCTTAACATTGAGAGGTGGTTGGTTGGTTGGGCAACAACAGTGTTGCTTTGCGCTTTCGGTTGTCGGCTGTCGGCTGTAGTCATTTATCACCGGCCTCTTTTTTGCCCACCCTCTCGGACCCTGTTTTTAGCTCGCGCCTTCTTCACTGCGCTGCCGACCCCCCAACAAATATCATATTAAGTATTTGCCATAGAATCGTCGTTTGCATTACCGCCAAATGTTGTCTGTTATATCTCGCTAGTTATTGTTTTTTATGCATGATATAGATGTAGATGTATAGGTGAAAGGGAAGTGGGGTGGTAGAAGAGATGTGCCTTTTTGGGGTTTATTTGGCAAAAGACGCGGTGGTTGATAACATCTTATTTTTTTGTTTGTTTGTGTCAGTTGATTGGATTGCCATGAGATGAACTTGGCATCGAAGTCACAGTGGGAGAGCAAGCGAGATAGAGAAACAGTATCCAATATATTCTCTTTTTTTCAACGTACATACATATGTGTGTGGCAAGTGATTTATGAGTCCCCAGTGCTGCGATATACAATATGTGGGGATCTATATAAGGGATACATTGTGATTAGTTTAAAGAGGGTGCTGCCAATAGCAACCAAGTCGGATTTCTTTATATTCACACGAGTATAAGTTTTCCGGTGTAGTAGAAAATTGATTTTTAAAGTGAATTGATAGAAAACCAACCATTTATCACCCGTTTTAAGTGAAACTGTTAATTGTTTGGCTTTTAGAATTTTTAAGATATGTGTTTTTTTAACAAAGTATGTTTTGACCTCAGCCCCGATAATATTTATGTATATATTTTATAATTTTGATTTAACTGTCTTCAACAAAAAATTTTTAATAAAATTTTAAAAATCCTAACGATTTGATTGCAAAAAATGTCGTCGGGAAAGAATCAATTATTCACCTGTGGCTTTGAGGTTTTCGGGGAAGTGCAGGGTGTAAAAATGCGCAAAGCGACCCGTACACTGGCGCTGGCAAACGGGGTGCGGGGCTGGGTAATGAACACGGATCGTGGCACGGTTACAGGCGAACTTGAGGGAACTTTACCCAGGGTCAATGAAATTAAGTTCTGGCTTATGTGCTTCGGGAGCGAGAAGGCAATGGTGGAGAAGGCAGTATTTACGCCCACTAAAGAAGTACCTGTGCATAGTTTTGATAGCTTTACCATACGCTCTCATCCAAATCGTCATGGAGATAATTAAACAGCAGAAAAAGTCGGGAGTGAGAAGTTTTTTCTTTGGCGTTGCAAAATTTGATTAATCGTTGGAATAAACCTGGCTTAAACCTATCCATTTTCTTATTCGCTTTCAAAACAATTTATTAGTCGGTTTCAAGCTAATAATTTAGCAGATTTACTCAAGCTACAAACATACGTACGTCCGTACGTTTATGTATACATACATATATCTCTGGACAGACACCTGCAGCCTCTGGCTAGGCCACATTTCCAATTGAGCGCCGAACCCCAAACTCTGGCAATGAGTTTTTAACAACAACGAAGCAACAGCTACAAAAAAGCCAAAAACAAAAACACAACACAGAGAAAAACAGAGCCATAGAAATGGGCAGCCATTGTCGTTACTTCTACTTCTACTTCTACTTCTGCCTCTATTTGTGTGTTTTCTCTTTAAGCTAAACCTTTAAATTGCTAGGTATCATGATAAACTAACAATGTGAGCAAAACTGCTGGATGAGTTAAGTTTGTTACTTAATAAATGCCACAAAATCTATAAAAATTGGATTAAATCAATAATGGATCAGATTTTGGTTAGTAAAGTATACACGTACATACATGTCTGTGAGAAATAATCAAGAAATATTTATAAAAAAAAATAGTGTTCCAAATATTTCACAAAGAAAAAAAATTACAGGGTATATCTCAATTACTTTTCAAAAATCCCGGCGCTGACGCCGCCGTTGACGCCGCGAAGCCAATGCCGATGCCGTTGACTGTGTGCACTGCGCATAATCACAACAAAATCAAATAAATGTACGGCACTAACAAAAAACCAACAACAACAACGATTACAGCAGCAGTTCGTAACAGCTATTTAACAGAGCAGCCAGCCAAACGGTGCTCGCGTCCTCTGCTTTGCTGCTGCCAATAAATTTGCGCGCGCTGCCTGTGTGTTTGCGTTTGTGTTGGCAACATCGTTGCGTACGTAACAGGCGCGCAGCAACAAAGAACAGCAATAGCAGCAGCCGTCTTTGATACGCAACATCGGACAAAAAACATTTTCCGTGCTGCTGCTGCAGTTGGAAACCTGCCTGACGCTGTTGTTGTAACAGTTTGATTTTGCTGCTGCGGTATTTTTATAGGTTAAACTGCAAAGTGCTTATGTACATATGTAGTTGTTGTTGTTTTTAGTTTGGAGAGAGTGAGTATTGAAAAGGATTGTATGGGGCGTAGAAAGGGGGAGTAAGTTGAGTCTGTGCCACAGACTCTGTGGTTGCTTAGTAGTTTCAGCCGGCCGGTGTCGTTGGCACTTTACATCGCGAGAGAGAGAGAGAGCGCCGTTAGCAAACGCACGCATACTTTTGCACTCAATAGTGCTTTTTGAGCGGCTCTCTTAAAGGCTTCTATTATTTGATTGTTTTTTGTTTTTGTTTTGAGTGATTCTTGCCTTCGGCCTGCTGTTAACGTCAGCTATAAAAGCGCCCGGCAGCGTCAGTTGGCACTCAATGCGGGTGCTTGAGTAGAAGGAGATGTGTGGCGGACGTTGAGGTGGAGGTGGTTGGGAACCATTTGCCATCCATTCTAACATTCCTTTGCGCATTCCTCGCGCTGCTGGCGTTGCTGTTGCTGCTCTTGGCGTCGCTGTTGGCTTTGCTTCCGGTGTCACTTCCTTATTTAGTTGTTTACATTGTTGTTGTTGTTGCTGGGAGGGTTTTTGTGAAATTTGAGTGGATAAACCACCCAACTAACCGCCCACAGCACGCTTCGCGATTGTCCTTGTTACAGTTACGCGACGACGACGACAAAGAAGATGAAGACAAAGTTGGGGCGGGCAACAAAAACATTTCAACTTAATTTAACAGTCATCAAAATGGAATTCAATTTGCCCGAAAGGCGACCAGAAATGGGTCTACCCGGCCGCCTTTTTCACCTGCGCCTTGCAAAGTATTGTATCATTAGTCGCATTATTATTATTGGGGTGCTATTATGTAGTAATCAAATTTATAGCGCACTCTACCATACACATACTTATACAATAGACGTTTTGCCTGGCAACACCGCAAAAACACAAGTCGGGAAAACTTTTATGACGCCAAAAGAAAAAAATAATAATACATACCGATAAAAATAATATACAAAATTATTACAACGAATAAAGAAAAGAAAATGGAAATTGAAAATGAGTTGAGTGGCACAAAAACACAAACACACACACATTAACATACAAACGTACATAAATGCAAACACTTTGCACAAATATTTGTGTCATTAAACAAATGACAAACGAATTGGTTTGAACATGAAAGCTGAAAGCAGCAGGCAGACATTGGACAGCGACGCTGGCAGCGCTGCTGTCGTTGACATGCAACAATGCGCGTTTTGCAAAAAGCTAACACGACAAAACTGATAAGCCAAAAGTAACAGCGACAGCGCTATTAAATTTAACAGAGACACAGACAACAGCGTTAACATAACGAAACAACTTGACAGAGCCACCCCCACATAAAGTTACACACACGCACGCACTCTCACTCACACTCACTGACTCACTCTCTTAGAAACGCGCATACATTTTACAGCGCTGAACAACAAAAAAATTCGCTTGGCTGCTCTGCTGCTGCTGCAACAATGCAAACGAAAACGCAAACTTTCTCGCTGCTGGCCGCTGCGTCGCTGCCAACATGAAAGCGTCAGCGTCAACAGCAGCAGACTGTTCGCATTCGGTTGGTGCTTCGCTGTTCGCTGGCAGTGGCTCGTGCCAGTTATAAACCGACTGCCAAACGACGCACGACAGCAGCAGAAGCAGCAATTCAACAGCAAAAGCGCACCAGCAAAAACAACAGCAACATTAACAGCAGCAATTGACTGAAATCAGAAGCCGAAAAGCAAAAGAAACGCAACAACGCTTGCTGTGTGTGTGTGTGAATTAAAACTTATAATTATAATAAAAAAAATAAAACAACTTAATAAAGGAGACTCAAAAAAAAAAAAATATAGAGCTTTGGCAAACAATGCAAAAGTGTTTACACAAATACCAAAAACAACAGCAGTAAAAAGGCAAAATATTATCATTTAAAACTTGAGCAAAACTGCAATATTATTGTGTTTAAATATTAAAAAATTCTTTGTGTTACTTTTTGTTTGTTTGTGCGAAATAACTTAATTTGTTCTCTTTTTTTATAAAAATGAATTATTTCAACAACAAAAAATGTTAAACCAATAAAAAAACTTAAGTAAAACTAGATGAAAATGAAGAAACATTTGAAAACAAATAAATAACAATTGATTAAATAGTTTCTGAATTTTCAAGAACTTTATAAAAAAAATGTTTTTATTTTCAATGTTTTCAAACTAAAATTTTACATTAAAAATGTTAAAACAATTAAAAACAAATTAAAACATTAAATATTTCAAAATCTTACAAAATTGTTAAAAATACAATTGAAAAAAATATGAAAATATTTCAACTCAATTAAAACCGTAAAATTAATTGTTTATTAGCAATGGAATATTTAAATTTAAATTTTTATATATATTTTTTGTCGTAATTTTCACAGTGACAGAATCTCAAATATTTTGAATATCTTCAATGTTTTTGGTTTTTCTTCGAATACATTTTTGGGCCTCTAGAAATCTTCTCTCATTTTCTTTAAGTCTGTGAATATGTGTGTGTGAATGTGTGTGTTTATTTATTTGACATTTGTATTTCCACCGAGAAATTATGCATAGCGAATGCAAATTTATTAGGTGCAGACTCATTAGATGGTATCCCCCACCCATCTATCCACCCACCCCCTCTCCCTATCTCTAGCTTAATCTTGTTGTGTCTGTTCCCAATTTTTCTCTCCTCTTCTCTTTTCCAACACGAGCGAAATTAGAAAACATAAATCAAAATATGCAAAATAAATCAAAGTGAATTGCGCAAAATAAATTTAAAAAAAAGTGCAGACAATCTATTTGCCTCGACCCCTAGCCCCTCTCTCCATCAATCACCCACCCTTTCCACATAATCAAGTGAAGTACACGCGCAAAAGGAAGGAACAAATAAATAAGATAATTAATTAGAAGCATTTTTGGAATGTTAAACAACAACCAAATATCAAAGATTAAATAAGGAGGGGGGAGAACTTGAAATGGAAACGAAAAACGAATTGTGATATGCATAAAATTCAACAAGAATTGCGCGTATTTCAATCAAAAAATATGAGAACAAGATACAGTAGAAGCAGCAGCCAAAATATGCCATTAAAATATTTTTAATTTCATAGCAGATGGAAGAAATTTCATAGATAGATTTGCAGGAAACCGAATTGAAAAATAACTTCTTACGATATCATTGTTTAAACCCCAACAAAATATCAAAGAAATCAGGAAAAACTTAAACGATTGCAAAATTTTTATTAGCTGTTAGGTAAGTTAAGTAATGAATGGGCTGGGAATCTGTGAGAATAACTTTAAATTAAATTTCTGATAAAGAAACTTTATTGAAAGGTTATTTCTTGTCTCTAAGTTATTAAATCAAGAAAAAATCCACAAAGCTAATATTTTTGATAAAAGTTTTCTTAATTTTGATCATAGTAAGGATTTATTTTAGTTAAAGTTATAAAACTTGAATTTGCTACAATCTGCAAGAATTAATCTAAATCAAAGTTTATAATCAACTGCGTAAAAAAATAAAAATATATTTTTGTTTGAAGCGTATTCAAAGTTGTAATACAAACTTATATAAAAGTTCTTAAACCCCTAGTATACACATCATAATATTTATTCTCAGGGTATTTTGTATTCGTTTCTAATTGTTTCTAGCTTCTTCTATAACTTAATAATAACTGCTTAAATGAACGGACAGACAGGCAAACTGACAAAAACAACATAGACAAATGAAATGTGCATGCAACAACAGCAATAATAACAACAACAACAACAACAATAATAAACAGGAATAAAAGCAGCAAGAGCAGCAGCAAAATGGCTAGAAAGAAGAAGAAGAAGAAAGCCAAGTTGCTGCAAGAAATAATAAAAATGCGGTCGCCTCTATGCTCTGATCATTTGTATACTTTATACATATGTATATGTATATGTATTTGTGTGCGTTACAAGAGCCATAATATTATTAGTACTATTATTATATTTAATTGGTAGTACGGTTCTTATTATTCCGACTTCCTTTTGATATTATTATGATTATTGCTGTTGTGTTGTTGTTATTGTTGTTTTTGCCAGAGATTTTTGCAATGTTATTTTTTTTTTTGTGGCATTCGTAAATTAATTTTTGCCATCATAATTTCTCATCAGTTTTTTTTTTATTTCGCAAGCAGTTAAATGAGTTGAAAAGTGATTTATAATTTTAGTGTGCATCAGTTTGGAATACCCTGTAAAAACTATGAGATGGAATACCCGTTGGTTAATATTAAAATCAATTTTCAAAGGGTAACTTTTAGTCGGAAACCTGCCTATAAATGATGAGGGGGCGTAAGCAAACATAAGGCTGAAATATTACGCATACGCCATGCAAGCAAGCAGAGTTAAAATTACTAAGAAATTAATTGGAGAATATTAAACCAAAGCACCCAAAAATAGCACGCCAAAACGAGACTTTAATGAGAATAAATGTTGTATACAATTTGATATATGTAAATATAGTCGTGGTGGCTGCATTTTTGAACTGATATTTGAGCCAATGCACTTTTTCAAATTTTAATAATTATTAAACGCGGCAATGGGAAAAAGTGGGAGATACTAAAAAGTAGTAAGAGGCGTGTGAGTTGCATTATTATTATTAATAATGAGCATGATATAGTAAATGTTGTTAAGAGCAACACAACAACAAACCATAATAAATTAAATGTAGCAAGTATATATTTTATATGGATAGTAATCAATGCTAAAAAAAAATAATAGAAAAAAATTATTAATGATAAAAAATCGTAAAAATTTGTCAGCTTGTCAGGCACAATTAAACAAACCGACATAACAGCAATTAATAATATACTTGGCTAATTTATTTTTCAAGGATTTTTGTGTTTAAAATAAAAATTGAACATTATTTTAAATTTAATTGTAATAAGAAATTAATCTTGTAACAAAACTTAACTAACAACTGTAGACGTCTGATATTTCGTTTAGCTCTTGTTCTTTATTCAAATGTTTAGCCGCGATCGACCGCTCTTGCTGCTAACAGACTCATGTTACATTACATATATGTTAATTGTACAGAGTAATACAGTGTTGCACTTAACATCTAGGTATCATCGATACCAACTTATGGGGTTATAACCCGCGTACTGCACAACTTAATTTTTTTTTGTTTTTAATTGTATTCAAGTTTATATGCTTATTTGAAGATTAAATTATTAAATTCATTAAGTTTCATTTGCAAAAGATTAAAAAGAAAATTGATTCATTGTCCACTTTGTTTTCGATTGCTTATCGGATAACATTCGCACTTATTAGCATGCGTCTCACTCGCACTCACACTCACACTCATTCAAGTCACTTTTAGTTCGAACTTTTCCACAAGCTGCTTTAATTTCGACCTGTCAAGAGACAGACAGCTTTGAGCCTCAACTTGAAATTGAAAAAACAAAACTCTCAAAACAAATGCCCCCAAAAAATATTAACACAACTCAATTTAATATACGCACCAACAAAAAAAAACAAAACAAGGGCGTGGGAAGTTCAAAGGGGTAGGGTAGGGTAGGGTGTATCGAACAAAGGCCTTTTCCATGAATTTTTCGACCACTTCCGTTTGGCTGGCAATTTTAACTGTTGGTTCGCTTAATTCTTGGTTTTGGTTTTTCTCTTAGTCGCTTCGCTCTTTTCACTTCTCGGTTCTCAGTTCTCTCGCTGCTGATTCGCATTAATCATACGCCGCGTTGTGCACAGCATTTTATTTTTATTTATTTGTTAGCAACGAGCATGAAAATGAAATTCAAACAAAAAACACCAACAACATCACCAAAGCATTTGTTTTTTTTTTTCTTCTTCGCATTCTTATTTTTACACGCAAATTTACTGACTGTCGACGTAGACGACGACGACGACGACGACGTCAACGTTTTGCCGTCTTACTCACTGACACTGCTGTTTGTTTGTATTTGCTGTTTGTGTTGTTGGTTGATGTTGATGTTTTTGTAGCTTTTGCTGTTGCTTCTTTTAATGTGTCAAGGTTCGCGCGGCATCATATTTTGCGCTTTATTTCAGTGCGCTTCAAGCGTACAAAATTATTTTAGCCGCTGCTGTCTGATAGCAAAGAAAGAGAGCAAGTGAGAGAGAGAGAGCAATAATCAATGAACTCTCTCTCTATCTCTATCGCTGTCTCTCTTAAGCC
Organism: Scaptomyza polygonia; assembly: GCA_035044585.1. NCBI lineage: Eukaryota > Metazoa > Arthropoda > Insecta > Diptera > Drosophilidae > Scaptomyza > Scaptomyza polygonia. The sequence continues at coordinate 406,975 of JAWNNU010001679.1, forward strand.
GTAGAATTTCTTTGGATCAAGAAAGCGTTTAAAACTTGCCTGAATTTAGAGTTAGAAGTTTGAGAATAAACTTGCCTTCTTACTAAAATATAACCAAATTAAAGAAGTTGGTGTGAAACTTAGCTAAAAAGATGGTTAATTCTTAAGGAATATTATCGTGCTTATAGTTCCTGTTGCTATTTATTGTACTTTATGTTTAGTCGTATCAATCTTTCCTATCTAAAATTAACGTTCCGCTCACAAAAGTAAAAGCTGGTTTGAAAATTAGATAAAACTAAGATATTTCCTATAGATTTTTGTTGTACTTAATTCTCTTGTTGAACTTAAATATTGCTAACAATATTGGCTGTGAAATTTATTTATCTCATTTCTTTAAAATGTGTTTCAATCCCGAAATCTTACCTTGCTAGACAGCCAGATATATGTATATATATATATAAAGATATATATGCACGCAGAGACTTATAATGTAAATTCTAAGAAATTCAAAATGAGATGTAAAAAACGACAAAGGAGTGAGCAAAATAAAGAGAAGACAACGACGAAGACGTATCGATAAATGTAAATGCAGCATTGAGTTTCGGGGGGTGGCGGAGGGGGAATATGCTAAACGAATATTGTAGTTGTGTAGGTGAATGTGTGTGTGTGTGTAAGAAATAGTCAGACAAGAAGAAGAGTAGGGAACCAAACGACGATGTTTAAACCCAATGAGTGAGCGAGTGAGCAAAACCTTTTTTTTATTACCGCAACGGAGTCGTAAAAAACTAAATTACTTTTAAGTTTGTAAATTGTGTGAGTTGCTTTAACGCTCTAAACGGGCCTGCCTGTCTCTTGCTATATATGTGTGTGTGTGTGTGAGTGTGTTTGGTGTGGAACATAATTTTATTATTATGGCAACTTACATACAACATACTCTTTACCCTTCCTCCTTCGCTTCACAAAACCGACAACCTTTCGCGCAAGAGTTTTGCATTATTTTGTGTCACGCTTCCAACGAGAGAACTGAGTGTAGAGTATAGAGTATAAAGATGCACAACGATGATGAGAACGCTCTGCGAAAACAACAAAAACTATAAAAAGATACAGCTATCCCTCCCCCTGCCGCTGGGTAAGGTGGATTGAGATAGAAAAACAAATTTATGAAATGGCATTTATTCATAATGAGGGGCAAGACGAGAAAAGTGTTTGGGCGCGTGTCTATTAGTTCTGACTCTCGTTTTTATTATGCCCCACAAAACGGACATGGTACAATGGCGCGAGATAGAGGGAGAGAGAAGATTGTGGGGCCAGGGGCAATTGTTAATATTGCATTGAGCGAATTTGTTTAGTGTCATAAAGTTATTAGCTAGAGCTGTTTTGGGGTTGAGGGAAAATGCTTGATTAAATTGAGAAAAGAAGAGAGGTAAATATAGAGAGAAATAGGGGTATAGATACACGTACATACGTATAACATACATAGTATATTCAATTACTTTTGTCTCACGTAACTAAACTGCAGTTTAAAAAGAAATAATATTCCAGGAATGAAAACAATACTGAAATGTTAAGAAAATATTTATTTTTTAATGTGATTTTGCAAGTTATTAGTACTGCAGTAGACGATCACAAATTAGAACCTCCAGTAATAAGAATTTTCCAGACATTAGAATTGAAATCCAGAGCATACGGTTTTTCCTTTTTATTGAGCACAGGAACTCTCTATTTTCTAAAAAGGGGAAATTTTGTATATTACCTAAAATTACCCTAAAACCAAACTGGTTCTAATTTGTGAGCGTCTACTGTATTTCTGTTATTTTCCACTCAAACAATGATTGACCTTTCGGTAGTTGTGTTCCTTTAACTAAATCTTTAATTTATTTGTATCTTGTGAAATAATAATGATTACATTTTGCAATGAAACACCTACTTACTTACTTATTTGCTTACTTACATACTTACCCCCACATGAGTGAGCACTCCGTAGGTGTATTTCGCACACGCACACTTGCTCAAATAACCGAGAGCTTGCGACGTAATCCCGTGTCAGTTTACCGTTCAATCCATTTCGCAACTTCCCTCACATTGCGTACAATATGTACATATACATACATACGTAAGTATGTTTATACGAGTTGCTCTTCTTCTGTTGGCTTTTGTCAAACCTCGCAAAAAACAAAAACACACCAAAGATACAACAGCAACAGCAACAAGCAAGAAACACACACACACACACACAATCGTTTTGTCCATCCGCTGCACACACTTGCACACACCTTTACACCCCTCTCTCTCTCTCTCTCTGCCATTCTCTCTGAGAGACGGTCGACCCTTGGTCCCTTGTGCTTGCTTGTTCTTGTTGTGCTGCGCCTATGCGCGCTGCTATTTTGTATACATTTTGCATTAATTAAAAACAACAAAACAAATAGCAAAAGTCGCGCGCGCCATCCGATTCGATCCAAGCCGACAAGCCAAAACGATACGGAACGAAACGAAAAGATACGAAAACGAGCCAACAGCAAAGCCGAGCTGATCAGATGAAAACTGAGCCGAGTCGAGGCGCGGCGAGGCGATAAAATAAAACTGATTTAAATGTGATTGTTTTTCATTTACTGTTTATAGTGCTGCTGCTCAATTTGTTTATTATTCGGCTTTCGTTATAAAGTAAAACAAAAACAATATATAAACACCCACTCTCCCTCTCTCGTTTTGATTAGAAGTGTCGTTTGAGTATTCTCGTAGTGGTGATTGTTTTTCTTTCACTGTTGCTGTTGCTGAAACAAAATCAAAAGCAGCGACATCCACTCTCCCACTCTCTCTCTCTCTCTTGTTCTCTCTGCTGCTGCTGATTAAAAGTGTCATTTGAGTATTCTTGTGGTATTTGTTGGTGTTATTGTCTTTGCACTTGCAATTTCTGTTCTTGTTTATTTTTGTTTTGTATATTTTCAATACAGTTTTCGTCGTCGTATTTCTTATGATTATTCAAGACAAGTCAGCGGTTTTTTTTTTGCATATTGTGCTCGCCTTTTATTGTTGCTTGTTCTTGTTGAACCTTTTGTGTAAAAGTATTAATCGAATTGTCGTTCGCAGCTGCTACAGACAAAGAAAGAGTGTATTAAAATAGCTTAATTAAATCAAAAGCAAAAGCAAAAGCAAAAGCAAAATAAAAACAAAATCAAAAGCCAAATGCGAGCACGCAGCAAACGCAACAAAATGCACAATTGTCGACGCTTGGCAACACTGTCGACATTTTACAGCACTGCTCGACAGCGCTACTATTACCAAGTCTAAAACGCGCAAAATCTCATCTCAAAACAAGTGACTAAAACACCACATAGACTTTTTAAATTCTACAAAAAGCTCATAACACTCGCTGTAAACAATAACTATTTAAACCTGTAAATACTACTACTATAAACTTTGCCTAATCGAGCATTACAATATTAAAAAGATTTATCTATGAATATTTGGGTAAGATTCGAATTCTATGCACTAAAATCATTATTATACTCATCCATTAACAATATTTATTATTATTTTATTCCACACTGAAATTTTTGGCATTTCATAACGTCTTTTCTGTATGTATTTATTTTTCTGTTTTCAGCAACAAAAAATCCTAAAACGACCAGCGGAGGATGTTGACAATGGCGCCGAGAACTTTGAACCGCCGCACAAGTTGCCCAATAACAATAATAACAACAACAACAACAATAATAGCAACAATAATAACAACAACAATAGCTCTAGTGGCGGCGGCTCCGAAAATCTAACAAAATTCTCCGTAGAGATTGTACAACAATTGGAATTCACAACATCGGCGGCAAACTCGCAACCCCAACAGATAAGCACAAATGTCACTGTGAAGGCGCTGACCAACACCTCCGTCAAGAGTGAGCCGGGAGGAGGCGGCGGCGCCGATCAACAGCAACAACAACAGCAGCAACAGCAACAACAACAACAACAACAACAACAACAGCATCAGCAACATCAGCAGCAGCAACATCATCAGCATCACCAACAACAACAACATCAGCAGCAGCACCAACAACATCAGCAACATCAACAACAGCAACAACACCAACAACACCAACAACACCAGCAGCAGCAACAACAAGGCAGCGGTCTGGGTGGTCTTGGCAATAATGGGCGTGGCGGCGTGGGGGGTCCTGGCGGTGGTGGTGGCGGCATGCCCCAAGGACCCGGCGTCGGCAACATGGGACCCAATGTGATGATGTCTGGCCAGCAAAAGTCCGCTTTGGGCAATCTGGCCAATTTGGTTGAGTGCAAACGGGAACCGGATCATGATTTTCCCGATCTTGGCTCCCTGGACAAGGACGGTGCGAATGGACAGTTTCCAGGCTTTCCCGATCTGCTGGGCGATGACAATTCTGAGAACAATGACACCTTTAAGGATCTCATTAACAATCTGCAGGACTTTAATCCCAGTTTCCTGGACGGTTTCGATGAGAAACCGCTGCTCGACATCAAAACCGAAGATGGCATCAAAGTTGAACCGCCCAACGCTCAAGATCTGATCAACAGCTTGAATGTGAAGTCCGAGGGTGGTGGCCTGGGTCATGGCTTTGGTGGTTTTGGTGTGGGTGGTGGCATGGGTCTCGATCCGCAATCGATGAAAATGCGACCCTTTCAAAACGGACCTAATGGCAACAATGGGAATACCAATGCCGGCGTAGCGGGCAACAATGGTTCGGGTGGTGGTCTCATGTCGGAGCATTCGCTCGCCGCCCAAACTCTCAAGCAGATGGCTGAGCAGCATCAGCATAAGAGCGCCATGGGTGGTATGGGTGGTTTCCCCCGTCCGCCGCACAACATGCAACAGCAGCAGCTGCAACATCAGCAACAACAACAGCACCAACAGGCGCCACAGCAGCAGCAACATGGACAAATGATGGGTGGAGGAGGTGGCGGTGGTGGTGGTCCTGGCCAACAGCAGCAGCAGCAACGCTATAATGACTATGGTGGTGGGTTTCCCAATGACTTCAACATGGGTCCCAATCCAGCGCAGCAGCAACACTTGCCGCCACAATTTCATCAGAAGGGTCCCGGTAGTGGCGGGGGGCCGGGCATGAATGTGCAGCAGCAGAATTTCTTGGATATTAAACAGGAGCTCTTCTATTCCTCTCAAAACGAATTCGATCTCAAGCGTCTGCAACAGCAGCAGGCCATGCAACAGCAGCAACATCATGCACAACAGCAACAGCAACAACAACAACAACAGCAGCAGCAGCAGCAGCATCCTAATGGACCCAAAATGGGCGTGCCAATGGGCGCTGGCGGCAACTTTGCCAAGCAGCAGCAGCAACAAGTGCCAACGCCGCAGCAACTGCAACAACAACAACAATACTCGCAATTTAGCAATCAAAACGCCAACGCCAACTTCCTCAACTGTCCGCCCCGCGGCGGTGGCCCCCAAGGCAACCAGGCACCCAACAACATGCCCCAACAACAGCAGCAGCAACAACAACAGCAACAACCACCCCGTGGTGGTCCTAATGGTGCACAATCCAATCCAAATGCTGTGCCAGGCGGCAATGCTGGCAATGCAACACAGCAGCAGGCAACAACAACAACGTTGCAAATGAAGCAAACGCAACAGCTGCACATCAGTCAACAAGGCGGCGGCTCACACGGCATTCAGGTGAGTCTTTTTATTTTGAAAAAAAAAAAAAATATTTATAAATACTCTAAAACAAAAATACAAAAAGAGAGAGAATAGGAAAGTACTCGGCGCTAAAATAGCATTAATGAATGTATTTGCCCTTAACAAGCGCGATTCTGATAGATTGTTGCCTTATCCAATAATATAACGCTACTTAATACCATTGACACGTATGTAAATTTCCCCCTATGCATATTTAAGTTATCAGCGTAACGAAGTCAACAGCTTTGACAAAAAATCAGGCGTTGCCGAGCAGCAGCAGCGACGCCAACGTTGACGCCGGCGTTGACGCCAGCGTTCACAGCGCTGCTATGCATATACCAAGTGTAAAGTTTTCAACCATAAACCGACCATCCCACACACACTTACACACACACACTCTAACACAATTGACATACAAAAGCGGCGACCGAGCAGGAACGATAAATGTTGATGCTGCCTGCCTTCTCATAGCAGGGACCTTTGCTGCTGCTGCTGGTGGTTGCTCTCTCAGCAAAGGCGAGAGAACTCACTCAAAAAAAAGCCACTCACTCACTCGCGCTCTCTTTCGCGTTCGGTTATATTCACCCCACTCGTTCGTGTTTAACCCTCTTGTGTGTGTGTGTGTGCCGCCCAAAGTTTATCTCTGTCCATTAATTTTACCACACATCTGTTCATAAAATTGTCAGTCGACCTGGCTCAGTTCGTTCGGCTTCAGTTTGGTTGCTCGTGTTGCGTCGTGCAGCAGCAGCAGCGGCAGCAGCAGCAGCAGACCGTTACGCCAAACGAGCAGAGACTGTAGCCATGTGCGCCATTTTCATTACGTGCTGCACGATTCATACAGCAGCAACATTAATAGTTGTTGCTGGTGCTCCCATTTCTATTGCTGCTGCTGCTGCTGCTGTTGGTTTAGCACAAAAAAATGATAGAGTACACTCAGTCAGTCATTTATTCGTCTATTCTTTGGCTTTCGGCCGCATGTCGCATGTCCACAGATTCTCATCTCCGTTTAAAATTGGCCAAGCAGTGGGCATGAGTCGAAAGCTAATCACTTTGAATACCTGTGCTTAATGATAACCTTTGTAAACGTATGAATAAAATATGTAATTACAGTTAAACGATTACGTTTGATTATAAACACCCTTTTAATAAAAAAGGAAAATTCCATTGAATTAAAATATTGGCCACAGACTTTTAACACCAGCGACGAGTCAGTTGTACTTACTTTAAATGCATGCATTAAATAAATGTGATCTAGAATCCTGTTTATTCACGGTATTAATGAGTGTACTCATATGAGTGCATTTATGATTCATTCCTAACACTAGCTAATATTCGAAAGTATTCAAAATAATCCTAAATAAACTTGTGAGTGTTTGTAGGTATTCGAATGCAAACTTGTAGTAGCTCTCGAGTACTCACAGTACTATTCGTAAGTACACTCATGAGTATATTCACTTAACACAATCATTCAAAAGTATTTAAGTGCATATTTTTCTTTCATTTCAAACTTTGGTTCAGATTTTAGTGCAGCAACTCTCCTAACCCTTTCCCACTCTCCCCCGGGTCTCATTAGAAACTGTGAAACTGCTCTTCACTCAAATGATATTCTTATAATACTATATTCGGTCATGGCACATGGCCCTACCTAACCCACATTCATTATCCGCTCCAAATTGTTTTCCTGTTATTTCATACTAGCAGCAACAACAAAAAACATTTCATTTACAAAATGAAAGTGCAAAACTTTTTAAGTTAAGTTTCATGTCGCTGAGTAGTTTTCATCAGCAAAAGCAGCCAAAAAAGGAAAAGCGACCAAAACGAGCAAAACTCGTTGGGTACTCGAGTTGCTGTTGTTGTTGTTGTTGTTGTTGTTGTTTTTGTTGTTGCTTTTGGCTTTGCCTTTGCTAAAGGACACGGGTGAAATTTCCGTTTTACGCTTTTGCCGAGTCCAAGCGCAGCAACCAAACTCAAGTTTTCCCATGAATTTTTGTTCATGCATTACGAAGTGGTAGTTGGCCGCACCTCCCCCCCCAATTTCAGTTGGTCTGTTCGGTCAGCAGCATCCCCTGTATATATTTACACAAACATATATATATATATATATAAAGAGATGCATATAGAAATAGTTGTGCAAGTTGAGAAGAGCCCAAAAACTCAACGGGCCCGCAACTACGAGCAAAGCGGATTGGCAAAAAACTTGTTGACGATTGAGATTGGAATTTGGTTTAGTTTAGACTGCTGGCTGGCTGGCTGGCGCACCACCCACTCTTAGAGTTGCTACCCTGCGGCGGACATTACACATTAACGCATCCAAGCCAACCCATCATTTTTGAGAGCTGTCAAAATCAACGCACTGACCAACCTTTGAGACAGTGTCGCAGGCAACGTCTTCAAGTCAACACGTTGGTTTTAACGATATATTTGTATAGGACTCATTAAGAACCCAACCAGAAGCCCATGGCGACCCAAAAAAAAAAAAAAAAACAAAACATATAAGCCTTTTGCTTCCCCCACGCAAAAGGGGTAGCAAAAAATAATGAAAATATAAAAAATAAAAATGAAACAACATTCGTCGAGTGCAAGAAATGAGCACGCAGCGTGTAAAATGTAAAATGTACAATAAATATTACAAGAACAACAACAACAAAACTCCAGTAAAAAGAGAGCTGAGGGTGTGTAAAGCAACAGCAAAGAAGAATAAGAAGAAGAAAGGGAATAAAAAATAACACAAATGAAATGAAAATAAATCTTTTTGGTAAATATTTGCCTAACGAGCTTTTTAGATGCCCCAACGAGAAACGGGTGAAAAAAGAAAATGGGAGTGGGAATAAGGCAAAAACAGAAGTACAAACCAAATGCATAATAAAGCCAAAAGAATTCTGTAATCATATACAAAAACAAAAAAAGAAGTTAAATGCTGAAAACAGATAAATGTCAGAGACATATTCTTCTTCTTTTTTTATTCGCAGAGCTTTGTAATTTTTGTTTTATTAAACATCTTCTTTTGTGCAACCTGAATGATTAAGGGAAGAAATAACTTTTATTTAGATGTTAGGTTTTGTGACGTTAGAAAGTCTTTAAAGAGACCAGAACAGATTTGATATTGTTTCAACTCTCTAACAGCTCTACCTTGGTGTCTTTCACACTGCTCTGCTCTGTCCAAAACATGACGCTGACTTTAACGAAGCCACACGATAACAGCGACAGCAACAACAGCGACAGCAGCGGCAACAGCAACAGCGATGCCAACGACATCAACATTGGCGTTGGCGTCTGTCTAGCTGCTGCTTTTGTTGTTGGTGTCTTTGGTCGTTTGGGTTGTCGTGTAAGAGTTCAATGAATCCAGAATGTTCACATTTGCATGTCCTGCATTAACTCGTTAAAATGCCAGCAACACAAACGAAAACCTCCCACAAAACAAAAAAAAAAAAAAAAACAACATTTAAAACCAGCTCAGAACAACAATATTGCTAACCATTGTGGAACTGCCAAAGAATTTGTATAAAATAAAATAATGCACACGTACGTACGTATTGTTGTGTTTTTATGTGTGGAGTATGGAGTGCTACTACAACAGGAACAAGTCGAAACAACATGAACAAAATGCCAGGGCGCACAAAAGTATGCAACGGAAATGTGCAAAACGTGAAAATGTGCAGAGGAAATTATATATATATTTTTCAAGGGTGCCGATTTGAGTGGCACAAAAAACCCAGTTAAAAGAGGGCAAGGGATTGGCTGGTCTATGGCAGAGTGTCAGATTTTTATGACTTGCCGGGCGTCAAGTTAATGAAGTCGAAAGTTGTCGAAGCTACACATGCGACCCGAAGAATAAAGCAAGAAAGTATATATTGTCGAAAAAGAGCGAAAGAGAATATGGCTATGGCAAATGGCTATTGTAATGCCTTGCCCGCTCGCTGTGTATCAGCGGGCAATAAATAATTTATAACCATAACGTAACAGTTCCTGGAGACCCCAAACGGCCCAAATGGCCCAAAGACTCAAAAAAAAAAATTGAGCACAAAAATGCTGCAACAAAACGAGTCAAAAATGCAAACTGAGCTGTGTCGAGTGAAGATTCGTTTCCACTCTGCACAGGCCAACGGACAATGCGCCGGCGCCAAGGCAATAAAACGAAGTAGCATTTGTTTGAGAGAGCAAAATACAAGTTAGCATGACTATTAAGATACCCTAGTTCTTGATTAGTTAACTCGCAATACCAATGAGTTATTGAAAGTGAGCAGATAAACAAATTTATAAGTTAAATATAATATGCCCATTCGTATCCTTAAGTGTAGGGCATCACAATGCCTCAACTGTCTTATGGTTTAGTTGGCTTGTTGGCTGCCTGGAGGAGCGGGCCTAGTGTTGAGGACGGAAGAACTGAAGAAGCTTCACAGGAAAACATTCGAATTGTTTAACAAACTCGTGACATAATTCGTTTGTTATGCCGTTGAGTAGTGTGGTTCCACTACCCACGCCGCTACCCCCGCCCTTTCCTCACCCTGTGTCTGTCCAGCGAGGCGAATTGAGGCGAATTGAGTCGAGGATTATTGTAAAGTTATGCAAAAGTGTTTTTAAGAGGGTTTTATACATTTGTTGCTTGATGCTGCTGCTGTCTTTAACATTTATGGAGCGCTCTATTCTTGTTTTAATAGTTCATGCTATATATATAAGAAGAAACGATTCAATTGAATTAAGGTATCATTTACTAAAGAAGAAAAAACTTTTGCACTAATTTGTTGTTGGAATATCACCTGAAATATTTATGGCATTAACTTTAACAACAAATTACGAAGTGGAACAGTCGAATCAGCAGCAGCAACCGAGTATATCCTTAATGCGCATAAAATCTATGCCAGGGTTGCCATCCCCCCGACCGCCTTGCCAAACAGTTGCATTCATAATTCAAAGGCGCGCGCTTTGGCAAATGGTAAATGGTAAATGGCATGGGGCATTTTGTGTAGTATGTAGTTACTTTTGTTCGTTATTTGTTGTGCATAAAAGTCAGAGACGGTGTGGGGTGGGATGAGGTTACCCCCCCAACCCCCTTATATCCACTTTAGCATATCCTATCAAACGAAGAGGCCCGTTAATGTTGATCCCCCCCCTATGCCCGTCGTTTGCCGTCATTTTGTTTTAGGCCGCCATTACACAACGCATTTGATGCTCTCAGAGGTCACATTATTTACCTTTTATATTCCCATTCGTATGTGTGTGCGTGTGTGTGTGTTGGGGGTCTCTGTAACAGTAACAGTATATCTGTAACAACTATGGCCAAAGCAGTAGGGAGCGTGTTGCAAGCTTTATTGAAGGTTGAGCGTTGGTGTGGCTAAAGTTTGATGTTGATGCTGAGAGTTTTTGGCGCAACGCAGCAAAATCGTTCGGTTGCGAAATTCTCAGCACTTTGCTTTGGTCTTTTTCTCATTTTCATGCTTTTGGCTAAAAAGAAGTTTCGTAACACTTTCATCAGCTCTCTTGCTGCGTTTCAATCAATTTTTGCGGGTGTTGATGCGTTAAAAGTGTTGCCAGCGGTTATAGCCAAAATAAGCTTAAGGAGCTTAAATATATTTCACGGTTAGCTCTTAAGTAATGAAGCATGATGAACTTTGTTGAAATATCTTCATGCAAAATGTTTTAATTTATTAATATTTTTGACTTTGCTCTTAATCGCGATTGCGCTTATCATTCGTTCCATTAATCCCAACTCCCCCAAAAGTGATTTTAACCTTGTCAAACTTCAGTTTTAGCCATTTTCCGAACGGTTAATTTCCGCCAACATCAGCGGTCAGCGGGGCCAGCTACTATTCCAATTCCCCACCCAGCTCGCTAACTGGCTCCGGCTCCATCTTGATATGTTAATAGAGGAATTGTGAACTGGTTTTTGTTGCTTTCTCGTCTCGTTTATTTCATTCGTTCGCCTGGCATAAAGTTTAATATTTGCGCGTGTGCATGCCACTCCCCCTACTCCCACTCCCCTCTCATCTATCTTTATTGTGTGTATGTGTGTGATTATTATGCCATGTAATCTGCTGCTTCACGACGATGTTTGAGCGTAAAGCGTGGCAAGTACTTTTAATACTTTCACCTTTTTCTTCTGCTTATTCTGCAGGTGGGGGCAACCACCAAGCCAAAAAGTCCTTCAGCGAGACCCTTGGGGATTTTGTCCATACATATTCATTGTGCTACACACACACACACACACACTTTGTGCCCAAACATATATATCCATATATAAATATTTCAGTTTTTAATCTATTTTAATGGATATTATTTGAAATGAGGCAAACTTTTTGTTCTTGTTTTTGGCGAGTGAAAAGCTCAGGTTTAACATTTTACTTTCTATAATTTGCTTGTCGCCATTATTTCTCGCTCTCTCTCTCTCTCTCTCTTCCTCTTTCTCTGCATTTTCTTCTCTGTTTCTTTGCGCTAAGTTTAATTTTTCTAATCTTGCCATAGAAATTGCAGACAAATCGTCGCGTCGGACGCTGAAAAGTATGCAACACTTTTTGTCTGCTCCTCGACGCTATCTACTTTCAGTGTGTGTGTGTGTGTGTTTGTGTATGTGCTCTGCAAACAGCTCACGTCGCATATTTATAGGCTGCCAGGCATAAAAAGCGATTTCAACTTGAGCTCATCTCGAGCCGTTTGCCAAAAGATTTACAAAATGTTTTTTGTCAGCTTTTGCAAAAGCTCCTTTTGGGGTGTGTGTGTGTGCGAAATGTGTGTGTATGTGAGTTTTCTATTTGTTTTTAATACCCTTTATCGTCTTGAGCTTTTCTCTAACCAAAAGTCAGACTTTTCTTATGGAATGCAGTGAAAATATTTATTTATTTATAGCTTTTAAGTTCTGTTTAAAATAATATCTGCGAATCCAACTACAACAACTACAAGCCCCTTCTGGTGCTATAGTTTATTCTTGTTTTTAGTCACTTTTAGCTTAGTTTGGGCCACAGGCTCAAAGTTTGCTATCACCGACTGCAGTTGAATATTCAAATTAGTTTTTATTTATATTTGTGGCCAGACCAAAACAGTTGCCAACACAGGAAAGATAACAACGGCGAAGAGATAGATAGAGAGAGAGAGAGAGAGAGAGAGAGAGAGAGCGAGAGGAGCCATATCAAAAAGTGTTTGTACAATTTGTTTAAATTTCATGCCACTCCAGACAGAAATTCATATAATATGTGTGAGTTAGTGTAAGTCTATATGTGTGTGTGTGTGTCTGTTTATGTTTGTATTTGTATTTGTATTTGGATGAGACATGCAAATAGAATATAAAAATCGCTTCATTCTATTTTATGCAACTGTCAAAGGCAGACGAAACCAAACAAACGAACAGGTTGAGACCTGGTCAAGTGCAAATTGTTACAAAGAGACATTTAACGAGAATGAGAGACAAAGATGAAAAGAGGAATAGTCAAACAAATGTTACAACACAAACATACAACATTTGAAATTCCATTAAAAATCTCTAACTCATGTCACACAGAGAACAATTTTACACTTACAAACAACCGAAACAAACGAACAAACAAACGAAAGCATTTAAGAACACACATTTGAGACGGGAGCAGGCAAGGAGGACTACAGAGAGAGAGAGCGTTAGGCCGCAGCGTGTTGCGTATACGCAACATTTGCCAGTCGTATAAAAACAGCAAAGTTCATTTCATTAACTGTTTAGCCACAGGACGAGGCGCAAAACTGTTGCCTTTTGTATATAGTATATACTGTATATATACACAAATATAATATGCTCATAAATATGTCTGACTTGCCGACGCTCTCTCGCTCTTTCTACCTCCCTCCACAGTCACACTTCATCAAATTAATTACTTTTTCAACAACAATTGTGTGGGCGGTCAAAAAGTTGTTTTTACTTTACTTACACATTTGCCTTGTTTTATTGCCCTCTGGCATTTATAATCAACGCACGGAACTTGAGCTTGAGTAACAGAGATTAGAGAGATTCCAACAACCTGAAGATTATCTAACCTAAAGAGTTAAGAGCATTAACGCTTTCTTCTTAACAGTTTAAAGCTGAGTGCTGCTATTCAGGAGAATACTTTATTCCAAATTCAATTAGGAAAGACTTTTAGCTAGAACAACGTTCGTTTATGCTTCATAATAATAATAGAGTTGTACCACTTAAAATAGTAGTAGCGTGCTAATATTCTTGTTCCTTTGTCGCTTCCCGCATGGAAGTCATGTGACGTCATTAAATGCAATTAAGTGCCGTTTAAAAAATAGTTCAAGGAGTGCAAAAAGCTATAAACGACAACAACAACAACGACAAGAATGGAAAATCAATAAGAACACAACACACAAGTAGAAACTCAGCAGAGGGTTAGTTTTCTTATTCTTCTTCTTGGGCCCCAAACCCATTTAACATACATATGTGGCGTTAATAATAAAGTAATTTAGTCACATGTCAAAATATGTTTTTCGACCAATTTTCCATTGCAATAAAATGAGGGCGGGGTTCACTCTGGAAAATAACAAAACCCCTTTCGACAAGAGGCACACACGTGACAAGGACAACGACAACGCGCCAAAGCCTGTAATTAAAAATATATGTATATACATATGATGAAAAGGACTTGCAAAAAAGCACCAGACAAACACAAACAAAAACAAAAACAAAACGAGCCAGTAAAGGGCCTCTAATAGTATAACCACAACAAACGAAACAAATGACAAACAGTACAAACACACAAAAAGAGTGGGAATAAAGGGAGTAACAAACCAGTTAACCCACCTGGCCAACGTGGCGTATGTGTAATTTTTTATATTGTTCAAAGTCCTGCTTCGTCTTCCGCACTTTTGATCTTCTCATCGCGCAAGAGTAGAGCCAGAAAACTATGGCCAAGGCATTAAAACAAGCTAACGAGATGGGCGGTGTCGGACGTGGGGGCGGGGGCATATAGTATAGAGTGGTCAGGTGCGTGTCTGACGCTCGTCACTTCAAAGTTCCTGCGTAAAGTAATTGAAAATGCAAATGGTCGACGCAAGTAGAGAGAAAGTGTTGATATATACCTTCTCTCTTTCCTGTCTCTCTCTCTCTCTCTCTCTCTCTCTCTCTCTCTCTCTCTCTCTCTCTCTGTGTGTTTCTTATCTTAAAGGGCAAGAGATGTGAGTGTATTCAAATGGTGAAGAGTATTAATGAGTCGTAGACAACCTGATACATAAACTTATTGGTTGAAGGAATAGTGCGGATTTCAAACTAAGATAATCAAAGTTTAGATATTGACAACAATTAAATTGTTTCTTTATGTCAACTATTATTAGTTAGCTAGTTTGTTCATGCTGTTCGATTGGGCTTTGTTTTGTTGTTAATATTTTCATATATGATGATGGTAGCTAGGATCCAGTTTTGGGGGGCTTAATTTTGGTGGCATTCAGTATTTTCTTTTGGTTGTGTGGGATTTGTATGTTGTTTAGATCGGCCGCATTTGTGGCCTGCCAAATGTTTTGTTGTTTTGCTTTTATTATTATTAATTGCTTATTATATTAATGCATGAGCAAAAAACCCAGCAGCAGCCAACAACTGCCAATTGTTGTGTACTCTTTTTTACTCAGCTGGCAGCTGTGCGGTTTTAGCAAATAAATTTAAGTAATTAACTTTAACGGCTGGCATTGTTTGTTGTTTTTTTTTTTGGTGTAGGATTTAGTTAGAATAGGATTTTTATGCTTGGGTTTTTGTGGCAGCCACAAAATCCTGCAACCTAGTTCGCGGAAGCCATTTGCATTTAGTGCAAAATCAATGCGAAAAATAACCCAAAAAACCAAATACAAAAATTCAATACCATTCGTTTGCCTCTCGGTCGGTCGGTCAATTTAGATCTGATGATGTTTGCCGCCGCCGCCAGCAAAGGTGAGCTACAAAAGTTGTGAAGAGCGGTAGCGGGGAGTGTAGTGAGTGTGTGGTTCATGTCTCATTTCGCAATGTATGCAATAATTTTAGCTGCGTGTTGCCGAACAGTTTGTGCATTTATCCATTTGTTTGCTGCTTTGCTGCTTTTCTGTGACTATTTGGTGAGTGCGTGTAAATATAATTAGTGATGTGTGTGTGTGTGTGTTGGATTTTTAGAGCCATTGCCAAAATTGACAAAAAAGTTTGATGGAAAAAGGTTGGAACATTCTTTATTGAAGCCCCTTCTAAATTAAGATTGAAATTCATGCTTCAGTAACTCGTACTTATCAGTTTAATTCTACTTAAATTTGCTTTTATCTCTAATCGTGTTTTGGTTGTGTGACAAATAGTTTGGGTATTTCAATTTCCGCCCCCACCCCTTTTCCATGCATCTGTTTAAATAGTTGCCGTCAGTTTTTCCCGGTTTCTGGGCACTTGGCACGTTCCGTTTGGCATTTAAATAATATCGCGTTGTTCATTGTTGTTTGTGAGTCAGACGCGCGAGTTGCGCGCGTTTCTCTAGCGTTAAATACAGCTAGCAGATGTTGCTGCAGTCGTCACACACACACACACACACACACTGAGTTGTACACGAGATCCAAAAGAATTCTTCTCATTGCTATTTTGATTTCATTGTTGTTGTCGTCGACGTCGTCGTCGTCGTCGTCTTTTGTGTTTATTATTGTTTGCTGTTGTTGCCATGCAGCTGTTTTTATCTATCAGATGCTTTAGCTCTGACTCACCACACAACAAACAACAACAACATAAACCCTAAGCAAGCTTCTTGTCATTATCGTCTTATGCCTTATCTGGTTTTGGACTTAAACGATAAGTGCTTTCAAAATAAGTATACAAAAAAAACTAATGAGAAGCGTTTTCTCTCTCTCTCTCTCTCTCTCTCTCTTACACGCATAATTATGCTTTGATTTGCCAATTAGAATCGAGATACAAGATTAAAGATTGCTGATAGCTCATTATCAGTGCCATTCTTGTTAAATTGATATATGTATTGAAACGATGCAGTTGCAGTTGCTGTTTTTGCACGCAATAAATATTTTTTGCTAAATCGCATTTCTCATCCAATTAAAGCCCAACAACCAATCAGCAAAAACAACAAACAAAAGTGAGCTAAATTATATATATATACATATATATATATTGTAATTCTGAAGTCATTAAAAGCTTAAAGATTTATGTTGTTTTTCTATGAAATCAGGAAGTAAATTACTTTTAATTAGTCACAAGTGTAAAAAGCTTAAAGTAAAATTCAATGCAACACTTGAAAGTGTTGAAAAGTCACGTAATTCCATTGAATTGATTTAGTTTAAGTGTTTTTAATTGTTTTTTAATAATTCAATGTTGAATGTTTCTAACGAATTTTGCTGCTGAACTCGATTTACTTAAAATCTAAATGAAGAATTGTTCTTTGGTAAAATAGTGAAACTAATCACGTTTTTGTATGCCATATTGTAGAGATTATCTCTTGTATATATCCTGTTAACTGTTGAGCTTTTTTGCGTTGTTGTTGGTAGGCAGCTTTTCATGCCATGTAGAGAGCTTTTTTTTGTTGGCTAGAACATTGGCAGGTTGTCCGTAACGCCATTTGTAAGGCCATTAACTTTGACAAGCGATCCATTAAAATGCATTCATAAATTGTGCAGGTGTGTGTGAGTGTGTCTGAATGTATGTGTGTGTGTGTGTGTGTGTGTGTGCAGTCGGGACAGTATCATGTCGTTGTCCAATGAGCTGGACTTTAAATTAAACCAACAAAGTTACAAATCGAATAGTATACAGTCGGTACTACTATGCTGCAATGCATACTACTATAAAGTACAGCCCACAAAGCGGCCCAAATGATTTAAGCGAACAATTCCCCAAACTCTCTCCCACACACACACACACACACACACTATGTATGTAGTGCAGTTCATTTGCGTCTACTGGCGGCAGCCGTTGCATGTTTTGTTCGTTTGGCATGGCCTCGCTCCACCCCCCCTTGCCACCCTTTCGCTCCCAGTCCCTTTATAAAATTGGGGTTTTGGCTGCTATATAAACGCGCAATCCTATATAGTAGTAGCTCCCTTCCCATTCTTGTCCCCTTCTGCATGTGGCGCCCCCTGTGCCTTGCCCATTTATGCCAAAATTTAATTTATAATTATTGCATGTTTAATTTATGATCATTGACATGCTGCAGCACACATAGAAACAGGGTTGGGGGGTCGGTTGGTTGGTTGGCTACTGAGATTGGGACCCCTTTTTGTCTACTATAGTACTAATACAACAACTGCTACTACTACTACTACTACATATATACTATGGGAACGAACTAAGGGCCAAAGGCTTTCCATTTCCCCATGCATTCATTGTGTGCTAACTGCAACTGTTTCAAAAGTTTCAAACACACACACACACACACACAGAGAAACGGTTACATATAAAATCACTCTCTCTCTCTCTTTCTCTCTGTCAATAGCTGCATCTCTTTCGCGCTCTTGTTGCCTGATATACATACATATATTGACATTTACCCTCGAGCCTGTAACTCGAATCCTTTGGGCAACTCACCGCTTATTCAAACTCTGCCTTCTGATATACAACAACAACTCTTCTGGCTGTTGTTGTTGTTGCTGTCATCGAGCTGGGTGAAAGTTGTTGTTGCTGCTATCCCAAGAGACAAACGCACTGAGCTACTCTTGTAATCTAGAGAATAGCTAAACAGTCTCTGGCTAACTAGTTAAGCGAAAATTCAATGCTCTCAAGTTGAGGTTTAAATTGAGCTGAGCAACTTTTTTTTTTTTTTTGATTTTCATAAGTTTCTAATAGGAAAACACAATTCTTAAGGCCGCTAAAGTCAACTTCCATAAAGTTGTGAATATTAATAATTGTTTTATTTTTTATTTCCTTCAAAGCGAAACCTATTATGTTGTTGATTTTTTAATCCTGAATCTTAATCTCGCCCGATAAGTCGATAAAATTTGGCGCCTTCCCTCGCTCCCTCGGTTTTTTCCCCTCATTTAGTGGCTGTCATTGCCAATTAAAAATCAAATTTGCTACGCTTTAACGCCTCGCCAAATGAGATTTCTCTCTCTCTCTTTTCTCTTGTCATAAGTTCGTTAAATATGGCAAGGGGGGCACCTAATACAGACAGCTATGGCGGCGAGGGGAGCCCAGCTAGTTTATGTCACACAAATATCCAATGACGGAGACACCCGCCGCCGCCGCCGACTCCTTTCTACCATTTGGGTTGTCTCGTGTCTCTCTCGCACTCAAACTCTCTGCTGGCCACGGCAGGACAACGACACATTCTCTTGGCTTCATTTAGATCTTTTTTTTTGGCTTCTGTGCCAAAAAATGAAAATAAGGAAAAAACATGAAGAAAAGCGGCGTCGGCGCCTCTTCCTTTCCCATTGTTTTGGGATGGGGCTGTGGGCGTAGCCCTTTTTGCTTATTTCATTGACTCTTCGCTGGTCGGTTGCCAAATAAGTGCATCCATCTGTCAATTGAGTGGGATGCTGTTGCTTCTCCAGTTGCTTTAACTTCTTGTTAAGCTCAACTGTAAGTAACTTTTAGTGTTTAAAATGTATTTAAAATTGTTGCTTAACTTCCAGAAAGAAGAAGTTGATATCAAGTTTTGCTCGTTAAATCAATAGGACCCAAAACTCATCGGTTTTCTGGCTGGGATAAGGGAGAATTTTCCCTGGGTCTTAAAAGCAGTGCATCATCCCCCACAATGATTGTAATTATAAGTTTTGTATTTCTATAAATAAAATCGTATTGGGTTCATGCCTCAAATACTTTATACGCAAGACTGTTATAAAATCAACTGTGGATAACAACAGCAGTTCTTTCTTAGCTTTGATAGTTATATAAATAGAACAGAACAGACAAACTGTTATGCAGTTTGTCATAGGGTAAAACATTTCTGACTCAGTGGCGTCTCTTTCCATTTGTTGTCCTTAAGAAAATATGATGATAAAGCATCACCCTTCTCTTCTTCTTCTTCTTCTTATGTATAGAAATATGTTTATGTATTTATTATTAATATTCAATTATTTGAAGTGCCGAGGCAACAAGTTTGAGGCATATTTTAGGGCTTTGTGTGTGTTGATTTGATTCCGGTACAGTTGCGTTGTCAGTTTTTCAACTACTTATGTTTTTGGTTGTTAAGTTTTTGAGTAGGGGGTAGGGTAAGGGGGCGGGGTAGGCCACTAAGAAGAAACAGCCCCCGAGGCGGCTGACTTGAAGTTTCATTGCTATTTTTTTTCTGTCGCTGCTGTAGAGCGAACCCAACACACACACACACACACACACACACACATGTCGCTTACACACACTTACGCACACACACAATGTGGCATAGTCGCATATATCATTGTCAAGTCTATATGCAAGGCAGCCCCAAACCCCGAAAGAAGTACCCCAAGGAACCCCCAAACACCCGCCTATCGCGTTGGCCACCCAACTGGCAGCATTCAAGTTGCCCTCTACTCAAATATCGTTCCCTTGGTGGCAGCAACATACGAAACTGTGTGGTACAGAGAGAGAGAGAGAGAGAAGTGGCATGCGGCAATCTTTTTGGCTTGTCAAATGCGCATTTCCTGCTTACGACGAGTCCTTGCTGTGTGTGGGTGTTTGTATGTGAGTGTGTGTGTGTGGGCTTTGCCCGGTTTGTCTCCAGCGCAATCAATATGGCGGCGCTTGGGGTAATAGCTTAGGATTTACGCGCACGGCTTACAGAGCACTAGTGACATGAGCGAAAGGGCAAGACGCGGCAAGGGGAAAGAGGAAAAGAAGACTATTGCTCCTGCTGGCTTTAGCTTCAGTTTCTGCACCGTTTGGTATTCCTGTTCCTGTCGTGGTTACGTCGACGTCGACGTCAACACTCGACGCAGTTACCTTTAAATAACTTTTTTTTTTCTTTCCATTTTTTATTGATATTTTATGTTCGTTCTTGGTGGGCGGCTTTAGTCCTCCCCCGCGCCATTTTGGCCATATGTTTGGGCTTCTTCTTTATGAAAAGCTGCTGTAATGATTTGTTTTATGAAGTCGTTTGTCGTCGTGTTGCCAACCATGTGCAGCTCAATAGCCAAACGCTCTTTCACCCTGTTTCTTCCCTTCGGTATTCCACTATCCTTACACTTTGTCAAAAGGTGCGCTCCAAAGTATGCTATTAAAAAGTCAGCCAGTCAGTTAGTCAGTGAGTGTGTGTGTGTGTGTGTGTGTGTGTGTGTGTGTGTGTGTGTGTGTGTGTGTGTTCATTTTGTTTGTTCCATGACTTAGTTATCGGGAGCGAATCCTTACAAAGTATTTCTTCAAAACACCGAGCCAAAAGCCATCTGTATAAAAGTGTTAACATTCACCTTTAGACCAAATGAAGCCTCCGAATTGAAATCGATCAAACATTTACTTTGAGTTGCATTTGAAAACGCTTGTAATAAAGTTGGATTTATTTACCAACTGGAGATTTATATTTCGATATCTTGTCTAGACAAGACTCGACTTTCAAGAGATCTTCTTTATTGTACCCCAGTGCGTATACGCAATACGCATAATTCCCATTCCTTGTTCCTCAACCCGATTGTGGGGCATAACAAAAGGTGGCGTTTTACTGGCATGCAAATGATTTATGAATAACACAAAGAGAGAGTGATCGAGGGGGGGGGGGGGGGGCGTGATGAGGCAGGGTCAATGGCAAACACTTTTGCTGTTTGTTTTGTTTTCGTTGCGTTTTTGTTGCCGCCATGGTCATTGTTGTTCTTGGCACTAAACTTCAATTAGCTCAGCGGCGAGTCCATGACTTTTAATCAGTGTACTTTATGCCACACACACGCAACACACATGTGTGTGTGTGTGTGTGTAGGCTGCATATGCGTGAGTTACAAAAACGTAATAAATTAAACCAACAAGCAATTACAGCAATAGCAACAACAACAACAACAACAACAGCAGCAGCAGCCACAGCAGCCAAACAAAAAAGAGGCCACAAAGTTGCTTAGTACGCTTTTAAGGGGGCGCCACAAGGCCGCAAAAGAGAGAACAAGTTAGAGAGAGAGAGAGAGAGAGAGAGAGAGAGAGAGAGAGAGAGAGAGAGAGAGCGAGAGTCGACGCTGAAGTCGTGTCGCCAAGATTTATTGGCTGGCCTATGCGAGTCGAGTCAAGTTTCAAACGTTGCGACAACGACGACAATGACATAGACGACGGCAAGGACATAGACGAGGGCGAGGATTTGTTGGTTGAAGTAAACGCAGACATAGACGAGCACGAGGACGAGAACGACAAAAAAAAAAAAAAGAACAAGGTGCCACAGCTCAGGGGCAAAGTGATTGCTATTCACACATCAGCAATCACAATTACAATAACAAATAAATGGAAACATTTGAAGAATATACTTATATATGTATATAAACTCTCCCCATCTCTCTGCCTGTCTGTGGGCTATAACTGAATCAGAATCAACCTGGTGCTGCGGCGGCTACCTGCCGAAATAAGATTTATGCCGTCGAATGTTGTTACTTATCGGATTTTTGGCAGCTGCGGCAAATGCGGCACGAATGCGGATGCAATTGTTGTTTGTGTTGGTTGACGACGATAATAAGCTTCGAGTCTCTTCTTCAACCCCCGTCCAAAAGCATAAACTACTTCAACGCCAATAGATCCTGTTAGGCCTTTGATCCCCTCTGCTGCTGTTGACATTCAGGTAACACCCCAAAAGGCTGTCAACTGTTGTGTAAATGGAGTAGATGCTGCTGCTGCTGCTGCTGCTGACCAGGCTCTTCATGCAACATATGCCTGCCTGTCGCTCTCTTGTGTGTGTTTTGCTGTCCGGGAATTAACCTCAAAATCTTTGACTTTGCCTTAGGCAATCGCAATCAAATTTCACAAACACGAAACCCAAAAAAAAAAACTGATGCAACTTGAGCGTAAAAGCTAGTCAGCCCAAAAAACACAAACAGAGACAGACTATAACATGCAATTATCTGAGATATACGATGAACCAAACACAAGCAGCAGCAGTAGCAGCACAGTGGTTAAAAAACTGTTAAGAGTTGTGCAAATAACAACAACGTTGAAACATTACCAAACCAAACCATTAGTCGACATATTTTGGACCATTCAAAGAATATCGTTACTAGTTCTACCCTATGTGCTATTCTGATGCATAAGCTATATTATTGTAAAGTTACATTAAAATCCTTTTAAGTAGTTTTTACTGGAAAGAGGATCAAACATCCGTTCACATTTTTAATAATAAATTTAAATGCAAGTTGTTCAAGTTTCAGATTTGAAATATTTAATTGCTTATCACTTGAACATAATTATTATTCGAGTGCACTCGAATGTATTCGAATTATTCAATTATCAACACAAACACTTGCTTCGCAGTCCTTTGCTATTGAATGTTGATGTCCTTCCTTCCTTGATGAAAATATGATACTGCATTGAAATGTGACCTTGTTACTAATCAAGTGTGTTCTTTCCTACCTTTTCGGTTTTTCAGGTATCGGCTGGGCAACATTTGCATTTGAGCGGCGATATGAAGAGCAATGTTTCAGTTGCCGCACAGCAAGGTGTCTTCTTTAGTCAGCAACAGGCGCAGCAGCAGCAACAACAGCAGCAGCAGCAACCTGGCAATCCTGGCCCCAATCCACAGCAGCAACAGCATGGTGGAAATGCTGGCTCCAATAACGGAGCCGGTGCAAATGCACCACAACAACAACAGCAGCAGCAGCAGCAACAGCAACCAAATCAAAATATGAACAATGCAAATGGTAAGTTAAATAAAAAAAAAAATCGAATTGCAAATTGAATTGAACTTTGTTTTTTGCTGTGTTTTAGTACCCTCCGATGGCTTCTCGCTCTCCCAGAGCCAAAGCATGAACTTTACACAGCAGCAGCAGCAGGCGGCGGCAGCGGCAGCGGCGCAGCAGCAACAGGCACAACAACAACAACAGGCACAGCAGCAGCAACAGGCTGCAGCAGCGGCAGCCGCAGCAGCTGCAGCACAACAACAACAACAACAACAGGCACAGCAGCAACAGCAACAGGCAGCGGCAGCAGCTGCAGCAGCTCAACAAGCCCAGCAACAGCAGCAGCAGCAGCAGCAGGTGCCGCCAAATATGCGTCAGCGTCAAACGCAAGCGCAGGCAGCGGCAGCAGCAGCAGCGGCGGCAGCAGCACAAGCCCAGGCAGCAGCCAATGCCAATGGGGGCAATGGAGGTGGTGGCAACAATGTGAATCCCTTGATGCAACAGCAGCAGCCACCCGGTGGCGTTGCCGTTGGCGCTGGCAGTGGTCCGAATCAGCTGGGCGGACCAATGGGCGGCATGCCGGGCATGCAGATGGCTGGTGTCGGTGGTCTACCCGGTGGACCGGGTATGAATCCCATGCAAATGAATCCCAATGCGACCAGTGCCCAGCAGCAGCAGCAGATGATGATGGGTGGCAATGGTGGTCCAGTTCCAGCTGCCAGTCAGGCCAAATTTCTGCAGCAGCAGCAGATGATGCGCGCCCAGGCCATGCAGCAACAGGCGCAACAAGTGCAACAACAAGCCCAGCAGCAGGCCCAACAGCAGGCGCAACAGCATCAGCAGCAGGTGCACATGTCCGGCGCACGTCCACCTCCACCGGAGTACAATGCCACCAAGGCGCAACTGATGCAGGCACAAATGATGCAGCAGACGGTGGGTGGAGGTGGCGGCGGCGGCGGCGTCGGCGGTGGTCCTGGTGGTGGCGGCCTTGGCGGTGGCCTTGGTGGAGGTATTGGTGGCGGCGTTGGTGGTGGTGTTGGCGGCGGTGGTCGTTTCCCGAACAGCGCAGCCCAAGCGGCAGCCATGCGGCGCATGACCCAACAGCCCATTCCTCCATCCGGGCCCATGATGCGACCACAGCATGCAGCCATGTACATGCAACAGCATGGTGGCGGCGGTGGCGGTGGTGGTGGTCCACGCGGCGGCATGGGTGGCGTGCCGGGTGGCCCATATGGTGGTGGCGGTGGTGCCGGTGGACCCATGGGTAGTGGTGGGCAACAGCGACCGCCAAATGTCCAGGTGACTCCCGATGGCATGCCAATGGGTTCGCAGCAGGAGTGGCGCCACATGATGATGACGCAACAGCAGCAACAAATGGGCTTTGGCGGCCCAGGACCAGGGCCAATGCGACAAGGACCAGGTGGCTTCAATGGAGGTAATGGTAATGGAGGGGCGAGCGATGGGATGCGAAAGATCCTTTATGAAAATTAAAAACTGATCAACTTTTGTTTTTGTTGCAGGTAACTTTATGCCAAATGGAGCGCCGAATGGAGCACCTGGCAATGGACCTAATGTTGGTGGTGTTGGCGGCGGCGGCGGTGGCGGTATGATGGCTGGCCCCAATGGACCTCAAATGCAGCTGACGCCGGCGCAGATGCAGCAGCAACTGATGCGACAACAGCAGCAGGCACAGCAGCAGGCACAGCAGCAGGCGCAGCAGCAGGCGCAGCAACATATGGGACCCGGTGGCGGCAGCAACATGCAACAGATGCAACAGCTGTTGGCGCAGCAACAGAGTGCAAGTGCTGGTGGCGGCGGTGGCATGATGGCCACCCAAATGCAAATGACCAGCATGCACATGAGCCAGACGCAACAGCAGCAACAACTGACAATGCAGCAGCAACAGTTTGTGCAAAGCAGCAGCACAACGACAACACATCAGCAACAGCAAATGTTGCAGATGAGTGTCGGTCCGGGTGGTGCTGGCCCAAGCAATAACAATGGTGCGGGCAACGGCGGTGGCGTCGGTGGTGGTATTGTTGGTGTTGTTGGTGGAGGAGGAGTTGGTGGAGTTGGTGTTGGTGTTGGTGGCAATTCGGCAACAATTGCCAGCGCCAGTTCGATCAGCCAGACGATTAATTCCGTGGTAGCGAACTCGAATGATTTGTGTCTCGAATTCCTCGACAATTTGCCTGTCGACAGCAATTTCTCCACGCAGGATCTGATCAACTCGCTGGACAATGACAACTTCAACATTCAGGACATTCTACAATAAAAATGTTGTTCAAGTTGATCAGTTTTGCTGCCATCAGCACTAAAACCAACCACAACTTACTCCACACACACACACACACCCACACACACACCACCACCAATTGTTGCCTGTTTTTTTAATGTTTGAATTTTTTTTAACTTTTCATATTATTTGTCTATTTTTGTTGCCTGTTGTTGTTACTACCACCACCCCCACCCACCCCAATGTTTGTTAATTGTGTGAGAGAGAATTTTTTAAAAAAAGAAGCCGAGTTTGTACTCGCATTTGGGATTTTACTGTATTATTAGCCGCTAGAGCTGCCCGCCAATGCGCTCATGTTGCCGGGCAGCAACGGTCCAAGGCGGGCAGACGCACGGGGCGTGGCAGCGGCAGCGGCCAGTACGCAACAAACAAATGAAACATTCCATAATCTATACAAAAACAAAATGTATCTATTATAAAAGAACAAAAAAACAATTCGAACTAAGCTGAAAATTAATGAAAAAGTATTTACAAGTACTTTTAAAACAACAAACAGTTATTTACACACACACACACACACACACACACATGTATACAGAACTTAAGCAGTTGTACTTAAATGCAATTCGGTTACGCCCAGCGCTTTGTCTGCCCGCCCAAAAAAACATTTCATTTTTACTTAAGCAAAAAGAGCATAAAAACAAAAACACAAAAAAAAAATAATAATAATATAGTATATATTATATATGGAACCAACAGCAAAACAAAAAACTTTTAAACTAATGCCTAATGAAAAACGAGAAGAAACAAAACAATTGTACATTTTATATTGTATTTAAATATTATTTCATATTTTATTACAAAAACAAAAATACGAAAGTTACAAAAAAAAAGAGGAAATCATTTGAGAGAAAAAAACCCAGAAGAGCAAATATGAAGAAAAACAAGCAAAAATATACTTAAATTGGTGATATTTTGAATTGCTTAAACAAAAAACAAAAAAAAAAAAACCTAAAACACAGAGAAATCAAATAGAAATTTGAAAAATACAGAAGATGAAGAAGAAACAATTATTATAATTATTATTGTACATTATTTTTGTGTAACAATTAAGTTTAAATCAAATTTTAAACATAAAAAAATGAGAAAGCAAAAGAACAGCGGAGCAAAACTATGCGAGTTAAGCGCAAAACAAAACAAAAACATATTTAAAATATATATACACACACATACATATATAAATACATATATGAAGAAACAGAAGATACTTATAATTAAAAATAATTATTACGCGTAGTTTTTGGTAGTGAAAAAGCGTGCATAAAGCCCTAAACATTAGTAGTTTGTTAAATAAATTTATATAAAAACAAGAAAAAACAAAACACACTCAAAAACACAAACACTTACACATATATAGTTATATCTATATATATATTCGATTATTGTAAGAGCAGCGCTAACAATTATTGAATTTAGATCTTAAGCAGCCAGCAAAAATATGGAAACAAAGCGAATAAGAAAGTTTAGCTAAATGCGTTCAAGGCCAAGTGTTACCAAGTGACGCAATGCCACGCCCACAGCAGCCCACAATTCACAATTAGATGATAAAGATACTACGCCGAGATTCCAGCTATGAAATTATTGTACGACATTTAATTAGCGCAATTCCATAAGTCCATAAGTTTTAAAACAACAAACAGTTTAGTTCAGAGGCCATAGACAGCCAGACTTCCAGATACGACGAAAATCAAAGCAAAACAAAGCAAAACAAAGCAAAAAAACAAAAATCCAATTAATAACGAACAGCAATTAGCAATAGAACTACTTTAATGCATACGATCCATAATGCTGATCAACAACTCATAGCAAACAAACAAACAAACACTCGCCTAGAAAACAAACAAACAAACAATCGCGTAGCCCAAAGTATTTAAGCCGCAAACAAAAATGAAAAAGCAAAAACAGAAACAAATACAAAAACAAAAACGAACCGAACTAACAAAAATTATTATTACAATTATTATATATAAATATAATAACGCGAATTGTAGTTTGTAATTATTGATACGAAACAAATTTGTTTACAAAAAAAAAAACAAGAAAACGCAAATTATATATTATATATATATACACATTATTATTATTATTATTATTATTATTACTATATACAATATGGCATATTATTATTACATATATATATACATAAATCTATATATACAAGTACTTGAGATCATCGCAAATTAGTAAGCTAAAATACGGTGTTGCTGAAGATCTTTGGACAGAAGAAAGAAGAATTGTGCTGAAAAACGGATGAGTTGCAGATGATAAAACAACAACAACACGCAAAAACACACACAACTTGATATCAATTAAAAGCGAACAGCTGCCAGCGGCAAACCAAAACTTTAAAAAAAAAAACAAGCTTCAAAGCAAACGCAAACGCAAATTAATTTTAGCTAATAATTTATACGAAAATTTGAATTTAAGCTCAATTTGATTTGATTTGATTTGTTGGTAAGGATTAAGATGGCGTATTGCAGCAGCAGCATTTTGTTTACTAAGCGCAGATTGTTTTTTTTATTAAGCCAAAATTGATTGGGGCATAAGTCGTCGGTTTGCCGTTTTGTTGTCCTCCAGGATGCGCAACAAACGTTTGTGTCCAATAACAAATTGAGCATGAACGAAGTAATGTTGGCCCAAAAAAAAACTTTGTAGATTTTTCTTTTAATATTAAAGAAACCAGACAACAACAAAAAAAGCAACAAAATAAAATAGTAAAATATTACTTTTGTAAATAAATAAACCACAAAAATCTTTTTATTGCAACGGGTGGAACAATTCACAGCGAATTGTTTTTTTTTCAGCAGCAAACGCGGCACAAACTCACAAGAAGCAATTTGAACCGACCTCCACAATCGAGCGGGCGAGCAATCACCGAAAAGCCGTATTTTTAGTTATTTTTCTACCCCAAGTACCAGGCGAACATAAATCATTAGCACGACGACAAAGTTTTTGGGAAATAAAAAATGCGTAGCATACTTTCGCGCTTGCCCATTTAAACTGATCGAGTGCATAAAATTGTAGCATTTATTTAGCATGTGCACACACCATTAGCCCAGCTGTAAAATAAAAATAATGCTGCATACTTTCGCGCTTACTTATTTAAAATGAGTCGCGCTCAGACTTGCCGCTCAAAGTTTGCCGTTTGAGCGAACTGCGTGTGCTCTCCCGCTCAACTGATCGAATGTTAATTACGAACTCACTCAAAGTAATTGGACTTACAAAACTAGCTCTAAGTAGGCCAAATCCTTACAGATTTTCAAAGGACATGGCGCGTTGGCATCGCAAGGACTAAATCCATCGAACTGCATTCAAGGATTATGGGGTTCTCTAAGAACCAAAACACTTAGAAAATTTCATCGGAAGATAAAGGAAATCACAAAATCCTTGTTTTCTCGACAACTGCTAGGACGATTTGGATGTCCTTTGGACAGTTGATAGTCCTAAAAAAAAAAAAATTTTGACAAAGGTCTCGACAGGATCTGCAAGGATATGGCTGAGTAAATCATTGTTTTCTTTTTTAAGAAAAGTCCTTATATTTCAGCTGTTCGAAGGACTTTTATCCTTTTGATAAGCTTATGAGAATCGGCAGGCCAAGGACTATTTTTTGACCAAAGGACAACCGGCTAATCCTTAAAATGGACGAGTTAGAAAGGATTTTGTGATTTTTCATAAATTTTCTGACCTACCCCCTTGATAAATTTTAAGCAAAATATTTTTGTCGAATTTTGAAAATCCTTGAATGCCGATTGTTAGACCTCTCTTCAGTGAGCTCAAAAATGTGTGTCCTTTTGATATCCTTAAGGAAATGACAGAGTAATGGACAAAAAACGGCAGTCGTTTTTGTTTTATTAGCTCTCACTTGGCCAAATTTTTATGCTTTTGTTTTTTTTTTTCAGCAGCAAACGCGGCACAAACTCACAAGATGCAATTTGAACCGACCTCCACAATCGAGCGGGCGAGCAATCACCGAAAAGCCGTATTTTTAGTTATTTTTCTACCCCAAGTACCAGGCGAACATAAATCATTAGCACGACGACAAAGTTTTTGGGAAATAAAAAATGCGTAGCATACTTTCGCGCTTGCCCATTTAAACTGATCGAGTGCATAAAATTGTAGCATTTATTTAGCATGTGCACACACCATTAGCCCAGCTGAGTTTTGTATTGGCTAAACTGCTGTGTTAAAACTTGATACATTTTATTTTCATTTATCATTCATATTTATTAATTTCTTTATACTCATGTTCATAATACATAATTGCATAGTTTATGACTTATAATAAATATATTCCATAAATGTAATACATGCATTTCAACGTGTTTTTCGGTTTGTGTCCATGTTTATAAATTGGTGTGGGAGTGTAGGGTGTGCTCAAATTGTTTAACATTATTATTACGTATTTTATGCGTTTATATATTAATTATTATTCTTGCTTACTTTGCTTAATATATGTACGTATTTATGTGTGAACTGTACTTAATTTGTGTATTAGTAGTATATATATACTTTTACATAGGTAGGACTTGCGTGAAGAATGATGATACTTAACTAACTAACTAACTTAAACAATTAATAAGCTTGCTGGCTAAAATATGTGTCATTTTGTAATGAAGGAATGAGCGAAGGGATGGGCGATAAGTGGGGAGAGAGTGGGCTGTTAAACTAAACCAGTTAACAAACAAAATTAGCAACTATTGCGAGAACTAAATAGTGTGCTAAGTCTATAATTATAAGCTACCTTTGCCAATTTCTTATGTTTTTTATGTTTAATTTAATTTATATGTAAGTATATGTATGTATACGAGGGGGCTATGTCTAATAACTTTTCAACACTTAGACGCTAGTGCAAAGGTGCGGCTTGCCAATTCTAAATGTTTAAATATTAAGATTACTATAATTATTATTATTATTTTTTTCATTTGCGACACCGTTTGTTTGTCTGTTTTAACAATGTAAATGCCTTTGCCTGTTTAGTTGAGTTTATAGAATATTAATTGCTAGTAATCAATGTTAAGTGTTGCACTGTGGCATGTTGCATGCATATATACTAATATGCAATAAAATCAGCCTTAGTTATAATAATTGTTACTCGTGCGAATATGCATTTCTATAAGTTGCTCGGGTCTATTACCATATTTTTGCGGCAAGTACTTGACTAAATCTGAGAACCTCTTTATATAATAATATTCTATTCGCAAGTTAAAGTTTCTCTCTAAAAAACAATTATACAAAAAAGTGTGTTAAAAGTAAAAATTTGTAAATTTTACTAGCAAATACTATATGCGACTTCAATGCGCGATTATATAAAAGTCGCCGCAACAATGGAATTGCATTAAATATGATTTTTAAAAACGCCTTTAATTTGATCTTGCTTAGTTAATTACTCGTAGTTATACTCTTCTTTCTTTTCTTTTTCTGACAATTCGGCTAAATGCGCAAAATTCTAATATTGCAATTTTTTTAATGTCGTGGGACTTTCTGTGTTTCTCTTTGCATCTAGTGTATAAAACGTTCTTTAAAGTTAAGTTTAGATTAGATGTGAATTTGAATGTTTTAGTTATTGTGCATTACGAACGAATGAATAATAATGGATGGATACTGAAGAAATGCACTTGAAGAACTGATCTAGATACTCTTTAAACACACACTCTACTATTTAAACTAAAGATTAAATAAGTATTATTTAATGGTTATATGGAAATAGTATTTTGGCTAACGTTATCTCCACAACAAATGCAGTTTTCTGCTTGTGCAGCTCGAAAATAAACTGAGCCGATAATTGGCATTAAGCTCAGTTTGAATTCAATCAACTTATAATACCAGATTTATATATATAGTACAAACATGAATATTGTTATATGTTGCCATCATGTTTGGGATACTTGATTAAAACTATAAATAATATTTGTTGTTACATTGCTGCACATATCGCTGCGTACATAAATTTATATCACACGCAATAATTATAATAAAAATAATAAATGTTTTGTTTTCGTTTTTAAAATTAAACGATTAGAAATCGTGATTTAAACTTGAATTTGTTTATGTTAAACTTTCTTGCCTAATAATATACATCGATAGCCAATGCATTTGCTGTTGCAATTTCATAATTAAACGAATTCGAAATAAAAACTTATTGCTGGTGCGCATTTGTGTGAGTGTGTGAGAATATCGAGTGCAGCTATTCGTTGTGAATGGCAATCATGACTGTTTTTATATATAGATTTTTAGTTTTATGTGTTTTGTTTTTGTTTTGTAACACTAACTAAAGTTTTAACGATTTGGCAAATGATTGTTTATCGATTAGTTATCGATTGCTATTGCTTAAATTGGCTTAGTGCAACCTATGATGATTGGCCTTGGGCATGGCACCTACAATGCGCACACGCCCCAATGTGCCAACTGCGCCAGCGCCAGCGCCACCAGACAGCCGCTGATGCTGCTGCTGTTGTTGTTGTTGTTGTTGCTGCTGCTGCTGTTGTTGTTGCTGCTGCTGCTGCTGATGCTGCTGTTGTTGATGCTGCAGCAATTGCAGCTGCTGCTGGTGACGCTGCTGCTGCTGCAGTAGCTGTTGTTGCTGTTGCTGCTGTAAATGTTGCTGCTGTTGTGTATGTTGCTGTTGTTGCTGCTGCTGCTGTTGTTGCTGCTGTGGATGATATTGCGGCGAATGCTTAGCATCATTGCAATCACAGAATTGTGGCGGTGGCGCCAGCACAAGATTTTCGGTGCACAGCTGCATATTGTTGTTGCCCGGCTGGGACACAGCGCCAGCAGCAGCAGCAGCAACAGCAGATGATACTGCTACCAATTGGCCGCTGGGCAACATGCCCACAATATGCGTGGCCATCTGCTGTTGTTGCTGCTGCTGCTGCTGGTGTTGCAGATGCTGCTGCTGCAGCTGGGGCTCGCCATCGCTGTCGGCCTCGAGAGGCGGCGGCAACTGCACCAGAGACACGGCTGTGGTGCGTGTGGCACCACGCTGCATGGCAATTGCTGCCGCCTGTTTGCGCGTGAGCGAATTGTGTCGCTGAAAGGCCTTCGCCGGCGGCGAGGGACTCAATTCGCCATCGTCGTCATCGAGATCGGAGCGCTGCTCTAGCTCAGAGTCGTGGCCCTTGTGCAGTTGCTGCTGCTGCTTGGCCACCAGGGCGGCGGTGCTTGCGCCTCCGCCGGCGGCAGCTGCTTTGGCTTTTAGTATCTGCTGCAAGTGTTGCTGGTGCGCCAGCTGTTGTTGCTGCTGCTGCAATATCTGTTGTTGTGTCGCAATTAGCTTCATATTTGGATTCGATTGATGATGCAGCTGCTGTTGTTGCTGCTGCTGCTGCTGCTGCTGATGGTGCACATTGGGTATGCGGCCAAGGACTTGTGGACTGAGCACAGGCTGATTCGATTTTGTAGCGCCTGTAATTGCAACTGCTCCTGTTGGTGTTGCTGCTGGCACTGGCATCTTGTTGCTGCTGCTCAGCTGTTGCTGCTGTTGCTGTATAACAGGCGCATGTTGCTGCTGCACCAGCTGCTTAACGGTCAGCGTTGTTGTATTATTGCTGCTACTAATAATGTTGTTATTTTGATTGCTGCTGGCATTGTTGTTGATGTTGCTTGTGGACTTTGTGGCTGCTTCATAGGCAGCAGCAACACTTGCAACTTTCGTGCCAGCATTTATGTTGATATTGGGCTTAACAGTAGTAGATGTTGTTGTTGTTGTTGTTGCCGCTGTTGCAGTTATTGCTGTTGTGGTTGTTGCCCCACCAATGCTGATGGTTGTCTTGGCCATAATCTTGGCCGTTGGCTGATCTGGTATTGTTTTGGGTTCCTCGACAATCGTTACGCTTGGCTTCTTCTTAATGGTATCTGTGGGCTTTGTAGCTCCAGTGGCCAACAACTCCTGATCACTGCTGACTCCCGAGCTGCTGTTATCGCACTCGTCTTCGCCATGACCAGGCTGTTGTGGCAGCAATTGTTGTTGTTGTTGTTGTTGTTGTTGCTGTTGTTGATCGTCATTGTTTTTGAGGAAACCATTGGGTGATGATTTGGAGGTTTTGAGATTGCTGCGTATACGCTGAATTTCATCCACGGACAGCGAATGTGATATTGAGGCACCAGAACCAGAGCCAGAGCTGCTGCCGCTACATAAATCGATGGGCAGGTAAACAAAGCGAGAGAAGAGTGAGTAACTGCAGAAAGATATAGTTGGGTTATGGAAATGTTATATGACTTACCTAGCCTGACTGTTGCCACTTGTTTCCGGCACATCGAACAAAGCAATTTTCTCATTAAGCTTTGTGTTGCGCGCAACAAGAATCGAGTTCTCATCTTCGCCATCTGATTCACTGCAACTGTAATCCGGTTCGGGTATGGGCGGAGCAGTGCTAGCAGCCACTGCAGTTGCTGTTCCTGTTGTTTTTGTTGTTGTTGCGTTTGCATTGCCATTCTGTTGCTGTATTGCTGGTGCTGCTGGCGGTGGTGGTGGTGCTGGTGGCGATTGTGGTGCTGTTGATTGCTGCTGCTGCAATTGCACTTGTGGCGCTGCATAATGGGAAGATTGAGGACGCAATTGTGTTGGCGCCGCATATTGACTGACATGATGTTGCTGCTGCTGCTGTTGTTGTTGCAGTTGTTGCTGCTGTTGGTTCTCTTGCTGTTGTTGTGATTTGTCCTGCGCCTGCCGCAGTTTCCAGGCCATAACATTGCGCAATTCTTGCGGCGAGGCATAGATCTTGGCATTGGCCGAGGGATTGAAACTGCTCTGGACGCCATCGATGGCTGCCGAGGTGACTGCATCGTTCTCTGTGCGCTTCTTTAGCTTCTGCTGCAACGATATTGTGCTCTCGTATTCGGAGACACTGCTGCGCGTCTCCACCTTCACCACCTGGCCAACGGGTGGCGGTGGAGGTGGATGATTCGGGGGTGGCAGCATTGCTGCAGCAGCAGCAGCCGCAGCAGCAGCGGCTTTAGTCTCCTCCTTGTTGCCGCCAGTTGTGTTAAGGCGCTGCAGCGAGGCATGCAGCGTTGCCACGTCGTCCTGCGAGTGGTGTCCCTTCCCTACAGCCTGCCAGATGGACGACGACGAGCCATGCAGCTGCGGCCCATGCAAATCTGGCGTCGAATGGAAACGCTTTAGATCCCGGCCAGCAGTTGCACCACCAACTG
Organism: Scaptomyza polygonia; assembly: GCA_035044585.1. Lineage (NCBI taxonomy): Eukaryota > Metazoa > Arthropoda > Insecta > Diptera > Drosophilidae > Scaptomyza > Scaptomyza polygonia. The sequence continues at coordinate 441,723 of JAWNNU010001679.1, forward strand.
TGGGCGTCGCTACGGGCTTGCCACGGAGTGTGCCGCCACCATTCTTACTTCTTGCCGTCTTGCGCTTCATCTCGGCCACACTGCCATAGACCAGCGGACCCGCTGTACGCATGGGCGAGCCATTGGTAGCGGGAGGCGTGGCTGCACCACTATCTGTGCCCGACTGGAAACGGGAGCTGGTCATCATAGTTGCATAGCGACTGGCACCAGAGGCGCTGCCCTCGCCCTGCTGCCGCTGGAACAGTTCCTCCAGCTCGGCAGCAGTAATCCTGCTCGATGTGGGTCTGGCTTTGATGCTAGCTGTGCGCAACTGCACCGGCGTGCCCGGATGTGTGGGCGTGGGCGTAGCAATCGACTCCACCGAATTTGATTTGGTATGCGGCACATCGTCCTGATCCTTCTCACCACCATTCTCTAACCCAGCAACCATTGACTTGGCCCTGGCTCGACCCACACTTAGCGTCGTCTTCGGATCGCGTCGTGGTGGCATTGGAGCCATGCGCACACTGCCACCAGCTCCTACCCCTCTTTCGGAGTTGCCACTGGCATGACTGCCTGGACCCATTGACATCTTGCGCGGCAATGTGGCGCATTGCCTATGCGCACTCTGGGGCGTACTCGGTCCACTGGACAAATGCTGACTACCGGCGCGTGCACCACTTGGCAAATACTGAGCACTCGCCTGCATCTGGAGTGGAAACTGTGGCGAGACGACTGTCATGTTGACCAACGCACCTGCTGAGCGAATCATCTCCACCACCTGCTCGTGCGAGGCGGCGCTCACATCCTCGCCATTGATGGTTAGCAGAAAGTCACCTGGACGCAGTCCAGCCATGTCTGCCACACCGCCTGGATCGACATCATCCAAGTATTGCAAGGCAGGAAAACGTTCGGAGGGACGCAGTTGCATTAACTGCGAGCTAGCCTTGGCACCACGCAAAATGAATCCAAATCCACGCTTCGCCCGATGCAGCACCACCGAACGGGGAGCGTTGTAGGCACTGCAAAGCAGCAAAAACAGATTAGCTTGGCATCGACAAAAAGTAAGCTAGAAAGATCAGAACTTACCTCTTCTTGATGCGTGGAGCTGTAGCGCTGCTATATTGTCCAACTGTGTGAACTCCATTGTTTTCTGGCTGTTGCTGCTGCATAAGCTGGCAGGAGCCGTTGCTGGTCATGGAGAGCGATGGCGAGTGATGCGGCTGCTGCAGCAAGGTGCTAGAGCTGCCCGAATGTCCGCCCAGACTGAGCTGTGGGGAACCCTGGTAGGAGGATTGCTGCGGCTGCAGCGATGGTGCCATTTGCTGCTTTTGTTTCTGTTGTTGTGATTGTGGTGCAATCATGCCCGTGCTTGCTGTCATCACATTGGTGATGTGCTTCTGTCGCAGATTCACCTCCTGGACACAGTCGGCAGGAAAGAAGCCCGACTGATTGGTGCCACGCACATAGCCCTCGAGCAGGCCACAGTCGGTGCTGCCTACCACTTCGATGACGTCGCCCGGTTGTAGACGAATGTGACCCACTGTATTGCCAGCATATGGTTCCATGCACACAACTGTGGTGCTCGGATGCCCGATCGAGCAGGCAGCCGAATCCGAGTTAGTTCCAACGCCCGATGAGTCACTTATGATGTCGCTGGTGTCACCAAGCGATTTATCTGTTACAAAATACATAATTTTTAATAAACAATTTGTTTGGAGCACGTTTAACGCTTTTTTTAACAACACATGTTTAGGCCAGAATGCAGCTGGCCAAGTCAACAGCAGAGACAACACTTAGTATGACGACAATATACATGCGTAAGTATTATGCTGTGAGTGGAAAGTGTCTGGAGGCAGGCATTCAAACAAAAGAATGAAGAGAAGCACAGAAAGCAATGGAAGCGAGAATGCGAAAACTTATAAAAATGAATCACGACAAATGAGAATCGATCAAAATAATTACTCAAATCGATTAAAGACGTTCGAGTATACATTATATACTCAGTTGATTCAAATGATTCAATGGAAAGTTTCTGTAATGATTCTATTGCAAATGATTATAGTATATTGCTTGATTGAGTGAATTATCGATTGCCCATCATCGGTTGTTTTTTTTTTATAAAAATTCTTAGTAGACTTGCAATTCGGAACAAAATTTCTAGTTTGCCGTAATAAACTAAAACTATTCATGCTTAAAAAGATATTAGTTTAAATGTTATACTTAACCTCTTGCTGTGTGTTTGTTTTTTTTTTGTTTTTGTTTTTCAATACGGTAAAAATAGATAAGATACATATGTACAGTGAAAACTCTCTTTAATCTCCAAACCTCCATTTAGATTATTTAAAAATAAACTTAAGCAAAACTGAACACAAATCAATTGGGCGAAATAAAAGTACGTTTTTTTTTCAAGTTATTTTACCTGTCACAATGCTGATGTCGTCCTCGTGAGAGCGATGTCCCGACGAACCCTCGGACAGGCTTGAGCTGGCCGAACTGTAGGCGCCCAGCATATGCTCCGAGGGGCAGGGCGATGGTGGGCCGTGCAGCTGTAGCTGCAGATGCGGCTGCTGGTGCTGGTGGTGCATTAGCTGCACATGCTGCTGCTGATGATGCTGTAGTGAATGGTTGTGCTGGTTGTGTTGCAGCTGTTGTAACTGCTGGCGCGATAGTGTGCCCATCAGACTGCCACCTCCATTTACGCCAGCACCTGCACTTGCACCACCATTAAGCCCACCGGCAGCCGCAGCAAGCAGCACAGCGCCAGCGGCCCCATTGGCCGAGAGCCAACCGATGCCGGAACGCCGTTTCGGATTGTAGCGCGGTGGTCCCCGGAAGGGTACTGCATAAGTTTTTTGTGTATGAGTAAGGATAGTACTTTATACGTTTACGTATGTTTGTTAAGTATGTATACATATATAAAGTGTGTTGTGTATATTTGTTTCTGTTGTTGTTGTTGTTGTTCGACGAGTTATGTCGGTTTGGCAGTCGGCGCTTAAAAGCTGAATTTAGGTGACGCGAGACTTGTTGGGTGGTTGAATGGGTTATCAAAGGAATAAGGTAAGGGGCTTACACATACTTCTATTTCTGTTCTCTATGATTATGGTTGGTAATATTGTATTTTTGTCACATTTTGTGGCCAAGTTTGTGAGCGAGCATCTGCTCCTGTTGGGTTTTATATTTAGTTATGTGTTATGTATGTGGCTAGAGATGAGCAAAACTTTAGTTCAGCTGGCACAATTGTTGCTCATCTCTTTTCAATCTTTTTAGTATCCCAGCTAACAGCTTCTAACTTGGCCAATTCCTAGGGGAACGAACTAGCACATATGTTTTCGGATCGAATGGGCGTTACACACTTTCACTTACTTTACTTACTGCTCGTTTATATGTGGATGGATTGATAGTAGCTCGACCATTAACAAAAAGCAAAACAGAGCAAAAAGTTGGACATTCTAATAATGAACCAAGAGCAAACTTGATAACTTTGTATGATATTTATAAATATATGAATAATAAATGGCAATTTTCGATAACGATAACAAACGTGTAACAAAACATTGAACAACAAAGAGAGAGAGAGAGAGAGAGAGAGAGCGATAGAGAGATACAGATTGAAGTGGCAATGAAAGAGACAAACGTGTACGAGCAAAAAATTGAAACAAGTTACAGTTACGATTAAATATTTACATACAATATATAGTAGAAAAATATCTCGAGCAATGCAAGGCAAATAATGTATTGTATATAGTAAGTATATATATGTATATATAAAGTCTTGCAGATATATCGTTTGTTACATTATAAATAGTATTTAAATTAGATGCTAAAACATTTATGTTACATTATGAATGAATTTATTTTGATTTAGGAGACCTAAACGATGAAATGATTCAACGATATCTGAATTTGATATGAACTGTTTTATGTGTCTTGCGAACTAAACATGTTTGATGAGGATAGTATTGGGACTATGAGGTTGATATTTTTTGCATAAATAATTAACTCATTACAAATATTGGAATTGTAGCTAATACATGAACGTTTTTGAACTACATGTATAGATTGAGTAGATAGAACTAAAAAAAAATCAAGTTGTGACAAAAATATATATTCGAAAATTGAAGGGTAAATGGGTGGGGTTGGGAAGGATGAGTAAAAAAGTACGATGTGGCAACAATGTCAAAATGTCGAGTACGAGTCGAATTGGGATACTGGTCAAATGAGTTTTAGGGAATGTTGATATTAAATTATGAAAATATTAACATTCCCACGGTTAATTGTGTAATGAATGCGAATGAATGTTTCATTGTGATTGTGATTGCGATTACTTACCAATTTCATCGGATTTGTAGTTCTCAATGATTTCGGCAAGTTCCAAGTTGCCAGCGATGACAGCAACCTATGAAATAAAGTCAACACAATTAGGCCAGAATTTCAATCAGAAATGAACAAATCGCTACTGATTAAGATACAATACAAGCAAAACTACTAAATGATAAAATACCAGTTACGAACTACTTCTAAGTACATTACAAGTAATTAAGAATAGATTTTGATTAAAATTTTGTTGGTTCTGATTTTGTTTAAATACCTGATAGGGAGTTTGGTTGGCAAAGTTCTGGGCACCGCGTTGAGCGCCGCGAAATAGAAGCATTCTAGCACAAGCCTCTTGGTTGTTAACAGCGCAAACATGCAACGGGCTATTACCGGACGCATTGCGTCCATCCATGTCAGCACCGTAGAACAACAAGTGTTCCAAGTGCTGCACGAGGCCGTGACGACACGCCTGCATCACCGTTGTTTAATTCGAATAGTTAGAGGCAAGCGATTTTTTTTTTTTTTGGTTTTTAAAGTTAGACAGTAGAGACATACAGTTTGTGTGTGTGTGTGTGAGCGAGACAGAGAGATAGAAAGAGAGAAAGTAATAATAATAAAAAAATCAATTAGCGAAATTTTCAATCTCAAAGGCCAATAATCAAATCCCAGAGCACCAAACACCAAAGTATCACTCTATTCGATAGGAACTTTTTCTTTTTTTTACTTTTTGGGAGGCCAGGGAGCTTTTACGAAACGATCAAAAAACCCCAAAAAAAAAAATTTATATATGTAGAGCCACTGTTTGGACCGTCACCGACTTACCTGATGCACCTCATTCCAGCCCTGGCTATCCTGTATGCCCAATGTGGCATGATCGTGCAGCAGACTCTCCGTTATCTTTGCCTCACACTTGCGTGTTATCGAAATGTACAAAGGCGTTATGCCACGCCCATCACGATAATTGGGCGAAGCGCCAAGCTCGAGTAGTGTACTAAAAAACACAAACAAAACAGCAATAAGTATCTGAAATGCAACTTATAGATTCTATCTTACCTGACCGCCTCGAGTGAATCATGCTCGACGGCACGATGGAGCGCTGTGGTGCCATCTTTGGTGCGATAATCCAGCAGAGCACCACCATTGACTAGAGCAATGAGCAGCTTGTTGGGCTTCTTGGCGCCGGTGGCCACCGCCAGAGGCGTCTCGCCACTTTCGGAGCAATGAAAATTCGGATCCAAACCTTTAGCACACATCTTGGCTATCTTCTCTACATGCCCCCCATTGATGCACTCCAGGAAGCGACGCAAATTGGCGCGTGTGTGCAAAGCCTTCAATTGGCGTTCGTCCAGCGTGAGCATTTTATACACGCGCCGTTTGTATTTGAGCTGCAAAAGAATTGTTAGTTGAGGTTTGAGAGGGACACAGTTCACTGTTTACCTCTAGGTAGCCAACGGGTCCATTGAATGGATAGTCGCCCAGCCGTCGTTCTTCGTCAAGGAATTTGCCAGCCTTGCCATTCGAGGGTGGTGCAAAGAGGCCATAGTTGAAGCTCTCCTTAAGGTCCTGTGAAAAGAGGGTAGAAACAGATGAGATGCTAAATATGTAATTTACTAGGTAAAACACGTGATTTTTCATCTATGTATTATGTTGGTGTGTGACATTCACGTGCTCAAGTTGAATTCATTTTTTCCACACACACACACAAAGGACTTCCTGCCTTTTTACTGTGGGTGAAGCTTCCTTCCTACCTTGCCTTCGTTACAAAGTCGTTGCTAATGAGCGCGTGACAAACAGCGCCATCTAGCGTGTTGCCATTGCATTTATAATTTAACATTGCCTTTAAGTGGCAATTTCTTGTTTTAATTATGGTATACAAAAATCTGTCTTTCTCTTTGGCACAGCAAACCATCAACTTCCGTAACTTCCAAAGGAAAATCCTGTCTCCCGCTCACCCTACCGATATACTATATCGCATATCATACGCTCGGTGCAGTCTCGAGTGTATAACTGGTGACATTGCCACTGCATTAATTATGCAAAGTGCGTGTTATGTGCAAACATGTACGACGCGAACAGAATTTGGTTTGAATTTAAAAGGGGGGACGGGTGTTTCCTACTCGGTCCCATTAGGCATATAATCCTCTTAATTCGTAAATGTCATAAATTAGGTATAGAAAGTGTTAGAAAGAGTCGTGTTTTTCAGTGCCTTAAAATTACATTTCAATGTTTTCTTTTCATGTTCAGTAAATAAATGTTTTCTTTTTCTGTTTTTGTATTACAATTTACTCACAGCTAATTCTATACTTTATATTTATATATATATGTTTGTATATATAAAACTACCCAGCTCGGCATCTATAAAAGCTTTTTCCGGCTTTCAACCGTTGTTGTTAATGTTGTTGTTGTTTACTAGTAGCTACAAATCGCAGTTATGCCGCCCTGCTGGCAACACATCAGCCCCCTTGCTGTACTCCCTTGGCAGGCGCACATAAATTTTCAACGGCATAAACTAAAACGCCCCCAAAAATAGCAACCCCCTCTTCTGTGTAACACGTTAAATGTTGTGCGCCAAATGGGTTTTATGGCGCCCACAACGCCGCTTCTGCTTCTTCTTCGTGTGCTTGGGGTGTGTGGGGTCAGAATGCTTCCCTTGTGGCATGCACATGCAAATTGCAGACACGTCGACAACGACCTAAACTTGGTAGCAACAGAAGGCGGCTACGTATTTGGATTTGGATTTGGATTTAGATTTAGATTATACTATACGCTATACGCATTTGTGCTTGAATTCGACTTGGATTTGTGGGGCGAAACATTCTGTGTGAACATTTTGTGTCCTGCCTTTAAATCAACTTGTTGGCACAAATTGCATTTTTATGATTTTTGATTTCGACATTTCAATACGGGCCGTAAAGGTTCACGTCTCACGACCCTGGCCCTAACCCTGACATCAAAAGGGAGAGAAACGAGAGAGGGGAAAAGTAATTTGAAATTTTGCTCATTTGGTTGCAAGTCGTAAATGCCGTTGGTTGCAATACCAAAATTGAAGCGCATTCAATTTAAACATGAAAAAATATATATATAAAGATATAAAAATTGTTAGAAGAGGGGGTTAGTACTGTAAGGGGAGAGGAATGTGGATCTTCCCCAGCTGTTGTTATTGTTGTACTTGTTCTCAAGAGCGTCAGGCAAGAGTAAATGTCAATGCGATGCGCACTTGCTGCAAATAATCAACTTCCTGTTCCAATAAGACAGAAAAGAAAAAACAAACGGAAAAAGAAAAAAACGCACAATAGCAATAGGCAACAACAGAAGCAACAACAACAAAAGCTGCATTCATTGATAAATTGTCAAACAGTAGTTGTTGTTATTGTTGTTTGGTTGCTTGCTTTTCGAGTTGAGACTGTTGCAATTGTTTGCTGCTGAGACAGAACAACAGACAGATAGAGCGACAGATTGAAAGGGGGCTGGAGAGGCGGGAGGGTGATGCTGAGATACTACGGTCAGCATTCAAGTAAAACATAAACATAAACATTATGCTATTTGGCTAGTGCAAAAAGCCAGCCAGCCAGCCGGCCAGCCAGTTGGCCAAGTCAAGTCAGTTGCAATTGGGTCGGCGGCAACAACTTTGGCGGCCATCTGTTGCAGTTGCAGTTGCTGTTCATTGCTCGTAATCTCATTCTATTGCAGCAATTAGAGTCTCGCGGTTGAATTTTGCCGTCTTGCAATGCAACTGTGCAACAACTTGTGTGTATGTGTGAGTGTGTGTTTGTGCCGCCTTGCGGCAGGCTTTACATTTATGGTCTCATTAGCGTCAGCATTTGCTTTACTTAAGCTACATTTATATTTGTTTCTTGTTTCGAATTTTGGCAGTTGCGCCTACAATGTACAGTTTGACAGCCATTGCATAAACATACTAGCTACTAACTAAGTGTTTCAGTTCAGTTGGTTTTACTGTACAGTGTACACCCACTGCAAAAGGTATCGAATAACAAACACGATGCAACCAAATGACTTGGCAAAAGCAGCACAAACTAACTAAATGATAACGGCAAAAGATGTCTCTGTGCACAGTGGGCTAAAGCAGTCAAAAAACTTGTTAAAAATGTTATGAAAATTAATTAATTGTCTCTGTTTTGTGATTAGCACTTGGGCTGATTATAAATCAATAAATCATCATACGCATTCAAGATTTAAGAAACAAAACAATTTCCGGCTTAAAACGTTTTAAATCTGCGACCTTCGCTATGAAATTGTTGATTGACAATCACAAAAAAAAAAAAAAACAAAAACCAAAAACGAAGGAGCATCAAGTGTAAATAAATTAGTATCAATTAGTAAGTCAAGCAAGATAAGTTTATCGACTGGGAGGCTCAATTAAAATCTATTAAAACATATGAAATAATGATTTGAATAAATTTACGATTATTTATTTATTACAGGCTGAGAGAGAAAGAGTATCAACTGGCTATTATCTAATTATATATATATGTATGTATGTATATATAGACTCGCTAAATCTCTTCACACTGATTATCATAATTCTGTGCGCAAAATGCCTTTTGATGGCCAACTGTCATTGCCTGACTGCCTGCCTGCCTCTTTGCCATTGTGCCAAAATCAGCCGAAGGCACATTTTACGCTTGCGTCTCAAGTTGCAAAGCGGCTTCAACATCAATTTATGTAATCTGAACAATACACAGAACACAGAACCAAACTGAACAGAACACAGAAAGCAGCAAAAAAGAGGCTGGCACATCATCTTATAAATTCTGCTCGTTGGCGAAGATGCCTGTGGTTAACCGCAAAGTTAAGGGGTTTTTCAAGCGGGGCGGGCAAGCGAAGTATGAGGCTGAGGCACTTTGAATTAGAGTAAGAGTTCTGGGGTCCAAACACAATGCGCAGGCGCAGCAGCCACAGTAAGAACCACAAAAGCCAAAGCCAGAGTGTTCGTTATGCCGCCACAAACTTCAGTTCCAACTGCAAATCCCACCTTTTGCTCCACCATCTTTCGTTCTCTATCCAATTTTCAACAAACAAAACTGGTTCTTTTTTTTTTTTTGTCGTTAAGGTTTTGGCGCTTTGCAGTTTAATTGAGTTTTGTGGCGCATTCTTTGACGGTCGTTTCTTTGGCCAGAGTTTGAAGTTGAACTTGGAATGAGCTTTTTTTTTTTTTTTTTTGGTTTTTGTTTTTTTGGGGAATGGCATTACATTTGACACTCGCACAGGGCACAGCGATTTAATGTTGGCTAATTTATGCGTGCATTGGCTCCACATTGCCTGTCAACAAAAAGAGAGAGAGCGAGAGCGAGAGGGCTACAGTTGCAACAGTTTGCTTGCCTCAACCAATGAGAAGGTCAATGACGCGTTCTTTGCCTGCAGGAGGCAAGCTTTACAAGCAACAGCAGCAGCAACATAGAATTCTAGAAAAGCAATGCACACAATGCAGCAACAACCGATGAAGAAGAAGAAGCTGCAAGGATGGGCCTTTACTTCTCGCTCCTTGTTGGCTGTTGTCAAGGGGCAGGGCAGGGCAATGTCAGTGTCTATTCTGTCTGTCGGTGGTTTTTCGCTTATCATAAAAAACGAAGAAAAAAACAAAAAAAAAAAACTAGTTTCGTTTCTGTTGCATTTTGTTTTTGCAACATGTAGCATGGAGCATGTAGCTGCTTGTCATGCCACCTACAGCCAAAGCAGCAACGACGACGAAGAATCTTTGCTGTAGATGCTGCTGGTGAGAAGAAAGTGTTGCAAGTCGCTTTGACTGGTAAATTGGCGGCCTGCTTTGCCATGGCCGAGGCGCTGACTTTACATTTATCAGCCAGAGAACTTCAGTACATTGAACTCCCCCTCTTCCACATAAAATATATATACAATATATATACACGTATGAACATCATATGCAATTTATTTGCCCCTAGAGCTGTGGGCGTGTCGCAACGACGCCCGACGCCCGACGCCTGACGCCCATTCGCCATTCATATTTTTATACAGATAGAAAAACAGAAAAACATCTCAAACTCATTCTCTATCTCGCCACGTCTATGTATGGTCTAAAGGACATTGACAGCAGCTTGTCGAAAGGTAAACTAAAAAGTGCAGCAGGCTCTAGTTGCCAAAGGATGCGAACAACATTGCCAACACAGTCAACATGCATTGAGTCACGAGCCAAGAGCCACAAGCCATTTGCCACGCGCTGCAAATGCAATTGGAGTTGCAATTCCAGGTGACAGGCAGCTTTTTCCAATAACAAAAAGCCGAGAAGTGAATGTCACTTCTGTGTCACAAAGTAGAAGAGAAAGAAGAACAGAGAGAGAGAGAGAGAGAGAGAGAGAGAGAGAGAGAGAGAGAGAGTTGAACAATAGAGAAAGGCACAGCAAGAACCAAAGAAAAGAACTTTCAGAGATTAACCGTTGACGGTTAAATGACAATGACAGCCAGATGAACTTACAACATGTTGCAACACACACATTCAACTCGAAGAGTTGACACAACAGAGTGAAAAGTGCGAAACAGCTCAACAATCAGATCAAATCCTTACTTTCCCATGCTTCCCATGCTTCTAAAAAAATAAACTAGTTTTTTATACAAATTTTACTTAATGCATTTCTTAATTTTTACTACCCGAAACTTTAAAAGCTATCATGTTTCAGACAAAGCAAACGCACACTAAAAAAAAAAACCGTCTTTAATTGTTTAACTAATGCAGCTCACCTAGCTTGATTTTCTCACAACAAACCGAACCGAACCGAACCGAGCCAGATAAACATAACATAAAAAAAACCCCAAAAAATCAATATTTACACAGACACACACACACACAGAAGGAACAACAACCAACAGCAATGTATACAAACATAAAAACAACAAAACACACACACACACACACACTATACATACAAATAACGGTTATGATTGTTGACTGCTTCGCCTGGCTAAATCTGTATGGAATGGGTTACATAGAAGCCGGAGCTGGAATTAGAACTGGAACTAGAACTGGTGCCGGAAAGTACGTAGCAAATTTGTGTTGCTGCTGTTGTTGTTGTTGTTGCTGTTAACTGCTCCTGTCTAGCTTTTGTCTACAAGAACGACTAAAAATAGGAAGCAGACGACAAACAAGAAAACAGGCGACAAATGCTGCCCCCATTTGACTAAAGACAGAAAGGTATGAGGCCTGGGGAGTGGGGAGTGGCAAAACGAGGGATGGGCTTAAGGATTTCAAGATATGCCTCGTTGTTGTTGTTGTTGTTGTTTGGAGTGTTAGAGTACCGTTTGGAATGCTTTAAACATTTTCTCTCTCATATTCATAAACAGAGCAGATAAGAAGAAGGTACGGAAGGGAGTGCTGAAGTAACTTGCATTACAACAAACAAGCAAACAGAAACAGAAAACAAATAATAAAAAAGAAAACGGCGTAAGCACACATAGAAATGAGTAACATCAGCAGCATCTTAAGGGTTGAATACGATACGTTAAAAGTGGGGGAGGGAGAGTTGTTGTTCACAGCTGTTCGCTTCACCCTTTAAAGCGGGTGCAATGGCATGTGCTAAAGTTAGGTGATAAGGGGGAGAGGAGTAGGCGGTATGAATGGAAATACCTTTGCTGCTGCTGCTGCTGTTTGCACAGAGTGAAAGGCCAAAGAATTGCGACTTTCCAAGTTGCTGTTGTTGTTGTTGCTGGCCCGTTTTGTATGTCAAAGTCATTGGCCAATGGTCAATGTGGAACAATTGAAACAAACACAACAACAATACGAATAGAAGAGAAAGAATGAATAGCTCACGCTGCAACGTGTCGAAGCGTTTTGCCACGATTAAGAACTCTCGATTTGCCTCGATTGTTGCTGCTGCTGCTGCTGCTAATCGATTTGTTGGCAAACGTGCGACTCGCGACAGCACCAACAATTGCCACAACTTTCAATGGTCAACTAGTAGCAACGATCGCCCAGTTCGAATCGATCGTTGTTGGTTTGTTTTTGTAGCTGCCCCCCGACAACAACAACAAACAGCATTGGTTCTGGCCACTTGGCTTTCTAACGTTCTTGCACTTTGCTATTTATGTCAGTTGCCACTTCTATTAACAACGCTATGCCTCTCTCTCTCTCTCTCTCTCTCTCTCTCTTTATTCTCCTCCTTCAAATTGTCAACAGTTGCAATGATGATGATGATTTCTTGAGCAAACTTGCCACATGCAACAGCGAGCATTAGACATTAAATTAATTATTGCCAACCCGTGGAAAGAAGGCAACTTTTATAATTATCCACCCAGCTCATTTAATGCCCAGCCACCTGCAAAAACTAAACCACCCTTCATGCTGCCCGGCAAACTCAAACTGTGCATGCAGAAAATTCAACATTTCTGTTATTGTGTGTGAATTAAAGTGGAGAAATGCGGAAATGAAAAACCTGCTGGAATGCCAAAGACCAAAGAAAATTGCTAAATAAAAATTCTCTAGCTTAAGTTTCAAACAAACATTTGAAAACAAACAAACATCGACAAACATCCGATTCGATGCACTTGAACACGTCGCAAAGCTTGTGAACTAAATAAGCGCCACATGAAACCAGCAACCAGCAGATGCGGCAAACAGGCCGCAACAACAAATACTAAAGACGGCAATTACGTGTCACCAACCAAGGCACCAATTAATTGCCATCATCGATCGACAGACAAACAAATCGAACAAGCCCAAAACAGACCCAAACACTCGCAATCCATTACTATTGCCCTCTTGCCCTTAGCTCAGTTGCCTGAGCCGCCTGTGGCAGCAACCTTCCTTGCGGTGTTGCATTGCAATTCCAGTTTTTCTGTTTCGGAATCTCACCAACATCAACTTGGCCATCGATTGGCATTTATTATGAAATTATAGACGACCAACGACAATATGGACCAACCAACGACTGACAGTTATTATAGAAAATAAAACCATTGCGTATACGTCGCGTGTGTCGCACTTTTGATCAGCAATTATCCGCTGTCGGCTGGCTGGCGGACTTGTTTTTAAATTGCCTATGGGGAATGGCACAGAGTTTGTAATGGAATGGATCAGTTCAAATTTAATGCTGTGAGGCGTAAACAATGCAACACACTCTAAAAATAAATTCAGGTGTGAAAAATACAAAAATAAATTGAATGCAATCAAAGGAGTGCAGCCAGATAGAGACAAATGTGTGTACGTGTGGGGCAGCATAGTGTATGTGGCATGTGGGGTCTTTGCTGATAAAATCCCAACACCTGGCTTGCACCTTTATTATTATTATTATTCTTTATTACATATACAGCAGGCAGGCCAACTAGGCTTTTTTAGTAGTAGCTGTTTTAGCCAGCTGCCACTGTTCCTTAATTGTTTTCTACTCGTTGTCCCTCTTTCTTATTAGTGTCAGTTGTGAGTTGAACTCTCCGCCAAGCCTTTGGTCGTCCCAATTCACGCAGTTTGCGCCCGTCGCTAATTTGAATCTCCAAAGAAATGCGCAAAATGCAATTGGAGAAGGCACAAAAAAACATAGAAACAAATCGCAAATTTGTAGCACAGAACACTTAACGGTAAATGCTAAAAAAAAAAAAGGGTGGCCACAAAAGGTAAAAGCAACTTTAGATGCGAAATTTATGCGCGCTTGCGAAAACCAAGCAACAACAACTTGGCGCAGCTGCCAAGTTTAAGTTTGTTGTTGTTGTTGTTGTTGTTGGTCGAAGCAGTTAGAAAACTGACCGCAACCATATTTGACAACAACGGAACGTGATCAACTCAAAGGAAACTATCTCTGGCCAAGTTGTTGTCCGCCCCACCAAGAGTTCTGTCTCTCTATCTGGCCAGATGCTGGCTGACTGTCGGTCCGTGTCCAATCTGAAATCCCGTTGTGGAATCCCATTGCTATCGCTATTTGCTTGGTTCCCGGTCTCGTTCCACTGCATCAGCGCATTAAATCAATCGACAGCGAATCGCAGTTGCAACAACTATTTTCTTTTTCTTCTTCTTCTGATGTTTTTTTTTTTGTGACCATCAAGCACTGTGGAAGCACTCGAAACGGGAGTGCAAAATTGCAAATGGCCCATTTCGTGTTGCTGTCTGCCCTTGCAGAAAGAACTTTTAGTTGCAACTGCAACAAATCCATTATCTCTAAACAGAATCAAAGATGGGCCATAATAGTACATAATACGAAATAAATATGGGGCGCCTTTCAAAATTAGAGCTTATGCTAAAAGACAAAAAAAAAGGTGTCGTCGTTATGGGAACATAAATTCCATTCTTGATTTGAACAATGACTTGTGAATCCTCTCGTCATAAGTATGATATGCTTGACGAACGAATGTTTCGCTTCTTTTCTACCCCTGTAGCTGAAATTGCAACTTGCGTAACTCAGATCTGTTCAACGATTAGGTAAGTGACTTTTGGCTTCAATATCATCAGTTGGCCATCGATGGCGAACAGCTGGCTAGCTGGCAACGGGCCAAGTAAAAGAAAGAAATACATATTTCCAATTGGCAGTTTATGCACGAAATATCACAGCTCGTAAATTGACAGCATATGGTATGTTTGTATTTGGCGAGTCCCGCTTTGGAGTCTGTAATGTGTCGTCTGTGTGGGGTTTTTTTTTTGTTTTTTCTTGTTGTTTGGGGCGTCGGCTGGCGCGCGAATTATGCCACCAAAGCAGCAGGCGGCAGGCGGCAGGCAGCATGCGGCATGCGGCAAGCTGCAAGGCAACAAATGAAATGAGCACCACGAAACAAAAAATTTGGAATGATATTTTTTGCTTTTCGACTACGTTGCCAAATTGGCTTTGGGTTTGAGAGCTTGAGATGCAGCCTTGCTGCCTTGCCGCCACGCTCTGTGGCAGTTGTTCATGTTGCACGTGCGCCTTCTTGCGTCTGTTGTTTGGTCCAGCTAAAAACGGGTTTGGCGCTTTGGGCCTTGCGCGCGCACACTTTAATTTGCCAAATGGCAGCAACGAAAAGATAACTAAAGCCGCCCGCCCGATGCCAACACAGATGTTTAGAGGCTGAGAAGGCTGTAACTGCAACTACGACTGTGGCTGTGGCTGTGGCTGAAGGACATTTGGCGTCTAAGCCAAATGAGCTAGAAAAATTGCGAAAAATGCAGCCAACAACAAAGTTTGCCAAGCAAAGCGCAAAAGGTAAAAAACCACAACAACAAACTAACAACAAAAATAAAAGGAGACTCTAAAAAGAAAGGCAGCTACGTTAAAATTGTGTGGCTAAGTATCTTTGGCTTGTTTAGCTTGCAGGCTGCTGCTTCTTGTTGTTGTTGTTGTTCGTTGTTCGTTGTCTGCCTGAGTGGATGCTTCGCCGACGCTTGCTGCTAAACTCAATTTTACAAGCAATGAACTTCGAGACGGTGCAAGAAAGATATTGCTGCCATTTTCTCTGTCGTTGCCTGCGGTTCCATTGCTTGGCGTCAAACTTTTCTACTAGAACCAAGGGCCGCCGCCACCGCGGCCTTTGCGCCACGCCCACAAAATTGCTAGCATATTTTAGCGATGGTTAACGAATAACAAGCACCAACAGGGGCGGGCTAGAGAAGAGCATAGTAGCTGTGTCATTTTGGTGCTTTTTCAAAGCGCTTAAATAGCTCAAGTGGAGCGCATGAAGCGAGAAGGCAAAGTGCTTGCTTTCAACACACACGCGACCTGGACACTAGTTGGGGGTCTTCCTGTAGCTAGAGAAAATGATCTTACTGTCTGGCAATAAAGTTCTTCATATGAGTTCTTATGGAGTGTTTGATAACCAACGCCCCCCCACCCGCGTGCCTTTTGACACTTTGTGATAAGTCTGGAATAAATGTGCCATAAAATC
The DNA here is from genome assembly GCA_035044585.1 of Scaptomyza polygonia. Taxonomy (NCBI): domain Eukaryota; kingdom Metazoa; phylum Arthropoda; class Insecta; order Diptera; family Drosophilidae; genus Scaptomyza; species Scaptomyza polygonia. Next base: position 457,827 of record JAWNNU010001679.1, read on the forward strand.
GAGCACTCAACACTCATTCAAAAACAAAATTGTGTGGGCAGGCGGGTCGATTTGATCATGTTATGACCAGCGCCGCAACACACTCAACTCGAACACAATATCAGATTAATTATTTATGATTGTAAATTGTTACAAAAATTCTCAAACGTAGATATATTTTGATATATTTTTAAAGCTTTTAAAATGCTTTACTTTCGATAAAGGGTTTTTTTTAGAATTATTTTGATGGAAAGGTTTTGAAAATTCTAAAGAATTAGTTTTGCCGAAGCTATGGCATTATACAATTTTAGCCCGTTTCCGGGTTTGTTTTCAGGAATAAAATTTTAAGCTCTTGTTTTTGATAATCGGTTTAGTTTTGCCGAAGCTATGGCATTGGAAAACTTTGACCCGTTTCCGGGTTTGTTTTCAGGAATAGAATTTTAACATGAATTTTGATTAATAATCCTGTTTTCAACCTTAAATGCAGGGTTAATTTAAGTACCAAATCATGAATTTTAAGTCCTTGTTTTTGATAATCGGTTGAGTTTTGCCGAAGTTATGGCATTGGAAAATTTTGACCCGTTTCTGTGACGCGATGCGGATTTTGTTTACACTTAAATTGGTAGATGAGACATGACGTTTGGCGAATCTTACCTGAAAGCAGAAGAAATGTTAAAAATAAATAGATTAGTAAATTATATGAAGAGGTAAAGGTTGTGAGATTCATGAAGATAATCTCTGAATCTACTGAACAGATTTTTAAAATTATTTAACCCATAGAAAGGGACTTCATTTGTTCGTGTCATAGGCTATATTTCAACACGAAAAGTTAAAAGACTACTTTGTTTTTCTTCAAACGTTGTCTTTATATTAAACACATTGCTTAAAAGTAGCCGGGTCATACATATAATTTTTTATTATTTCCTAATCGTAGACACTTTTCAGTTAGTGGAAAGTTTACAAGCAAAGACTTTTAACTTCCCATATAAATATTTAACATTTTGTCTCTATTAAAATGCTGGTTGGTTTTACTTTACATTATTGCCATATCCGTTTTTAAGAGAGCCGGCAGCTTAGCTTAGGGTTAAAAATGAAAGACCCGCTACATCATTCATCAGCATCACCATAGAAGCATAAGCATAAGCGGGCGGCATTATTATTTATATACAAGTTTAAGTAAATGCGAGTGTTTGTACACACCAAATACTTCATACATATATAAATTTTAAAACAAATTGACGCAAACTAATGAATTTAATCCACAAAATGCTCGCACACACATCGTAACCGGAAATGCTTCATTGTTTTTTTTAAGTTGCCCGCAAAAAGCAGCAGAATAACAACAACAGCAACGTTGGTTGGCGTCGGAAATTGAAAAGTAACCCAAAACCAACGTCAAATTTAAATGGGAAAAATTTGTGCAAAAAAAAAACAACAGCAGGGAAAATAAAATAAAGTCTGCTACTATTAAAAATTTAGTTGGAGGGCAGCTCAAAAGCAACAACAACAATATGCCATGAGTGTGTGTCTGTGTGTAATTGAACTTGCGATGCTCAATTTACGCCCGCAGCAACAATAAAAACAACAAACAAACAAATAAACAAACACATACACAGTTGAGCGACTTTGAACGCATGACATAAACAGTTTGACAGCCATTGGGTTCGTATTAGTTTTGGTTGTTGTTGATGTTTTGTCTATGCCAAAATAACAGCAATTATTTGCTATTGTGCCAACTGTAAATGTTGTTTATATTGTTGTCAATTACCCTACCCATCCCCCTCCCCTACCCTTCATGTCTTTTCAGCCAACACTTTTTTGATAGCTTTGGCTTGTTTATTCCGGCGCTTTGGCGCTATTGTTAGGGCCAATTACTTGGTTTTATGCAACTTTCATTGACAAAACACAACAAAAAAAAAACCAAAAAAACAAGAAACCTCAAATAAGTTGCGACAAAGTCAAGGTCATTTGTAGGACTTGTTGACGTGTGCCACAAGAGGCAAGAAGGCCAACGAGCTTAATGGCCAATTTAAAACTAATTGAAAATGCTCTCTAACAAATAAACTTTATAATATTACTAATTTTGATCTGTGTTTATTTTATTATAAGCTGTTGATTTACTTTTTGCAACCAATTAACAAACCGTTGCCAAATTTAGAGCGAATAAAACAAAGGAGCGCTTAGTCTTTCACGAAATTCTAAAATTAACACACAGCAACATTTATGGGTAGATTCCGTAGACCAATATTTATTATTCCTCTACAAACATGGAATGTCACACAAGTTTATCACAAGACGATCTCTGCTCAAATTTCTGTTGTCATTTTGATTTTTTTGTTGCCTTTGGCATTGTTTGTAAATTGTGTTATTTTCATTCCGACATTCTGTGGCTGATAGAGATGACAGCAGCAACAAAAATGAAAACTGTCAAATGCATGACACAATGATTACAAATGCAAACTTTGAAACAAAGTGAAGACAGAAGAACAACAGTTGAGATGCCCTGTTAAGTTACTTAAAAAATCCCAACTCTGATTATACTTTGCCCAAGCCATTAACCTTTCTTTAATAAACAGGGTATTCAAATCACAAATCACACAGAATACACACACACAGTTGACAGTAGACAACAGCGGCATACCGAAAGTTTAGTTTCCCTGGCAGCCCTGGCTCCATACACACGTTATGCACACGGCACACGCTGCTCCATTTGTTATGCCCGAAGCGCTAAAAATCTCTTTGCATTTTTTAATTGAATTACTACAAGCAGTGCAGACTCGTGACACGAAGAGTTGGCATTAGAAGAAGGGTGGAACGGGAACGATGGTGGGGATCCTGGTCGCGTGTAGTATGTTGCCTGTTGCCCGTTGGCTGTTGCCTGCCATAAATTTGTAACTGTTTGCTGTACTTGACACATTTCATAGCTGGAGTTGCAGTTGGAGTTGCAGTTTAAGTTTAGAGTGGATTGCAGTGTCTGATTTATATACATACACACACACACACACACACACACACACACACACACACACGTATACAGTTACAAGCGTAAAACACTTTAAAGAAATATTTGCGTAGGTGTTTTGTATTTCTTTTTGCTTAGTGCTGGGAGTTTGTGTAAATTTAAATTAAATTTAAATTAACGACTTTGGCAATACACATATGTTTCAACAGAGTCACAGCTATGAAATATCCTCGATAACAAAGAGTAAAAATATATCTAATTGTCTTTCTTAGTTTGCAGATTTTCATTTAAGATACAAAGTTCTTAATTTTCATTCAAGAATGAAACATTTCTTAGATCAAGATATGCAGTTTTTTTGTTCATTAATTCTTAGAAATATACTCGCATGCAGGGACTTAAATATATATTTATTGATTTTTTTTATTATGTTTAGCAAAATGAAAACCAACACCAACCTTAAACCAAAAAGCCACCTGATTCGCATATTGTTGTTGTTGTTTTTGTGGTTATATTGTTTGGTTTTCCGTATCCCATTAACCATTAATTTAGTTGTGGATCGAATGACGATGAGTGCAAGGCGGCCATTAAATGTCATTAAGTATCCGTACACAATGCCAACAATTGAGTATCAATATATCGTTTGACATAGGTATATTATAATCGTTATTAAGCACACACATGTGTGTATAATTGGTAGGTGTATACGAGTGTTTATTTGTTCAAATTGTTACGTAAGAATGCCATCAACAAACAGCATCAACATCGAGAGTAATTTTTCAATTACATTCCATTCCGTTTTGATTTCCCATTTCCATTCCAATGCAAACAAAAACCAGAAACAACGAAAATAACCGAGAAATAACCAAGAAAATCAGGTCAATCAGCGGTCATTGCGTATACGCAGCGTGTATCAGATGTAAATGTTGTTGTTGTCGGAATAATTTTAATTACGCATTTAAAGGCGTTTTAATACGTTTGGCGTTTTTATGTTTGTTGTTGTTGTTGTTGGACAAAAGGATGCGCAAGGACATTGAACGTTGATTATTTTCGTTGGTTTATCGATGTTATTGTTGTGTTTAATTAAACAAAGAAAAAGAAGCAGAAAAAAGTTTGTGGAAAAACAAAAACATTATTAATTATTAATAAAAAAAAGAAGCGCAACAAAAGTCTTGTTGTTGCTGATGCCATGCTGTTAAAGTTGTTTGTTGGCTTATATGAGTTCGAGAATAATGTTAACGAAGCGCATGTGACATTAAAATGTTTAGCATACAGCGTATATTACGCATACGCCACAGTGGCGCTAACAATGGAAATGTCTTTACAGCTTGCAGCATCCTTTTTATTGGCTTAATGAGTTGAATAAACAATCCATACATTATATTTTCATACAAACATATATGCATTTGATATTTTCAGATTATGCAAATGATATTTTCAGTTCATGCTCAAATTTAAAAGGATTTAAGCATAAAATTTTCGAAGTTAGTGACAATCTGATTAAACTTAATCACCAAAAGAGGCAAACTTAACGTACGTAAAAATAATCACTAAAGATTGATATGGAATTTATAACAATGAATTTATGAGCATGTTTCGTTTATTTATGCTAGTCGGTTATATATCAAAGCAACATTTTTTTTATTATAGATCAACGCACATTAAATACACATTTTTTCTTTATCTATTGGCAATCATGGAATATGTTGTTGTTTGTTTGTTTTTTTGGTTCTATAAAACTTTAACACTTCATTTGCCTGACAAGCATGCGCAAACGTGTTCCCTCCTAGAACAAAACCCAAAAAAATCGAAAGAGGTTTTATCTGTGCCGAGAGTTCACACACTTTTTCCGCGCCCTTATCAGTGTCATCTTTATTGTGCCAAGGCAATGTGTGTAAGTGAATGTTCTGCCAATACAATTGAATGAAGACGGAGAAGAGCGGCGGCAAAAGAAGCTTTAGAACTATGCCACACTTCAAAATCAGGCACGTTGCAAGACTCGAGAAATGTGGTTTTGCTTAAAGGAAATGAGCGAGAAAAAGAGATGTCAGCTTGTGTGGTGGCAAGTGCCACATTTAAGAGGGCATACAAATTAACGGTTCAATAGATAGCTGCACACACACTGTCTGTGGCAACACACACACACAGAGAGAGAGATAGAAATGATGTCGTGCGTGCGCAAACTATGCTCTGTCATTAAATCTAACGAGCGTCTAGGGCTTTACATATATATTGCTTGAGAGCAAAAGGGATTCTTCTTCTCTTTGTTCCTTGATTTTATGCTACAGAAAATCGGCAACTGCCTTTGTTAATGTGGTTTATTCTTAAGCTTAACCATTAGATATTAGCTTTGACTTAATTACGCATACGACAGTTTCTGAGAGCCTATAATAAAACACAGAGGCTGAAGATTTATAGGCCAATTCGAAAATGGCAAACAATTTAAATTGATTTAAGTTTAGCCATAAAATGGCCAGATTCAAAGCAAACAAATTGCTAATAAACTGCTGACTGACTGGCGACTGCTATAAAAATGAAAGAAGCAAAACTAAAAAAAAAAAACTAGCTTGGCTAAAAGCAAATCGCAAATGCTTCCGCCACCATTAAAACCATCCCAATACAATCATTCTCTCTCTCTCTCCCTTTCACTCTGGTATAAAGTTTTGGCTGGCAAACGCGTCGTTTTCACAATTCTGTTCAAAAGCTTAAAAGCCAATCGATTTTGAGGCAACATACTATGCATTTCACCCTTTTATGCTTTGCTCTTTTTTCTTTCTCTCTAGGGGCAGCTTTAAGGCAAGCGGACACATTTACAATATACCATAATAAGCTCAAATAAGTCACTTTAAAATGTTTACTTCCTTTTCTTTCATATTAAAAATGTTTTGAAACATTCAATCTTACGCAATCCATGCATTACTTATGTTTTGTTGTTGTTGATTGGCTGAATTCAAAGTTCTTGCCATAACACAGATGGCTGGAAGGAGGGGGGATCGATCTATTAAAGCTGCGCATTACATGCAAAACAACTTAGAGTGAAAACCGGTAAGCTCAATGTTGTTGGTGATATTTGTTGCCCGCCCACCAAACCATATCGACAGAGAGAAGAAAAAACATACTCAATGCCAAGCGATTAAATTGATTAGTTGGCGGAAATCAAAACCAAAACGAATACCAAAAACGGGACAAGAACTTGGCTCACACATGCAACGCACTTACGAACAACTGTAGCACAACTTGATTGACTGATTGAGTGACTGATCAATTGATTGATTATAGAGCTCTCTCGCTGAAATTGATGTTAACGCAAGTGCGCAAATCCACATAATGAAATGTCGACTGCACTGACAATGCCATTTTCTTGGCAACTCATCGAAAATATAAACGATAAACTCAAGTGGCAGCCGATAGCAAAATGACCGATAAAAAAGAAGCAGTTTTGCTTCAACACTCGAATGTGTGAATACAATGTGCTTCGTTCAACAAACAATTGCCATTTGATTTGTAATGCAATCGAAACACAACTGCAGAGCGAAGCAACTGTAGCAAATGGTGAAGTGCAAATATTTGTGATGCCTCCTTGATTATAACGGAACACAGAACCCACACAGAACTCGCGTAAATAACTTGGCAAATTGCGTGCAACAACAGCGAGCAAATTATAAAGCGATTGTTGTTTATATTGTAGCCATTTGTTGTTGTAAGTTGTGTGTGGGCAAAACAATTAAATAAGATATGAGCAGCCAGCTGATACAGAACAGGTTAAGATCAATTACGCATTAATTACTCAAAAACAAACAAACTACATATGTGTAAAACCTTATGAAGCTAGAATCGCGAAATTTTTAAGATTATCAAAGATAATTTCTGAACCTACTGAAACGATTTTCAACATTCTTAAACCAACACAAAGCGACATTATTTGTGAGTGGTCATGGGCTATATGTTACAAACAGAAAATTGCTTTGTTACTTCACATGTAGAGTCGCGTGCAAAAGCTAATCGGAACTTCAAGAATCAGCTGACTCACACAAGTATTTTCCGGAGCAATAAACTGACACAAAGCAGGTATTTTTTGTCACACCCAATAAATTCAAAGAATTTTAGTAACTGATTCATTGAACAATCTTTAAGATAAACATGAGTTACTCAACTTTTTACCATTGACAAATCTAACTTTAATCTTGAAGACATGCCATGCTCGACACGAGCTTCATACTTATAAAATATGTACGTATGTGATGCGATGCGATGTGGCACTCATTGACAAAGCTAGACAACCCACATGCAAAGCTCAACAAAAATAAAACAAGCAACGAACAACGAAAAACTAACTCTGCAATTGTAGTTCTATGTAAATGCTGGCTATTCCATATAGTAAACTTCGACACCCGAAAAAATATAAGTAAAGCCCACTTCTCGTCTGTCCCCCCGTCTTTCGAACAAACAACAAATGCAACGCCCGCAACACACTTGGCATTGTTGTTGTCATTTGTTGTTTTGTGTTGTCGAAGACCATGCCACCATGCAATTAGCTGTAGGTCGTTTGTATGTTCGTTCATATTGAAAATGGGGTGTGGATCGATTTTGCGACAGACCAACAGACAGACAGCCGACGCGTCGATGTTTTGACAATGTTTTGGCAACAAATTTGCTAAGCAAATTGTTATTAAATGTCGAACGAAATGTTCGACAATTGATTGTGCCATTGTGTCATTGTTAATTGCAAAAAGGCTGAACTCTAAAGTTTAGAGAGCAGCTTTCAATCCTAGGCGTACCACTCAAAAGCGGGTTTGGTTATTGCCATAGTTGTTTGTCTTTGTTTTCGGGTTTTGCCGCTTGATTCTTTTATTTTTGGAAGGGAAGGGAAGAGAAGGGGAGAGGAGAGAGAGGGACAGACTGTCATTCAATTGTCAATATCTGTGAGACTTGATCGTCACGACTTGCTGGCTGCTGCTGCTCGGCGCAGTCGGAAATTGGCTTTGCATTGAACTTCAAATTAAACTGCATTCAGCTTGCCGCTTGGAACTTGTTTTCGGGGGGCGTGATCGCTAAGGCACGTGGCACAGTTGCAGCATCAATAATTCAAAGGAAAGTTCAATTGTTCAATATGAAAATTTGTTGCTATTAGTTTTTCCAATCATTTATCTGTCAGCAAGTCAACCGAATTCGATTTATTAGGCCAAGACAATGATTCTGCATTAATCATACGACTTGCTTTGATTTATTTAAGTAAACTTAGTCTTAGCTAGCAGCTAGTATTTTAAATTTTGAAAACTTTTAGAAATGTTAACAAACTGTTGTTACTTCAACAGCCTGGACAACGGAACATTTTGGATAGCCTTAATAACGATTATTCTCTATGGATCGACAGTGGCAGCAATGGCCGCATTTCTGGCTAACGCTTTGCCAGGTAAGCAAACATCAAAATTCACACATTCATGCAACAAAAGCTGATAGTTTTGTTTAAGAGACTTTGTCGAATCCATTCTTTGACACGGATCTAAGAATTCGTGTACTTGTTGTTGCCTCAATTCTGCTGTTTAGCTCTCTATGTCTACTCTACGGCACCGTTATGGTAAGAAAACAAATCAAAAAGGTTTGAAAGCAATGTTACAAGTGTTCTCCACCTAGGAAATTCCGTTTTTTCGTACTTCCCTGGCTGCTATTCGTTTGTACACACATCTTTGCAATCACTGTAACATTAGTTCTAATGCTGCATTACGCACCAATCTACCTAATCCTTATCACATTTTTTAGTTGGAGTAAGTTGCAAGTGTATATTTATAGAGTATATGATCAAAATATTTCGTTTCCACAGTTATATACATTTACTTTTGGCTGGTTGTTTTGTCCTTTCTATTAGAAATGCTTTACGATGATTAAACAGTTAAACATTTTCTTTGAGTACACAATCAAAATTCTTTCAAAAATATATACATATATACTTGTACATAATTGTAATTCCGATCATGCTCTTTCGGCGCTGCTGTTACTGTGTTAGTTTACGAACTGGCTGCATGTCCATTGGTGTAACATTCGTCGTATTGTTTCTAATCGAGATGGCCTGCCATGGACAACATTCCACATTCATATGTAAGCTTGATTATTAATACTAACACATAATACCAAATATCATTTCTGTACTACAACAAATACTAGATGCAAAAACCAAAATATGGAATTATGTGCAGGCAGCAATATTTGCACTAGGCATCGTGTCATCAATAATGTTAGTAGTTGGCTCCTACAAGGTAAGATTCATCAGATAAGAACTCTTTTTCTATTATTACCTATATCTCAACTATGTTCCAACCGAAAACTAGGAAAACCGTTGGTTTCTACTGCTTTGGTTGGTCTCATTCATCATAATATTCTTATTATATCTGTCTATGATGATTGTGGACCTTGTCATTTTCAGACCATCAGCCATAGGCATAACCTTTCAGGTCTTATGGCTTGGTAAGTTTCAATTATTCTTTATGATTTTTGTTTGCTTTGAATAATTTTTATACTCGATACCGAAGGTAAAGAGTATATTGGGTTTGTGCAATTTCCGTCATGATGCCCGTCCGTCTGCATGAACGCAACTTTAAGCTAGAGACTTGAAATTTTGCAAGATTGGGGTTCTCCGAAAACTGGGTGGCTGGCATCTTAAAATTGCTCGCCCTTACATTTAGAACTAACAAATTTGTTGAGAAGATAGCTACTAATAACCTTCAAAAAATTCCATCAAAAACCTCACCAGCCCCCTGCACTTTTAAATCAAAAACGCTTATATCTTCCACAGCTTTTGAGCTAAAGCCAACAAATTTGATGCCAATATTGGTGATAAAAAAAAAACCCAACAATTTTGTACGCCGCCCCCCACACATACCACCCCTAGCCCCCTTCCCTCATATTTTACTAACGTTTAGCTAGAGTCACGAAATTTGGTATGAGTATAGCAATTGTGATGATACACAGATCTGCAGCAAAAATTTTGATGCGACGCCCGCAGCCTCCCAATCACCTTTAACAAATTTTGAGCTCGAGTCACCAAATTTGGAAGAAATAGCTTTTTGGCATCCCCATCTGCATTAGACAATCTTTGAGGCCTGCCGTATCTGCACCCCATTGCAATCAGGTCTTTTTATATCGGTTTTATTACTTTAATCGAGTATAGCGCAATCGGTTGCGTCCGACTGCAACGTTTTTACTTGTTTTTTCATTGCAGTTTTGATATGTTACACTCTGATGGTTGTGCACACCAAATATAGGGAACTCAGAATACAAAACACACAAATCATACTTTATTGAATAAATTCTGAATTCACAATCAAAGTTGTCTTTTACCAAATTGTTGATTATTCATATCAAAAATATTTTTTCATTCAAACATCAAGTCGCTCTACTTAAGTCGTCAAGTCGAGTTGAGTAGAAAAATATATATGTAAATAGTTTTATGTACAAAATTCAATATATACATTTCAACACTTTCAACAACCAACGACCGCGATGGCCTGCCGCTGCAAGTACTTTGTAAAGATTCTGAACAAGTGTTGCTTCTGCTATTCGTTGCGTACGGGCACACTGTTATTGGGCTGCATATTCCTGACATGGTTCATCTATTTGTGTGTCGGCTGTGGCTTCATCATGGACGCCATCTTCCCCAATGAGTATCTGCGCAATGCATTCGGTCCACCTGGTGCCCCAAAGACAACAATGGTCTTCTCATTCTTTGGCATCATTGCATCTGCAATGGTTTGCGTTGGTGTCCATAACGTAAGTACAATTATTAATTATACCTAACTGTATTTAATTCTAGCCCTTATTTTTTGGTTAGAACAACGAATTGATGTTTGCGCCCTTCCTAGGGCTCACACCCTTTTTTGTCATAATGCACATTGTGGTCATGATAGTCTATCCATTTGTCTGGGTAATCATCATTCTCTTTATCATAACCATAGGTAAGTAGAAAGCAATGAATCGTTCTAGTTCTTTTTAATGTTACCACACTGCTAATCTGTTCAACAGTTCTCATGATCTATGCCTGGATAATCATATTCTCATACTTTACCGAACTACGTTTTGCCTATGACGATGAGCTACCTCAGCACACCTATATCTAAAAAATACTTTCGACACGACTTGGAAAACAAAATATAATGCAAATTTGAAATGTGAATGAATAACAACTATGCGTGTTAATAATTATATTATTGATTAGCTCAGTAATACGACTTGTTTTGATTAAACGATGTTTTAGCTTTCATGCGTCATGCAGCTCGATTTGGTGCACTCAGAGAAAACAAGTATGTATGATACGTAGCCAAACAGCAGAATGAATATGAAACATGTTTGCCTTAAAAATATACCACATTATGTGGTGAGTGTAAAGTGAAAGGGCTGTCTTACCTTTGGCAGTGAGGCTAGCACCTGCTGTTTAACATCCCAAACAAGTCGCTCCGATGGAAACTGAAGACATTTGTAGACATTCAGTTCGGGCACATGGATGCGCACCAACAGCCAACCATCTCGCGGCTCTGGCGGCGGCTCATCGTCAAACGCACCCGGCCCGGACGTATTGTCCATATTGGCCGGGTTCTGTTTGACTTTGGGCGTCGGTGGATGATACGTCGTAATTTTGGCGGCTTATTCGCGCACACTGACACACAAATTAATACTTACTACCTCAACTTTGAGGTTAAGTAGAAGATAATAGTTTTTTTTTCTTTCTTTCTTTTCTCTCGTTTGGCCTATTCTTTCACTTTCTTATTGTTTAAAGTTTGTAGAAAACTGTTAATAGTATATTCGTTGGTTTGTTTGTTGTTTATTATTTTATTGAGCTGGCTGTTTTTGCCATTAGCTGAAAAGCGTGGAGCTTAAACATTATTGTATCGTCGTTGTTGCTTTTCCGTTCAGTTGGCCGCTTATCAATTGGAATGTGCATCGTGCTGCAACAAAAGACAGAGACAAAGACAGAGAGAGATAGAGATTATTGTAGAGTAGTTGTTTTTTTTCCTTTTGTCACAATCTTAAGCTATAAATGTCAACTACAAGAAATTTAATTTGTAAATTGGTTTACTTTTTGGCCTACCGTTGCCCATTCTGCTATCAGGCAGTCTGTTTGTCAGTAAGTCAGTCAGTCAGTCAATCAAACGTGCTGTCATTGGGTCTGTTGCACAAACACTAATCCATTAGCTGCTCGTTTGAGTCCTCAACACATTGACAACATTTTATGTTGCAGCCAATTCTGAAATAATGCACAAATTAAATTCACACGCTAGCCTCAAACAGCAACAAAAAAAGAGGCAGTTTTTATGGCAGCCACAGCCAAATGTGTGCCAAAGAGAGCAGAGAAGGGGGGGGGGGGGGGTGGTGGATTTTATGACAAGCGTGTTGAATGCAAGTTTATAATTGATGCTAAAACAGTAAAAACAAATAAATCAGCGGGTGGCTAATTAATGCCTCAAACTCTCAAAAGTAGAACGAAACCCAAAGTAGTACTTAGTTCAGTGGGTTAGTAAAGTGAAAGAAGAAGTAAGACGAAAAAGAATATGTGAAACATACTATATGAGTAAATGGGAACAAATCGCTTTTGGAGCAATAGTTAAGTACATTCACCTTGAAAAGTAAGTCGCAAATGCCTAAAAACAACAACGACGACAAAACTTTAAGAGAGGCTTTCGATCGTTATTCAAACTCAACTCAAGATAGTTGCAGTCTAGTTATTTCCCAAAAAACAGAAACGAAAAACAAAATGTTAAGGAACCATTCATCCACCAACCGCTGTAGAAAGCGCCGAACTGAGTGTTTTAAGGAAATGCCAGACTTAGTTCAGTGCCCTCAAAAAATAAAAAAGATGTCACGGTCAAAAAACTGCTTACACTTTACCGAAATACATAAATTAAATAAATGAATACAAATAATAGTGAGTTCAAAATAAACATCAACAACAGCCATTCACCCTGGCCCAACCAACACACCTGTTAATCAAACTCATAAATGAAATAAGGGCCAAGGGAAAATGACAATAAACAAAAACAAACTTAAGCTGTGTGATAAGAATTAAGAATGTAGCATACTCTAGAAAGGGTTACTCACTTAATAACTGATAACAAGATGGATTCAAATGTTTGTTCCGAGTGTTTAATTACGCATACGCCACGTAGACACAAAAGTCATTAAACTTAATTTAAAAAATTCCTATCTAAAGCTAGCCATGGCATTATTTTAATATATTATTAAATAAAAGGTGTGAAGGAGCAAAGGAAATTAAAATAATTGAATTTAATTCTTTTAGTGCGCATTCTTTCGACTCGGACAAAAAGTTGTTTGTTTTTAGTTTTTTTTTGTGCTGACATTTGGATGGCGCAGTTTTTAAGGGCCAATTCTTTTTTAATTGGAAAAGTTGTTAAGCCCCCAATCTCTCTCTCTCTTCCACTAACTTGGCCTGCACACACTTTTTTAAATGACCATTTAAACTGCGCTGATTTATTAATGGCAACAACTCAATTTTATACAATTATGGTGCGAAACTGCAACAAACAAATAGATTATGGCAATTTACAGGGCAAACTAAGTGCTGCAGCGATTTTTCACTTTAAAGCGAATATTCATTTGGGGTTGAACACAACCAACCACCTCTCTCTCCCTCTGAGCTTTGATTGAAAAATTATATGCTTGACCTTAGTGCGCTTTCATATCAAAATTTATGTTTTCCCCTTCTTCAAGTATGTCATTTCGCCCCAATTGTTTCGCATGTCTACCTGACAGCTGTCAGATAGTATGTTTGTGTGTGTGCTGTCAAAGTAACAATGGCTCAATGGTCCAACATCAATTGACGCCCTCGCCGCCCTCAATCCCACAACTGACAGTTATTTGCTCTTTCCCCCACACACTTACACACGCACAAAGAGGAGGATTTTTTTTCTGTGTTTTCTATGAAAGGAATTCCGGTATTAGATACCATAATCCATCTTTATTGCTGAAGAGCGAAGGCTAGTTGCTGTGCCTGTGAAAAAGTTTATTACATGTAAGCTTTTTCATATTATATCTTTCTCGCTTTATATTTTCTTTCTTTTCCATACATAGTAATCTGGGCCTTTCAGTTTAGTTCAGAGTTTGCAACATAGTTGTAAAAACTTGGCACAAGTCAGATTCGACATCCCTATCCTCTTTAGCTCACTTAAGCCAAATGCACTCGAGTGCTTCATAAACTCGCTTCTCGGTCTCGGCGCAGTTTGAGCTTAAGTATCTCTGACACTTTCTGACACAGTCTTCCAAAAAAATTGCCAAAAAATAAGACAGAGAAATGACGGATATTACAAGTGTTTTTGCAGTGTAGCCCGAATGACACTAAAAAAAATAGTTGCTGCAACTTCAAGCTGCATAAAATTATGTGCTTTAAATGTGCCACATCGAATGGGGTTTTTAGTATAGAAATTAGTTCCTTGACTGACTTGACTGAGTGACTAACTGACTGTACCCCAAGGGGTTTTACTGTGATTTGTGGGTCAGTGTGTGTGCAACGCTCGCAACACTCGAATGTGCAACTAAATGTCACTTATGTAGTGTTGCAGCAAAGCGCAGCTCCAGCCACTCTCATGAGTACATTTTTGCACTCGAAAAATAATACTTGAATGCGCTCGTTGGTAGTGCATGCATATTTTAAAATTGCGTACAGAGGAGCTTTAATGCAAATTACTTTTGTCATTTTAATGGCAGTGCTTAATCTGAGGCAGCTGCAATTTGTTGTGGGTGGGGTGGTTGCTGGCTGCTTGTTGTGTGTTGTGTGTTTGTGTGCGTGTGTGTGTGTGTAGCAACAACCAATATTGTCGGATGCTGCGCATTTTTTGAGTCGGCAACGCGCAAACCAACTGCAACTACAAGGCAGCTGCCCTTGCCACCACCGAAAACCATTCACAAACAACTTAATAAATATGAAGCTATTTTGTGTTGAGCATATTAGCATGGAACCGAACTGAACTATTCCGAAACTGCTAACAAATTGTTGTTATTTACTCTTAAAAGCATGCACTGTGCCCCACAGTGCACAAGCTTGCCGCTTTGCAAATCGAATCGCCATTTTGTTTGCTGCCGCTGCTCGCTTCTTGGTGCAGTGTGGCGTGTACCGGAAACGGAAATGCGCACATAATTCGGTTAGAAAACATGCTGCTGGCCACTAAAGCGGTTAGTCCTGACTTCGAGGCGTTCTTTCGAGACGAGAAATCTGCTAACTTTAATTAAATGAATTTCAAATAGAATTAAAACTTGTCGCTGTAACCCCAACACCGAACAAAGTCAAAGTTGAGTTGAGTTGAGATCAAGAAGACAATTATTATGGTAGCTAAGGTTTCTAAGGATATTTATGTTTGTTTGCTGTTCATATTGTTAACAGCGACAGCAAAGCTCGAGCGAGGAAAAACATGTCGCTCAAGTTGTATTTTGGCAATGTCAAAGTTTCTTGGCTAATTTATTTTACTAGTATTTTTCGTGTTGTTATTCAAGGCAGCCCCAAGCAGAAGTAGAGAACCAACTGCAGCAGCAACAGAACGAAAACTATCTTTATAATACGAAATCCCCCCCGGATAACAAAAAAAATAACAACAACATAAAAAGAAACCGAAAACTAGTTTTCGAGTCACGTTCATTTTCAATCAAGTGGCATCATTATATGCCAAACAAAGTGCAAAAGCACCAAAAGGAGAAGCAAAGCGAAGCGAAGAGGAAAGACAAGACTAATACAATAAGAAAATTAACTTTGACCCATGCGGCAACACATACGTAACCCCCTTAACCCTTTTATTCGTCCCGTGGCGAATATAGTCAGGGGGGTTCTTTGTTTAGCTGTGGAATGAATGTCTGAATGGGCTACTAAATTGAATACAGTTCAGGAATCACGGCAAATTACGTTGAAAAAACTAAAAAGAAAAGTATCCAAGCTAAAACCACATTCAACTTCCTGTTCTGGGAGCCCGGCAGAAACTTTTATCTTTTCCTCTCGGTTGATATTTTTGATTAAAATTGTTTCAATTGTTGCTTTTTCCAAACCAAACCAAATCAAAGACAAGACAAGGACTGACAAGCCCTAACAAAGTTTATATAGCTTGAAACAAAAATCAATTTCACAATTCCACAATTCCAAATAACTTTTATGGTTGACGCACACAAATTTGTTGCTAATTTTTAGTAAACGAATTACGTCACTGCTAACAAATCGAGCCATTAAGTCAGATATATTTATACGTATGTTTATGTCGTGCATCGTATTTCTCATAAGTTTGGAGCCCGTTGCTGCTGCAATCAATGGAAATAAATTAAATTGACGATTAAAAAAGAACAAAACTCTATGCAAATCGAACGAACGAACGAGCGAGAGAGAGAGAGAGAGAGAGAGACTTTAGATACTGGTCTTCGACCGGTTTTAAATGCAGCTCAGGTATAAATAAACAACTAATGACAAACAGCTAACACACACACACACACACACTTGCAAACTCATTCGCAGAAATATGCATAATATTTATAATGAAATCAAAAGCCATTTAAATGCAAACAAAATATTTGAAACTTCATGTTTAAAGCAAACACGAACGAACGCGTTTTTTCAGGCCAACCCCAACTTACCCCGAACCCTTCAAAGGCAGCGCTGCTCAAACTGTGCTGCACATCATCAACAAAAGGCATGGAAAGCCTGCAAATAGGGAAAGAGAGAGAGAAGAGTGATGATAAAATATCAAGCTATTGCAGTTACTAAATTTCTATTTAACGTGCAACAAAATTATTTTTCCTGCCAATTTTCTCGATAAACGTAATTTATTTGCCCCAACAACCAAAGCCAGCCAGCCAGCCAGGCACAACTTCAACAAGGCTAATTTCATATTTTGCGTCTGGTTTTTTTTTTCTATTTCTTCCTTTCCTTGTTCACCCAACTAAAGCTGCAGGGCCATCAATCATACGCCATGTGAGCAGCAGACGCAAAAAATAAGCAAATCAATGGACAGACAGCTCAACAAACAGCCTTCCTTCCTCCCTTGACTCCACTGTAAAGCATCGGTGTAGTATTTTGCTGCGTAGAGTGGCTGTGGGTGGCTATAAGCACACACACAACACACACACACTGACACAGACTCACACTCCAAAGTTAAAGACATAGAAGAACGCCCACAGCCTCATAGAAAATTGCATGCCAATTGGCAGCAACAGCTAACAAATTTTCGCGCGCCAGCAGAAAACGAAAAAAAAAAAGCAAAAAACAGAAAATGTCTTTACTTGCAGGCAAATTAACGTAAAGTCAATACACTACCTTTAAGTCGGAGTATATCAACTACATATTTTAAAAAATTTATGTATTTATCAATAAATATCAAATAAATGACTCTTGAAATGCAAATAAAACCAATGTAACAAAAAGAAGCAGCTCTTCAATGTCGATAAACAAACTCAAAGAGTATTTATTGTTTAACTTGATGTTTAATAAAGCATTTGGTTTTTTTTTTTTTAATTTATAGCGTTGTCAGTTTGTAATCAGCACTGCTATTGTAGCTGCCATTTTTGTTGGAGTTGTTGTTGTTGTTGTTGTTGTTGTGTCTTTGACACCAAACAACTTTATAAAAGGAGACCTCGTTCAGTGCCACGTTTGAGCCGTGTTAGCGTATTTTCGTCACTGATCTCTGAGCTTTGCATTTATGTACGTACAAATGTTTCATAATTACTCAATTTAGGATCGTGTTATAAGTTGTGTTATGTAAATCTTAGACGAGCATCTTAGCTTGTGCAACAAACTTAAGCACATACAAACATAGATAGTAATTAACAGCCATTTGACACACGGATACTTAATTGTTTTTTTTTTCTAGTTTTTTAAGTTTTTGAATAAATATTTATAAAATATACATGAAGTCACATTTATTAACTTGAAATAAATATATTTTAGTTAAGATATTAGCAAAACTTTTTTTGGTGCTGTTGGACATATTCTATGAGCCAAACTAGGCACACACACACATTCGTATGTAATTAGGCTGCAATGAGTGCCAAAACAAAAAAAAAACGAGTTGGCACACAAAAAGCTCGTAAGCACTTTTTGGCTAAATTTGCCTTTAACGGCTGTCTGAGCCGCAGCTAATGCCGATGGCAAACAGTTAAGTGGCTAGCAAATGATTTTTAATAACTTTGACACTCATTAAACTCAAATTACATGCAATTTTGATTACGCAGTTTTGCATTTTTTTGGGCTCAAGTTAAGCCGCTTATGTTTCTACATCATCGTCAGCTGTCGCTTCTCTATATGGCTTCTTATTATGGCTATACGAAATCGAAACGGTAAAAGCAACCTCACTTCACATAGATCCTCTCAACACAATTATGGTCTTGAGACTATGTTTGAATTCGACGCTTAATGCTCTTAGCTTAGGTGAAGTTACAATAATAAGGCCGGTTTTTTTTTCGACAAACTAAAGTTAAATCTCATAAAAACGTAAAGGAAGTTTTTTTTAGTAGTTCCAAGACTAACTAGCTTCTGTTAACATTTTATTGTTGGATAATCAAATCATGTGCTTAATTAGTTTTTAATTGGTTTTAATGTTGTTCGCTTGCCTCGAACTGTTTTTACATAATAAAAATTGAATCGCTTTTTGCCAAGAATAAGACGAAGAACAAAAAACCGAGAGAAAACCATAAATCAACTTAAAGTTTCTTCAGCAAAACGATTCTCACCAGCTGTCAGTGACAAGTTAGCAGTGGCGATGAAACGAGTGAAACAAGTGGGGGGTAATTGAGAATGTGGGCTCGAACGGGGAAGACGGGCGTGTTTAACTTCGTAGATTAAGATGCAGTGCGTCAAATTAATAACGCTTTTCTCATTGTGTTTTTGTGGCTTTGTGAACATTTAACTTGTATGGCCATACCTTTCCCCCTCGCCCATTTTGTGTAAAGTGGACATAACATTGTTGTAAGTTTTTTACCCACAACCCTGAACTTGACATTTATGAACTTGGTTGCTTGTGTGGCAGGTTCCATCACACTCGGTGTTGTTGTTATCGCTCGTGTCGCGACCATGTGCTAAGTTCTTTTTAATTACCTTTTCCCCCCTTTGCTTCCCGTACCCCTTTAAGGTGTGTGTGTTATTCTCAGTTCATTTCTCAGTTATTGCTTGGTTTTTTTTATTTTATATTTTTTTGTGCAGTTGTAAACTTCTTTTTATGACCCATTGCGCGATTTAGAACGTGCTCAACGGAATGGAAATGCAATCTTGCTGCCTTCAGCGTTGAAACAGTTTTCGAGATTCTATTAGGCCCTCGAGTTGCTGGCACAAAAAATGCTAAGTGTCTTCGCCAAAAAGGTAGCCAGGCCAGGCAATGAATGGAACGCCTACAAGCCAACTATTTCCACAGAAATGCCTCAAGCCAGACAGACTTATGGTCATTAAGAGCGTTGGCCCAAAAGTAGCAAAACATTTGACGTCACGAACAGAAAAGTTGCTCAAAAATGTAGACAGCGTTTATCCTTCGTGTGTTGTACTTTATCCTTCTTTAGATAGAAACAATACATGCAACTTAAGGAAAGTCAATCAGAAATATGTTCTTTGATTTAATTTATCGGTTCGATATAGTACTAACAGTAAACAGTTCTTAACTTTGACAAATTATTTGCCATAAATTTGTAATTTTTTATGTAATTTCTCACTTCTTTGTTGCTTTTTACGCTGAGGGTCATAAAAAACAAGATTCTGGATTTCCTTTCTGCTCCCTCATCAATAATGGTGACAAATGTTTATGAGCTCAGCGTTTAAATTATGACCCGAACGTACAACAAATTGTCAACTGCGATTATCGTTGTCGATTTTTTCATTACACTCACACACACACACACTCACATTAACATTAACATACTAAATGGGAAATGCAAAATATGCTGACACAACGAAGCAGCTGTAAAATTGATGGGGCTTCTGTTGCTTGGGGGCCTTTGAAGAACCGTTGCAATGGACCAACGCAAAACTCAAACATTAAACACTCAACACAACTCAACTCAAGCAAAGCAGAGAATTTGCAACAAAAACAACACTCTCAACAAAACAAAAAAACCTGTCGTCAAGTCAACTGAGGGACCCAGACCCACCAACAACAACAAATAGAATAGAATCGAATTACTGAGTATACTGAACACAGAAGCTACCCCAGCTAGTAGCTGGTTGGTTGATGAAGAGTCTTGGGCATAAATCTTGATATCGGTACATTATTAACGTCAATTAATTCTAACTGTGTTGGTATGCCACACAGTTGCGGTATGCTGCTGCTGCTGCAATCAGCCCACTGGGGTGGCCATTAAACAGTAGCCAGCTAAGCAAACGGCAGGGCGGGGCACAGCAAAAGGATGGACAGATGAGTAGGGAGGAAGTGTAACAGGAGCAACCAAGACCAAGAACAAGACCAAGACCAAGTGCCAACAGCGAGAGTGAAGTGCAGCTGCAGCCGCTCAAAGACAGATAACTTTGACGAGCAGCAACAGCAGCCGGGAGAGTTGAGATGGCCTCGTGAGTTGCATTACCTCATTAATTCGGAGAAAGGAAGACTGAGAAGGAGATCATGCTTCTTTTTTTACTTTTGCCCAAACAAGTCCTTTAGCCTATAGCCTGCAACCCTCACATAACACCGTCCCTACCAGGATTTAAAATCGATACTCGAATCGTTTGTAAACACGAAACTCACGCAACTCACGAGTTACTCGTTACTTGTCAATCTCGTCTCATCGCTCTTTCTCATTGCCCCTTTGCAACTGTTGCAATTGTTTATGGCATTTTTTAGTTGGTATTTTTCACTCATTCTTTTCCTCATTGCAGTCAACCTGTTTGCCCATTGCGCTTCCGTAGAAGGCGCCCACAAAGTGCATCCAAGTCTTAGAATTGGCTTCAAGTATATTTGTTTTGCTTTGTGTCAGTCGTCAGTCAGTCAGTCAGTCAGTCAGTGTCTTTCGTTGTTTGCGCATTTTGCCTCTCCTCCACACCTCCACACCTTTGGCTTGCCACACGACTCAAAAGCCGATTAATATCAGCTTCACGTGAGTGCACGCTTTGTTGTATATTGTGGCTCTTCTCTACGTGCTCTTCTCCCTCCCTCGCTCATCTTCTTCTTTTTCTGGCTGTTATTGTCGCTTTTACAGTTGTCTCTTCTTTGGAAAATTGCTTTGAACTTGAAAATTTCCCACGTGACAGCGCGACTTCTCTGTTTGTCTGTGCATCCAAAGCACAATACGACCAAGTGCTATATTGCCCCAGCTACCAAAACAACTCCCCTTCCTTTCGCTTTAACCAAGCAATTTGGTTTTTTTTTCGTCTGCCACATGTGCAACCGCGACACGAAGCACCCGCTGCTACAACAATAACAACAACTACCAATTCTCTCTTCCCTTGATATCTTTTGCATATCATCGCCTCGTCTAACGGATTGCCTCTTTATTGTTATTGTTGTTGCTGTTGGATCTTAAGGTTTTCATATTTGCTCAACGGTTTTTTTTTTGGTGGCAAGTGTTGTCTATTGGCCATTCGCCACATTTAATTGGATGGATTTCGTGTGCCATATCTTTCCGTGTCCATCGATAAGACGCCGAAGCCTTTAACCAAATTCTAATTGTTCAATATTTATCGTGAGCAAAATAAATACAATTTTTTTTATTACTATAATTGTGGGAACGCCGCAGGAACCGCGTCAATTGGTCAAGAGTACAACTTGAGGTTGGAACGAAGAACGAAGAATTTGTTTGTCGTTAAAAAAAAATGTTAGAAAAAAGATTATTTTTCCATTTAATTTAAAGAGTGAAAAAGAAGAAACTGCCATAAAAAGTAAATTTAGTTGCGTTTTGCACTTTGTTTGACTAATTAAATTCATAAATGTAGATTGCCGCGACTTGGACGCATTAGAAAAATGCAATTTTGTACAATGACAAACGTCTCGACTTAGACTGGCACCACTTGCACCACTTTCGCCCACTGTCTTCCGCAACGAGAAAGCAACGTTCAAACTCAAGCCAACTTGTTAGCCAGTTGGCCACTTGGCCTAACCATATTTTGTTAAATTAGAAACATCGAGTGGGTGGCCTGCTTTAAATATGTACGTGCAACAGCAACAGCAACCAGCAGCAGCAAGATGAATAGACTCGCTCGGCCCATAAATAATAAATTTTGCCGACAACTTTGATTGGCTGATGGCTGGCAGCGCTTCTAGTTAAGTTACAATGCCTGCCAGGCCAGGCCAGGCAAGGCGGATGGACAATTAAAAAACGCAACCCACTTTAAATAACTTGGAGAGTTCAGCTCGCGCCACACAAAACTGCTCCCTCAGTCAACATTTATGCTAGTCTCTAGTAGGCTCCCTATTCTCGCCCCCCTTTTCATTTTCTCTAACTTCTGTCTGTTTCATAAATTTTTGAGCAATCACTAACCCAAATACAGTTTTATAGCACACAGTTTGCTTGCAACAAACAAAGCAGCCGCTGGAGTAGGCGGCGCACAGTAAAGGACTCAGACTCAAGAGAGTCCAGAACTGCCTTTAAATCTGCCATTTAGGCCACAAAATGCTTGAAGTACTTCACTTAAGTATGTCACCTTCTTGGCACCTGCTTGCCTCTTCAAACAGACTAAATTACAATATCAACCACAGCTAATTACATTAAGTTTACTCTGCAATTGTCACAGTTTAGTTTTTATAGCTTTCTTAGCATTGATTTTAAAGACTTTTTCTTTAATTGAATTTAACATCGATTTAAAAACAAATCAACTCATTACCATAAGTATTGCAACTTGTCTCTCAACTCTTTCTCTTGCTCTTTTCAAGCACTTTCAGCAGGGCATTATTATTTGGAATGCGAATGAATCTGTAGCGAGTGAATTGAAGCGCCATTCCGTCACTTATTCCGTCTTCGTCGACGACTCCACCGATTCGTCTCGTCTTTTCTGGTATTTGTTTTGTTTTTTTCGCTTCCTACACGCATTCATTACACTCAGCTGCGGCTGTTGCTGTTGTTGCTATTGTTGCTATTGTTGCTATTGTTGCTCTTGTTCTATTTTGTATCTGGCCACTTGTAGTATCTTGTACTACTATTATTGTAGTTATCTGCAATTGTAGCGGCTTCTTCTCCGCTTTCACACACACGCACACACACATGAACACTTCATGGCCAATTGTTTGGATCTGCTGCTGCTGCTGCTGCTGCATTCTGGCCATGTGAAACTTAGTCATTAATTTGGATGCCGTTTTAGTTTGTGGCATGCAAACGCTTAGATTTGTTTTTTCTTCTTCTCATATTTTGCATGCTCTACTCTATTCGGTGTATTTTTGTTTTTCTGCTGCTGCTGCTGCATTTCCTTTTGTCTTGCACAATTATGCATTATAATCTGGCCCGGGAATCTTCTCTCTATCCAAGACTTTTAACTGTCGCGCTTGAAGCTTTGCGTTTAATTACTGTGCACATTTCTCAAATTTCACTCTGAAGAAGCAGGGAGCTGGGTTGGATCTCTCTCTACCAACTCAGCGCCACAGCTTTGTCAACTTCATGCTCAGGTGTCGCGTAGCAGAAAGAGAAACGAAAGAAAGAAAAACACACATTATCATTATCATTATAATCGGGCATCGTGCAGCAGAGCAAGCAACATTATGCTCATTATGCATTTCACTATGCATGATAATATTCTATCTACCTCTCTCCCTCTCTCTCTCTCTTTCTCTCTATTTCTAACCCAGAAAATATTCCATTTGCATTTTTGTTGGCTGTTTGGAAGTTTTCGAGCAAGCAGCCTGGGAAAGTTCTGCGGCTGACATCGTTTTGTTTGATTTTTATGGCAAAACATTTTCACAGCAATTTTGATGCACTAATGGTGTTTGCTCGCTTTGTGTGTGTGTGTGTGTGTGTGTGAGTGTGTCAAGGAAACACACAATGTGTGTTAAACGGTGATTTATTCAATAGTTCAATAACCATCACATCACGTATCATAGAGGTTAGAGTTGAAGTTTAAACAAACAGTGTAGAAAACTTATTTTCTATGTTGCAGTAATTATCAGTTGGCTGGCAAGGATTCACGAAATGGTCAATCAGTTAACTAACTCCAGCAGCTGCAGGATGGATAGGATGACACAATGTCATTGTTTAGATGGAAGTTGCAGTTGAGATGAATCTTTTGAGATGAGAGAGAGAGATCGGGCCAATTACTGACTGACTCTAGCTCAAAGTCTTTAAACTGTTGGTTGGCTGGTGTTTTTTTGTTTTTTTGTCCACTTTTAATTATGCGCGACTTGAGCAACTACTCGTGTTGCAGCAACAGTGCCAGTGCCAGTGCCAGCCAGCCCCCCAAAAGTGTGGGGCAGTGTGATGATGCAGTTGTTGTGTTTCAGTTGCTGTTGCTGCAATTTCCATGACAGCGTTGAGTTGCAGGTGCAACAGCAGCAGCATTGCGCTTAAAGAAGGCGTAGAGAGGGGCGATTGTAGTTTGTTGGGCATGCAAAATAAAATGCCTTGGCAGGTTGCATTTACTCTCTCTCTGTGTGTGTGTGTCTGTGTGTCTTAATTAATTTTGATTGCAGGCAACAACAGCAAGAAACGTTAGATGAAAACTTCAGCGGAAATGTTCATCACACGATGCAGCCGAAGAAGAAGAATAACAAGTAGAATGAAGCGCTTTTCTACAGCTTGCACAAGTCACTAATTAATTGAATTAAATGAAAGGCCGCCGAGGCTTTATTCTATCTGCCACACCCCGCGCCACTATCGGATGCACACTGGCATTATTATTAGAAGCAATTTGATGGTTTTTTATGCATGCAAATGAGCCAAGAACGGTGCCCAATGTCAACAAATTACATGAAAGGGAAGCTTAGTAAAGAGCTACTACTAAATTTGTTGTGAGTACAACAACTTGAACATAATTTGTTGTCTATTTAAGTAGACAGATCGCCGCATCACAATCACATTTGTGTGTGAGATATGAAAGATATTATTAGCTACCCTCGTTTAACCGTAACCCGAAGCATATTCATGGGCATAAGCTCCAATCGAAATGCTAACAGTGTTGCCCCAACAACAAACATCCACCCTAAAACGAACTCAATCGTATCTATATTTATAACCGATGGTTGATGGCTGCGCATAAATTGCGTTTGCTTTAAAAGTAAGGCTCAACTATGGGAAGCGATCAATAAAACAAGGAGTAGGTCAACGCCAGCTCCAGCTCTTTGTAGTTTTCCGTTGGGGTTAGGGTTACATTATTCGAAATTTATTAACATATTATCTAACAAGCTTAGAGGAGAGGCTGCTCTAACTGAGGCTTGCATAGGCTTAGTTTATAATTTAATTAGCTGGCTTATCGCCAAAATCCAGCTCGTTAATTAAAGTAGCGGCTCTTCGACTCGTCGACTCTTTGCGTTTACGTAACGTTAGCAAGAGTTCAAAGTGAAGTGAAGTGGCTGCTGCAGGTGGGTCACTTATTGGTACTATCTGTTTCTGTGAGTCGCATCCTGGGCACACTGGGGTTAATTGTCTGCCATTTTGCCAGTCACGAACTAAATTCGACAATCAATTTCAATTCGAAAGAGACTCCAAAAAGATAGAGAGAGAGAGAGAGAGAGTCGCGCCTTTCTAACAGGAAATCCGTTGAGCTGCTGTCCAGTGTGACCACAAAAATGTATTTGGGGTCAGAGAGCTTTGGTCAAAGTGACCCACTAAATTAAATGAATAGATTTCACATCAACAATTTCGCACCTTAGGCATGAACAGTAGAGATGAGTCGTCAAATTGTTTATGCAAATTTCAAAAGCGAACACACAAAACATAGAAAGACTTCAAGGGGGCGCTGAAGTGAGCGAAGCAGCGCTTAATTAATGAGCCAATAGAAAACCAAATAAATGCTACAAATGAATTCAAGATTTGCAAAGCGCATTTCGTGATTTCAATGAATGCCGATAAAGAAACGACCTTGTCGAATTCTTGCCAAAAATGTCAAACACGCGACATGAAAAAAGATCGCT
Source organism: Scaptomyza polygonia (assembly GCA_035044585.1). Classification (NCBI taxonomy): domain Eukaryota; kingdom Metazoa; phylum Arthropoda; class Insecta; order Diptera; family Drosophilidae; genus Scaptomyza; species Scaptomyza polygonia. The sequence continues at coordinate 483,765 of JAWNNU010001679.1, forward strand.
TTTGATAATAAAAAGCAAAATAGTATTAACAGACGATCGTTTATAACTTGTCAACTCCTTTTTTTCGCATAACTTAAAATTCACACAAAGCAAGCTTTGTCATCATTTCCTCCGACTGGTTTTCGTATTAGAATACAAACAGAAGCTAATCTATAAATATATTAAACTGACAAATAGATTTATAAATTTCAAATTGTATTAATAGAGCATTGAATTTATTTGCCCATCAAATCAATATAAAGTGATGCCAATAATTTAGTTAACCAAACCAAGGCTCTTAGGGGAGCTGTTTCCCTTCCCCCGTTTAAAGTTGCCCCACGTTTGCTAATTGATAGCACTTAGCTTTAAACTCGAGACAAAAAGACACGAGCCAAAACGAGTTCATTTTGGTCACTTTAGGAAGCCATTAGAAGACCATTTTCAGACCACAGCAAAAACCAGCCAAGCGTTAACTAAACAAATACTAGTTAATATTTTGTGTCCTCTCTCTTTTTGTACTTCTCGTTCGCGTTTCCCAAGCAGACAAACAAAGCTAAATGCTAATTCTGGACAAACAAGCAAACAACAAATCAAATGTCAGAAGTAAATAGAAGAACCTTTTGCTTGATGTTTGCATGTCACAACTAGTTGGGAAAACTTCTCGAAAGGTTAGGAAAACAGAACAGAACATCTCACCTTACCCGTGACCTGTCGTAAGTGGTGAGTTCATAATCATGTCATTATGATTAAATGGAATATGTGGAACAAACATTTCTGATGAACTTTGGTCGGCTATTAGAAATTAACTATTAACTAGATTATAGACATTAGTTTGGCTATCTTTTTGAAAGTTTAGCTCGAGATCGCTCTGATCACTCAAAGCTAATTGAGCTAATAGCCGAAGTTTTTCTTTCAATGAATGAAAAAAATCATTCACCAAAACTCTATATTGCATGTCTGGGCCATATTACAAAGAGGAAATGTTTCTTTGGGACCTTGAAAAAAATAACAAAAAAGGGTGTCGACGCAGAAATGGCCAGTAGGATATTATTATATATTCTTTAGGTCGTTAACTTGACTCGCACCCTTGACAGTAATAGCTAAACACATTTCTATTGCATTTTCTATAGAGACATTAACAAATTGGACAGCATTAAGTGCGGTCTCATGTTTCAACTTCAAAACTAAACAGAAAAACAGAAAAACAGAAAAATAAATATATATAAACACAACAAGCCAAATGCTCAGCCATTTTCGCCTTTGGCGATTTTTGCAAACAAAAGCGAATATACAAAATAATATAAACATTTTCTATGGGGCTTTAGCTTTTAACTCGAATTAGCTGGCCTTTTTGTTTACCATTTTAACGCGTTCTTTGCATTTCAAATAAATAAGAAGTATTTATTTTAGACGTCGCATCATCCCACATTGTTTTTTGTGTTATTCGGTGAGATTGTTGAAAGACATCCGTTTAATTACCTGAAAGAGATGAAGGATAGATATGAAAATTAGTAAAGCCGGCAAAAAAATAAACAGTTCTTTCCATAAACATTTGATGGTGTAATGGTGTAATTAGTACACCAAAATGAAATACTATATACAAGTAATATGATACAAATAATTGTAGTTTATTCACCACTTCGGTTATTAACACTGTACATTTGTAATTGGTTATAGAGTTTCATGTATGCTGCAACTGCCATGTGAAGTGCTGCAGTGTTTTGGTGCACAAATGTAAACAAGAACCGCAGGACCAAACGGTTAAGAGTTGGAAGTTGAAGTTGAACTCAACTCTGCTGCTGCGGAGAAGCAGCTTTTTTGTATTCTACCTAGAAGTTGCCACCACATCACGTACAGCATACAACTCTCTGCTCCACCTTCTTGTTTTTTTGCGGCAGCAGCATCATCATCATCATCATCAGACGACACCCACAATTACAGAGTCTCTCCCCTCACCTTCCAGTTCTCCAGCAGTTTGAGAGCATTTCCAGGGTAGCTCCTGGCTTTCTGTCGTTCTGTCGTTCCGTTCACTGTGTTTACACAGGCGCTGTTTCTGCTCTATGCCATTGCTTCCCATGCTTGTTCTCATGGTTTATGGTATGGTGCTCCCCCTTTCACTCTTTCGCTTTGGGGCACCCCTTCATACCCATCCTGACATAACCACCACAGGGCTTTTGTCGCCAGCCAGCGCGTTGTTTGTTACGCTTCGGTTTATTTTATTTCCATTTTTTTTTTTTTTTTTTTGCCTGCCTTGCCTTGCTGTCTGCTTGGATTCTTTCTGGCTGGGCATGTTAATGACCCTAGCTGCCTAGAGATTTGTATTTACATACATGTGGTATTCTTTCCCTCTTTTTTTTCGTAGGCAGTTGCTGTCAAACTGTGTGTGTGTGTGGAACGCCTCGTTGACTGTCAGCCGCCTCGCGTCGCTTTCAATTTAGGCGTCTGCGCATAAAATTGCATCGCTCGCCCATGGCGAAACTCACATCTATTTGTGTTTCTTTCTTTATTTTTTTTGCTAATTTTTAAAAATAATTTCGAGCTAGTCGACTTTGATGTTCGCATGTGTGTGTGTGTGTGTGTAGTTTTATTTTACCTATGAACTTGACACAGCCAAAGCGATAGATGCAGCCAGTGGGTCGCACTCAACTTGTTGGCCAACAAAATCAACAAACAATAATCGAAAAATGAGCAACAAAATTTGAAGTGCAGCTTTGCAGCTACGATTTCATAACTCAAGCGTAAGCTGATCGAGTTCGAGATACACACACATATTTTTTATTTAATTTTTTTAGTTTGTTGCAACCACAAATCAGCCTCAAGGCATTTGCAATTGTCAGACTTCATGTCGACACTTCAGAGAGCTCGAGTTTTGTTTTTTTTTCTTCTTTTATGGTTTATGTTGAATGGGGGATGGAGAAGGCTGATGCTTGTAAATCTCTAACAACCCCCGCCCCCCCCCTCACTCGCCACCTCCTTTTTATTCAAGCGTAGGCGCTTCGCTGACTGCATTTCTTGAGCTGCATTCAAAGTGAGTTGTAAATGAACCCACGCAGCACGCAGCACATGAAATGTGTCTAAACTTGAGTTTGAAAGTTTCATTTGGCATCTGCAAAACTGCAAAACTGAGCATTATCCAACCAGATTTCCAGATCTCTACACACACACACACACACACACACATCCCAGTTACAGATTAAGACTTTTAGACACAAGCAACAACAAGGAGAAGGAGTCGAGTCGAGTGTCGAGTGTTAATTGGAAAGTGCTTTTGGCTCTGACAATTATTATGCTGATATATAGATACATATATCTCTTGTGTGTGTGTGTGTGTGTGTTCAATTTGTTGATTGCTCAATGTATTTTTCGATGGCTTGACATAAACAAAACTCACATTTACATTCTCGCCTGGAATTAAACTTTTTGCATGGCAGCAAAACCAAATATTTAAAATCAGTTCAAATTTTGTCGAGTGTTGTAATCCCTCCGAAAAACTAATTAAACCTTAGCTAGCAGAACAGAATTAATCAGAAAATAGCTTAAAGAACTCACAAACATACACTTAAGTACTTGTAAATATGTATGTATATAATTGAGTATTTTCGGATTTTTTCTGGAGGCATTTTCTTTCTCTCACGCAAGGTTAAAGGCCTTTCCCATTTCACGCGCGTTTTCAAGAACTTGGCCAGCCATTTAAGCCACTCGAAACTATAGATATACATATATATATATATATATATATATATATATGTTTGCGTGTATATAATTATTTTCCACTTTACTCAAGTATTTTGGTGTTCCACATTGATCATCATCATCATTGCTGTTGCTGCATTTTATGTTTTTAGTGCCTTCACTTGAGGCAACTTTTGAACATAATAAATATTCGAGTAAGTTAGTTTTTTTTTCTTCAGATTTTCAACTTTTCAGTGTGCAACATTTTTGGCCTGTCAATTTTAATTAATGCAAATTGAAACGCACATACACATAGGCCTGTAAATTTACCTTATCGGCATAATTATGCAATTTCCACAATTGAATGAAGTCGCCCGTCTGTTCGCTTTAATGTTAGTTTCAGTTTCAACTTTAGTTTAGTTTAGTTTGGTTTGGTTTAGTGTATCCGACACATTTATATATAATTAATTGCATAATCACATAGAGTGCATCAGCTGCAATTTAGTTTGCTTTATTAAATTAACAGCAAATCGCATGCCAAATTTAATTAGTTATTTATCCAATTTGTGTTCAATTTGTTGTCAGTTGCATAATAACTAACACAGCCAACCAAAAAACACTTTAAAGCTTCTCTACTCCTCTTCAAAGCCGCCAATCAGCGATAGAGTAAAAAAAGCGCAGCTTGCACCATAAATAACCGAAAAATGTATTTCAATATTCAAAACGAATTGTAAACGCTGAGCCATCAAAGCCTCAAATGCGCCACCAACTGGGCCTCAAATATGCCACAAGAATCCACAAAAAAAAAAAAACCAACAACTAAGAAACGAAAACGAAACCAATACGAAGAAGTGTGAAAATAGAGGAGTCTCCCTTCTTTACTCATGAAGGGAAAACTTGGGAAAGCAACAACAACAACAAAAATGTATGCACAATATGCAAAAGAAGCGAAACGAAGGCAACAAGCAAATGCTGCGGCAGGTGAGAAGATTGAAAGATTGGAGAGCGAGAATATCAATAAGAGTTTAATAAAACAAAAAAAAAAAGCAATGCACAATAAATCATAAGAAAAAATATTACATACGCTGCGTGAGCAATGGATTGGAATTTATAAAAAATATAAAAAAATAAATGAAAGAAAGAAACAACGCAGAAAAATCCATGAACCCGATAAAGTACACAGAAAAATAATAATGATGAGAAAGATAAATGAGAGGTTAGGGAATATGTTTGAGATGAACGAACAACGAAGTTCGTTGACGAACTCTTTGAGCAGGTAGAAGTTCTTCTGGAATCGTCTAAATGCATATTAAAACAAAGGAACAGATGTGTATTCAAACTTTGAAGTTGAATAAACAAAAAGAGTAGACAATGGCAAACAATCAAGATCAAATTACTGAACAAAACTAAATGCCTCAATTTATATTATTCTAATATGAGATAATGGGGGTTTTTCAAACCTAACCTAACCTCAAAGCAGTAATATCAGTGTTAAACTATTATTGAAAGTAACATTATTTCGATTACCAATTTTTCACACACTAATTTGCCAATTATTCAATTACAAAAATAATAATAGTTTTGATTTATATGCAATGCGACAATTTGGCGACCTATTTTTAGAGTTCATTCAACTTGCTCGACAAATTGAATTTAGCTGCAGAAAAACTATAATGTCTAGTCTGTGTTTTTGCCTTCGTCTCCTGCTGATCAGAACAACACAAAATGTTGTGTCATAAAAGCATTTGAGCTAACGGTATTCGAACATGTAAGCGAGGCGCTAAGTTTATTTGGTTTCGAAAACGGTTTTCTAATGACCCCAAACTAACACACATTACGCACTATCATTACGTATAAAAAACCGAAGAAAAACGATGAAGCAGCCCAAAATTGATTTCAGTCAACACGCATGGAACATATGATGGAAAAAAAAAGAATGTTGTCGACCGGTTCGTGCCAAAAACAAAAACCAAAAACGAGGGAAACCGGTTACCGACCTTTAGGAAAGTTGTTTTTTTTTTACTTTGATTTTTTTTTTTTTTTGATTATTAACTTCACGAGCTTGTTTCTTCTTTTTTACAAGTTTTATGCGTTAATTGTTTTGATTAAAGTTTTTTTTTTTTGTTGTTTGCTTCTTGGCGGCAATCACAATTTGATCATTGACCTATTGCTTGGCTGACGCAAAGCTGTTTGCTATGTATGTATATAGAAATGCCATCAATCAAGTGTCATATCATTTGTCAATCATTTGGGAATTATTGAATGTTAATTGTCGACATCGAGTATTATTTTAATATAAAATTTCATACAACATCAACATTGCCTTTTTACGGTGTGGTATGGGGGGGAATGCACAAAAATGGTAGTACAAAAATTTGTGCAACGCCTACAAGCAACTACCAAGATACCCGAAAAAGTAATCAATAAAAGGCCCGGCCGACCGAACGGCCATCATGTCTCGCATTTATGTCCAAATAAATATGTACAAAATAAAATAAAATCACTAAGCTGAAGTAGTACCTTACATACATATATGTATGTATGCATATGTATCTGCGTATTGGTTGCAATAAAAATGTATTTATTTTGCAACTGGTTGATATATGTATAAAGTTGAGCTCGTGTTTCATCAGTTTTGCAACTTAAGCCATTTTTGTTGTTGTCGAATGTTTATTGTATTAAAGCTTATGTGTCTTGGGATTTTTATATGCGCTTGCGTTTCAATTTCTGGATAACTGGGCGAAAAATTGAAGCTCAACTCTGGCGCCTAGTCGGGAATACTATATGTAAATAAAATATAATATACTCAACACCCAATCTATCTATTGTTATTATTGTCATACTGTGTGTGTTTTTGTTGTTGTTGTTGGCTGCCTGCTGAGAGAGTGTGCTGCCCTTTTTTTCAATTTCATTTTTTTTGGCAGCCATTTTGAATTATGCTGACAGCCTCAAAGCAACAAGAAAAATATGTATGTACTTGTAATGGAATAAACACACACATACACACACAAACCCATTACACGTGTGCGAGGGCAGCTTTAGAACTATTCGTGCTTTGAATACATTAAACGTTACTTAAATGTTTATGAATAATAAATTGGAATAGCGTTGGAATGCATAATAAATGTGTTCAAAATTATTATTTTTATACTATATGAAAAATCGATAGAAACAAGTGCAAAAACAAATTTCTATTTATGCATGAGAAAACTCTGCTGCGTACCTTTTTTGGTTATGCCACGCCGCTAAGGCAAATATTTGGGCCCTGTTTCAACAGCGATGACAATAATGATGAAGTGAACAATGTTAATGATGTTTATGTTAATGATGACGAGAGACAAACCTGCCCTGCCCATCGTCATCTTCTTTTGAGCTGTCCCTCTCAATTCATTCATTTGCAGCTTTTGTTTGATGATTTGGTCGCACTTGTTGTTTGCTTTTTGGTAAGACAAATAATAATGAAAACGACAAAAAAAAGACTAGATAAAGAATGAACATGAATATATAAATACTTTATGCATATACATATATATATATATATATATGTTTATATAATAAGAATTGACCAAGCAATTGATATTATTGTCGTACTGTCAATCTAAAGTTAGATAACATTTAACCGGATTCTCTTTTCTGTTAATAGCTAGGCTTAGAAGAGACAGCCTCAACAAGCCATGTTATGTGTTGGGGTGGGGGTAAGAAATGTGGCACCCAGATACACAGACACACACACAAACACACACACACACACATAATTATGTGAGCTTAAATGCCTTAAAGTATCTTCCTCTTATTATTTTTTGTATTCTTTTTGTATTTGTGCGCGTGCATTAGTATCTTATTACTTATGTATATATGTATGTTGGCTGTTTGGCTGCTAGCTGTTGGCCTGGCCCGGCTCAAATTGCCAGGGCTCGCTTTAGCAGCAAACAAACGGCGTGATTTGCATTTTAATGCGAGTGTCCGTGTGTGTGTGTGTGTGTGCACAAAAATGCCCAAACGGAACTGTTTCAGCGTCTTCTGAACAAAAAAGTGCTGTATGTGCTACCAATAGATACACACACGCACACACACACACAAACTTAACAAAGACAACAAACACACACTCTATGTCGACTTGTTGGAATTTATTACAATGTTAACCTCAATTACAACAACAACAACAATAATCATAAATGTTGTTGTTTGTTTTTTCTTTCATAATTTTGCCACAGCAAAAAGAAACCCAATTCCAAATGCGATTTCAACTTGATTACGATGTGGAAAATTTTGTTAAATGAGCTGCAAAACAATTATGGTTAAAGCCCAAGCCAAGCCAAAGGCAGACATCGTTTACAGTTTGACAGGAATTGGCAAAAAAAAGGAGCTAATATTTTTCATTCCATCTTTATCCTGATTTGGGCTTGTTTCCTTTTGCTTTTTTAATATTATTCATGCTGCGACGACGAATAACGCAATTTGTTGTCTTTTAATTAAACACATCTTCCACCATCTTTTGGCCGCACTGAGATCGATTACAGTTAGTTTGGCTAAAACTATTTTCTTTCTTTTTTCTTTCTTTTTTCAACCAGCGGAATTACGATGCTGCTCCAACAATTTTTCATTGCCACGCCCTTATTTTATGTTGTGCTTAGAGAACCAAGAACTTCAGCCGCAAGCCGTTAATATTCTATTAACTTCTTTTTTAGGTGTCTCTACTGTTGTTGTTGTTAGTTGGCAATAAACAGGTTTATCTATACTTCTGTACTTTTTTCTTCTTTCTTCGCTTCTTGAATCTTAAGTTCTTGTTGTTGGTAAGTCAAGTCGGCACACAATGCGGAAGCTGGCCTGGCCTTTATTAAATTTCATTGGCTTGCTTTTGGCCCATTTGCTGAATTGAATTTGCTTTTGTGGCCCATTATCTTGAGGCATCTATCCAAAACCTCCTCTTTATTGTGGAGCTTGTGAATCTTGATTGTTCTATTGATTGGTTGATTGATTGATTGATTGTCACACAAGTTGTGTCGCGCATCGAAATGAGTTTAAGCCTTCTTCATCGATAGACAACATACTTTAAGCTTTTACATACAATCAAACTTCCATAAAACGAATCTCAAGGTGACAATAATGTCCTACGTTACACAGAATATTCGTAATATGAAATGAGTTTTTAATCGAATTAAATTGGTTTAAAATTCGTTGAACAGAAAACTTTGTTATACGAAAGTTCATTCCATTGAAGTTTGACTGTTGTTAAACACCATTCAACCCCATTTGTTTTTTGCTTATTTGTACCTAATTTCTTGATCGCTTTTTGTGCCAATTTTTTTGACAGTTTTGATCATTATTTTGGGCTTTTTCTTTGTTGGCCAAATTCCATCAAAAATTCATTAAGTTTGTTTGTCAACTTTTTGCTAGCGTCATTTGGTTTAAGTGGGTTTGTTTTTGTTCATATCCGTTTATCCGTTTTGAAAATTCCACAAAGCTATTCATCATAAAAATGATCCTCCAATCCCTCATTTTGTTGGCCAAAACACAAAACAAAAGCAAGCCACGCCCAAATCAAAAAAAAAAAAACAAATTCCAATGCATCGAACGCTCGGCTCGATTCGCTTTCATTTTGGGGGCCATTGATTTTGTTTTCCATTTCATTTAACTTCTTCTTCTTTTTTTGAGCGCTCTTCCATTTTTGGCCATTAAAGTTACGTTTTATTGTTTCTATTATTTTTTTTTTTTGCATTTTAATTTTAAATTCAATGTCATTTGATGGGTTTTTTCCATGCTTTCTAAATAATTTTGTACTAAGAAAATTCATCAAGTTTTACATAACATTTTTTTTTTCGTTTAAGTTCATTGTTGGCTTGATTTAGTCACATTTAATTTGTTGTTGGCATTTCTTTTTCTTAACTTGGCTTTCTTCTTTCTTCAAGAAGCACTTTGTGTAATTTAGTTGCACTCAGCCAACAGAAATAAAAATACAACAATTTATTGCCAAGAAAAAATATTATTATAATTATGTATTCGGTTTTTATTTCTTGTTTTTTTAGTTTTCTTTGGTTTGTGGTTGGTTTTGGCTTTGGTTTGTGGTTGGGATTTCTTAGTGGGAAATTTGTATATATATATTGTATTTTTTTTTTTTTGTGCTTTAACATTTAGTTTAACTTTATTGAAAGTTTTCTTGTGACCATTTAATTTAATCAAATATCCAACAGTTAAACAGTTGGCAAAGAAACTCAACTTGTTTAAGCTTTTCTAGTTAATCCAAATTGACCAACTTTGGCCTGGCTTTAAGTTTTTATTGACGCATTGCGTGCTTTATTTCTGTTCTAATTGCCACTCCCACCTTTCCCTCAGCCCAGAGGGACGCCTCATTTAGCACCAACTTTATTTGACCCAACGCCAAATTGCGTGTCGAGTTGCTCCTAAAAAAAAAGAGCTCGTTTCTTAAGTTCCATTCCCTTATTATGCTAATCAAAATGCTGATTTTAGCTCAAATAATAAAAGCCCTAATACCAATTGACTTACTTTTAATTATTGCTTACTGTTATGACCAGCAGTTCGGCAGATTTAATTCGCACTTTAATTCGGTTATAAGTTCAATGTGGATTTATTATATTATTTTTTTGGTATTGCTTGCAAATATTTAATATAAATTCCATGCAAAATTTTGTATGCAACAAAAGGTTGGAAGCCGCATTTTATTGTGGCAACTACTGAACAAATTTGCAATTTTCAATAAAAATAAAAATAAACAAATTGAAAATCATTTGCATCAGAATTTTGAGGTTCACAACATTCAGCAGAGGAAAAAGTTCGCTTGCGTGTGGCAAAACTGCTCGACCCTGAACCTAAAAAAAACTCCCCCAACATGCAATTATATATGATATACATATATCAGTTATCAGTACTTGTTGTTATTAGAAATTGTTTTTTTTTCAATTCGGAATGCAAAAATAAAATCCCTCTAAATGCGATAACAATAATTTTCTTAAATGAACTAAATAAATAAATAAAATAAAAAATCAGAAGCAGACTTTATGCTTATCGAAAAACTGAAAACAGAATCATCGCAAACGATAGCCGCCGCGCCTGCAGTGTTTTGTTGTTTTCTTTAACAAATAAACAATAAATTATGCCACACGAGTGTGCTTTGTTTCCAAGCAGTATAACCAGATACTCTATCATATATGTATATACATATATATATGTATATAATATGATTGCAATCCAGTTGTCTCTTATCAGTTAAATTAAATACTTTTAAGCAATCTGTAATTGTGTTCAGGGTGTTAGAAAGGGCAAACTCTGGCGGTCTGCTACAAAGGGTTTGACATTATAAAGGGCTTACATTTTATGGTTGTTGTTGTTGTTGTTGTGATAAGCCTTGCAACGTGAGACTTTACGAGACGTGTAGAGTATGTAAATGCAGTTGGCAATATTAGTTGGGTTTGAATTCAAAGCAAAAAACAAACTATTATATTATGCATTTAGAACTGTGTTTCAATAAGTTCTTCAAAGGCAATTTCTACATGATTTTTGTTATTGTTTTTTCTTTTCAGTGTAGCAGTTACAACAATAACAATTTGTTGTTGCGTTTCTCATTCATAATGCAAAAGCTTTTGGCTTTTATTTGTTTGTGTGTGTGTGTGTGTGTGTGTGTGTGTGCATCATTTATGCGGTTAAACTTTCCACGCCCACACACACATAGCTCACACACACAAACACATTTAACATTTGCTTAGTGAAAAGGAGCTGAAATGTATGGCGTGTATTATCCTTGTGCCAGATTGAATTTTAACATACCCTTTAAACATACAGAAAACAAGGGGTATACTCGCTGTGAGTAAGAAGAAAAGAGACTTTAAAACAGTAAAACAACTTAATTTTTATAGAGAATTTTCGACATGAAGATATGTATATATGAAAGGGTATATTTAGGTCGAGCATTTTTTAAGTGATTTTTCTTATTGTCGTTGTTGTTGTTGTAGTTCTTGTTGCTGCTGCAGATTGCGTTTGTGTTGATTTTCACATGCTTCCCTTATTGATTTTTCTTTTTTCCTGTAAAAGGTGGAAACAACAGAATGAAAGAAAGAAAAAAAACATATATAAACGGCACGAAAAGAAAATTCATATATTTTTTTCATTTTTTAATTGCATTATGCAGCGGCGGGCAAAGGAAATCAGCAGACATTTTCCCTTCACACTATGAGCTAATGGGCCGGGCTGTTGAATGGGGCAAGGGTTCGAGAGAGAGGAGAGGGGACAGCTCGGTTAAAGGGCGACGAGTTAATTTCATTTACTGCTTCAACGGATGCAGAATCCAAGAGATTGGCTGGGGAAGCAAAAAGGGGGGTTTAAGATTGTGTTTTTATTAATTTAAACTATGATTTTTCAACAAGAAGAAAAGTGGAATGGGGAGGGAAAGGAAAATGTACTTGATGCCTTTTCCGTTTGGTGATTTATTTGTTGTATTGTGTTTTGATGAGAAATAGGTTCAAGGATTTCCGACAAAATCGAAAATAATTGACTTTTACTACAAAACAAAAATAGAAAGCAAAATTGGCCCAAAGCGAAGGCCAATTTATAAGCTCATTGTCTTTTAAATAATTCGCAACGCTTTTCAAACAATTGGCGTTAATTGGTTTTGAGGCAAAGTAAACTCAACTTTTCTGTTTCGAGTTCTTAAGGGGTTTTTTAGAGGGAGTTAAGATCTTACATTAATCCTGTTTAAACGGATTGCTATTTTTTTATCTCAGTTTCCTTTCATTGTGTTCGCTTTGTTTTTTTTCTTCTTATAAATCAGCTCATCTTTTGTGTCTTGGCATGCAACATCATCAATTTGCCACGCTTAAGGGCTCTCCAATCATGAGCATGAGGATAAGATATGCTGCTGTGGCAAGGTGGCAAGGCGGCAGCCGCCCATAACATAAAATAAGCCATGAGACGCATGTCTTTTTGATTCCTATCTGATATCGGTGTGCTTCCATTTGAAAACTCTATTCGCATATTAACCGAAATAAAATGGGCATTGGCCAGGCCAATAAACTAAATGCTTGAACGACGCCAGCTGACACTTCAATTAACTTGCACAGATGTGAAAGAGATTTATGCCTGGATGAGCATCGAAATGGAATCCTAAAACTACATACTTGAATAAGGATACTCTTTCGCTTTCGCTCGCTCTCTCTCTCTCTCTCTCTCTTTCACTCTCCTTACTATGCCAATAAAAATGCTAATCATCTGCTCATTAAATACGCATCAGGCGCAAACACAGAATCTGTGTTTCTGTCTCACCCAAAAAGTGTTAATGACAAGACACCAGCCCTCGATAGGGTATGGTCGCTGGGGAAGGGGGTGGTGAAGAGCATTTCCCAGGCAATACACACACACACACACTCACACGCCCACAAATCGAGTTCACAGCTGTTGGCTGAAAGTTGAGCACAAATTTTGGCACAAAGAGCACAAAAACACAAGCGCTAAAAGGAGGTAAGAACAAAAATAGAGTGGGAAGTAGGGGGCGGAAGGATAACTAAAGAACGCACGCAGAACAGAGGCCGGCTCTCATTTCTTTGTCTCTCATTTTCACATCTCATTTTAACTGTCTGCGAAATATAAAAGCACAGAGCCTATACAAAAAGAAAAAACACAGTTATGCGTTTCTATGTGTGTGTCCGTGTGTGTGAGAGAGAGAGAGAGAAATAAAGAGGCGCCTGCTGCCAAATCATCTGTTTCAAATCGATTTTCTCTTGATTGTTTGTTGTTCTTTTGCCTGGGCTAAGTATGTACATATGTTTACATACGTATATACATATATATAGTACTTGTGTGTGCTTGTATTTTATGAGAGTTATTTTCTTTTTCTTTTTGAAGATATTTTTAGTCTTAAACAAGAAACTTTTGTTTGGCAGATGAATGCAGCAAATTCCTTTCAAATTGTGCACAAGCAAAGCTTCCAGAATGATTAGCATAAAAGCAAAATGCATAAAGAGAATCAGCACAACAACAAAAAAGAGCTTAAGAATAATGAGTTGCTAAAGAAAAGAAGGACTTAACATTTTACGAAGAGAAATATTGCTTAAGCTTAAGTAAAGATAAGTTGGTAAACTCTTTAAACTCCAACTTTGAATAAAACAGTTGAACTTCCACACAGCAAATCTCAAGGGGACCTAAAAAATATATCGTTTAGCAGAAAACTTGTTATAAAGAATTGGTTTTTTGTTTTTTGACTGTAGAATCAGATATTGATACAAAAATATTGGCACTAAACTAAAACTCATATTTATACAGTTAACTTAATCAAAGTAATAAATCAAATCAAGCAAAAGTTCTGATTTTTCTTCTGTTTTTTGTTTTGTTTTTGGCAACTTTGCGTCGCGACTAATTTAATTGACCCCAAAAATAAAAAAAAATATAATAAAAAAAACACAACGCCGATAATTGCTTTCAATTTGTTAAGCACCAAAAAATTCAACAACAACAACAAAATGTCTGACCACATAAACAAACTTTGAGGCCAAATCGCAGATCTCCGACATTTTTTTGTTGTTGTTTTGGGGCCGCCTACGGCCGACAATTTTTTCTCATTAAATACAAAATCAAAAATTTGCTGTTTTTCGAGTTTGACCATAAAAGTTAATTTTTGTGTTTGGCTCTTTCCTTTTTTTTTTTTGTAATAAACAATTGATGCAGATTTGGTAACAAATAAAAAATAAAAACAGTTTCAATTTGTGGGCCAAGTATTTTTTAAGTGACAAATAATTTTTTAGATTTTTTTTGTAAATACATAATTATTTTTTTATTTCTTTATATGTTATGCTATGTTCTAACAAATGTAAGCTGGCGTTTATAGTTCTATAAATATATCTGAGCTTACATTTTTCATATTGTACTGAAACAAGCCAAAAATTCCATAGCGAATGCCTTTTGCATCAGATAAGAATAATAACAAATTTTCATGCTCAATTATTTTACGATCAGGTACGCCAAGTTTCTGTATCAGCAGCACTTTTGAATATTGAATAACTTTTATGTACTCGCTATCAGTTTTGAAAAATGATATCGCTCGGTTGCTGATGCGCAATAAAAACCCACAAAAGCGAAGGTTGCTATAGAAGAGAGTTGTTAAAGTAGTAGTAGAAGATGCGATAAGGCTAAAGAACACGCGTTCCCACGAAAGAATAAAAAAAAAGATCATTGGAAACATTCACTGGAATGCAAGTGATTTTACTTCCAAGATCATTTCACTACTCACGTACATACATACATATAAGATAAAGTCTTATACACGACGCTATGTTAAGAGATACTGACCTTTTTATATAGTTGTTGTTTTTGCAGCTGGTTGGGCGGCAATTTGTTTACTTTTTGGTTTCGTGTTGTTGTCGGTAGATGTTTCGTCAAGATTTTGTTCTCGTTCTCGCCTGGTTGGGAATTTAGTATTTTTGGCCCAAAAAAGGACGAAACTGACGTTCGTTTACTCTCGCTCTCTCTCTCGCGCTCTCTTTTGTTGGCTGGCCCGCGCACACTCAGCAAATTGATTTTCACTTTTGGTCAAGACTGTCAAAAAAAATAACGTACACACACACAGGCACACTCACAAACACACTCGCAACGCAGGAATTTTCACTTGTGCCACTTTTTTTTCTGGTTGTTTTGTTTTGTTTGTGTTGTTGGTGTAGTTGTTGAACAGGTTTGCGTTTTGGACTATAGAAATTCTTCGCTTGGGCCCCGAAAAAAAAATCAACAAATCACAAACGGCAGCAGAGTTGCCGGCAGCGGCAACAACAGATTCCAACTGCCTTTTCCTTGCTGCGCCTTTTCTTTTCTTTCTTTGGGCAGATTGAGAGAGGAGATGCTGCCGGACCACAAAACTCACATACAAACACACGCACACACACCTTCGGACCGACACTGCTGAGAGCAACAAAAATTCTTTTGCTGCCTTTGCTTTGCTTTTGGTTTGGTCGTTGCTGCTGTTGTTGTTGTTGTTGTTGTTGCTATTGCTGGCTGCAGAGCTGCTAACCAGTTTTTGTTTTTGCACTTCACTTTGTATTTGCTGTTGGGGCTTTGGTAGCTACTGCTGCAGGCTTTTGGCACTTGACAACAATTCAAAATTGATCAATTTTCGCACCGAAATTCAATTTAATATTTCGATTGCATTGAAAAATGCGCCGCTTCAGTTGCACTCTGCGTCGGCGTTTTATGCATGCGTATGCACCGTTATGCCGTTTTCAATTTGCTTCACCCACACTTCTTTTCTATTGCCGTTTCACTTACACAAACGTTGGAGCCGCTAACATAACAAACCGCAACGCGCAATCACCAACCGTCTCAAGTCGAAGTCGGATGCAGACTAATCGCTAGCTCTTATAACGAAGCGCAAGGTGCTATATAACAGTTATACACAAAATGGCATCGCTTAACATCAAACATAACATACTCTCTTAAGCAAGAGAGTTTAACAGTAGCAGAACTGGAATGTAAGTTAACATGATTCATTTTACATATGCTGCCGCTTAATTTGAATGCGATTTATTTATATTAAATAATAAGATACGGATTTATTTATATACATTTACTTAATGTACTTATTGCATATACTTATCATTTATTCTTACCCAAAGGCACATTTTTTAAAAGTACCCCTCAATATTTTTAATAATTACATGATTCATTGACTTCAAATTTACTTTGCATGCTTAACTCAAAAAAACGAACATAAAATTTTTCGCGTTTTGGTTTTTTTTGAATACAAAATTACAAAATTTCAACTTGGTAAGTTTAATAAACTTGATGTTTGTTTTCACTTTTTGAAAGAGAATGTTTTTAGCTAAAAATTGAACAGGATTGCTTATGATATACATTAATGTGATTGAATTCGGTTGTCGGGACAAATTGAATACAAATCTAAACTTAATCACAAAACGTTTCTCACCCAAATTGAGTTTCTATTGCATTTAGTGGCTACGATCCGATTTTCAGCTACCCTACAAAAATAAAGAATAACATTTTAGTAAAAATAAAAAGATAAATAGTTAATATAAAAAAGTATTACGGCTATAGATCCTGCGTTGCCGTATCTTCCGGCAACAGCTCAACTGGGATTAGCCGAAAGGCTTCTCCTTCAAGCGCAAATTGCGAGTACATTTCACCCGGACGTGGTGGTGTCACCATTTGCAACACTGTCACCGGACCATTGATCAACCCTTGCATTGGTGTTGGGTCCTCTTCCTCCGCTTGAAACTCCTCTTGTTTAATATTATAATTTAACTGGTCTTGATTTAGTTCCATATCCAAATCTAGATCCACTTCGTGCGCGTCCGAATCATCCTGCATTTCATAGGCTAAGCTTATTAAATCATTTTTAGATGCTTGCTTGTTGTTGCTCATATGGCGACGCATTTCAATTTCGTTTTGATTCAATTGCTCTTCATCCTCCTCCTGCATTTCGCGCTCTACGAAATCCTCGTAGGCCAAGCCGATTAAATCGCTTTTGGTTAACTCGACAGTGGGATGCTTCTTGCCCACATGGCGACGAAGATGGGCGCGGGTGGAGCCAGCATAGGCGCAACATGGGCATGGAAATCGTTTGGAGCGCCAGCGTCCCTTGTTGTGCACTTTGACATGACGTTGCAGATTGTAATAGCGTTTGCTGACGTATGTGCACTTTGGAACGGCGCAGCGAAAGACAATTGTGAACTTCTGTTTTTCCGTTTTGTCCATGATCTTGCACGAATGCAATGTGTTTTGTGTTCAACAACTTCTTATTTTTTATTATGATGCCAAGTGCGATAGATAATTTTTACTGGCAGCTGCGGTGGCCAGCCGATTATTCATCGATATACTCATCGCACGCATAAATACTGCAAGAAAAAATAATGCCAAAGAAAAATACTCTTTTATGTTAACTTTGCGCCTCCAACGGGTTATAGCTCTTATATTTTTACAATCACACAAAAATGCTCTTGCTCGAGAATTTCCAATTTTATTTAACAGTATGCTCAAATAAATAACTGTTATAACCCATTATTAACTCAGCCTCCGCCTCGGCGTCGCTAGTCGGTTTTGTCAATCGAGCGCAAAACATCAAAGCTCATAGACATCTCACATTGCCTTAACTCCACTTCCCCCAGTCCCAACTGACCACCCACAAGTTCTGGGTCACATGGGCAGTCTTTACTGTTATTAACTTTTACTTTATTACTTGGGCGACAAAAAAAATCTTGAAAACATTATTTGCCCGGTCATTTGCGACATTGTTAACAGCAACTGTTTCTGTTCATGATGTTGTTGTTGTTGTTACCATTTATCAAGGCGCCTAAAATGCTTTTGAATTTTGAGGTTAAAAACCAATTAACAAATCCTTGGTTTCTGTTTAAAAAGTTTTCATCGTTTCCATTAAAATACAATTATTCAACTGTGTTTATTATTTTTTAAAGAACTTATCAAAAAAGCTTTGCATAACTTTTGTTTTATATTCGAGCAAAAATCTCAAACAAATAAATATTTTCATCAAATATTTATTTTTGTATTTTTATTTGATTTTATTTCATGACAAGCATTTTTGGGATTTTTGGGATGCAGAAAATACAGTTTTTTGTGCGCAGCCAATAAATAAAGGTGAAACACCAAAATTTAAGCCCAAAGGTCAAAGCTGGACATGAAATATATATTCACAGCATGCCTCCTCCCTCTCCCCTTCCTCCAATCACTCTCTAACCTAACCTATGAAATATGAAAATGTGCAACAAGGCATGCGAATGAGTTTTATTAGCAATCCTCCTCCGCAACCCTTTCCCTATCAACGCAGAACTTTTCAAATTTCACGCCCTATTTGATCACAAAACACAATCAACATTAAGAGAGAATTTAAGTTTATCCCTTCCCCTGTTAACCCCTTCTCTATTGACCATTTGCATTTACCAGCAATGGCAGCTGCTTCTGATTAGATGGCTCTCAATTATCCATTGTGAATGCATTCACGGTGTGCATTCCGTTCGATTGCAATCCAATTCGTGAGGCTTTTTTGATAAGCAAAATGCATTTTCCATTCACACACATGCACACACTCACACACATACACTAGGGTTGCTTTTGGTCTAATTTCCGTTTCCGGTTACCCAAAATGTTGCCAGCCAAAGCAAAATTACAATGGAAGAAGAAGCAGTACACAAACGTTTGGCTTCAAGTATCAAAATAAAAAACTTCTTAATTTAAGGAGTAAGTATTTGTTGGAACAGATATATGTATGTACAAACTGCAACGTTTTCAAATCAATACTATGTGATTCTGACATAAGTAATGGGTTTATTTTTTCATTAAACTTAAAACCGATTTTATTTCTTGTGTAATATTTCAAAAAACTCTGTGCTTATGCTCGCAATATAAATAAAGTCTGGTTTTTCGAATAATAAACATAAAATGTTGTTTTTTTGGGTGGGGGAATGGGTCAAATGGCGCCGCCGACACGTGTTATGATGTTGCTGTTGCTGTTGCTTATCTGCTTGCAGAACAAAAAGCAACAACAAGACTTTGGTCTCAGCTGAAGTCGCAACTTTTAGCTTCTTCGAATAGACGATTTGGCATCATCAAAGCAAAGGCGAAGTAGAAACTGAAGATGCGTTTCATTTTTCACAGAAGACAAGCTGCGTCTCTCTCTCTCTCTCTCTCTTTCTCTCTCTCTCTCACTCTCGCTCAGAGCAGGCGACAGTTGTTTGTTGTTGTTTATTTGCTGCTGGTACTATTTTGGGCTCCGTTTAGTTGTTGTTGTCGTTGTTACTGTAAACTGTTGTTGTTATCGTCTTTATAAAATCGTTGACGTGAGGCAGACGGGAGCCAAGCTGCTTGCTGTGGAAAATTGCTGTAATAAAAGGTTTCTAAGACTTCAAACGTAATTACGTAATGAAATGCAAAATGAAGTTAACATCATAATTTTACAAGTGTTTTTATGGTAGGATATTTATAAATTGTTATTAAGTTTTTAACTGCTTAAGTTTTAAAGTTCTTTCAAAAATTTAATAATAAATTTTAACATATTGTAATTGAAAGTTGTTTTGACTCACTGTGCGATAGCATAATGTACATAATAAAACAATAGCAACATGCAACATGCAACTTTAGCTAGATGCAACACACTAAAAATGTTTTACTTTTGTTGTTGCGTCTTGTTTGCTGTGTTTTGGGCCGATGCTTATCCAAGCATGTAAGCAGCCTCTCTAACAACAAAAAACTGTCTTCAGCTAACAATGCAAATTCCCCCCCACACACACACACACACTGCAGCGCACGTGACCCCTCTTAGAGCACAGTTTTACAGTCACTGTCTACGCTCATAATGCGTTATATGGGGACCCAACGACCAGACATTGCGTGTGTTAGTGTATGTATGTCCCTCCCGGCCCCCCTCGTTACACACACCACAATAAATTACAACCAGGTAGCGTGCCACTTCAGTGGGTGGAATTTGAAAGCAGAAGAATGGATGGATAGCTGCTGAGGGGGGGTGTAGCTGGCACACAAAGAGGCGCAGCTGCGGCAATTCAAAATTTGTGAGACAGCGCAAGTGATGAATAAGGGTTGGGTGGGGGGAAGGCGGTATTGAGCACACCCGCAACAAACTATGAAAAGGAAACATTTTGACTGAAGTTTACGATGTGTCTATGCGAAGAAGATTGGTGTGGTGTGTGGGGGGGGGGGGGGCTGGAATCGAGAGGATTGACCATCGGCGTTCGTTAAACATTTGCCAAAGAGGCGCGCAGTGAAAGTCGAAATAATGTTTCAGTCTCTCTCTCTCTCTCACATTGCCTGTCTGTCTTTGTGATGGCTGTCAAACTGTAAGGCAAACACGGCTCACTAACCTCGTGATTTACTATAAATCAACTCAAAAACCGGCTACAAGAAGCGCCGGCAAAATGCGGGGCGTATAGGGGGGCGTGGCACGCGTTTTAACATAATGAAAATGTTTGGCAGCCAAAAAAGTCAAAGAAAAAAATACAACAACAACAACAGCCGCATTTACATAAATGCATTTTGCATATTTACTTATGTATATTTTTTTGCAACTTTAAGAAAGTGAAAATTGCATAAATAACTTAAAAGTATCAGTAGCTAAAAGCAACAACAACAACAACAGCAAAATTGTTGAAGCAGGTCGCGCGCTAAATGAGCGAAAGTTATAGCAGAAGAGAGGGAGAGAGAGTGGCAAGAGAATCAAGAAATCTGAACAGGAAACGGCGGCTGCTTCTGCTGTTGCTGTTGTTGTTGTTGTTTAGCAATTGGCAGCGGCTGTCAAACTGTGAAGCATGACTAATGGAATAAATGCAAATACAAAATTGTTATGATGGATTGGTTGGATGGCAAAAAAGAAATAAATAAGTAGGGGAAAGGCAGACAGTTTGGTTTTAATATATGAGAAAATTGTATTATTAAGTATGAATTTAAACTTTAAATTTTAAAGTGAAGAATCAGTTGATATAATATAAAAGATGACTTACAGTTTGAGAAAAAGGTAGAACGACAACAATAAGTTTAAAGCATTGTTGCTGAAAATTCACTTAAAATTTAATTATAAACATAAAAGTCAAAAACTTATAAAAGAAACGATATTTCTTGCTTAGAACCTTTTGAATGTTCTGTTTTTTGCGATGATTTATTTTGTTGGGTTTATTTAGTTCATTTATTTTTTAATTTAATGCCTTTTACATAATTTTCTTGCAATTCCCTCCTTGTATTTAAATCTAGAAACCGAAAAGAGACAAAAGAAATTATGCAAAATTATTTGCGGTAACCACAACAACATATCATACCTGTTTATATGTATGTGTTTGTGTTTGTGTGTGTGTGTGTGTGTGTTAGCCTGAAAGTAGTTGATGGGTTCAGCACTTATAATAATAACGCGCTGCTTCGAGCCCATTGCAATTCATATTACATTCTGGGAAAAACAGGACAAGCTCCATTTCAAATCCTTGGGGACATTGTCAGCATTTGCTAGTTGATTGTTATTTTTAGCACAAGGCTTTGGTTGCCTTATTCAACTCCTCAAGGCTGCTGCCCCCCTTTAACTTAAGGCATGTTTTCCTCCTCTTTGTTGTTGTTGTTGTTGTTATTGTCTCTTGCGGTGGGTTTTTTTGTTGCTTGCTTTAAACTCTAGAATGCATGTCAAACTTTAGGCCAATGGTTCTGAAATTGTGCTGATAATAAATTTAAGTAACCATTAACAATTTCAAGGTCTTAAAATGTGTAGTTACACTTTGTATAGATGTTTTATAAGGCACAAAAAAAGACGATAATTAAATACTTAACCTCTACGCGTGCTTGTCAAACTGTATGTGGAGAGCTTTTAAGTTATTTTGTGCCCTGGTTTTGACACTTGACAAGCTGAGTTGGCCGCCTTCTCTGACAGTTTTTCGTTGTTGTTGTTAGGTTTTTCAGGTTACTTGGCACTTTTGCCAGTTAATCTCGTTGAGTTGTTGTTGTTGCTGTTGGTGGAAACGTCAGGAATGTTCCACTACGTCACATCACATGAAATATGCAAAAATCAACGCAAAAACAAACGGCGCAACTCATTCAACGTTAGAATGTATGGGTGTAGGGGGGTGTTGAAGAGGAGGCCTTTCTGCAATTGGAACATCACGTGACTGCGAGGTAGTGGCCAATTCCCGAAACGTTTCTTTATGTTTTCCTTTCGATTTTTATAGCAAACAAAAATAAAAAAAAAAAACTCAACTTTTATAAACAGAGAAAGCGCTTCAATAAATATTTTTGAGGACTTGAGTAAGATGCAAAGCATTTTGCCAAATCCTTTTCACAAACACCAATAACAGTTAAGCCAACGAGGGGAGTGGAGGGTGGGAACAAACGGCATTGAATTTTGCATAGAATCAGTTTCAACCCCCCCGAAGGAGAAAAAGAGCTGATAGTTTGTTTTACAAATGTGGTCTCGTCCCCCGTCCCCTGCCCCATCGCCACATTTTTCATCCTCTATCGGTGCAGCTTAATAAAATGCAAATGATGTGAAAATGCAGAGAGATAAAGAGGGTCGCGCTACCCGCACCCCAAATGCCACTTACATATTTTTTTTGTTGCCCCACAAACATTTTGCAATTTCGCGAACTAACCTCTCCAGGGCCCCTTCCCAAAGAACTTCCTATTCCCTCTTCTGCTATCTACTTGTCCTTCTTTCTCTACTTAAAGGTGTGTGTGTGTGTGTGTGTGTGTGTGCGGCACACTCTCAATATTTTGCAGCATTCGCAGTTGAGGCGACCATCTGATTATGCGGCAAATGATTGAGTAGTTGCCGTGGGGAGACGCAGGTACTAGCTCCTCATCAGCAATTCACTTTCGCATGAAATGCAACTCTGGGAATGCATTCAAAATGGCGACGCCTCAAATGTTTATTTGATGCAACTTGAACTTGAAGATTTCTAGTTTACTTTCTTTCAGAAACTTAAAATAAAAGCAGTTCCGTTACGCTCCACATAAGAATTCGACAATATTCCTTCCTTTACTAAAAGCAAACATTGAATAAATAAATACAAATATTGCATTTGTAGTTGCTGCCAAATGATTTGAAAACTGCAACAAACTAGCAAAAATTATTTTGAAAATTAATTTTAAAAATGGCAAACATGTCTTTAGTCGAAACTTGAGTTGCAAGCTGAAGTGAGGCAAGTAAGTGGGGCAGGCAGCAAGCTGCACCTGGACTACACATGGGAAACCCACTGAGCCAACAAATTGGCTCAAATTAAACGCCTCAAACCGCAGGTGTCGTAAACCAAATGAACAAAATATAAATAAAAATAAACCAAAAAAAGAAATATTTAAAATCAAATTCGATTTGCTTATTGCACTTCAAAGCCTGGGAATTAGTTTAGCACAAAAAGTTGTTTTCGGTTTTTTAGTCATTGCGTAAGTCTCGCCACAAATATTATTATAATATTTAGTTTTTGTAAGAAGAAATCACTTTTGCAATTAACTAAACACTTTGATAAATATTTTATCCTTAAAACATTAAGCTTTTAGCCTCCTCACCCGATCAACTTTGACGCGGTACTAAAAATCAGCTCTCAGAATTTTCTGATCCAATTTTTTTTAGAGCCAAGCCAAGCGCAGCGACGTTGGCGTTAGCTGAACTTCAAAGTTTGTACATAAGAATCTCTAAGCATATAAACATATCTCCACATTGTGGCACTGTACATAAATGTAATAAAATATATATCGCAACAGACAAACAACTACAATGTAGATATACATAATTATATTTGTATGTGTATATTCAACACACATGGCAAAGACTCAACAAAATGCTGTCTATCGTAGTCTGATCGGTATGCACTCTATCAAACACGTGGTCCAAGTTAACTAAGTCATCAAGTTTGTAACACCAAAAACAGAAGATTAAAGGAGGCTTATGATTCGAAAACTTTAAGATAAAGGTATATGAATGTTTGTCTATTTTTTAAATCCATTCGAAGAATATTAAGGTATTCAATAATTTTTTAATTGGTCAGAGAAGAATTGACGGCTTTGGATAACGAAAAAAGTATTTTATCTTTGGCTTACCAGAATGATTTTTTTTTTCATTCTGTCACTTTTTAAAAATTTTGCTGATTAGTGCAAAAAGTGTTGCTCGACAACAACAACATAGCATAGCTATTCTTGTTGTTTCTTTAATGCATTATAATGAAATTGTAGCCTCTCCACATGCGCAACAGGCAACGAAACAGCTAACTGAACGTCAGCTCGACTGTAGAGTACCCTAAAAAATTCAATAACATAAAATACAATGAAGGGAACTTTCAAATGCAGAATACGGGATATCAGTATACACCCCTTAGCTAACTGACTTGGCTCGAACCAAACAATATGCAAGGCGCAGCAAAAACTAAACAAACGGCAAGGCTCTTTTGGCTACACTCTGCAGTTTAGCAAGCACTGGCCCAGTGTAGCGTGTGAACAGTCAGTTATATAATGCAAAGCTTTTTGTGCATACATTTTTCATAAATTATCGTCAGTTTAATTTCTATTCACGCATTCAAAATTGTCATTTGGAAGCATTTTGTTGTTGATGTTTTTGTTGCCTGATTACCTGGAATTTGCGGCCTTGTAAAAGGCTTATTTCTCACGCCATAATCGCTTCCTGTGCTGACATCGACGACAAACAAAATAGCAACCAATCGCAGCTCAGCCAAATGGGTAACAGTAAACTTATGTGAGCAGCTCAGGAATTTGCCAAGACTAAGTCCAACATATAAACATACATATTTACTTTTATATAATAAAACAAGTGGAAACGTTGCAGTCGGACGCAACCGACTGCTGTATACTCGACACTTGTTTAAAAATGTGTAACAAGAGGCTGGATTGCAAACGGGTATATGGATGCGGCAGGGGTGAGCGCTGCGCTGCGTTTAAAGATTTCCTGATGCTTGACTTTGCTGCCGAGCTCAAACTCTAAGCGCAGCGAAATGTGTAAGCCGCAGAAGAAATTTTTGTTAAAGCACCAGGCGAACAGAAGTCAGCAGCAGGTGGTTTTGTTGAGTGAGAAGTTCTAACGTATGACAGCCAAAACAATAAACGACGCTAGACAAAGACTACACACTTCTCTCTCTTTTTGTCTTCCTTCATTTTTGCTGCTGCTCATCACACATTCTCTTCCCAATTTTTCTCCTATTGCAAAGATGTGCACAAATTACGAAAGTGTATTCAGTAATGCATTTGTAAAGGTCAGTTGCCGAAATCGCGGAATAAAGTAAAGTAGAATAAAATAGACAGAGACACTGACCAAATTTGCTAGACGCGTGTATGTGAGCTTTGCGCCTGTTGCTGGCGTATCGTATACACATGTATACATACATACACACACACATTCAGTGCAGGGCACAACAGTAAAAGAAAAATATCAATAATCTCGACCCAGCAAGAAATTAAGCAAACATGTATACAAATACTAACATATTTGTTCTTGCTTTCCGCTGACCCGCCGCCCCTCCCTTAATCTATGGGCCGATGAACGCAAAGCGCAACTAAAACAAACCAACTCGGTGCTGGCTTGTTGTTGCTGAGACGCACAAGCTGCTCTATGAAAAAATACCCTTTGTACCAATATTTAATAATTGTCAATGAAAACTCTTATACCTACTTAATTATATACAACTTATTTTATTGCTCACTAATGCCCTACCATAGTTCCAGAATATAAAAAAACATGCAGGATAGAAATAATAACAAAGTGTCTCACGTTGAGCTGCATATAAAATTGCACAAAGGTCCTTTAAGTCGATACCACCCCACCATGATGGGAATCAGCAGGTATATTCAAGCAAAAGTCTAAAATTGCAGGTTTCAAATTGTGTGACAACAACAAGTGAAATGCAGTTCAATTGCGCCGTACGTATCGCACACTTTGTGGTCACAACAAAAACCTAAACAATGATGGCCGCCAGCTATCAAGCATCTCTTCGCCACCTGGCGCTCAGCAGCACAACGAAATCATACATTGCTTTGTGTTCTCGATCCGCCTTGCCTTGTGGTTTTTGCTAAGTCAATTTTCGTTTTGCACCCAATCCTACCATATGTAAGAGCAAATATTTTTCAAACGAGTTGCACTCAAGAGCGATTGTCACGTCTTTGCTCGATGGCTTTGTGTTTTTTTTTTTCAACACGCTTTCATTAGCTTCTCCTGTATTTATTTGTTGGTATGTTGCAATGTTTGTGTGTTTCAATCGTTGTTAAATATGTAAAAACCAGTAGAAATTTTGGTTAAAGTACCAGGCGAACAGAAGTCAGCAGCAGGTGGTTTTGTTGAGTTAGAAGTTCTAACTTAAAGCAACCAAAATCAAAAATGGCGTGAGAAATGAGGGCAGCGCTGTGTGCGCTCAAAGGCAGCACTGAGCACTGAGCTTTGGGTTTTATTTTAGCAAGCTTTCATTAGCTTCTCCTGTGTGTTGGAATTTTCTATGTTTGTGTGTTTTAAATTAAAACATTTACACGATCAACTTTTTGCATGAAGATTTTTCATGCATTGATCTGTGTAAATGGAATAAGGCAAAGCAAAACGAGAAAAATGAGCTGTTTCACCACTACCCTCTTTGCCTACAAACGAATGCAACAACATAAGCAAAAAGTTGATCGTGTAGTCAAAATAAGTAAAATCCAGTAGAAATGTTTGCCAAAGTAGCTGGCCAACAGAATCAGAAGCAGAGTTCTGTAACATTTTATGTATTTTAAAATTGCCGCGACTTTGCTGCGGGCTCGACTCTCAACTCAACTTTGAGCGTGGTAAAATGGCATTGAGTGCCTTTTTAAAATACAAAAGTTCTGCAGCATTCAGCTGGTGGCTTCTGTTCGCCTGGTACTTTAGCTAGAATTTTTAGTTCACAAACTGCTAAAACCAATGTTGAACAATTTCTGCCCCGGCCACGACATACACCCTGACGGACGTTGCACTAACACAATATACGCTTTAAACATTTTTTTGGATTATGAGACATACAGATGTATTTAAAGATGCAACATTATATTTACACAACTTGGATTAAGATTTAATAAAAACTTATCGCATGACTTGAAGATTCCAGAGATCAAGTTCTACACGTAAAAATGTTTAGAGCTGACTTAAAAATAAACTTAACAAAACAAATTAGCGCAGGTTGGAGCGGAAAAGTAGATGCCCGGCTTTGCTTAACTATTCTGGATCTTTGACCTTGTTTTGCGTCTGTGTCATCGTCGTCGTCTTGATGATCTTTGAGCTATTGATGGCTGGACCACTAATTGTCACAGTGGATGTATTCTTTTGAACGGCGCCAATGTTTAAGACGCGACGTACTGCAGCGCCGCCGGGTGCCATAGCTGGTATTGTGGTAACAACCGGAGATCGATTTGTCATCATCGAAAAGGGTTTTATGCCCGCCGGCGAATTGAAGTATAACTTGCTTGTTGTTGGGGTGCCACCCCCTGATTTATTAATGATTTGGAACTGCGAAAAGGTTTTGTTGCCTACACGCAATCCTCCACTCGCTGCCCCAGCAGGGTTTAGTATGGTTGTGCCTGCTGGGCTCGTCTTTAACGTGCGCAGATTAATTGATCTCAGATGGGTTGCATCCAACAGAACTTGATTGCTGGTTGCTGCTGTGGACGTGCCAGCCGCCGTTGCCGTTGTCACTGTAGCCGCTGTTGTCTTGTTTACTATTCGTATGGGCACACCTGGCAACCTTGTTGTAGTTGCTATTGTTCCTATTCCTCCGGCTGTAGTTGTTGTTGCTGATGTGGTTGCTGCGGCGGATGTTATTGACTTCATGGCATTGCGATTCACATAGACAAATTTATTGCCATTGGGTGCTACGACGCCGCCTGGCACATTGGTGAAGAGCTGTTGAATATTCTTATTGATCACAATACCCTTGCTGTTGGTAACAATGCCAGGCTTAGGTAAACCTGTTGCCTCTTTGATAATCTTTTGACTTATAATCAATGGGGCAGCCGTAGTGGAAACTGCAACTAAAAATACAAATGAACATAAATATATACATGAGCATTACCATTTAGATTTTAAAACTAAAGTGTGTTCTTACCTGTTTTAATAACTTTCTTCTCCTGCTGCTGCTGTTGTTGCTGCTGCTGCTGCTGGTCAGAAATGTTGCCCTCGTTGTCCGCAAACACAATAGGCATATCATTTATATTGGTGAAATCTACATTGCTGGTGGTTGTTGTTGCTGGCAAATTTTTTGTCACTTGGAGCATTGTCAACCCGTTGGCATTCTTTATTACCGTATACTTTTGCTGGGTTGCCGCTGACGCTGCAGTTGATGATGGGCCGGCAGCTGTTTGGAACTGTGTCGTTTGACCCGATGGCGTCTTAAGCGTGAATACCTGCTGACCAGTTGAGCTGGGCAGAGTTTTGACAATGCTTCCAATATTCGAACTACCTGCGGCTGATGTTGTAGCGGTATTGTGGTTCTTGCCCTTGCTAATGGTGTAGTTGACGAGTTTCGTCTGCGGAGGCAACGTCTTGAGCTGCACAAACTGACTAGGCGGTATCATTTTTAACTTAGTTGCCGCTATCGACACGGTTGTCGGTGATGGCTTAACAATATGGGCTAGCGCTGGCACTGGTTTGGTTACGGCAGCGGCAGCAACTGTCATTGGCTGGCTTTCATCGTAATCAAGCGTTTCCTCCAGCATGGATTCAATGGACATGTTCATCTCCTCGTTGCTCAGCCCAGTTGTCTTTGAGGCAGCGGGCGCGACTCCGCCCTGCAACGGACGTGTCCTTGGGCGCCCAACTGTGGAGATGCAAACTGTTAGTCGATGAAAGGGGATAAGGAACAGAATTTTTAAGATATACAAGGACCGTAATATACTATAATAATTATGAGTGAAGGAACATGAAATTAAAAGGTGCAAGCAAAAAGATAGTGATAGATTATTCAGCGCACAATAGATAATAGTATTTGATTATAGTTAGACATTTTGTTTTTTCCTCAAACCAACTCATAGCCATTACGATCCTTAATTTCCAGAGCAAAAGCCCAGAAATTTTAAAAGCACAACAATTTCCAGCAATTTTTCCGGCTTTAATTTACCCTTTCGCTTGACGGCAAATGGATCAACGAGGCGCGGCTGCTTTGGCTTTGGTAATCTCGGCACACGCTCTTCTGTTTGTGTTAATGGGTTATTTGATTGATGTTAATAGGTTTGAATTTTGATTGAACGTGCAACGGGAAAAATAACAACATGCAATGAATAACAAGATAGATTACAAGATTTGGATAGAAAACAAATGAAAAAGATCAAAGTTCTAAAATGTTTGGACAAAGATGATGTAATAATGGTTATTGCGAATTATATTAAAGATTATAAACTCACTGTGCGGTACAAATTTTGTTTTAGCTGGTTGACCACCGCATTCATCTTGGCCGCCATCAGCTTTACGCTTGCGTGTTGTCCCAAGCTGAGCCTTGTTAACATTGCCATCGGCAAGGATGTGCTGTTTGGTCTGTCGCTGAAACGAATTGCTGCCCAGCAGCGAGGTGGGCATGCGTGGACCCGGCGGATTACTTAGCGTCTTGCTGAGAAACTCATAAATTTCATCCTGCAAATGATTTAGAATTGTTTACGGCTATTTAATCATACATATGACATGAGAGCTTACCACCACCATTGAGTCGATCATGGCCTGGGTGACACTCTCGATGCGTCGCTTGCTTTTGGGCACGCGAAGCGCATCGTCTGCACTACCGACGACGACCAAAGAGGATTCGGATTGCATACGCTCGCGCAACCCTTCCATTTCTTCCTGGCTTGTGCGCGCCGAATTCTGACCGATAACAAACAAAATTGGCGTCTTAATGTCCAGCAGGCGATCATCCGGTGAGCCACGCGGTCCCCGTAATGTATTGTAAGCAAAGCCCAGACAAATGACGCAAGCGACACTCTCCGACATGGCCACCTGAAGCGCCATTGCGGCGCCAGCATTGAATCCAATGAGAATGATTCCACGATTAGGATTCTCGGTGCGTAGCTCGTGGATACGCACGCGTATCAGTGATACAATCGTTTCGGCCACTTGGTCTAGATTTTGGCTGCTGATGCGATCATCTAGCAAAACATGTAATGTAAATATATACAAAATTTTATCGAATTTCTAGTGAATGTTACTCACTTGTATTGGGCAGCGTAATTTGAACGACTTGAGTTATTGTGGCCAAACACTGATACCAATTTTGCATGCGCTCCGGCACGGGACCGACTGTAGGCATATTTGGCACGGCAACTATAATCGCATTGTGTGGCAGATGACGTGACTTGGCCAAAATTTCTGGCTGCCAGCGTTTCTTCATGACGGGAGCCAGAAGCTCCTGGCTATTGTATAATGGTCGGCTGAAAAGCATTTTGTCAACGAGCGTTGGCAGTTTGCTCTTAAGCGTTTGCATTATGTCCAAATAGGAGGCCATATACGATGGAGGAAGTTGCTCCATGAGCAGGGCATGTAGCCACTGCGTAGTGCGTGGCTCCCAGGCAATGCTGGCCAAGGCAAGACGCATGCGTGAACTAGATTTGTCAACGGACACGCGACGATGGACTGCCTCGTGTTGTCGCTTATCGTTGGCCAAACGCGCCAATTGATCCAGATCCAAAATGTTGGCCACTTTATCGAACAACTTCTCCTGCGCGTTACTCCAGCCAATGCTAGTGCACAAAAAAAATAATGGAGGGAGGATTGAACACATTGCTGGACTGCTGGATCTTTATTTATAATGAGACATACCGACTTATGCGTTCCTGCCAATCCTGCTCATCGGAATTGTTATTGCGCACATATTTAGCGATACGTGCACACTCGTTCATCAGCTCCTTGGCCGCAATTTCATCATAGGGCGGTATATTGGCCGAAAGTTGCAAATCCGTAAGTTCCTCGTGCGTTGGACCCGTGTGACAGTTGGGACACGGCGGAGGATGACGAACAACAATGGTGCGTGCCGGCGCCAGGCCATTGCTTATGGTATTTTCCGAACGTGGAGCTTCCCGCATATAAATGTGCTCCATTGATGATTCGCTGGGTACCGATATCGTACTAGACTGCAAAAAAATTTAGTTGATTTAATAATATAATTTATAAATAAATAAAAGATCCTGACTGCGGAATAGGATGTACTGGTTAGGATGATAAGGTGACTCATGCAGGGGACAGATTTGTTGGTGAGTGAATGAGAGTTAGCTATTAGACTTTTTATTACATTCTCTGTTGGAACTGCTGCAGTCGCAGTTACAGTCGTAGGCGCTGCCACCATCGCTACCATTGATGCAGATACTTTGGGCGGCGAGCTCAATATGGACGCAGCGCTGCCAAGTTGACCAGCCTTAACAACATAGTAAGAGGTGCTTGTTGGTATCTTAGCTGTTGTTGTAGTTGCTGCTGCTGTTGGTGGTTGGGCAGCCGCTCTGGTTATGTTTGTGTTTGCGTGTGTGTGGCTTTGCATTTTTGTGTATGTTGCAGCAGCCCTGGCAATAAATTTGCTAGGGCTATATGTAATAATCGAGGAACTTGTGGTGGGCGATTGCATCTTTGGTTTCTGCTCCACCACAACGATTTCGTTTTTGGTGTGTTTTGTTTGTTTCGATTGTAACATTTTGTGTGTGCGTGTGTGTGTGTAATTTTATTACTGTTTGTATAATTTTATTTGTTTTACTCGCTGAATGCAATTTTTCTTCTTCTTTGAGGTCGAAACGCTCTTCGCGGTGTTTCCAAGCTTTACAAACTTTGCACACTTGTCTAGTCTAAAGTAACCTCCGATCGACCACTCTTAACTGGCATATTTAAATTAATTTTATTTCGTAAAACTTTTTATAATTTCAATGCTTTTCTAAGTTCTGCCAAACTAGAATCACTGCCTGCGTCTTTGCAATTAAAACATGGCGTGTGCTAGAGAGCTGCCAGCCAGGTTGACTATGTCTATGTAACTGTGTGCACGTCTGGCAACTCCAAAATGTTGCTATCGTTGCCTTACACAGGGCATTTCCCTCCAAATAATAGAAAACATGCACATTTTGGCTATCAAATGGGAATACTTAATCTAGATAATAGGCCAATACTTACTGTGTCGCTTGGCGCAGGCGTAGTGGGCGTCATCTTTGTATAATTGGGCTGATGCTGTTCTCTATCTTCTTGGGCCACATTCTGTACAACATGCCCACCACTTTGAACAAAATTATTAAAGCACTCAAAAAACGAAGACATTTTCGACGTTTACAGCAAACCAATTGATAAGTGAACTGAAATGTACGTTTTTATACTTATAAACAATGTACTAAACATTAAAATGCGAGCGTAGCTTGCTCAAAAAATGTCAAGAATTTAAAAGTGTTGCCACTTTATTCACCAGCAGCGTTTTGCAGCACTTCCTGCTTACAGCTGTTTCTGTTGCAAACAAAAACTGTCACATCGGCTTTGGCAAGCGTACAACACTAGTTTGCATGCTGGTTTTGTTTAATTTTTTTACAAACGTTTATTAAATACTTTACTGCGATCCTTTTAAAATGGAGGAGCTGCAGCAACTCGAGTATCTATCCCTGGTTTCGAAAATCTGCACAGAATTGGACAATCATCTGGGCATCAATGACAAAGATCTTGCCGAGTTCATTATCGATTTGGAGCACAAGCATCGCAACTACGATTCTTTTCGCACAGCGCTGCTAGAAAATGGTGCCGAATTTCCTGACTCGCTTGTGCAGAACTTGCAGCGCATTATCAATTTAATGAGACCGAGTCGTCCAGGAAGCGATTCTAAAGCCGATGTTGAATTCAGTAGCAAAAGCGACAAGACATCCCAGCTTATTAAACTGTTTCCTGGTCTAGCGCTGCCCAATGACAAATACAGCAGCAGCAAGCTGGAAGAGAATGATGGGCAGAAGGAGGGTAAGGAGAGTAAAGGAGCTAAACAAAAGCTGGATGCTAAAAAGTACGAAATGAGCGATGTGGATGCAGCCATGATGGAATTAGAGGCACTTGCTCCGGGCGAAGGATGTGACAAAGAGTTGGATAAAGAAAAGCGACAGCACAAAATTACCCAATCTTCTGCCAAATCTAGAGAGCAGCACAAGCGCAAAGAGCGCAGTCGCAGTCGCGATAGAGAGCGTGAGAAGCAAAGAGATAGAGAACGAGATCGTGATCGGGAACGCAATAGAGATCGGGAACGGGATAGAGATCGGGAACCTGAGCGACGTCGGCGACGCAGTAGATCTAGAGAGGATCGTGATCGTCGTAGACGTCGCTCCAACTCACGTGAACGCCTTGATAGACACGAACAACGCAGACGACGCTCTCGCTCTCGTTCACGATCTAAATCCCGCGATCGCAGCAACCGACAACAGGAAAAAATGCCACCTCCTGCCGCTGTGATGAACGACGATCCCGAGGCTGGTAAAATCTACTCTGGCAAGGTGGCTAACATTGTGCCATTTGGTTGCTTTGTGCAGCTTTTTGGGGTGCGTAAGCGCTGGGAGGGTCTGGTGCACATCTCACAATTGCGCGCCGAGGGACGTGTGACCGATGTAACTGAGGTTGTTGCACGCAATCAGACCGTCAAGGTTAAGGTCATGTCGCTGGCAGGGCAAAAAGTTTCGCTCTCTATGAAGGAAGTTGACCAAGAGACAGGGCGCGATCTCAATCCACTTTCACATACCCCCGAAGAGGATGAAATGTCGTTGCGTGATCGTAATCCAGATGGACCATTCAGCAGCACATCGTCCATACTGAACCTGAACCAGGGCAACAACATCGATAGCGATGAGCACGATTCGAGAAAGCGGGTGACACGCATCTCAAGTCCGGAGCGCTGGGAGATCAAGCAAATGATAAGCTCTGGTGTACTTGATCGAAGTGAGATGCCCGATTTTGATGAGGAGACGGGTCTGTTGCCTAAGGACGAAGATGACGAGGCAGACATTGAGATTGAAATTGTTGAGGAGGAGCCACCCTTCCTTTCGGGTCATGGACGCGCATTGCACGATCTCTCGCCAGTGCGTATTGTTAAGAATCCCGATGGTTCGTTGGCGCAAGCAGCCATGATGCAGTCGGCGCTCTCAAAGGAGCGACGCGAGCTTAAGATGCTGCAGCGTGAGCAGGAAATGGAAGCCATACCCAGCAATCTTAACAAGAACTGGATTGATCCACTGCCCGAGGATGACAGCGCACGCCATTTGGCGGCGAATATGCGTGGCATGGGCGCCGCGCCCCAAGAGGTGCCGGAGTGGAAGAAGCATGTGATTGGCGGCAAGAAATCTTCATTTGGCAAAAAAACCGACTTGACTCTGGTGGAACAGCGCCAATCGCTGCCAATTTACAAGCTGCGCGATGATCTTATCAAGGCAGTGACAGATAACCAAATCCTCATCGTCATTGGAGAAACAGGTTCCGGCAAGACAACACAGATTACCCAGTATTTGGGTGAATGTGGCTTTACGGCTCGGGGAAAGATTGGATGTACGCAACCACGTCGTGTGGCCGCCATGTCCGTAGCGAAACGCGTTGCCGAAGAGTATGGCTGTCGCTTAGGCCAAGAGGTGGGTTATACGATACGTTTCGAGGATTGCACCAGCCCAGAGACGGTCATCAAGTACATGACAGACGGTATGCTGTTGCGCGAATGCCTCATGGAGGCGGAACTTAAGGGCTACTCGGTTATCATGTTGGATGAGGCACACGAGCGCACCATCCATACGGATGTGCTGTTCGGGCTGCTCAAGACAGCTGTACAGAATCGACCGGAACTAAAACTGATTGTCACCTCAGCCACTTTGGATGCCGTCAAGTTCTCACAGTACTTTTTTGAGGCGCCCATATTTACGATACCCGGGCGCACGTTTCCGGTAGAGGTACTGTATACCAAGGAGCCGGAGACAGACTATCTGGATGCCTCACTAATAACCGTGATGCAGATACATCTGCGCGAGCCCCCTGGAGACATATTGCTCTTCTTGACGGGTCAGGAAGAGATTGACACTGCCTGTGAAATACTGTACGAGCGCATGAAAAGCCTGGGGCCAGATGTACCTGAGCTGATCATACTGCCTGTATATTCAGCCCTGCCATCCGAAATGCAGACGCGTATTTTTGATCCAGCACCAGCAGGCAGCCGTAAAGTGGTAATCGCCACAAACATAGCCGAGACTTCCCTTACAATTGATGGTATATTTTATGTGGTAGATCCGGGCTTTGTCAAGCAAAAGGTGTACAATTCCAAGACGGGCATGGACTCGCTAGTGGTGACGCCAATCTCGCAGGCAGCCGCCAAGCAGCGAGCTGGACGTGCTGGTCGCACGGGTCCGGGAAAGACGTATCGTCTCTATACGGAGCGCGCATATCGGGATGAGATGCTGCCAACGCCGGTGCCGGAAATTCAGCGCACCAATCTGGCCACAACAGTGCTGCAGCTTAAAACAATGGGCATCAACGATCTGTTGCACTTTGATTTCATGGATGCACCGCCTGTGGAATCACTGGTAATGGCTCTGGAGCAATTGCATTCGCTGTCAGCCCTCGATGATGAGGGTCTGCTGACACGCCTTGGCCGGCGTATGGCCGAATTTCCACTCGAACCCAATCTGTCCAAGATGCTCATTATGTCTGTGGCACTGCAATGTTCCGACGAGATCCTCACCATTGTCTCAATGCTAAGCGTACAGAATGTTTTCTACCGGCCCAAGGATAAGCAGGCGCTGGCCGACCAAAAGAAGGCCAAGTTTAACCAAGCGGAAGGTAAGTCAAATCAAAAAGAAATCTTTACAGACCCTTTCAAACTCAATACTCAATCCGATTGTGTTTTACAGGTGACCATTTGACACTGCTGGCCGTGTACAATAGTTGGAAGAACAACAAGTTCTCCAATGCCTGGTGCTACGAGAACTTTGTACAAATTCGCACATTGAAACGCTCGCAGGATGTCCGAAAACAGCTGCTTGGTATCATGGATCGTCACAAGCTTGATGTGGTCTCGGCAGGAAAGAATTCGGTGCGCATACAGAAGGCCATCTGTTCGGGCTTCTTTCGCAATGCAGCCAAGAAGGATCCACAGGAAGGTTATCGCACCTTAGTTGACTCCCAAGTGGTATACATTCACCCATCGAGTGCGCTCTTTAATCGACAGCCCGAATGGGTCATTTACCATGAGCTGGTGCAGACCACTAAGGAGTATATGCGCGAGGTGACCACAATTGATCCTAAATGGTTGGTGGAATTTGCACCATCCTTCTTTCGCTTCTCGGATCCCACGAAACTCAGCAAATTCAAGAAAAATCAACGCTTGGAGCCTCTCTACAACAAATACGAGGAACCAAATGCTTGGCGAATATCACGAGTTCGCCGAAGACGCAATTAAAATGCACAATTTTTTTATGTGTTCATTTAGTGTTGTAATCAAATAAACGCTAAGTAACAATTAAAATAAGATCAATATCCTTTATGACCGCGAAATCGTTGTCGATTATCCAACTGAAATAATATTCATAATAAGTAGGATTGCCTTGCAATAACAAACCAGTCTTAGGGTCACATACCAGCGAACGCTTGCATTCGTAGAAGGTGTTTCGCAGCACTTGGCACTCGGGGGGCACACTGTTGTCCTGCAAGCATTGGCGCGGCGTTTTCTTATCCAAGCGACAGCAATCGCTCTCTAGCAGGCACATTTTCAAATCAGCACGCACGCCAGCACAAGATGTTTCATCTGCCAGCTTTTCGTTACCCTCGTAGCGCATCATTTTAGCAAAAAATTTTATTCCTTATTTAATTCAATATCCAAACAAATCTGTTATAAAATTGACCAAAGCAGCTGCTCGTGCAGTGTTGCCCGACATTAACGTCGACAAGTACTAAGTGCATTTATCGATAACGATTGTTTTCAAGGAGTGTTTCTCACTAAGCAATAACAATTTCGGCTTTTCGTTTAAATGTAGTTCTTAAAAGTTGAGCCACACATTTTAACACAATACAATGGGCTATGATGAACGCAGCGATGGCAGCAGCTCTAGCGATGCACAGGATTGTTTTCAACGCAGCATGTCTGCTAAAATGGGAGCACAGCCCACAATGCCCAAACATATTCCGTTTCCAGAGCACTCAACAACATCCGAATGGCTGAGTGAATTAATAATGTGCGCCTTTACAATGGGTGCAGCGATTGTTCAATTCATAAATATTTATCGCACCAACTGGTGGCTTCCACAGTTCCAGGCACGGCACATGGTGGTGTGTACACAAATTTGAATTATGAATTCGTAAGGATTAAATTTGAAGTTTCTTTTCCGTTTGGTTGCAGAACATTGAGCTGATTGATCCTTATTTGCGGTATCTCATACTCATATTAAACACACGACGCTTCCTCTACTGCATGCTGCTAGCCAAGTTGAAAAGCAATGAGCGTCGCCTGGTGCGCATGGGCATCAAGTACGGATTTGGAGTATTCGTTCAACTGGCTCTCTGCTATTGCGCCTTTAAGCTATATCAGCAGCACACCTACATGTTACTTTTCTACCTAAGCTACCCGTAAACAGAGAATCTAACTCATACTCTGGTACTATATATATACTACGTACTTTTTTTCCATTTTAGGGTGGTTGTGTATCTAATCATCTTTGGTTTTCAATTGGAGCCGTTTCTTCGCTCCAGATTCGAGATACCCGGAATCTATATCAATGACATGCCTGTGCATAGCTGCACTACGAATGCTGGCCAAATACGTGACGAGATTGAGACTCTTAGGCATGACTTTAACAAGCGCTTTAAGCAGTTGATCTTCACCTGCATGCTGAACGCGTATCTGGTGCTCATCCCATGCCTCCTAGCGCTGAGCGTTCAATATAATGTAATGCGTGCGGCACAGCACTGCATCATTGTGTGTCTGGGCGCGTTTAGCTTATCGGCCGTTTTTCTCTATCCGGCCAAATACAGCGACACTCTGCACCGAGCCACCTTGCATCTGGGTAGCTGGCAGCGAATGGATCGTGATCCACAAGCGGCGCCCTCGCAACTTATTGTTGCGGCCAATGCTCAGACCTGGTCCAAATACACAGTCTATGGCCATGCCACTGTAGTGAAACACAATGGAGCACTTTATCGCAGTCATGGACTGGTCACAGTAGCTACTCCAGGCAACGCTAGTCATTTGCGTTTCTATGTAAGTTTAGTAATTACCGACGATTGTGGTCTTGATGTGTTTTTTTTTGATTGCAGAAACTGTTCCACAATCCGACTGTCATTTACTCGACGTTGGCTTCTTTGCAGGCAGCCGTGCTTCTTGTGGAGATTGCCTCTTTGAGCGCTGCCAGCATTGAGTGGCATTTTGTGCTGTCTGTTAGCTTTGTGGCATTTACAAGCATGGTAGCATTTTTCAAACTGGTGCGAGATTATTTAATTACAAAGCATCTCTACAAGGCAGAGGCACAACCATTTACAATCAAATCAACAGCAAGCATTTAACAATATCTATCCAATTCTTAGTAACATGCCAAATACTCATTTAAGCAAAAATCTTATCATATAACGAAAATTGACTTATATTTGTGTCTCCAAACAATAAAATTTGTAAAATACAAAGCGTTTAGCCGCTGGTTGAGGCTTTGCTTTGCTGTTCAACAAAAGTCCAAGAGCTGCCTTGCTTGTGATCCCGCACCTGGAAGCCATGTTGTTTTAACATATCCCGCAGTTTATCACACACGCCCAAAAGTTCCAAATTTTTGACACCACCGCCACCACCGAATGCCTGCTCCCGCAACTGACTGCGTATGGCCAGCACGTCGGCAATTAATGCATTAATGTTCAAATTACTTGTTGCATCTGTGGGTTGCAGTTTCTCTTGGGTGCCTGTTGCAGTGGCTATTGAAGTGATGCCAAAGCTTTGCATAGCATTGATGATAAAGTTGCCAGCCGCTAGCAGCAGGTCCAAACAGTACGCTGGCTCTTGTTGAGCATCGACTTGCTGTACGTTGATGCAGCGACTTATGCTGCTCATCTGATCCATCAGCACGGTGAGGGCGCGCGCCGTGTCAAAGTCATCACGCAGGCTATTGTCAAACTCGAGAACCGTGTGCTTCAGCTGCTCCTGCAGAGCACCCTCATCCAGTAGCTTAAGTGGCTTCTGGAACTGCATGTATGCACTGAGATCGCCATGAAAGTTTTTGAACTTGCGCAGCGTTTGCCGTGCCGTTACCATCAACTGATCGCTGTAGTGCATAGCATTCCGATAGTTGGACAGAAGGCAGGCCATGCGGAATTCGTCTGCAGTATAGTTCTTTAGGAAGTCTTCGACGGATATGGTGTTGCCCAGTGACTTTGACATCTTTTGCTGTTCACCAACTAAATGCAGCTGTCCCGTGTGCAGCCAATAGTTGACCCATTGATCCGTTTTATAATGTGAACAACATTGTGCCTCCTCGTTCTCGTGGTGGGGGAAACGCAAATCCAGACCACCCGCATGGAAATCCAATTTTCTGCCAAAAAACATACCAGCAATAGCGCTGCATTCAATGTGCCAGCCGGGACGACCATCGCCACCCCAGGAAGCACTCCAACTGGGCTCGTCCATCACCTTTTTGGCCTTCCACAGCGCAAAATCGGCTGCATCACGTTTATCTCCGGCTTGCATTGGCTCTCGCTGCAGATTCACTTTTTCCAGTTTGCCATAGCTGGCACAGCTAAATACATCAAAATACACAGAATTATCCTTGGTCACATAGGCCTGTTTTGTGGCTAACAGTTTCTCAATAAAACGTTGTACTGCGGGTATATTGGCGGAGACGTGAGCACGCAAATTCGGTGGTTTCACGTTTAGACGCTGCATATCCTGCTTGAATTCGGCATCGTAGGCCCGAGCAAGCTCCAGCCAGTCGCGTCCCGTCTCTCGGCTACGCTTTATAATCTTGTCATCCACATCTGTAATGTTCATGGCAGTAACCAGATTGTACTTAAAATAGTCACGCAATATGCGCTGTATTATGTCAACTTTCACATAGGTGGCAGCATGTCCTATATGTGTCTTGTCGTACACTGTTGGACCACAGGTGTACCATGTAACCATTTGGGGATTGCGCAGAACTAGTGGCACCTTATCACGCACACTGTGATTGTAGATATTAATGCCGGTGGGCTCGCCACACGGCCTTTGCCATCTGCAGGTACCGTCCTCGGAATCCTGGTCAGCGCTTTTGCTCAGCTTGCGTCGCAGCCATTGTGAATTTCGCAGCAACCTACTGCATTCGTCTAGACGACAACTGATAAATGACAATATTTGATGTATCACAAATTTTCATTGCAACGCACTTACGCATTACTTACATTTTCAACATATTTTGAATCGCGTACAAAAATTTAAATATTTATCTGTTTACATTTATACAAAATGTTGTTTTGTTTTGATTTTATCTACAGCTGACTGATTGTTTACGATAGAATACGTTATCGATGTATTATTTGACACATGATTTTATTTTTGTTATTTTTGTGCAGTCCCTGGAATTTTGTTTTTTGCGCGCGCTTTTAAACATGGACCTTAACCCCAGTGTTTAGTGCTTATTAGGAATGCCTGAATACCTTGAGCTTTTTGGTTTCAAAAAACACCATGCTCAACTGAAATATCATCCAGAATTTAAACACCTATTGTCAAAAAAATACCGATCTTAAAATGTAAACAAACTTTTATCGTGGCTTGATTTATATTAATTAATTTGTTTTAATTAAATTATTTTGTGGCAGTTTTCAACTTTCGTTAACTGGCCACAATAATCCTACACCAAAACTTTAAAAATTAATGTTTGTGGGAAATGTTACGCTAGTTAATCCCTTGGTTAAATTATTCAACTACAGAACTCATTCAAATGTGCTAAATCAATAGAACAATGCCATTGTTAATGTGCCAAAAAAAATCAGACGCATGTGCTTAACTCAAACCTTTGCCAAGGCGGCTTCAATGCGTAAGCAATAAAACACGAAAAAAACATTGAGGTCAAGGATATTAGAGAAAACAGGTTGAGAAATTCAATGGGGCTGACGAGAAAAGTAGGCGAGTATTTTTGGTAGCTGTATTAAATGTGAGTTAAGCATTTGCTCCGCTTTGGCTTGGCTTTGACCAACGAGGTTAACTCAAATTGCAATCAAATTATAAGAGAGTAACTATATAAACAGCCTATATAATTCTCTTTGTAAACAGCGCACTGTGCTATCGTCTTTTATGCCGGTAATTAGAATTTCACAGCTATTTTCCACATGGGATTGGTCATCTTTGTTCGCTCATAACAATTGATGTTTATTTATTGCCGGTCCGACAACGAGCATCGCGTGAAGCCATTTGTTCTTGGCCAAGCCAAAATCACAGAAATTAGCATGAAGAACAACCAACTATCAGCTTGTTGCTACCAGTAAGTGCTCCACCTAAGTTGCAAGGTGCTTGCAAGGTGCAGTTTAAAATAATAGAGATTAGATTAAAAGCTTGCCCAAAATCACATTTGCTTTATTCGCTTTGCCTAGCCCTTGCTGATTAAGGTCAGCAGCTTAAAGGAAACCTAGCCCCTCAAGGAAAAGCACTAAAATCACATTCAATTTTCCACAAAAGTCAAATTGATTTGATTTTTAGCAAGTAGAAAAATAGTCTGGTTGGTTTTTCCCCAAACCACGCAACAAATCTTGTTTTTTTGAATATCCCAAAACATTGTTTTATACAATTGGAATGCCTCAATTTTAAATTTACTTTCAGATTAAAGTTGAAATTAATATTTCAGTTAAAATTTCAACCTTAGTTGAATTAATTTTATGTCGACTGTTGCTAGCAAAATAAAATAAATATGAATTAAAAAATTTCAGATCTACAGCCCAAAGAATGTCAGTCGAGCAACAACAGCAACAATAGCAACAACAATATCAACAATCGACGCCGCCAGTGGCAAAGTTTTCATGTCCAAGGCGTATTTATGTCAACCGGAAGTAGGTTTACTGACCCACGTATACGTTTCAAGCGGCAGCGTTTACAAAGCCGACGACTGCTGCTGCTCCTGTGGCTACTTCGGCTGTACGGCTGGACATCAAGAAACCCAAAGCCAGAGGACCACGAATACGAACACGACAATGTTTTTAGTATAAGAAGGCATTTTCTTTGAGCGGTTTAGTTTTCCAACGAACGGCAAGTGCATCGGATCGATGCAAAAAGCGCGTTGTGCTGCCTCTAAATTCGATTTTAAATAAGTGTATGTACAATAATAACACAAACTTACAAATTCACATTTAGTTCAAATCAAAAACAAGCCCAAACAAAAAGTTTTGTGAGTCAAATGACCAAAATAACCCAATGTGTAAGCTTGAAAGCTTACATGACAAATCAAATGGTCAACAAAAAGTCAGTCAAAATATTTATGAAAACAAATAAATTGTGATAAACTATTACGCAAAATTAAACTTAATATATTGTAAATATCCAAGAACTCTAATTCTTTAAGCAAAGTTTTCAAACTGTATGGAAAAATTTGCTATCACGACACTAACAAAGGATTTTCCTTTTGCGCCTTAGTATAACTGTGTGAGTGTGTGTGTTGCACATTAAAAGACGACGTTGTTGTTTCTAGCGATTCTAGCCCTGCCTGCCTCTCATGTGGTTGCAACAGTGCGCCGGAGCCATGGCAAGTCGTTGGTCATTCAAGTGCCTGGTTGTTGACTTGTCGGCTGGCTTCACACAAGGCAATGTGTCTGTGTTGAAAATTGTTGCTACTATTTTGACCCCCTTTTTAGTCCAAAGCCAAGGAGATGGCAGCCGAAAGCCGCTCTGTGCGAGTGATTGTAAAGTCTTGAGCCTATACATGTAGTATGTATTAGTAATCGTTGGCTAATATTCGATGTCACATTTTAAGCCGAAAGTTAACAATTTATGTGGTTTAATAAAATAGTTGCCACATTTGCTATAGATAACGCATGTACGCATAACGTATGCAAAAATATAAACATATACATAGATATGTACATATATATATATATATATATATATATATAATATGTAAATGTATGTCTACTTAAGTTAATGCACATCGCGTGCTTTAGTCATAACAACAGGTGCCATGAGGCGCCAAAAGGAAACAATGTCATAAGCACACGCTATTCAAGCGAAACTACTTCCTTGCTAAGATATGCGGCGAAAATCGGCGGCGAATTCACATTTTGTACCACCTATGAACGCATAAGTACTATTTGGGCAACTTTTAAGTGTCGTTCAAATCAATTAGAACTTTCGATTTGACTTCGCCATGACACCCTTTGGCACTTTACAAATTTTCGAGCTCATTGATTTCATATAAATTATATAAGTTATAAAAGAAATATTAGATTTGGTCTTAGCGAACCAAACGATTAATGTTTTGAATGTCTTGAAGTGAGAGATTTATGAGTTGATAAAAAAAAAAACACTTTCACTTATTTATAAGAAAATCTTTTTTAAGAAGATGAAAAATGTGTTTGCCTTTAACTACATACAGTTAAAGTCATTGCATATATGCTGAAAATGGTATTCAGTTCATTGTAGCTATAAGTGCAACATAAAGCTAAACAATTTGCAACATGCAAGGCAATCCATAGCCATAATCTAGACACGCACAAGTTATGCTCTCGTTAGCGAACAAATATAAGAAAGGCAAATTCAAAAACCAAATAACTCGACATTAGAACACCCTGTTGTGTGTGTTAAAGTGTTTTTGTGCATATACCCTACATACACACTTAAAAATTACAGGGTAAACAAATTCGCTGAACTGTTAAGAACTGTCTTTCGGAGCTTTATCAGTCTCAAGCCAAACACTCACAGTGGCAATGGCAGTGAAATTGTGGAACACAACATACATACATTAGTAAATCCAAAAGATATCAAATATGGTATATGTACTAGACTAGTTTAGTAAATAATAATTACTATTTTCGCAACATTTTTACATCGTATATCGGCGTTTTTCGTTGCACATGACTTGGGGCTTGGGGCTTCCAGTCTTTTCAGTCGGTTCGCGGAGCTTCGCGTGTTTGGTGCACTGACTGACATTGCATTGGCCAGAAGGTCTTACTGACAGTCTTGTACCTAGTGTATATCTATGGCCGTAAAATTTGATATGTAAGTGCCCCACCCCCGCAACACAGCTAGATATTGTTGCGTTGCTTCGTGTCACTTGCTTTTAGTGCTTTGGCGAAGGCCTTAAGTTATTTTAGATAGGCTTTCATCAAATAAACATAAAATATCTTCTAAATATATAATAAGATTCAAGGACCATTATAACCTTATGGCAGCAGCGTATTTTAATCTTTATGTCTTTCACAGAGTTAGGAACAATGGCACATCGTTTAGGAAACCGCTTGTCCTGAAACATCAAAAGTGCTTTCCCATTGGAAATTTTTGTGGTTAAGCCTTTAGGAAGCAGAAAGAGCAGCACAAATGAAAAATCATGCAGCAAGCATTGTCATATTCATCATCGCCATCACCAACACTCATCTCGACGATAACACAACCAGTAAGATCGGCGTCACGATCACGACCACGTTCCTCCACGGACACAGATACCGCCGTAGCCACAG
The DNA here is from genome assembly GCA_035044585.1 of Scaptomyza polygonia. Taxonomy (NCBI): domain Eukaryota; kingdom Metazoa; phylum Arthropoda; class Insecta; order Diptera; family Drosophilidae; genus Scaptomyza; species Scaptomyza polygonia. Next base: position 528,478 of record JAWNNU010001679.1, read on the forward strand.
TTACGCCAGCCATTATATCAGTCGACTATAGCTACGATCCCAGCAGCGTTATGCCACCGTCAGCCCATAGCAAAGGCAACTACAGTCGCGAACAGCGCAGTGCCGTGGAGCTGCATATGGAAAAGACATCACTTAATAATCAACCATACAGTAGTCTCTTTGGTGATCCAGTGCCCCCACCGCAGCCAGAGGATTACTTTGGCACAGCTGCTTTTGAAACGATACGTGCCGCATCGATTGATATGCCTAGTTCTGAGGAAGACACCCTAGTTGCTGCAGTCGCTCTGAACGCACTCATCGGCAACGACGATCGTCGAAGCAGGCTCTTCTCCAATGTGCCCTTTACTAATAGCACAATTAGCACCTACCGATCTCAGCCCATTCCTCGCCTACAACCGCCTGACATTCAAATATTGCCCAATTCAAGCGGTGGCTCCAGCTCCGAGCAACTGGACTCGCCCAATTTTATGCTTCTAGCTCCGCAAGATATTGTCAACAAGCCGGATGTTTATGACAGTGAATTCGAGCAGACGACACAAGTTTCCGAACAGGAACAACTAAATATGCACAGGTTAGTAGTAAAAAGAGATTGTGACCTAAGTAACCTTCATACTATTTCCAGACCCATGTCGGAATCGTATGCAAGCAGTGGCCTAGATTGGTATCGTCCAATATCGCAGCATTTTGCAGAGTTCAGTCGGATACCCAAGCTGCGTCCCAGCTCAAAAATGGTCATGTCCATAAAACACGAAGAGATGCCACTATCGCCGCTGGCCACAATGTTGCAGGACTCCAATAGCTCAAGTAGCAGTGCTGAGAATCGGGATCAGTTCATTAGTCAAGATAAGCGAATGCCCGAACGTTCCCCAGCATCCACTATGGATAGGAATATCATTCTTTCCCCCAAGCAATATTTACAGCAACAGCAAAGGGAACTCCTACGGGAAATAAATGAGAGGCAGTTAGTTGAGAGCATGAGGTCGTTTGGCCTGGAGACACATATAACGGCTAGATCTCCCAGTGGGCGTCAAAGTTTAGTTCCTGAATCCAGCATAGATATAGAAATGACAATGACACCACAACCAGAAGAGGAAGAGGTGGAGTCTCAACTGCAGGCCATGTCACCAGTTGTTCTCAAAGACTCGGTCTCAACGGGCGGACCTTATCGGTAAGCTCGGCAGATTTTATAGCTGAGCACTCTTTTTTCTTATTCTTTTGTCTTTTTCTAGCGTTGGAGACACTCGACTGCACAAGAAGTCATCATTCACCATATTATCTGTACGTTCACCAAAATCTTCGCTTAGCCACAGTCCAAGTGGTACACCAGTGGCTCAGCGAAGGACCCGAGTGCCCGCTGGACGACATCCTTCCATACAGTCAACCACTACATCGTCCACGGCAGCAGCTCAGTCTCAGCCATCAGTAAGACCACGTCGAAAATCGGTGACTGGTCCACGGCTACCGCAACTGCCACTGTTGCCTGCTCCAACGGATGACTCGCCTCGTCCATCGGTGCAATTCAATATGACTGGACGCTATAGTCCCAGCAAGCTGGCGATGCCCACTAAAGGTATACTTCAGCAAAGGGATTCACTCACCTCTTCGGTGGATACATATACACCTCGTGTGCAGCGTCGTGGCTCCATTCCTATGAACTCAGCATTTGGTCAGCGTATTAAAAGTATGGAAACGTTGCCGTTAATAAAGGATCCATATCGCAGCGCAATACCGCGATTTCATAGATCTAGTATGGAGCTGGATAAGGAAACTTCGATTATACCACCAGGCACACTGCCACGTCCTCTGAAGCCAAACCCAAATCCAACGCGCAAGCAGCGCGGCCTGCTCGGAGTCATAAACAAGGAGGAAGAAGTTTTGTCTCGTATTCCACCCCACTCCAATTGGATAAGCCTCGACGACTTGACCCTTGAGCAGCGTCTTAGAAAGTCTGCCTTTGGTTCAGTGCGTTTGCAGTCGCGACGACGATCCAGCTCGACTTCGCCAGAGCGACGCAGTTCTACGCAGACGGCTTCAGATCGACGCAGTTCGAATTTAAGTAGCATTACAACCTCCGACTTCAGTTTCCGCCGACCCTCGCTTTCAACACTGCCACTAACAGCAACAACAACTGCGCAACGGCGCAAATCCGTTTATCAACCACCAGCAAAGCTTAAAAGCCCCAGACGCCAGTCCTTCACTGGAATGGATTTAAAACAACCAAACAAGCGCACGAAAATTGCCAAGCCTACGACGCTGTCACCTATAATTGGTACCCCCAATAAGGATAGCGGCAAGGACAGTCCACTTCATGGGGATGCCTATGAGGCAGCTCACATGGATACGCCTTCGGAGCTCTCATTGCATCGCGACTCCACATCCCGTATACCAGTGCTCAGTCGGCAGGACTCGTATCCCAACAGTAGATCCACTTCACCAAACAAAGACTTTACTAACTTAACGACACTTTCCGGTCGAACCTCACGGGCAAGCAACAGTCGTTCCCCATCGCAGGCAACAGTTCGCAGCAGCATTGATGCACATGGCAAGGACATAGGATTGACACCCACTCGCCTTAGCATTAGTCCTAGACCTAGCTCACGCCTAGCGCAGGCACAGAGCAACTCTCGGGCTAACTCTCTGACTGACTCACGAGCAAACTCCCGGGCTAACTCTCAGGCCAACTCTCAAGCAAACTCCAGAGCTGATTCCCGAACCAATTCGCGAGCTGAATCCCGTTTAAGCATACGTTCCTCTTTACGTTCTACAAGCATTTCACCAGCAACGACATCCCACACTAGTCGTCGCGTCGAAACAACGTCAGACCGTAGAAAATCAATTTCTACCAGTCCAAAAAGCCAAAAAGCCAAAGGCATACCGAGGCGGAAGATGTCACTGAGTCCAGTAGTCAAGCTGAGTAAGCAGACACCAAAACGTGATGGTAAGGAGATGCCATTAGGAGTACAACGTCGCAACTCACGTTCCCGCATACCAACGAGCACAAGTGTAAGTCCGCCAAAGACAAGTTTTCCCAACAAGAAACAGGCGATAGTCAACAAATCAGCCGATAAGTCCAGAGCGTTGCAATCCACCAAAGGAAAAAAGCCAGCTCAAGTTCCAACCAAATCAAGCCCAAAGACAAAGTCCCGTAGCTCTAAAGCTGAAAGTGCCAAAAAGAAGATCTTGTCCGTAAGTAAACTTGACCTGGCTGCTAAGCGAATCGGAAGTAAAGCGCTGACAAAAAAGCAAGCCCCAACAACAAAAACGTCAGCAAAAACGCAAAATCGGGAACAGGGCCAAAGCACAGGTAAAAATGGAAACAGTGGATTACCGAAACTGGTGGCACGCGTTGGATCGCAGCAAAATGTAAAGAAATCCAATGAAAGTGAAGCAACAAAATCGAAGCAGTCCGCTTCATCGGAAAAGGTTGAGACTTCCAAGGACACCACAGCAGATAGCATGAAGCCTTTGGCTGTGCATGTGGGAAATGCTGTTCTGCAAGCAGCAGAAGCTTTGCCATCGGTGCGCAGCGATGTCAACGCGACACCATCGAAAGGCAGTGGCGTTAAAAGGCAAGGTTCTAATATGTCTACACTCGTACGGATGGGTTCGCGCCTGAGCTTGATAAGCAACAAAAAACGAGGTGATTCTGCACAAAACCGCAAAGTTGCGACAGTGCACGAACAGACAAAGGAAGCCGAGGGTACGTCGTGTCTTTATGGCAAATGCTTAAGTCTTTTCTTTAACTCTTTAATCATTTTAGACGCTGCAGCAAAAGGTCCTGCGAGTTCCAGCAAAGGAGAAACTGCAACAAGTTCCGATTTAACTTTTGAGGGAAAACCCATTGGAGCGATGACGGGCACGACTGAGGCACAAAAAACGATTAATGATCATATAATTGACCCCAAAACGCACGAAAACGAATCCAGACTTGGCCCACAATCAGGCGCCTCACCCACTCCAAGCGGCGTCACAATAATGCCCAAGCCCTTTGACTCCGCCTCGCGTCTTGACACAGCCGACGGCAGTAATGCTCAAAAAAGCTCCCCCTCTGAGATGCAAAAGTCACCCCTACCACCAACCACATTGCCTATCGAAGCATCTATTTCGGTTGTCAACAATGCCGAGGCGGACTCAATTAGTCCACATGCCATATTGGCCATGCCTGAAGCTGACAATGAAAGGGCCAACTTGGAAGAGGATCGTGCTGTGAACTTTGAACATGCAACGAATATGGATGGTAGCAGAGACGACTTTCAAGTAGATGACAAAAGACTTTCACCCGATGGGCAGGGCTCAACAGCCGGAAGTGGAGGTATTGCCAAGTAAGTTGCTTAGTTTGCAGAATTTCAATAAGTAATTTAAGTATTCAAAATAAGTTATTAAATTAGAAGTAGATTTAAAAAATGTTGTGGGTTAGATTTTGTGACATGTCTGCGTGATGGATGGAAAGTTCCCCAGTCAAAGAGTATACATAGTTTTTAAATAGCAAAAAAAAAGCAAATAACAATTTGCCACATTTTTCTGCAAAGGTCTACTAACTTTTTTTGCCACGTCCTTAAAGTTGCCCAAGTAAAAACAATTGCAGGCCATATACCCCTTGGCCAGTAAATTAACATACCCGGAAACCCCCGAACAACAACAACAAGCACACTAGCGAACGGTACAGGTAAAACTTTAGACCGCCAAGTCACGTGAACACATGTATGTACATAAATACATAGGTACATAGTATATAGGGTTGGTATATAAAATTGTAGATGTGGTGGCCGCAAAGCCACTCATAAATGCGTCAATAAATTTTCGGCGGGATGGGATAGACGTAAGGGGAACTATACGAAACGCCTTTAAGGAAATCCGCTTGCTGGCTTGTCGTCGTAAGCGCCGGCGTCCTTCAATGGATATATATACAAATTAACGTGTATAGTATAAAGATGTATGCATGTATGTATATATTGCAGAAAAGTGTGACCGGGCGACCAACCCAGTCAGTCAGTCAGGTCGAAGGAGGTGTGTGCACATACATATTACAAAACAACTTCTACTGTGTATGGGAGCTGTTACTTGGTTTTCGTGGCATGTCCAAAGTTTCATGCCGCAATAACAAATCAGTTTCAACCGGACAATCGCGCCAAGCGCAGCACTAACCAAAATTTCACTCCTAGCTAAAAGAAATTCTGAGGAATTTCTGGTAACTGAACTATACAAGTGATTTTCGTATTCTGTTCACAATGTTAACTAAGAAGAAAAAGAATTCGGTCATCTTCAGCATTGATCTGCCGCAGAATTCATTGATTGATGACGAAAAGTATTTCTATAGGTAATTTCAAGTTCTAAAAAAAACATATTTACGATACTACCACGTTACTTTAATAATAGCATACCATGTTAATTAAGTAGTTAATGTGCTAGACTTGAGAAGGTTTGAGTAAGCAAAAACTTAATTTCTTTTCGTTCACTTACGTTAAGTTCTCGTCCTCCAAATAAAAGTTTGGTAGTTTGGTTCGTGCGGTAAAAGTCGTTGAAACCATATTTATTAGCGTGTAGGTTTCCTTTGGCACGTGGTCGAGTAGAAACTTGTGTAAGTTGAAAAGGACTAATATGTGTTTAGTTAACTTGGTTATGATGTTACTCAACCAAAAAACCCTTAAAAACAAAAACCCGACCTTGAACTTACTATTGGATTTTTAAACCCAAGAATTCTGTGAATGAAATAAATATAAAATAAATCTCTTTTATCCATACAGTAACCAACGAACTTTTGACCTATACATATGCTAATAGGTGCTCTCGTGCAGTTCATCTTTATCGTATTGAATGCAAAACTCATTAAATATGCTAATGACAATAATGGCAATGCACCGTACCTGCATGGCACGAAATCGATTTGCATAATAAAAGTGCTCCAATGCAAAATCTTGTAAGCTCTATGCAAATTTGCAAATTATTGCATATCACAGAAAAGGACAAGGTTTATGGTTTTTACACTTTGCAACTCTTCAAGCAGTTTTCTGCTATGACAACCTATGCATACACTTGAAAAAATTAATTTTCAAGAACAAGTATTTAATTTCAGCTTGCTGTTTTCCTTTGTGTAGGATTAATTGAGCTGTTATTTATTTTATTCGATGCTACTTCGATGCTTCGAAACGATGTTCAGGGTATTCGTTAAGAAAACCAAATCAAATAGAGTGCAGCAAGTAACGATAAGTCCAACTATATTAAAGTAGCTTGATTGAAAATGAGAAAAAGAGTTCATTAAATGATTCACATATCACACAAATATTATCTTTTATTATGGATTAGAACAAGCAGTGAGGAGTTCCTTAAGAGCCCTGCGGGCCAGAGAGGTTGCTGCCTTTGTTGCACCACGCTATGCATGCGTTTTCGTCGATCCCGTTGCATGCGATGTTGTCGTCTGCGTAAGGATCGCCTACATGACTCCGCTGAGGAGCAGCCTGTGCTCTCGAGTGCCAGGAGCAGCGCTACAACAACAACAACACAACTGGATGTTATAGACGAGTCAAAGGACAATAAGAATAAAAAAAAGTCGGGCTGCTGGCCAACACTGAACTGCTGCAAGAGTTGTAAAAAGAAACCAAAGCCAATTGATAGTTTTGATTTGAATAAGGAAATTGAAATGGGCGGTGGTGCAGAGACAATGCATCAATCCGACATTCCCATCCGACCAAAGCAGCAGCAGCAGGGTATATGTAGAATGTGCCTGAGAAAGGTTTTCTGCTGTCGTTCGGTTAACAAAGTCGATCCCATTACTGGCGATGAGACTGAGCTGAGCAAATGTTGCTTTTGCATACCCTGCCGACGCAAGCGAGCTGGAGTTGCATCCAATGATTCCAAAGTGGCATGGCGTGATCCCGATCGCGATCCAGAGCTGGGCATCACTGCAACCGATGCAGCCGTTCTTGAGGGTTCTTCAGTGGCACCGTCCACGACAGTCGAAGAAACTTCCAAAGTGTAAGTCGAACAAGATTAATTGATAGTATGAAGTTTGCTAAGCAATCCTTTTTTAGGGGCTGCTGCAAACGTTTCTGGCTCATGATGCTGTGTTGTCGAAAGAAGAAGCCTCGTCGTGCCTCAGAAGCACGTCGACAAAGTATTGTCGCACCACCGAGTGAAGTAAGTCAATTTATAATTTAAAATCCCAACTTATTGAATTTTTTTTTGCTATGTTAAAGGATACGCGTCGCAGGCTGCACAATGATCTTGTGGAGTACACTTCAAAAATGAAGGGTGCTATTCCCGTGCTGCCGCTGTATCTCGCCTGGTTTTGCGCCTTTTGTAATGTCATATTTCCAGGCTTAGGTACGTTTAACCCAAATATTCAATTTCTGCACGTTTTTTTTTAACGTTTTTAACCCAAACGTAGGTACACTGCTTTCAGGGCTATTCTGCTTGTGTGTCGGTATTCCCCGGTTCTCGCAATTCGACAGCGCACGTGCACGGATTGGATCGTTTATTATAAATATCATTGTTGCTGTATCGCAATTCTTCTGTGTGCTTTTCTGCTTTGTTGGCTGGGGATGGTCAATCTGGTGGGGCACTATTATGCTAAAGTGTGCAAGTATGTTTCCATATTAACACACACATATTATTTATGGATCATATTGACTTTTGAGCATTGTAGGGAAACTAAGCAAAATCAAGAAGGTGGAACGTCTCGAACTGGAGGAGGAACAGCGTCAAGCAGATCTTGCAGCTGCTGCAGGGACGGTTCGTGGAGAGACCGAGACAGCGAAGACTTAAAAGTCTTGCACCAATACAAATACCCAAATGTATCAAGTTTGGGAAAAAGAACACGTAGCTTCCAATAACTACAAACAAATGCACTTACGTTTGTACTTCCTTTATAAAAAAAAAACAAACAATGGCAGAAAATATTCCAAAATCGTCGAAACTTCCAAAAAGAAAAGTTACGTATCGGAACAAATTGACAAAAACCACTTCCATTTGTACATGTTATACATACTTTTTTTGTATAAATAAGAATTTATATAAACTTTTGCAAATAAGTTACCTTAACCATGTTCTATTTAAAATACATACTTCCAAATAATATGTACATACATAAAATAAAAAACTTGATTTATAAATTAAACTTTTGAATGGTTTTGTCAGCAGTATGCGATATATGTAAATGAATAATTACCTGCATTCTTGAAACGCCATGCTAATATTTTACAGTTACGAAATTCTCGCACAAGTACCGTTGTTTTTTCACATTTTCTTAGTTAGTATGTATTCACAAAATACATGTATCACTTGTTAAACACCAATTCCGTCGATCAGAATAACTTATTATTTCGTCGTTATTCATACTAGTTTGTATAAAATGCATTTCACAAATAAATCACATCGCTTGTTTGAATTTAATACACATTAGCAAGACACGAAGCAGGCGGCGGCTGTCTTAAGTTAACAGTTCGTGCACAAATTTTGGTGCCAGGGCTTTGAAACTATCTGATTTACAGACAGTTCACTGAGTCGTTCCTTTGAACCTGTCCATCTCTAGATAAACAAGTCTAACACCGCCACGCCGAATATTTCGTTTACTTTTCTGCATAAAAATAATAAGTTTCAAACACATTAATATTATAAAGATGGCACACTTGGTTAAAATGGAAAACGGGCAAAGTCAGACCATACAGGAAATGTTGGGCTGTATCGAGCGGTAAATTGCTTTCCTCTGCGCTTGCATTAATCAGCAGTCAACAAATACACACACAAACACAAACATAACCTATATATTTTTTATTGTGCTCAGCTACAATCCGGACCATTTGAAAATACTTGAATCCTATGTCCATGACCAGGCCAAGAACAATACCTATGATTTGGAGGCAAATCTGGCCGTACTCAAGCTGTACCAGTTCAATCCGCACATGCTCAACTTTGACATCACCTACACGATTCTGCTGAAGTCGTTGACGAATTTGCCGCACACGGATTTCGTTATGGCCAAGTGCTTGTTGCTTCCGCAGCAGATGAAAGATGAGAATGTGCAGACTATTATCGACTTGGCCGACATACTGGAGCGTGCTGACTTCACTTTGTTTTGGCAGCGTGCTGAAGTAAATCGCACCATGTTCCGTCATATATCCGGCTTTTATGATTCCATACGCAAGTTCGTATCGCATGTTGTTGGTACCACGTTCCAGACAATCAAGAAGGATTTGCTCAAGGAGCTTCTCGGTGGCATTGAGGACTCGACAATGGAAAGTTGGATGAAGCGCAATGGCTGGAAGCATCAGGGACAAGATTTGATTGTTGTTGCCACGCAGGACGATAAAATCAAAACCAAAAATATTACAGAGAAGATTGAGTTCGAGAATGTGGGTGCACTTATGGCGCAATGTCTCTAGAATTCTCTTAAGGTAAACATTTCATCAAGAATACCAATAAATGGCAATAACATATTATAAACACATACAACTTAATACAGTGTTATTTGGCGGTACCGATTCTTGTATTATATCTTAGATGATTTATATCAAATTAAAATTAGTCAACTTTAAGAGTCACTTAACGCTAAAGAGAGAATGTCTAAGCCACATTAAGATTGCTTCTTAAACTTTTTCAAAATGGGAAAGATCTTGTCGAAGGCATCGTATATCTCTTGTCGCACCTTTGCGCCTGTCAACACCACCTTACCAGAAACAAAGATCAGGAGTACAATACGCGGACGCACCATACGATAGATGAGACCAGGAAATAGCTCTGGCTCGTAGCTACTGAAGTTGCAATGTGTGAGAACGAGACCTTCCAATCGAATGGGAAACTTGACATCGCAAGAACCAACCATATTCTGTATTTTAAAGTCGAGAAACTTTGCCTGCAAGCAAAAAAAAAAATAAGTATCGAAAATGATAGTTATTCAGGGTATAAATTTAAAAACTTATTGCCTACCGGAAATCCCAATTTTTGTATAATACGCGCGTATTTGCGAGCTGCCAGCCTGGAGTCATCCTCACTTTTGGCGCCTGTGCACACCATTTTGCCAGAGCTAAAGATTAGGGCGGTTGTGCGGGGTTCACGGATTCGCATAATGACGGCAGCGAAACGTTTTGGATTATACTCGGCGTTACGCGCATGAAGTGCAATTTTTTTTAGATCCAATTTACAGCACAGGTTAACGGTGGACACAATGTTTTGCAGTTGCGGCACAATGCCCGGATCAGCTGATCCTGGCGTTGCTGGTGTCATGGGCGTTGATGGACCCATCGTCTGGTGTATGTTGCTCAAAGATCCTGTATCCACTCCGCTGGTTCCTAGCCCTGTTGTACTTCTTTCCGTCATGGGCATCATGTGCGACATCATGCTTTGAGGCGTTTGTGGTTGCATAAGTGATTGCGGAGTGCCACCACCACTGTTGATGTTCTGGCTCTGCTGCTGTTGCTGTTGTTGATACGATGAACCCGGCTGATAGCCTTGCATTTGTTTGTGGGCTAAGGGTAACGTGGGCTCGTGGCCAAACAATCCACTTCCATCTGCACCTGTCGATCCATTATTTCTATCAGTCTGCTGTTGCTGAACTGTTAAGGATGCTGTTGGAGTTGGTTCTGGAGCAGGTGGGTGGTAGACTTGGTGTGGTAACGCCTCAATTTGTTGATCGGCGTCGAGGCTGTGGTGAATCGGTGTAGGTGCATGCCCAATGCTGGGTATGCTAAAGTTTGGGCTCAGCATGTCATCCATAGCTTTATTTTCGAACCGCGTACTTTGTTTTTATGCCAAAGAGGGGAAAATTTATCTTATTGTCTATGTAGCAACTCTTTAATGGAAAGCCGCGTCGTTCCTCAGGGTTGCGTTGGCTTAAAACGTATGTTTATGTATTGCTTCATCAATTACGCGGAACCAGTTACGTGAACGTACACAATTTTTGGTTCATGTTCACCTTATCGATACCTTTAGAAGCTATCGCTTAAATTAAAATTTAGCGATATTTACGCCTACTTTTCAAATGCAGCAATGCAAGTTAAGTGCCAATAATGGTTAATGTTGAACAGCAAAAACACAGATAATTTAAGATCAGTTGTAGGTATGTACAAAGAATCAAACTGCTTCTAACGGCTTTATTTTAGTATTTTTAGTCTTATAAAATATTTAACAGTTAAGATACAAATACATATTCAAGTTACCATATGCAGCATTTACATATATAAAAAAATATTAGTGTAAAACACATGTAGAATATTTTGGTGTAGTAAGACCAGAAAAAGAGTGTTTCACAAAAAGATTTAATTTTTATGTTATTTTAGTTTACTTAAAATATATATGCTTAAATGATCTTATTTTTGTTTGCCCTTTTACACAAACAACGAGACAAGCATAATTCGTTCCAGGTTTTTTGTATTTTCTGCATGCCAGCCATAAATTCCCAGTAGCTTCCTTAATTTCCCTCTGGTTTTGGCAAATTTGTGTCATAGGCTCGGATAACTATGGATTGCGGAACAGCACCGCCTTCCTCTTGAGAAAAAGCATAGCCATCTAAAGTAAATAATTTGGTATATTAAAAATCAATTACTATAATTCATATATGTATTGATATTTGTGTATTTACATGTGTTGTGGAAGGGAAATTGATTTTAATGAATTAATGATGTGGTTGAAGTGTTTACAAAGTTTATCGTCCCTTTTTGGAAAATAAATAAAAAAAAATACAATCAAATCAAATGTCAAAATGGCAATTACAACTTCAAATCTTCAATTAACCGTATCTCTACTACTGATTACCACGTCGACTATATACGCCTGGTATGTCTGAACACGCTACGCTACATCGACTTATTACTAGCCCATTAAAAAGTACTGCCAACACCAGCTGGTCACTAAAAGCAAAATATCCTTGGACATGTACACGGGGGTACACACTGATTAGTTGGTTGGTTGTTTGGTAAATGTGTTGTACTCACGCGATAATTCTAGTTCCGTTTCGACTCTTGTGTTGGCACGGCGGGTGAAAACATTACGTAGCAATCTCGCCGTTTCAGTAAATCTGTTGGATTAATTTGTTGTATGTTTGAAGAGTCGCAGGACTTTTAGTAATATAAGTGTGGGATTGCAATACAGTTACTTCTGCTTCAGGAGTTTTTCATTTTGAATTGTTAGCATTAAGATTCTAGTAACAGCCATTTGAAAATCATAAGTGAGCAGATCGCTACATAACAGATGTTATACATAATCAAAGGTGACAAGTGAAATGGGATCATGCAAAATTCTCAATTAATTAGTATGAAGTTCATACTATGAACTATAGACAATTTTATAAAATTAAAGCAACTTAAAAGTTATGGCAGAATCTTCAAAGAAAATATATATAACATGCATTAGCTAGGTACATACTTGATAAGGGGCAAAAAAAATAGATGTAAAAATATATACACATAGATATATTCTCGGTGCTGTTGACCTTTCCCATTTCAAAAAAAAAGATCACAAACTATCTGACGTTTCATTTGGATATCAGAATCCAAAGTGTTCCTTTTATATTAAGCTTATGTGTGACTGACTGTAAAATATGAAGTGATCTATATGTGTGTGTGGTTTAAATGTTTTGCAGACGTGTTAGTTTCAGTTTGTTGACAATATATCGATAATGATTTACTTACACCGAATAATTGATCCCAAGGCATACATAGTACTGCGCACACACACGTACAAAGTAACGCAAAGAAAATATTCATGAGAATTTTAAATACATAGTTTTAATAAGTTTGCATTGAGTTTTATTTATAAAGTAATAGTAGTTGTAGAAGTAGTTGAAAAGTTGATAGCTATTTTGTATTTATTGAACTTTTGTTGTGTATTCTTTTTGTTACGTGTAAGAACAAGAAAACGATAAACAAACACAACTTAGGTGCATTATAATATTCAGCCATGTCAAAAATGTGTTCCAAACTTTTCAGTTAGTTCAGTTAGGCATGCAAGCACTGTGGCACATATCATGAAAACTAATACATACACCACACCCAATGGTTATCTTACTCTCTCAGGTAACAAATTTCAATTCACATTTATTAATATTTATGTACATATATCCATTTTCAGATGCTAATACTGAGATAAATATTTCTTTTGATAAGGAAAGGAATGTTTGGGAAGCTTAAGGATGGCGTACAAATATAAACTTAACAATATATATATGTGTTTCACAATATATAACAATTAATTAAGAGCACTCTGCAACAGTTTGATGTAGAAAGTATCAGGCATAAATAATGTTACTTGTTAACTACATTTTTTGTACATTGATTTTCGTTCTGTTACCATGGCGTTGGTATAGTTTCGATTGGAATGCTTGATTTTAAATTACAAATTTGCTTAAATAGAATATAATAGCTTAAAAAATAAACAACATGTAATATGAAAATTTCACAACTTAAAAAAATTTTGTCAATTGCACACAATTTCATGTTTACTATCACAGTTGGATAAATTTTAAGACCTATAAGTATTTAAAATATGTTTATTTGATTATAATTGAATGGATATGGCTTTTGTACGCCCTGAGCACATACATACATGTTTAATTTGTTTTTGCAATGTAGAGCACAGTATAAATAATAGATTTAATTTGTTGTAGTTACATGCGAATGTATATATAAATATTTAGTGTGTTCCGTTGTGTCCTATATGTGCAGTGTGTCACTGCTGCGCAGCCAACGTTGATTTCGTCGATAAATTTGTTGACCACCTGGGTTCTCTTCTTCAAAATCTAAGTTCTCTATGCGTAAACGTCGACCTGAGCTCAGCGCTGCAACGTTTCGGGATCGATTAGTATTTTTGCCGGGCACAAGTAATTTACTGGATCGCACTAATTTGACCACATCATGCTTAAAACCAGAGTCGCTATTTTATGCATTTGACCAGTTTGTGCAGAAGTCACGCAGTTTCAGTATGTTCATAAGAAGTTTGGCATGAGGAGTTAGGGGAAGGAGTTGGATTACATTTATACTTTAAAAACAGACAAATTTACAATTTGCTAAATAAACATCAGCTAAAATTAGAGTCAATTTTAATGGCTTGTTTTTGTACTATTTTCATGACCAAATAAATTTGAAATAAATCCTTCAACATACAATTACTAGATGTTGTATATGGTACTTCTACTGATAACAAATCAAATTTAGCTTTCGTTTCACGTATAGATAAATCTTAGTTACAACCTTTTGAATTTAACCCATGCCCGTAATTAAGTTGGTTTTCAACAATTCGTTTTTCTTATAAATAATTCAGAGCTATGTTTGTATAGTATATTATATGATTTTGTTGTTCTAAGTGGATAAGTATTAGTTTTGCATGTACATTTTCTGAACGATAGTGATGTTATTGTTTTTTTAATCAAAAGTGAATAACATACAAATAGTACGTAAGCAATAACACATTATATGAAAGTAAAACAAACACAATTAAAAAAACAACACAGGTGACTATTAAATTATGTGTCTGAGATAATGCAAAATTGAGCTTTTAATAAAGGATTGTGCAAATACAAAACATACAAAACGAAGAATGCAAAAGAACTATAAAAAGCAAGAACCGCAAAAAAACTTAAGGCATCTACCAAAGTATACTAAAATGCACAACAATTCAAATTGAAAATGTATAATAGAACATTAAGTTATTCGTTTTCTCAAGTTTTTGATGTCAATAGTATAAGAAGTTATCCAATTAAAAGAAATACCCAGAAGTAATGCAAACAGATTTAATATTAAATCGAATACTTACGAGGAACGTGACTCTTCCATAACCTGTGACGGATCATGGCGTTGAATTTCCGATTCACGCACCGCTTCGGTAAGTGTCTTGAAAACGGTATTGTGTACACTGCAAATAATAAAGAATGTATAATTAATAAAGGGTACTCTTTGAAAAAATTAAAGGCATTTAGACTAACAGTTTGCAGATGACATCGATTAGCAAACTGGCAATTGGTACCAAAACTAAGCCCAACCAAAAGACAGGCGTTGACAGCAGCTGACTTTCCATGCCAGCAAAATTGCTGGCAAAAAGAACTGTTGGCCAAACGTGGCTATACAAGACAACGAACAAAAACCAAAGCAATATCGATCCCCAAATGGCGGCATGCGTTAACCAGGTCCACGAACTTGTGATAAGACCCGCCTTCAAACAGACTGTTACAATAACATACTAAAAATGAAAGAAATTGTCAATCAAACGAATAAGTATCATTAATCATTAAACAAACTTACCGTATAGACCATATTGCCGAGTAGCAGGTAATCGCTCGTTTTGCCATCCGACCAAATGACTTCGTTTTGGAATGCCAACAGCGGCAACCAGAACAGAAATACCGAATGTAGCAGAGCATTGAATATCCAAATCCAAAATACTTTGACATTAAACAGTTTGGCATTTTGCGATGGCTTATACAAGAGCGGATATTTAAGCATTGTTTCCGCCGTGCAAAACTTCTCAAAGAGTCCAATCGCAAACGGTGGCATGGCCGTAAAGACAACATTGTACAGACCAATTGTCCAGCGCTCGAAAAGAATTTGTCCCGACCAGCCCGAGTAGACAGCGAACCAGAGCTCAATCACATACAAGCAGACATTTTTGTAGAAACTATAGAGAATTAGCTTGCTGATGCGCGCATAGTTCCATGCGCCATGGACAAGGATTAGTCGACGCAAATAGCGAAACTGGGCAATTGAATAGTCCGAGGCGCAGGCAGCCTGCAAACCTTCTACACCCGAAATGCCAATGCCAACGCTTGCCTTTTGTATCATGGCCACATCGTTGGCTCCATCCCCAATAGCAAGGGTAACGGCCTTAGTGCTCTGGGTAACCATCTCGACCACTTCGGCTTTTTGCATGGGCGAGACGCGACAACAGATGACGACGCGACAGATGAGACAGAGCTCCTGGAAGTCGCCGCGCAGGTCGCAGGTTAATGCATACTTTAATGTCTTGCCATCGATGACGAGCGCCACGTTTGCATCTTTGGCCATAGTGCTTCTAAATTCGCCACAGTGACGCAAAACAGCATCACGCGTAGCCTGCAAAAATATTTTTAAAATATTATTTAATTGTACGTCTTCAATTCAAATATCAACTAACATCCAAGCTGTCCTCGTTGAGAATGATTATGTCCATGGAGTGTGAGATTAGCTTGCAGGAGTATCCAATATTGATGGCCGTCTCCTGCTTGTCGCCAGTAAGCACCCAAATATAAATGCCAGCCTCGAGCAGGGCAGCTATCGTTTCCGGTACGCCATCCTGCAGTTTATCCTCAATGGCCGTTGCACCCAACAATCGAAGATTTGTCTCAATCAGATTGGCAGCATCCTCGAGCTTGGTTTCGCGATGCGATAGGGCCACCGATGCCTTGTGATACGTTTGAGACCATTCCTCATACACCTCATTATCGATGTCGGCCACAGCCAGACACAATGTACGCAATCCCTCCGAAGCGAATTCCTCTAAATGCTGCAATGTCAAATCCCGATACGTTTGTTGTCGCGGCGACAAACGCTCATATATAACTGAATCGGCGCCTTTAGTAAAAAGTTTAATGCGACCTTCGGGCGTACGCACAATGACCGACATCCGCTTGCGGGTCGATGTAAACTCGAGTACATTTAGTACTTGAAAACGCTTGCGCTCCCCCAATGCATTAATCTCCACGTATTCGGGTGTGCGTGTATCAAAAATGTAGCCAAACTGTCGAGCGCCATCGACGAGAGCGCGCTCATCGGGACTGGCGGCATGATAGATAATGGTGCCATCCTCTTTCTTCTCCGGTATCACTGTATGGCACACGGATAGCAGCACAAGAAACTCCTCGATATCCCTGAACGATTCATGTTTTCGCAATATGTTCTGCACCAGCTCGGATTCCTCGGGCGTACGTTCAGGCTGATAGACGCGCCTAGCTATTGAACACTTCTTAAAGACCATCACATTGCGAGTCAGCGTGCCCGTTTTATCCGAGAATATGTACTTGATCAGGCCGAGCTCTTCGTTGAGATTTGAGGTGCGCGCACTGGCCGGCATATTAGATTCCTCGTGATACATCTCAATGTCGTAGTTGATGAAGATGGCCTGTAGAAAACGCACCAGCTCCAAAGTGACTTGCAGAGATATGGGTATCAGATTGTTGTACAGAATAAAGAACGTCAGCAGATTAAAGCCCAGGCTCATGCTTATAAAGTCCCCAATGCCAAGATACCAATCCGTTTCGAAATGTTTTTGAGACCAAAACAAATTGCACAGCCCGCTGGTTATGCACAGGGTAATCAGTATCATGAACAGCATTAAAATCTGTGTATTTGTCAGCTTGTCGACGGTAGAACGCTTTAACGGTGCACGAGTTGAGTTCTTCATAAGTTTCGTTTCGTGTCCAGAGTAAATGACAACGCCAAAGATCCAGGCTGTGTTGCGTAGCATAGCGCCACGTTGCAGCACTTGATCATTACCAAGAGCAGCAGCACTGCAGAACAATTTTTCATTATTTAAATTTAAAGTAAATATTTGGTTGTGGAGTACTAACGGTTTTCCATATTCCTTGAGCACGCCATTAAACTCGTATAGTTGCCGATTGGGTAATTCACATTCGATTCTTCCCTCCAATTGCAGCAAGTCTTTGGTGTCCAACAGTTTGGCTGTCGATGGCAAACCCTGGCGAATCTTTAAGTTTGTCTCTCCATCCAAATTTGCTGTTTCAATAAAACACATGGCCTGAGGCTCACTACAAGACGAATTTTTAAAGTCAATTTCAGATAAGCAATTGTAAAATAAAGTAACAAACTTGAAAATCAATAGTCTTTTCTTTCATCGGTTCAGTTGATCCCGAGAGTACCCCTCACAATCTCACAAACTTAACCCTCTATTGATAAAGTTTTAAGCTTACCTGGACGATAACAGTATTAGATCGGCAGGAAAGAACGTATCGATGACCACCTTTATGATATCGCCAACTGTCAGCTCGGACCAGCGTACAGTTATCCAACTACCATCTTCATAACGCTCAATTAAACGATGATTAAGTTCATTATCAGCGCGATGTCGTTTCTTCAGTGATAGAACAAGTTTTTAGTAAGTCGAAACTTGTGGATATATGTTTCTGGTACAGATACTTACAACATCTTCAATTATTTCCTTTATGGCGCTTACGGAGAGTATAAAGAGTAGTGGCACCAGTGTTGTATAGCGACCCGTTGGCGATACATCCGGTATTTGTTGTAATATTGCAATAAGTAGGAAAAATATATTGGAATATCGACGGAACTGCTCGAAGAGGAACGACGGTATAAACGTGATGACACTGATTGAATACAAAAAACCAAATTGCCATTTAGATATTACCGATTAATTAAGTTTCATTACCAAATAGGACTTCATATCTTATCAGCCAAAATATCAACATAAACTCACTTATATTTAGCAGTTGAAATACGATTGTTGCAGTATTTAACTGGCTGTGGCGGGATCAGGTTTATGACACGTCTTTCTCCGTCCTCTCCATCGTAATTGCTGAAGTGTGGAATTTCGTCATCATCTAGAGTATAAAAATGAAGTAGAATGAAAAACCATGTCTGATTTTAACTATGCGGTCATGCCTGCACTACCGAGCTAATGCATGATGATTTCAATCTTTGTTTTATCCAGTTTTTCTCAACCGATTTTAATGAAAAATGTATAGATTTGTTTTGAGTCATCAATAATTTAAAACAAAATTGCCTATGGTATAGGAGATTCCAAAATCTGCAGTGTCAAGGTATTCTAAACTCCGATATAGGATTTAGGACATAAAAAAAGGATCAAGTTTTGTGTACTTTATTACCTTTACCATAACTTGTAAATTTTATTGTAGTAATTGAAAAGCCAAGCCCAACATATTTTAGTACAAATCATCTTCCCAATTGGCAATAAAGAAGTTCGAAGCTATAGGATTGCCGAGTGCATACTTTTTGGCAAATCTTTTGATGCTAAAACCTCGTCGCCCCTCGTAGCTATTTGCCGGAATGTAGTTCTCATCAAAGTCAAGTTCACAATATTGCTGAAAGACTAGGAAAATGTATCGATGCTGGCCCGTATTGATCGGTGGACGACTGCCAGTGTAGCCAGCTAGTTTTTGACCTAAAACTATATCACAGCCAGGAATATTGCCAACAAGCCAGTGGAGCCACTCGCGATAAGTAGGCGTTTTACGACTTGGTGCATCCGGATCAACCATGGCTAATGTGTAAAACTTGAATGGATCGGAGAGCCAGCGTATAACTGGTTCGTTTCTTACATTAAGTGGGCTTAAATTCTTGCCCGGCTCTACCTGTGTTTCGCATGGATAAAGCACATTGATAACCAAATTCGGCTCAGAGGTAATCACATCGGGTATCAGTTTGTGCTCCTTTAGGAGTTTGCCCATTTCCTGGATTGGATCAGGGATAACGCAAGTGACACACATAATTCTTATCAAATTTTGACTGTTCTATTGAACTCCAACTTTTTTTCTAAGCACTCTGAGAATCATGCTATAAACTACATATCGAAGGAATACTGTGATCGAACGAAAGCAAATGCTTGGAAACGGAAGAACACAAAAAACAGAAACATGTTGAACGCTGATGAAAAAAATCGAATAAGAGTGCAGCAAACGACAAAGCCACGCATTGCAAAATACTAGTACCATATGTACATATGCGTATTTGTTATTTGCTATATACTTTTTATGTATCCATTGAAAAGAGAGAGCAGAGAGAGAGAGTAACAAGTGCTCAAAGAGAACAAATGTGCTCGGTAGAAGTACAACGAAGTTTAACCCTCATGATTTGATTTTTGCAGCAAGCAGTTAAAGTTTGTTCTGAAAACTTACGAATCCAACTAAAGCGAAGCGCTCTGTAGATATTACGGAAATTCATTCGGGTGAAGCCTCGCAATTTGCATGGCCTATTTCTATGTCTATGTTGCCTATGCGAACGATGGTGGCGCTTTTCTTTCTTCACCGTCTTTTTGGGCTGCGAGTCGTCTAATTCGATATTAGCCATTAAAACCGTTGTAGCTGTTTCAACCGATTCCAAATCTGCTTCGTTTGCCTCCTTTTCGTCGTTGTCGTCGCTGTTGTCGTCAATGCCAGAGCCGATTGTGTGGAATGCGATGCTCTCCCTGGCTGCTGCTGTCTGCTGACGTCTGTTGAATATGCCCCCCAGGATGATTTACTGCTGGCCAAAAGACCCAGCCACAAGTGGGCGTAGCATTGGGCGTTCAAGGTGTTTTATACAGCCAGCGCTTGCGCTTTCAGTTTTAGCCATTTTTCGTTTGTATTCCATATTCTCTAATTGCATGAACTTTGACATTTTGTAAAAATCCATCAAGTTTTTTTTTTCGAATTTTCTGCTTACAACTAAATCATTTAACACACTCTATAGGATATTAACGAAAGGAACAAAAATTTCACTATTTTAACGTTTTGTTAGTGCGTCAAAAATGCGCATTATCGATTTGTCACACGTTGGTTTTTGGTGGAAAATGCAAACAAATATTTAGCACACAACTAATATTCTATTTATTGCTAACACATAGTCAACACTTAAATAGGAAATAGCCAACAGCACATATTTGCCAATATTTGCACACACACACACTTAACAGTTAATTGAATTTATTTGGAGCTATTGTTTGCTTCACTTTGCTTGCTGATTGCTGCGTGTTCAATGTTGTTCTCTGCTGCAGGGGACTATTGTGACTGAAACAGTTATCTGCGTATAAGTGTGTGTGAGTGAGTGTGTGGTGAGAACCGCTTGCATCGTCTATCACAGGGTGGTGTGGTAAATGCCAAAAGGTGAGCTCAATAAAGAGTAAAAAGTGCTTAAACACTTAAAGAAAATGTTATTAGAAGTTAGTCAATTATAAACGATATAAAACACTTAATAGGCTGCCTGATAACAAGTTCTTTATATACATATGAAGATAACCTAGCAAATTACCAATATATTTTAATGAATTGTACATGTTTTTGTCTAATTTTATTTCTAAGTGTAGGCACTGTGTCAACAATAACAACACCAACTAGTGCGAAGCGATTTCTGCGTACTGATTTGTGTCCTTTTGGGGTGTGTCGGTCGGCGCAGCCTTTGATGTACATACATACACATTTACACACATACATTCAGATATGTATGTGACGTGGTTTTGTGTCGTATTTTGATATCAAACCGTTTCACATTCATTCCCCTGGACAGCGTTTAAAAAATTTGTGAATTTGAAGCTTACCACACAGGGGACCAATTTTAGCAAAGGTTAGCGGAATCGTCGACATTTGACGGTTTAAAGTTTTCGATTATCTTGGGGATACTGAACCAATAAATGGTTGAAAATACGGGAAACGGTTTTTAAAATGTTACAGGCAAATGGAAATTATCTTCGAATCCATAATGTTTATACATACGATATAGCCATGTCTGTCTGTCTTTCTATCTGGTCGGGTCTATACAAGCTAGAGACCTTAACTTTGCAATATACACTTTTCTATAACATAGCCAGATCAATTTTGTTTCAAAATATCGATTGGTCATTTCGTTTCTGATATATACGATTTAATAAACTATCAAAGATTGAAGTTAAGTCATCATGCATTTGGTATAATGTCAAGCGTTAAGGTTATCTCCTTACTTTATGTTACTTTATGTTCACGCTTAGATTGCAACGATGCAACATATAACCTCGATATAAACTCTCGTAAAGGTTCAAATATTATAGAAAATAATCAAAAATATAAAAAATTGGATATACACCTTTGCATTCAGGCTTTCTCAAGTGCATTTTTTCCATAAGATTGTGGCGAAAAGCTGTACACTTGCTTGGCTTTGGCTTGGGTTGACCTCTCCCGCTACTTTGGCTTTGAAGGCGTTGAGGTGGAATCTCGCCATCGACTTCACTGAATCCATCATCCATTCGGCTGACGCTGGTATCATCATTATCACCGGCTCGTCCTGTATTCGTGCCAGCATTTGGGGGGGCAAAGTGAGTGGGTCCCGTTGTTGCCGTATGTCTCAAAATTTGTCTTTTAATCTGCCACACACATGCTGTGCACCATTGTTGCACCTGTTGAATGACTGAGCCGTTAGGCGCGGCGTTGGTTGCAGCTGCTGCATGGCTTGTTGAGGCAAGTTGTGGATTTGTGCGATTTGAAGAGTTGCCATTGTTTTTGCGATTGTGCCTTGTATTTTTATTGGGACCTGTCATGTTGACAACATTCTCAACTTTTTTCCGTTTGTTGTTAATTTACTACAACTTCAACACTTCTTTTCATCAATTTTTAACTTAACTTGTCAATTTATTTATGTCTTGTCATTATTCTGTTTATGTTTACTACGATACGATTAACAATTCACGCATGCCATATTGATTTTTTTCATATTCAACAAAGGTACAACGCAAGTTCTCAAAAAAGAAATTTATAAAGATATAAAACGGGTCAGTGAAGGGGGGGGGGGGGGGGCGTGAATGTAAACAAGGCAACGACCTTATTATAAGGGAAGCTCTTCGGTCCGATTGTCTGCCCACAAATCATAAGTAAACACTTGCTTTTGCGTGTTGTATAATCAAATAGTGAAATGGTATGGTATTATAATTGAGGGTTTGGAACTTCATTGGCGACAGTAAACAAAAACTGACAAAACAGACACTTAATTATAACGAAAGCTCACTTAAATTCGACAAAAATGTAATGTTCCCCATTACAGAAGAAAATAATTTGGTTACTTCAAAAGAATATCTTAAATGGATACAACTCGTGGATCAAATAGAATATTTCAGCATTATAAATCAAAAGAAGGTTAACTTTTCCATATATTGGTTTATCGGAACATTCGATCCAAGCTAATTTGCTTAGAAATTCCGCGTGTGTGCCAAATTACAAGGAATCCTATCAATACTAGAGAAGGTTAAAATCGAAGAATAATAATGTTCATATTGATGTGTATGTATGTATGTGTTTGAGTTTTGATTGTGTGTATGAGCTTCTACTACGATATTGTTCGGAACTGTTCATAAATATTAAACTAGACGGTTTGGGTAATTACCAGATGACAAGTGAAGGCCCAATTACATGCATGTGCATTAAAGTTTTCTTAACTTGTGAAGTCATACAACAATAAAACAACTAAAACAACAGCTATGGAGTTTGGCCAAAAGCAGGTCACTTGCGGCTAGACAAACAAATAAATAGTTTTGAATCTATAAATAAGTTTCACCATAATATTAATACACAGATGTATAAAAATATCCATATTCATAGTATATAAATTTTGGATTCATTCCAAAATGAGATTTACTTGCATATTTGTGGATTATGTTAAACAACAAAATTCAAGCAAAAAAGTTGACTCGCAATTAAAAAAAAGCTTATTTAGATATATACAGAATGTTTACATATGTACATATTTATACATATGCATATATATGTACATGCATACATGTTTATTTGAACAGATGTAAAGCGTCTAAAAAGCTTAAAATTGACTCACACAACCAGTTAACGCTTAAATATGTGACACATTTCTCGATAATGTTTATACCTGTACATATGTATGTATTTGTACAGTCAACACTGCGCTAACACTTAACACTAAGAAAATCGAAAGCATCAACAAAACCAATGAACACACCTACTAAAAAAATGTATATATATGTATGTATGTACTAAGTATACATACTATATGTATGTAAATGTAAATATCCGTTGTAACACTCCATATACATTTAATCAACATATGTACATACGTTTACAGAATACAAAATGCATACATATACACATACATATATGGGTCAATCACCGTTTTGCAGTATAACACACACATACACATACGAACATATATGAATTCCATTTGTAAAAGACCCCTAGAACTTTTTTAAATTTTGTTTGTACATACATATGTATGTTTGTATATATAAATAAAGCAAACTAAATACATTGTTTATTTGTCATCAAGTTCAGAGTGACTTATTTGCATACACGCTTAAATATGTGTGTACATTCGTATATGCATTTACTAGTTATGTATGTGTGTGCCTATAAACTCAACTCAGAGAGTCGGCAAGCTCCATAAGCAATAACAACTGGCAAACAGATAGTTATTGTGAATATCAAATCAATACAAAATTACTGTCAATCGAACAATAACTGGTTGCCGGCAACTACACCGAAATCGAGAAGCAGGGAACCGGAACGAAGCTAAACTAAAAAATATTTAAACGATCATAGCACAAAAATAATATCTCCATAATACAATTCACACTTAACGACAACATTGCAGAAAGCGAGCGAGAGCAATCAAAAAAAAATTTCTCTGACCAAAAGTTTAAGCATATGAATATGGGGGTCAGAAAACACAACTCCACAGCCGCCTATAAAATTGTTCGACATCTATTCGCAAACGATGACGTATTATTTATTTATATTAAAAGAATAATATTTATGTACACATGAGTATTTCAAAATTAGTAAGTAACCGATAAATATATATGTACATACATACATATATACACAATGTGACCTTTATAATAATATTTGGCAAGCAATATTATTTTAAATAATATAAATAAATTTGCATATGTATATATTATTCCATGACATTTAGCCAACAAATATTTACTTATAATTCCGTCATATGTTTACACAAATATTAAAACACAACAAATGGCGCCACTTTTGTACAATTTACCTTCTGAATTTAATCTCCGTTTTCTTAGAGCACAATTTATATTCAACATGGGTACGGTAAAGAAATTAAAATCACGTTCTACAACTCGTACATCATCGAAATGAACTAAAAAGAGCCGCAGCGAAATAATTGCGATAAAAGTGCAGAAAAAAAAAACAAAATACAAATGGAAACCAAAACGGATCGCTGATAAAAAAAGGGGGAGGAAGTGTTATTTAAAACAGACCCTGAAAAATAACAAAAACGTGAAGAAACTAGTTTGAACAACAATTGTGTTTTCTCTTCGTATGCATGTTTGTGTGTGGGAGAAACTACAATCACAATATTGCAACAATGGCAAAGAAACAAATGGCGAAAAATGCTTAGCACAATAAAAGCGGCAACTATCGTTGACAAATGAGAGAAAACAAGAGAGAAAGAGAAATGTAGCTGATGGGCAGAACGAAACCGAATAAGTTAGAGAAGGCGCCAACCCACACAATCTTAAGATCTTTGTAAACACCTTACTATTTACATATGTATATGCAAACATGTGTGCGCTCATGAGTGCAGTGCTGCCAGTTTAGCAATTTAGTTGCTAGATCTAGCAACTTTTAAAAACATTTGCAACTTTTTTTTTTGATATGCTATTAGCCACAAATCTAGCAATTTTTTATTTCTTTTTTAGCAATTTTAGCAACTTTATTGCAAATCAAGCAAATTTGTATTTATCTATAACTTTTGCCTTTTTTATTCCTTTTTGCAATTTTAAATTTCGGTTGGCTGGCCGCTGAGTGCTGCAATTCTGTGATCGTTCTGTCAATCGCTGGGTCGTAAAGCACCGTTATTTTCTCTATATCAAACAAGAGCCGTAGCAAATAAATAAAAAAAAAAAATAACGAGAGCACAACAAATAATATGCAATTACAGGTTTCTTACATACATATTTCCAGCCAACAGCATTCGACAAAATAAAAACATTTGTTGGGCCTTGTGTTATGCTGTTTTGTTTGTTTGATTCGGTGTGCGATACACCATAAAAGCGTGTAATTTTCGTCACGAAAACATGTCAAAACATTTTGTTGCCTTTGGTGTGCGCGGTCCGTATGTAACATAAATGTAATATAAATTCGGCATTCGACAATGTTTTCTCAAAACATGCGAAACTACCGAAATTCAGTTCATTCATTATTGCACACAAATGCGCCGAACCATGATACACCCAGCGGCGAAAATATACCCCACGAGATTGATAACCTCTTCAAGAGTTTGTATGCCCGACACCTTCGAGAATCCTACACGATTCCCATTACATTTCATGTTTTTTGGCCGCTTTTACGAGTGAACGCCTACAATCTCATCGAGAAAGTGGGCAATAAAAGCCGAGTTCATTTCGGACTCCCATTACACTGTGCATTACAAAATCAAATTTGTAATGTAGGTTGTGGGCAAACCGACCACTGTACGATACACAATTTTGAAAAATGTGTGCGAGCTTGTGGACATGTTCGATACTTTTATGCACACTAGGTGCTCTATGGTGTAATGCTAATACTGCACTTCATAATATACAAAATGTTGAAATGTATATTAGGCTGTAATGTGAATGCTGCACTGTGTAGTATACAAAGGGATGCAATGTATATTAGGCTGTAATGTAGAAGAAATATTTAGTTTGAAAGAAGAACACAAAATACAAATATTTTTATACAAAATTAACACTTTTTAATTCATGTTTATTTTTAAAAATAATTTTATATTATTCTTTATACATCATTTTCCTTATTTATTTCTACATGTTGTGCTTCTATTTTTGCGTCGTATTTGTGCTTGGTTAGGCATCCTTTATGGACTTTAAAGGCCAGCCCTTAGCCTGCTAATGAAAAATATTAATTTATTGTTATTATTATGAACTTTAACTTAATAGTCGTAAATACTTACCAGATAATTTGATTTGTCTCACAAAACTTATTTTTTTCGTCAACGTTGAAAATTGATGCACAAAGCACGGCAGACAAATCAAACTGACGACGCGTGCCAAAAAGCAAAGTCGAACAATTAGTGCAAAGGCATAAACCGAAAGAGCCACGTCAGACTTACATATATGCATTCATTTTTACACATGTGTGCGTAACGGCACACAAAATCAAAAAAAAATAACGAGCAATAGAATGAACTCCGCAGCCGAAGTAGGAAACGAGCGAAACAACAACAATTCTGTACAAATCTTTCCATTACAGCCTTGTTTACAAAAAGGCTACACGTAATACATTCAGTGGAGTCTCCACGAAATGCATATTGTGGACGTATCGAATACGGTGTTCGCCGCTGGGACAATTAATATGGTAGTGTCATGCGAGCAACCAAGTACCAACTGATTTGAACATGTGAGTGCGAGGGAGACAGTCAAGTTGCTCTCTTTATTTTACTCTCTTGACTCTTTTAAGGGGTTGTTTTGTTAGTGCGACAGAGTTAGGTATAAAAAGTGTTTTGGTTGTATGTATACGGCCGATACATTTTGGTTGCTTTGTTGTGACATTTAAATTAAAATAAATATTCATATTCATCATAAAAAACATTTATTATTATTATTTTAAAGTAGTATTTTTAATAGTTTTTTATTTTTAATTATGTTTTGTTTTTGTTTTTGTATTTTTAATTTAGTATTAAGGTTTTTGATACGAAAATGTATTCTTATCTTAAAATAAAATTTTTTACTTCGTTGGGCAATGTAAACGGCACAAGTAAAAATCTAAACTAAAAAAAAACACATGAACAAACATAACAAACAGAACGAAATTCGTCCGCACGGACGTCTTACCACAACGACAAGCATTTTGCGACTGTCGATTGGTACCAGAAAAAAGAGAGCGTTGCTCGCATGACACTACCATAATAATTGTATCATGCGCCGAACATTGTTATTGAAAAAACTCTTTCGTTCAAAAAATATAAGCAAATTTGCAGAGGCGTTATATATATGTACATATGAGACGCACCTTATGTAAGGGCCTCATGCAAGATACTATTCTAAGATCCCTTTGTACATATGTAAGGGCCTCATGCAAGAGACTATTCTAAGATCCCTTTTGTACATATATATATAAACAGAGTTTTCATGCAAACCGCAGAGCGGACGAATAAAACACTTTAATTCTGATACCCAAAGAGGATAGACATCTTTTTTTTTAAATCAGTGCAGTTTATTTTTATTGGAAGTAAGATGCCAAAAGTGTACACGCAAAACTTTCGTGATGCCTGGCTGCAAGACGAAGAGTTTAAGCAATGGATTCGGAAGGATTGCACTGATCCGACTAGGGCATATTGTGCGTACTGCAAATCAACAATAGGGGCAAAACTTTTTGACATCCGCCACCACGCCGCCACGAAAAAACATGCGTCTGCGATGGGCTCATTTAGCCAAAAAAAATTAGTTGCCCTTTGTTCGAAAATCAACAAAAACGGAGGAACAGGAAGCGGCACATTGTCTACACATTGCCAAACACACGGCGATTGCGACATGTGATCATTTGTCACAGTTGTGTGTGAAACAGTTTTCAGCTTGCAAAGATGCTGCAAATATAAAATTAGGCAGAACGAAGTGGACTTATAAAGGATATGCAAAGCCTTAACAAAAACTTTCAAAGCCGTAATGGAAACCCAACCCAATTACTTTCAGCTGTAATAGTTGCCATTAACACTCTTAAAGCTAAAATAATACCACCTGATTATGAAATCAATATTTTAAAAGATAATTTCGAAATCGCAGCATCCCCAAATTTCTATTTGGGCTATGCATTTGAATAGAAAGTTAAAGAGGCTCAATTCCGATCGCACGAGGCTGAAATTAGAAAAAATTGCATGGAATTCATAAAAGAATTAATAACTCAACTACGGGAAAGGTAATATTGTGCTTTTGATCTTGGTACAGATGTAACAAATTAGTTTTATTATTTTAGATTGCCCGAAAACATTGAAATTATGGAACAGGTCAATTTATTTTCAGTAACAAATATGCTTAGACCTTCTAAAAGTAAGGAAATTCTAAATGTGTTAGGTTATTTTGAATGTCAAAACATTGACGACATTAAAATTCAAATTGATAAAATCAATTTTATTAAGTGGGAGTTTGTTGTGGAGGACACCAGCAAATTTTGGGCGGAAGTCCTGAAATACAAAGACGCTGGCAACAACAACCCATTTAGTGGTTTAGCGGAATTTGCAATAAAACTTCTGTCACTGCCATGGTCGAATGCTGAGGTTGAGCGTATATTCTCTGAAATGAATATAATAAAGAGCAAATTACGCAACGCCATGGGCCTTAAAACATTAAATGCCATATTGTATATACGGTAAATTTTAAATTGTAATGATTATAATAGAAAACAAATTAAACTTAATTAAACTTCAAATATTTTTACAGGTATGGACTACACAGGCACTGAAAATGTTGCCATGATTATGCTATGCCTCATGAGTACTTGATTCAAATTACTGGCAATGAGAAGTACTCTGATTCAATTGAAGCTGACGAACTAGATAGCATTTTAAGAGTCCTTTAATTAAATGTTAATATGTTTATGAAATAGAAATCATGTTTCTTTTTATTTTAAGTATTTTTAATTTTGATTTATTTTTTTGTTAAATACATACCTACATATGTACATACTTTTTATGAAAACGAAAGTTTTAATGGTTTAGCAATTTTTTTGGCAATTTTCAGAAATCTTTTAGCAATTTTTAGCAACTTTTTTTCCCAAATCTAGCAATTTTTGCTTCGGAGATTCTGGCAGCACTGCATGAGTGGGGGAATTGTATCAACATTAGACTGGTCATGGATTTAACTCATCACACATATACAGATAAACATTGCGTGTAAGAAACTGCTGTTGCACCGTTACTAGTTTTTTGATTCATAAAAATGTGAATGGCTTTTATTGTTAAGACTTGTCGCAAATTACTTTCGATTCTTATTTAATGTCACACGCGCGCACTTGATTGCATTGTTTCAAAGCATTCGATTGCTTTTCCAAAAACATATACGAAACAAGATGTATTATTAACATCAATTAAATACGACAATTTCGTTGAGAAAGCACAAACGCGATCCACTGACTCAACGCGCGAGTGAGTTTTGAAACTGACTGAGAAAATGCCGCACAGGTTAACCAATGCGTGTGCGCTAGAGCGCTCTCAAGCAAACAAACTGTTGGAGAGCGCCATAATGCCGCAGAGTTCACCAGTTGAGCACTTAATTCACCACTAGCAACACTGGCGCGAAAACAGCGAAGTACTTTACCAACCAAACCCACCACAGCAATTTCAGTCTTCTACTGTTAAACTCAAAAAGCTCTGTTATTTATTATTAAAACTTAAAAATTTAGAAAAATAAGATTCTCGATTTTAATTTTGTTTTATCTTATTTAAACATGTGCCTGGAAATTTAAACAAATAGTAAAATAATAGAAATCCGCCCCCGGGTGGACTCGAACCACCAACCTTTCGGTTAACAGCCGAACGCGCTAACCAATTGCGCCACGGAGGCACTTGTTGAGGCTGCTAGCATTATATTATTAAGTACTATATTAAAAAACAGTATCACAATTTTACTTATCATTCCTTGAA
Source organism: Scaptomyza polygonia (assembly GCA_035044585.1). Lineage (NCBI taxonomy): Eukaryota > Metazoa > Arthropoda > Insecta > Diptera > Drosophilidae > Scaptomyza > Scaptomyza polygonia. The sequence continues at coordinate 558,777 of JAWNNU010001679.1, forward strand.
AACTTCTGATCCCAATCGCAAGGTAAACATATTCTTTTCCTACACTGCATTTACAGTAGTTGCAAGAGCCCTTTACAATCTATAGTAAACCTTGACGAAACAAAAAGCAGTTATTCATTCGTAGAAATTAGGGCAATATATATAAAAAATTAATTTACAAAAACTTATGAAAAAAGTATTTGTCAGAAGTGGGATTCGAACCCACGCCCTCAGAGAGGACCAGAACGCTCATTCGAACCTCCGTTTGAGAGAGGCAAGATTGTCATATCTTGAGTCTGGCGCCTTAGACCGCTCGGCCATCCTGACATGTAGTTGATGCCTGACACAAATTCAATATGAATCAGAACGGCGCAACAGCAGTAAATTTTTATCACACAACACGAACATCTTGCGAGTACAAATGAAATTTGATTCTCGCTAGAACATATTTAATACTTCACTGCTCCATTAAACCAGATTTATACTGCATTTGCACACAACAACTCAACGGCCCATTAGCTCAGCTGGTTAGAGCGTCGTGCTAATAACGCGAAGGCCGCGGGTTCGATCCCCCCATGGGCCATGGTTTTTTTTTCATTTTTTATTTAAACTCTTGATAGAAATTATTTGTATTGGCTGGATTTGATTTTTCTAAACAGCCTCAAGCACCAGGGGAAAGCAGGTCGTTAATATACTACTAACGCTATCTACAGAGATATTACACACACTATATTTGGGCTTAAAAGACTGAAAACTGTCAACGTGCCCGAGGGCACAACACAAGTAAAGTATTCTTTCATGTCGAGCACATTAGTGTGATAAATCCTTCTCCGCCCCTGCTTCTATAATGATGATGATGATGATGTCATGAGAATGAAGTAAAACTAAAGAAAATCCTAGGCAAGTACGTTTATGCTGAGACATTGATGATCTCAGAGTTGTCAGTTTAAGGCCGGCCACCCCTCTAAGTCAAATGCCATTTAATTCTTTTATCAACAAATGTTGCTTTACTAAAAGGTTTTTTTCCCCTTCTAAATGCATTTGTTTTAATACATTTTAAATTAGTTTGTGTCAATTTAGACAGCTTAAGTTAAGTGAAAACTCAATCGAAAAGGTTGCGAATGTAGAAAGGATTAGGAACTGGAATATAGAACTTTTGTCCTTTCCTAGTTTACCCATTTTACCTGACAAGTCAATTTTCTACAGAGGAAATTGCCGGTAAAGTCATTACTTCATTACGTAATAAAAAGTAAATAAAATAAAACGTCTAAGGACAGTTGCCGGAAGCTGCTAAATTGACCTTTATTTAAGCGACGTGACATTTGACTCTTAAATAAAGGAAATTTATTTAGAATGTTGCAAACTGTCCAAAACAAATGTGATACATAATTCGATATATGTATATAATTGATTTGCGATTTGAAATACATTTTTTACGATACACTTTCTTTTCTTCCGTTTGGCCAATCAACTATCAATTTTTCAATTACTTAAGCCAACATTGCCAAGCATTTCTTTAGATTTACAATAGGCAAAACCCCAAACGCACAAGCAGGATGAAAGCTTGTCAATTGTCTAGATTAAAGCCATTATATCAAACTAGCTAAAAGTTAGACAATAAAACTCCAATTTAATCAACTTAAAATCCTCAGATAATTTTAAAGCAAGACACGTGAGGGTAAGGGTCCACAAAAACAAAGAAAAAACGTTGCTGATAGTAACACGATTATCATATGACGTTCGAAGACGTTCAGCTAATGTTATTTATTATGTGGATTACAAATATTAAAAAACAGAAAACTGCAAGCAGTTGTTGGCTATAAAAAGCCAAAGTTAATTCAATTACAATGACAATTGCCAAGTTTCAAGACATAAACCGAGAGTGAAAATGTTCAAGCAGTCAATAGTTGTTGGGATATTTGTGGCCATTTTGGCCAACACTTTTGGGGCCATAATACCAATTGTGGTAACAACTAACCCATTGTTGGATGGACGCATTGTTGGTGGCTCTCCTGCAGCAGTAGGATCGTATCCTTGGCAAGTTTCCGTGCAGCGGTACAGTACCCATTTTTGTGGCGGTAGTCTCATCTCACAGAACCTGGTTGTCACCGCGGCTCACTGTTTGGTTAGCTCAACGGGTGCCACGGTGAGCAATCTTCGGGTGCGTGCCGGTTCCACATACAAATACTCTGGTGGTACATTGAGCACGGTGACGGGATTTAAGGTACACGAAGGATACGAAACTACCGGCAAGATGAATGACATCGGAATCATTCGTTTAAAGACAAAGCTTAAGCTAACAGCAACCCTCAATATAATTCCATTGGCAGTGAGTACACCATCGCACAATTCAGTGGCCACCTGTACTGGCTGGGGTTCTACTAGCTACCAAGGTATCTCCTCCTCCCGCCTACTCTATATTAATACACGCATTGTGAGCCGTACAGAATGCGCCAGCTCGCGCTATAGCTATGGCGCCAAGATTAAGGCAACCATGATTTGTGCAGCGGCTAGCAACAAGGATGCCTGCCAAGGTGACTCGGGTGGACCACTCGTATCCGGTGGCAAGCTGGTCGGCATCGTGTCCTGGGGCAAAAACTGTGCTCAACCCAACTATCCGGGTGTCTATGCTAATGTGGCGGAGCTCAGCGATTGGGTTGCGCGAGCAGAGAAAACCATTTAGTATGGATTGATTATTCATGTGCAATTTTAATACTTAAATTAAGCAAATACGTTTAAGCGAATTTATTGAGAATTGCGGGAATATTTGTTTTTAAAAAGGGAAAATATTATTATGCCGCTTTTTTTCGACAGAAATTATTCATTCGTTGCAAATTTTGTTTACAATTCTTGGTTTGGTTACTACCTTATCAATAATACATTAAAAATCTACATACGGGTTGACATATGATTCATCTACTAAATAATTAAAATAAAAAACTCTAGTCACACAATACCCTGAAACATTTGAACTTACACAAATGTTCATGCATTACCTCCACTACCTGTACCAATGCATGATGAATAAACTTCAATCTTTGATATCTCTTCTAAACCCTTAAGCTTACGTGAACGCTCATGCACTTCCTGAAAATTCTATTCCTGAAAACAAACCCAGAAACGGATCAAAACTTTCCATTGCAGTAACTTCGGCAAAACTTAACCGATTATCAAAAGCAAGGGCTTAAAGTTGATGGCTTGATATCAAGATAAACGCATTTAAGGTTGGTAAAGAGATTTTTAATCAAAATTCATTTAAAAATACTATTCCTGAAAACAACTCCAGAAATGGGTCAAAATTTTGATGACATTTGCATTTAATTAATTCATGCCCTACCTTGAGCTTACGCGAACGTTCATGCACTACCTTTACTATCTGAACTACCGGTCTAATGCAGGATGATTAAACTTTAATCTTCAATATCTCTCCTTAACCCATGAGCCAACGCAAACGATCATGCACTACCAGCACTATCTGCACCATCTGCGCTACCTGTTCTACCGTTCTTACACGATGACTTAACTTCAATCTTTAATATTTCCAGTGTTTATCAAACGATTGAGATGAACTTGCATAATTTTGTGTATAGTATTTCAAGCAAATGTCGAATTCAACATTCTAACCACAACTAACCTTCATATTCCTTGCGTTTGCTGCGTAGGAATGAAGTTGTGATACGTAAGCCGCGTGCTGCATTCGATAAGATGGAGCCCCTGGAATCTTTGCGATTGCGCGATTTTCGTCGCGAACTGTTGTCAGCTGCTGTAGCTCCACATCCTCCTCCAGGTTGGCAGGAGGAGAGTGTGCCGGCGATGGATTCAGATGCGGGCGTAACAGGCGTATTGGGCGTATCGGAATCGATGAAACCCAAATTACTATTGGCACTATTTAGATGAATGCTCGTACGACTCTCGACGGGAAGTTTGCCACTCAATGAGACAGCCAGTTGCTCATCCAAACCATTGGTTGTCCTCTCATGCGTCAAGTGTTCCAATGATTCAAAGTCCCGATTGATAGCCGGTGGCATCGAGTGCCGAAACCACGACTCCTGGCGATGTTGTGTCGCTCTCTGTTGTGCGCGTCGGGATTGGGGATTGGAAGTGCACATCGTATTCGTACGATTGAGTTCCACATTTATTGTTTTGCGGCTATTATGCTCTGGACTCTGGAGTTCCATACTCTGGCGTTCATAGAAGCCAGACGACATCGTCTTCTTTTATTTTAAGGCACTTTATTATTTATCTTAAGTAATTCATAGATCAAGGCACCTTTTTGTGTTGTTATTTGGTAAAATTTATACGAATATCATTTTAGTTTTGTAAAGTTATAAACTTTTCTCTGGGTGGGGATGCACTGTAGTTGTTGTGTGTAATGCTTTTGTATAAAGGAAACGAGCTTTTTACTAAAAATGCAACCAAGGTCTTTGCAGTTAAAATATAAACTCATGTCTCTCATAATTAACGCGATTTTCTATTTGTTAAAGAATTTTCGAGATTGGTTCAGTATATCCTGAGATAGCCTCCGACAACCTCACAAGCTATGTATAGAAAAGTAGAGATAATTGCTTTGAACTTAATGTTTGCTGAGAACTTTAACAACTGACAGACAAACAGACAGAAAGTAAAAGCCAACTGACAAATTTTTAATCGCTTTTAAAACCAAATACGTACTTCAATACATATATATATCTATCTATACTTATATAGTATAGACTCCACGTTGCAGTCAGAGACATCAAAAATTCAAAGCATATTCGAAAAACATTATTCTCGTCACGCATATGCAGTCTGACGACAACAAATCCTACATATGTGCTCAATATATATGTATATAAATATATTTTTATTGAAACTGACTGTAGAGAGATAATGCCTGGAAATTGTTTAGGTAATCAACTGTTGAGAGCCTTTCAATTTATGACTTAATAAATTCATATTTTAATGCACACTCAATTTGAAAGTCGCAAAAAAGCCTTCAGATTATCGAACTGATTGTTGTTAGCGGGTTTTATTAGTTGCTTGCACTCCCTCCCTAAACTTATTTGGCTCAAAGCATTGAATGCAGTTAGAAACCAATAGTATTAACTAAACACAATACTATTTAAGCACAATGAACAATAAAGTGTGATTTTTTCGCATTGCTTAGTTGCTAAAAATACAACTTTATTTATTTTATTTGTTTTATAACTCCCGCGCGACTCTCGACACTTCCACTCCAAATGAGCGTCCGTAACGTACAAAAGCCGAAAGCCAACTGGCAGACTGAAAAAAAGGACACAAAGCCTCGTCGGTAGACATTATTATTCGTCCTTGTCGTGGCGCACGAAGTCAAAGTGAAAGTTGTCGTTGTACGGTACAATAAAAGTTGTAAGTGTTAATAGTTAACACACACACACAAACTCACACAACTGCAATAAAGCGAGCTGAAAAATTTGTGTGAACATCAAATATAAATAAATTCTATGATTTGTTTTTTCATATACATATTGCTTAACTTTTGAAAACTAACAAAATTCCTTGCAATCATTTGATGAAAACTTGTTTGTTAGGACTTATGTATGATTTAAAATCGCCCAGCGTCAGTTCGGCCCATTAGCTCAGCTGGTTAGAGCGTCGTGCTAATAACGCGAAGGTCGCGGGTTCGATCCCCCCATGGGCCATGGCTTTACTCTTTTGGTACCTTTTTAAATTTTTTTTAATCAACTACGACATTTACTTTAACAATCTTATCTATTATGTTTGAGTTTGCAACATGATTTCTAAATAAGATACACTGTTTATGTGAATCACGAAATACGAAAATAAATATTGTATTCATTCATTCCGACGACAGACAATCTTATGTGTGTGTTTAGTTGACGGTTTCCACTTACTTAAATTCAGCAGCAGACCTGCAGATTCAGGGCGGGAGCTGCGTTGTTGACTTTGCGGGGGCTGTACAGCAGATGAGGTGGACTCCGCATCCTCTTCTTCTTGCAGCTTGTAACGTGACACCATGTGTGGGTGGGGGAGGTGAAGGAAGGGCTTAAGGGGTGAATCAGATGTCGATTGAGACTTGTAGGGCTGCAACTGGTGTAAAAAAAAAACACTCACTCAACATACAAATCACAATCACGCGTGATGTGTGTACTTAAACAATAATTTACGAGTAACTAACGCGCTTTTAGCTGTTGCTATTATCTTTCGCACTTATTGACATTGTTTGTACTATTATTTCTCTCTTCCAGTTGATAAGCGCAAGTAAATAAAATAAAATATATAGAATAACAAACACACACGCCAACGCACACCGACTGGTTAAATAAATAGACGGCACAACAACGGCACTTTACTAAACTGTTATTAACAGCGAGCACATATAAGTGCTTGGAAAAGTGCCGTTAATTATTGTTAAATATAAACTTATTGCTCTTTTTAAAATATTTAATTTAATAAATTGCGGATGAGTGAAGTCGATAGTTCGATGCAAATTAAATAAGGTTGCTCTCAGTCCTGACGACCACAACAGCTGTTTTAACATAGCTTCACAATAGGTTATGTTAATAAATCAACAAGTGGTTGAATACAGAAAATAAATCAACAAGTGTTGGTGTAAAAAAGAATCACACAAGTGGTCGAGAAAATGTATTAAAACTGTGTTTTGTTATAACATTTGTAGACAGAGCTATCTGGCAACGCCAAATAGCAATTACCAAGTTCGACGTTACAGTTAAAGACGTTCAACTTTTAAAACGAACTATTAAACGTATTTTATTCTATAATAATGGTACAAAACACTTAAATCTATTTAATTTTTCCGAAATTACATTTTTACATGTTATACAAAAATAGTACAGCAGAATAAATATACAAAATTACAATATAATTTCAATATCCTTTCCGATTTTTAACTGAAAGCGAAAGTTTCATGGCAAATTTGGGAAGTAAAGAAACAATATATTAGATTTTTAACGCAAGCAAAATACTTTAGTGTTAACTGTGTTTTTTATTAGTGGTTTCATAAAATTTGTTGTGTATGGCAAAATGGCTCTCGGCATTAGTTTCACAAACAGTTATTGCTAAGGAGATATTTTGTTATTACACTGTTTTTTTTTTTAGTTCATGCACTTAAATAACTATATATTTTTAAAAGGTCGTTCAATATGAACGATTGTCTCTGGTCGGTTAGTACCAGTTAGGTGTAATTGGATGGCATTTAAATCTTGCATTTGTTACATTATTATATATATTATATTTATTTTACACAGTCTTATAGAAATGCAAGTGGTTTTAACTGTGCCTTATTTACAAGACATTCACGAGGAAACACATACAGGGATTAGTAAACAAAACAAGTAAATTAATATAAATGTGGATATGTGGTCCCATTTCCAGATGATATGGAAATTGTTGTTGATGATCATGATGATGTTATAATACGTTCTCCATATTCGAACGAACATTGCGAAGTACATTGTGCGTTTTAAGTATTTGATTTTTGATGTCTTTTGCGACTTGTGCTTTTGCTTTGTTAACCTCCAACAACTTGCGATATGTGTTTTCAAATGCTTGCTTCGTGTGAGTTAGTTTAATCCTCAAATCGGCATTTTCTTTCTCTACCTTGGCACAATTGTGCAACGGATGAGTCTGCCCCGCTTGACCTTCAGCTTCATCATTAGCAGCCTCCGTATCAGGTGAAATAGCTTCTGTAATAAATATTAATTATGTTTATATTTTATAAACATAAATCGTTAATTGTATTTGCTTACCATCTGCGGCCAGCTCAACAGTCTTAAGCAATGTGCGCTGCACTGTTGATAGCTCCACGCTCAGGACACGACCCACATCACTCTCAATGCCCAGATCCGGTGATGGGTTATTAATGCGACCGCCAGCATTTGCTGAGGTTGACGCTCTCGCTGGCACCACCTCCTCAGATGTGTAGCCGGACTGTGAGACATCGCTGCTGTTAGTACGTTGGCATTGTTGCTGTTGTTGCTCCACTTGCAGCAGTGTCAGCTGTTGTTTAAGCTCCTCCAGCTTGTGCTCCATCTGTAGCTTGTCATTGTAGGCTTTGGTGCGCTCCGTTATAGCCTTGGATGCTTGCAGTGTGCTATGATCGAGTTCTTTTTTAAGCGAACGCGCCGCCAGCTCATTCTCTATCAGAGTCTGCTTAAGCTCCTTTTCACTCTCCTGGTAGAACTCAATCGAACGTTGAGTTTCGAGCAGCTGTGCCTTCAACTCCTCATGCTTCGCGACTGCCACCCAGTCACGTTTTAAAGCCTCCTGCTGTCGCAGCTCTTGCTCCTCAAGACGTTGCGCAGCCTCCAATCTAAATTGCTCCAATTCAGCTTGTGCCTTTTGCTGACTCGCCACGTGCTGCTCCTGCATATCGAACAATGTGCGCTGTGCCTCTTGCAGTTCCATCTCCATGATTTGTGAATCAGCAACAAGTGTATTGTGTGCCACTTTGAGCTGTTCTAGCTGCTGCGTCTTCAACTCAATGGCAGCTCGCAATTCAGCAAATTCCTGTTCATCCTGACTGCCAATCGCGCGCAGATCGGATTGCAGTGAAAGGTTTTTAGCATGTAGCTGCTCCAGCTTTTGTGTTATCTCAATGACATGCAATTGCTCTTGTTTCCAACGGTTATCCGCATCGACCAGTTGGCATTGTGCTGCAAGCACACGCTCATCTCGCTGTGCTATTAATGCCTCCAATTGATTAATGCGATCGGTGTTGCGAGTGCGTTCGCCCTGCTTCCGTACATGTCCCTCACTGTCCGATTCACTGAGACGCTTCTCAATACCCATGGCCATTGTACCCACCATGCTGTTTGAGGTATCCTCAAGGCCAATACGTGCCAATGAAACCTTGCGATCCGGCTCGGACCATGCCTCCGATTCACTTTGATTGTCAAGCTGTTGTTGGTTGATGTGTTGATGTGGCAAGGGCAGCGAGCGACGTTCCTTTGATCTTGGTTTCTCTTTGCTATCCATTTTGCCCTGCATAGCCTGCATATCCTCGTGCGAATTGTATGTATGATTTCGATCATCGGCCTCGGTGTATAACATCTCCGAGAGTTTGCTGAGCTGGGCCAGACTTTGATCGGCCAGTGAGACACCAGTGACAGACAAGGTCATATTTAAGCTCTTTGACAAATCTAAGCTGCGATCAACAGCACGACGCATTGCATGACGACTATCCGCAGCCAAAACACCAAGCACATCCTTGTTTTTAAGCAGTGAATTTAGAAAACCAGCCAGCTCTTCCAAACGATTGGTCAGCACACTGCAAACATCTGCACATTCCAAACGCCACTTATTTGCCGTCTCCACATCTGTTCGCATGCCAGTAAGCTCTACACGCAGCTGATTGATTTGTTCAGTGCTCTGCTGCATTTCGTCCAGTCGGTTTAGTAGCACATCGACCTTGCGCTGCAGCAACTTGTTGCGCTTGACAGCCTTGGAAAACTCGGCCTCCGAACAGGGTCCCACAACAACAGCTGAATCATCGCCCGATGTTTCAATTAATTGTTTTTGCTGAGCGCTAACCAATTTGGTAAGACGCTCCACCTCACGATTCTTTTCCCACAGCTCCTTGTTGACGAGATTTTGCAAGTTTGCCGTCATCTTTTTAACCTCGGCCTGCAGTTGCTTTATTTGCTCATCCCGCTCAGCCAGCTGTTGCTCATAGCTTTGCTTCAAGCTGTAGGAAATATTTGCAGGCATTTCGTTATCGCTCTGCGAATGGTTGGCCGGAGGAGTTGTCGCACTTGTCGTTGATGTCGCAATGTCGTTCTACAAAATGTTATGAATGTGTTATTTATGTTATGTTCATTTGAGTATTTTTAATGTTGTTTACCGATTCGTGCTGTGCTTGCTTCTGCTGTTGTTGTTGTTGAAATCTTTTGATTTCCTTCTCCTGGCTGTTCACTTTTTGCATAAGTTTCTGTATGGTGCGGCAGGCTTGCTCGTACACACGATCCACTTCAATCACTCTCTTTTGGGCTTGCTGCAGCTGCTCACTTATCTTGTCATCCAACTGCGGGTGAAGCTTTGCAGACGTCTGAAAGTATATTTTCAAATTTGTGATCAAAATAATCTCAAACATTTGTGACACCTAATTGGTTTATTTGTATTTTCTAGTGTGGCATACATGTAAATAATTAATAACGTCAAAATTTTGCATAACTAACAGCGAAACGTTTTCGAATAGAACTAAGAACTGCTTAGTAGGATTGTTTGTAGGGGCCTACGCATAAGCGGCATAGAAATTGCTGCATTCCGGGAAACGAATAATGATAAAAGGCCGTACTTGGTGCTGTGACCGACAATGGTGGCATTATCAATGGTTTAATTTTTTTCGTTTGATGGCGTCTACTTTCCAAATCATGTGGCAAAAAAATATTGACCTGCCTGACGGCTGGTGGAATTTCTTGAATGCCAAACAAAACACTGATCGTTGAGAAGATTCTGTTGGCTGCTGGTCCAACAGACATTAGTTCCCTATATTGCGATTTGTCGCGTCGCACTGTATCAACGGCCGAGATCTGTTTTCGTATGACGCATAGATGTTCAGTTAGCCGGATGTGCAGACGCCAATAAGCATAAGCTTTATTATTGTTCATTTCCTTTAGCAGCTTTATTGCTATTTTTTGATCATGGATAACATTTGATGAATTTTCAATCCACTTATTCATAAGTTGCACTTTGAGCATTATCGATTTAAGTTCACCATTAAAGCCATCTAGTTCCAGCCATTTACGATTTATTATTTGCTAAAGATGTTCAAGCTACGCTCCTTATCTATTCTCTAAATATTTTTATAATGTACAATTTGTACTTACATTTGCTAGCTGCTCCGCTTGTTGTTGTTGCTCCAACTTTTCCACGAGCTCGGCATTCATAATTGCTAGCTCGGTGATCTTTGCCTCGCATGCCGCCAGCGATTCCAGACTTTCCTCCAGATCTGCCGCTAAAACATCTCGCTGGCGGCTTGCATCGGCTTCCCTGATGTTCGACTCTTGCAAAGCATTCTCCAATCTGAGCACCTTTAGATATAACAAACAGATATAAGTCTGGCATGTAAAATTCTTTGTATATATGTATAACTAACCTCTTCTTCCAGGTTATTTAATTTTTCGGTGCTTGTATCATCAAATATAGTCTCTCTTTGCTTCGCTGCTACCTGTTCGTATGGGAATGGTAAGGATTTGATTATTAGTATATGCTCGTTCTAATTGGTAGCTAACCTCTAACTGATGTACATATTGCTGCAAATGATCAACCATCTCTTGACTCTCCATGTCAGTTTTTTTTTGTACATGCTCCTGATGCGATATAGCACGGGCCGCATCCTTCAACAGCTCGGTCTTCTCATTAAGTTTCTTCTGCAACACTTCAATCTCGATTTTTAAGTCGATCAATTGCTTGGTGGAAGGACCGTTAGCATTATTCCCACCACGCGCGCCTTGATGATTCTCCTCCAAAAAATAAATGCGCAGCTTTAGATTGAAGTTTTCCTTGCGCAGTGCCGACATCTGCTCCTCCAGCTCTCGTACGGATCGCCCCTGCATCGGTGAATTCATGCCGCCACCACCGAGCGGACGTGCAGCATCAAAGCTTGAATCTGTTGTTGGGATCGAAAGACAAAAACATATGAACTAAGTTTTGAATACATAACGACACAAATTTACAACCATCCAAAAAGCTTCTGTCTCCCCGATTGCTGCTCATTTCTTGCTGTGCTTTAACAATTAATATATATATATATATAAAAACAAGTATAAAAAAAAATTATATTATAATAAGATGAAGACTGGTTTGTGAGTGATCTAATTTCCTATCGTTTTGTGATATGTAAGTATTTCCGAATGTGTTTCGAAACTAAGCTATAACTTAAAATTTTGTGATTGAATGTGAGATGACATATGAAACAACAACTGACAAACTATGATTATGATTATTCTTTTATACATACTTACATGAATTTTCTAAGGTTATATCTTGAAGAACGCCTGGACTGGTGCTGCAAATAGAAATCATAGGACATCAATTAGTAATAATGATTAATTATTCATTATAAAAAGTAAAGCACAATAAACAAACACACACAAAAATAGTTCGTTAAAGGTTGTTAATTTAATATCATTATTTTTGTTTTTGTTATGGCAGTGAATCAAAATATCAGAAAAAATACAAAGAAATATATATTCAGTGCATTATTTCCGTTGCGATAGTCGTACTATCCACCAAAGTGACTTCTTCTGTGGTATTCAAATCGACAGAGTCCGGTTGAAAGCATTCGTCGGCGTCGGAAAGTTTCATTGTTTCGTTGTTGCAAAACTCCTCATAAACCGACCAAGCTTTCCAGCCCTGTTGCTTTCTGATAAGACGAGCACAACGAGTAGCTGCGGTAATATTGTTACTAAGTAAATCGGTGCAATTGACGTTGCAACCGTTGAAGGCATGATAGGGCGTCACTTCTGGCGGGGCACACCAATAACGATCACTGATCTGAAAGATGCCATAGTCGCGGGAACCATCTAAGTTGCCATTCCCGATAACATGGGTATTGAAGCGACTCTCAAAGTCGGCTATGCACAGCCATTGAGCCAGTTCCGCTTTGGGCACATCCAATATATACAGTTCACCGGCCAGCTCGCAACGATCTAGCCGAAGCGCAGTTACTAAAGCAACTAGTAGCAGGCAGCACATCCATATTCTCAGGCTAAGCTTATCCATTGTACAACTACTAAGCGACGGCAGTGATCTGAACAAGCTTAAACAACAATTTGAATGAAAAACAAAAGTCGATGAATTCAAATACAGCTTCAACTTATCAACAGCTGCCCACGGAATAGATCAGAGATGGACATCATTTAAATAAGCAAAAGGAAAATATTAATGTTTCGGTTGCATCAATATCAAAAATCTGCTTAAATAAATCAATCATAATACCAACTATTTTTTGGAATCTTTCATTGATTAACATTTGCAATTAAGTCACGCACACATCTCTAGCCTGGAGGTCAATTTAAACAGGTTTGAATTGCTTCAAGCAACTATTATAATTAACCGGTAGTTTATGACAATGAACTTAGCGTTTATGCACAAGTATTAATCTATTATTTAATCAAATACTATGAATCAATACAGGAAGCAGAAGGAGGGAGCAAGACAAAGTTTCACTAAACTCCATCAATATCCTTAGACCTTACTTAAATTCATGAGAATCGCGAAGAAAGATTCAACGTAAAAATCGAATTGCTATACGTTGTGGAGGTATCAGAGGTATCTTTAGCGTATTTAACCAGATGATATACATATAAATTTTCTTTTGTTAAATTTTAGTGGAGCTTTCAAAAATGGGGTCTCATTTATTTACTAAAGCAAACTCAAAGACAATTAAATTTAAATAAAGGCAATTACACACGTTTGTATTTATTTAAGAGTCTTTGTCTACATACATATTTTTGGGTCTCGGGTTAAGTGAAGCGTTAAATCTTTTGTGTGTGGAACAGATACAATGGCACACCCTTCTGTTGCTTCTTTCACTCAACCCAATTGTGTTTTTTTGATGTCATTCTACTTGAATATAACAATAATTTGAGAATTTGGGATTTGCGAGCATACTATAATCTTCATATATAGACATAGTTTTAAAAGACACTTGGAACTTTAGAAAACTTACCATAACGAGGCGCCAGAACCAATACAAACTGAATAACGTTTGAAATTCGATCTTGGGGATTCATTTGTGTTGTTTAGAGAGTTTGTACGAAACATTTTTCTTTGATTATCTTTGTATCTCAGTTTATAATATATAGGCTTAAGTGTTCCCATTAGATTGAAAGTATTGTACACTCCAGCACATTTATGAAACTGACGAAATAAATATGAATTACTTGATTACAATCGATTCGTCGAATGCGTCACACTCTCACTCTTTTGTTGTTTGTTTTAAAGCTCTTGTTGTTGCTTATCCTAAATAGCTTTTGCGGCACACCAGTCTATAAATGCAACTTCAGTGAAGGTATAAGTACATTAGGGTTATATTTATATATATAAGATATATATATTTAGTACATATACAATGAGTCATTAGCGCGCCGACTTTGCTGCTAGCCAAGGCGCATGTTTTGGGTGGCAAATGTCCACGAAATCATTGCACATCACTCAGGAAGCTCTACACACACACATACATACATATCTATGTTTATCTGGGGAAACAGTTTTGTTTTTGGGGACATTTGCTAAATCGTATGCATTTTGAATGGGCATCGTTTTCAGCCACAGACCCAGACGAAGCCCCGGACCCGGCGACGGACAACGACACATGTGGGCCACGCATTTTGGCGCACTCTTCACGTAAGCAGCAGCCGAATATATTCTTTTTTATATTTATTGTATGTATGTACATATGTTTCAAAACGCAACGTCCGAATCTATGAATTATTTTTGGAAATGAGCAAAAACACAAATACGACAAATGTAACAGATTTCGTGCCAACAAGTGTAAAAAATCGGTGGTGTTTGTTTTTGTTGTTTTTATGTCATTTGTTTTGACTCCATTTCATAGCTATGGTTACGACGATATGGTTTGCAATGGTTGGTAGCAACCAAGAGGACTTAAGTTTCATTTAAAACTACAACAGGTGCCGTCGTTTTGTTGTGTGTTCTACATAAATACGTAAATTTGCCGTAGATATTGTAATAGTTAAAAGAAACTGCAATGCTTTCTACTACCTGCAGCACCTTAATCGAACATTTAGCTACAATAATTGCCAATCAGTCGTCATTTTTATGTTGAATACAAAAAAAATAAGGCCATTCAAATAATTAACAACTAATGTGACCAAAACAACAACAAAAACTAATTGAAAATAAAGCCCCAACTATCACTTGGGGTTAGCATCGAATGTTAACAAGATACTTGTTTGTTTCGCTTGACCATAAATGAATGCATCTTTTCAATCGTAACTGAACTCATTAGTGCGCACAATGCACTGAGAAAAAGCAGATACATTTACAAATATATGAACATACACAAAAAAACACACACACACACACACGTGTTTCTAGGGTGAGGGATAAAAGTAGCGGAAATAAAACAAACTGTACTCTATGCGGGTAATGTGGTGGTGCAAAGGGGGAAATTTGAGTACAAAGGGAAAGTTGTTGTTGGTACGTGTGTATATAAGCTTTTACGTATCCTTTTGGCATACACACATAGATATATACATACATATATTTACTCGATTTGAGGCGCATTATTATTATACATATCCATAAGATAATGCGCTTTATTTTGAACAAAACTAAATTTAGACGCAGCAGCAGTAACACCAACAACAGCGACAAAGGAAATCAACAACAAGATGAGGCGCGCACTCGTAGTTCACAGAAATACATATGTATGTACATACGCATATCCATATACATACGTAAATATGTATCTGTAATTTATATAAGAATATTAGCTGTCTTCGACACTACTGATAGAGAACATTTGATGGTTTTATCTAGACACACACACAACACACAATCATTTAACAAAAACAAATTTATTTCTCACTTAAGCTGATGCATATTTGTATTAATGTAGGCATGTATGTAGCATATACATATGCATTTATTTATTTACTCTATCGCAACCAGCCACGATTGTTTTTATGTATGTATTGCGTAAAAAGAAAGATTGATAGACGTTAAACGAAAGCACAATCACAACAAACGAACAAAAATACAATGCCAATACATATTCTAGACAATTGTTATAGCCCTTCACAGAACATAGTTTGTAGTCTAATTGAACCGAATGTCAGAATAGTACTGAATGCTGAGCGCGAGATAACGAGAGAATGCACCAGCAGCGGCGCCGGCAGAGGCATCAGCATCATATCCATCCAACCCATCAGAGCGAGCTAAAAAGGAAAACGCGCTCAGCACAGCGCACAACCATGGTTGAATTATACATGGTTAAGTCGTGAGAGCATGCTCGCTCAATTTTTAGGAGCCTGTTGTTAGTCGCAAAGCAGCTGTCAACGTGATAAGTTGTGAGTGCGGACGAATTTTTCGTGGAATTTTAAGGTTACGTTAATTTTTTAGAACTATGTTTATATGTTTTATACGTTTATACATGTTTCATGTCATTTTATTTCATTTACATAATCAGTTTAAAAATTTAAATTACACATGTAGCCAAAAACACACAACGCTCTGAAATTAGAACCTCTGTTGAAAAATGTAAACAAAATCACACATCGTTCTATCTCGTTTTTGCACACTAAAACAAGACGATGAAGCAATATCGAAGCAGCAACTATGCTATCTCTCTTGCACTCGCATGGTCTTATCAACAGGCTCCTTCTGCCGCGCATGACTTAACCTTGTATAATTCAACCATGCGCACAACACGCACACAATTGCATGGCAGATGTTGCGCTCATGTTTTTCAGAGCGCGCGCTTCTCTTGTCGTCGACCACCATATGGTTCACTACTGCTTTAGGTTTGCTCTCGAACGAAACGGGGTGGGTTATGTACGCACAAAGATACATACATATATACAATGCATTGCTGCAGCTTTGACTGAAGGGTGGAGAATTCACACAAACTCAAGCAATTGGGATCTGCTCCACTACAGGTGATGATGATCTTTTGACTCTGTTCTGTCTACTTATGTGCTCGGAATCATATGGTTGATTATTAGCATAGGTATATTTATCACAGTGTGTGAGCTAGCAGATAAGTGCTTCGTTCGCGTTTATTAATACAAATTTAGTTTTGGACCAAAGCCAAAGTGCTTGATGCACTTGCAAATATGCATTGCCAAAAACTAACTTCAAAGGCCCAAACACACGCATACATACAAACGTACGCAAATATTGAAAATAAATCAACGGATGTACTCACTCATCTGTTTCGATACGTTTGGAGAGTGCTTCGGCTAGGTTTTTCAAAACACTTGGGTCGACTTCAGCAGCGCCGTTTTCCGCAAGAAAACTAGTGACAGTTTCTATCAGTGAGATCTCCTTCAAGGACGACATGCACATTCCGTCACTATTTTCACAATGGTCACGCGGCATTTGTTTGGAGTTATCCGGTTCCATTTTGCTCAACAAATAATTAAAACAGGTAGTTTAAGCTTAAGAAATTCACTCAATTCTACTCAATAATTAAACAATTAGGAAATTTAAGCGGGCTCTCGTCAGATATTTGCGGCGTCTATTTTATTAAGGTGTTATCGAAAAGTCACAATAAGCGCCACAATGATGGCAACTTTTTTACTGTGCTGCCTGAAATAAAAAAAATAGCAAGTTGGCAAGCCTGACATTCACGCAGTGCACTGAAGAAGAAGAAACGTATATAGACTGCAAATTTAAATAGATTAACATTTCGTTGATAAGCATAAGTTAAATTAAAGCAATGATATAAAATACAAGCCACCGAAACGCTGGTGCGCCAAACGCAGTTAACTAAATACATAATTCCGCTACGCTTGAGCTGACGTCGTCAATTCACAGGTGACAACTGCCACACCAAAAATATGTTTGCAACGTTAAAAAACAAAATTAAGGAGGAAACTGGAGAAGATGTGTCCACGTCAACACCCCAGGCACTACGACACAACAACAACAATAATATCAATAATTATCGCATACGTAGTCGCCGAGTAAGCATTAATTCCAATGCCGCTGACGATGTGGGCGGTGGCGGAGGGCTATACAATGAGGTGAAACGTCAATGCAAACATAACATACACATATTTATTTAACTTCTGGTTTTTCTATATTTATTTTTTGATTATTGCTGCTTTTTAATACTCGAACGTATGCAGTCTGAACACGTGTGCCAGCTAAGAAGTCAGTGCAACGAGCTTTCCGCCAGAGTGGCAAACCTCAGTCAGAGTTTGCAACAACTGCAGGAGGAGAAGACAAGAGTGGATAAGACAAACGAGATTCTATTGGAAAGCGTACGAGTTGCTCAGACCCAAAAAGACATATATTGCGAAGAGCAAGAAAAGATTCAAAATTTGCAGCAAATTGAAATAGATAAGCTGAAAAACTTGATTGGTTTCCGTGAGCAGGAAGCCGTTGATCACATTAATTCCATACGTCAGTCGCAACAGCAAATTGATAACTTTAACCAAGAACTGGAACGCTTGCGCACAATCGAACCCATTGCTGAAGATCTGCGCGATGAACTCGAGCAGCTGCGACATGCAACACAGCAGGAAAAAAGCCAACTAAACACAACACTTGCTGCTGTCCAGGAAGATAATCGTAACTTGAGAATGCGAATGCGTATTGTTGAGGAGGCACGACTGGAAGTGTTGCCCACACTCAATTCCGCGCAGCAGGTGCAGGCACTTGCACATGAGCACAAGCTGCTCGAACAGCACTTAGAAGAGGCACACTTGCAACTATCTGACATCAAGAGCTCATGGAGTGGCCAAAACTTTGCGCTAGAGAATCAAGTCAGTCGCCTGTCCCAGCAAGTGGCCGAGGAGACCACCGAGAAGCGCAAGGCTGTCAAAGCACGCGACGAAGCTATCGAAAGTCGAAAACAAGTCGCATTCGAGTTGGAAAAAGCAAACTGTGAAATCAAGGAACGAGATGATAAGGTAAGCTTCAGTTTATCTTAATTAACTCTTATCTTACTCCGTTTTCAATACAGATAAAGCTGTTGGCTGATGAAGTCGATGAGCTCAATGTGGCACTGAAAGAGTGCCGGGAAGAGAACGAACAGCAAATTCTCTTTGAGCGCAACAAATCCGTGAGTATCACTTCTGATGTTGGCAGTTAAAGCGGTGACACACACGCACACACACTTAATCAAAAACCCCACACACATGTATTATTAACAAACTTTAGAACTAACAAAAGTATGTTTTTTAGCTAGTGCAATTTATTAACTACTTTATGGAATCTGTATTATACTTTATATTATTGCTTTTTCTATCAAATTTTTTTTAACAATTTGTTCTAATATCCAAAGCTGAACTTTTTTGTTTATTATTAAATTGCTTTTATTGGTACAAAAAAAAAACACTTTGTTACAATTCCTTATTTTAAACAAACTTTAAACTTAGGAAACGCTGGAAGCCGAAACAAAAGATCTCAAATTAAGACTTGCAACAGCTGATGAAAGGTTCAGCGAATATGTTAAAAATGCCGAGCAAGTCGCTCAAAAGCTGCGCACACAAATTACTGAGAAACAGGATCAGTTGGGAGATGCTCAATTGAAACTGGAGCTGGAGCGCGAGGAGAAATTGACTGCGTTATTGCGAAATGCTGAGATTTCGCAGAGCGAGGAGCTGCTTAAGAAAGAGCTGCGCATGGAGCAAACCGAGTCCAACGAACTTGTTGACAAAAACAAGGAACTGAAGAAGGAGGTAGAAGAGGTTCGGCAATCATTGCAGCTACTCAATGATGCCGCACAGCAAAATAATATAGAGCAGGCAAAATACGAGTTAACACAACGTGAAATTGTGGAAAAGAACAAGGTGAGTTTGTGATCAATGATATGACATAGATGAACCTAGTATAATTATTATTATATTCTGTAGACAATAAAAACGTTAAATCAGCGGTTGGGTGATCTAAAGAAGACGCTGCAAAAAGAATTTCGTAGCTCACAGACGGCAACTATAGATGTTGTAGATACGGATCAAGTTTTCCCCGCCTTTCGAATCTCGAATGCGCCGCTTGAGAACTTTCAGTCGGACAACAAACCCAATTGCATTATTATGGATGAAGTAAATTTTAAATATTTAAAGCATGTCATTGTCAAGTTTTTGACAAGCCGAGAGGTATATGACTTGCATACAATGGAAATCGAGAAATCTTTTTTCAAAGAATTCTTAATTTGTTTTGCTAGGTCGAGGCGAGACATCTTGTGAGAGCCGTTTCAACTTTACTTCAGCTCTCTCAGGAGGAGGAGCAACTATTGCACGATACATTAAATTGGAAAATGAGTTGGTTTGGTGTGAAACCCAGCTAAATACTATGGCATTGGTAATGGCTAACAACTCTGGGCATGTGCAATAATCAAGGATATATATATATATATATGCATTCACACATATGTACATACATGCATACATTCCATTTTGAGATGTACATTTGGTTTGTCATTTGTACTAGTGTTTATATAAACATTGTGTTTAAACAAAATTTTGGAAAAAAATGTTGAATCTTAGATAAAATTACGCCGTTCTATCCAGAGGCGACTAGTTGTATATTGTACTGTATTAATTATGTTGTTGATTTATTTATCTCTTTGTTTAATAGTTTTATAAAATAAATTATTTTGTTAAATATAACTTACGCATCAGTAGGTACACTCACATATATATATTGTAATGTAACGTTTTGTGATGCACAGTCAATAAAACCTATTCCTAATGTCATTTCACATAGAATTTTTTTAATTAAATGCAGAGCGGGTGAACTTGTCAGATATCGATGACAGCTATCGATAAGCTTAGTCGGTATTTTAGTGTCACACAATGACAATGCTGCTTGGAAACGCTGGTCGAATTGGTGTTTGTTGGTTTGTACAATAAGTGTAGAACTTAAACGCGCTGTAACATAAATTAAAATTTTGTGCTTAATAGGGCTGTTTTAACCGTTGGTGGTGTCTACGCATTTGTCTTGTCAAAAAGATCGGTTGAAAGCCGCAGATCCGAGACGTTACGTGTTCGAGACCGCATGAAAAAAGCAAACCACGGCGAATACGATCACACTATTTCGGACAGGCGTTTCGATTAGAGAAAATCATAATCATACATATATATATATTAACTAACAACTACAAGTAAAACTCAAACATCAAAAATGGCCATGCCAGAAATAAGTTCGGCCGACCAGGCAAAATTGCAGCTGATGCAAGATATGGAAATTGAAATGATGTCGGATTTATATAATCGCATGACAAATGCCTGTCACAAGAAGTGTATTCCACCGCGCTATGGCGAATCCGAATTGGGTAAGCTCAATTTAACAAAAAATTTACATAAATTTAGTATAATTTTACAATTTATTGTATATTTCAACAGGAAAGGGTGAAATGGTGTGCATC
Source organism: Scaptomyza polygonia (assembly GCA_035044585.1). NCBI lineage: Eukaryota > Metazoa > Arthropoda > Insecta > Diptera > Drosophilidae > Scaptomyza > Scaptomyza polygonia. Next base: position 579,820 of record JAWNNU010001679.1, read on the forward strand.
GACAGATGTGTCGCCAAATATCTGGACATTCACGAAAAAATTGGCAAAAAGCTAACTGCCATGTCTATGCAGGACGAGGAACTTATCAAGAAAATGTCCAGTTAAATTTAAATTCAACGATTTGGTCATATTGACGCAAGTCCCTGTTTAATTGTTAGCAACTTATTGTGCTACAATCCAAAGCGCATTTCAATCGTTACGTTTACACACACACACACAAACAAACAAGGAATAAACAAAATATGCAATAGATTTATTTTGATGTCTATATCTTAGAAAGTGGTTACGTATCGCGACATCTCTGGCAGCATAACGCCAATATCCTCAATTGTATTCTCCAATGTGCTCTCATCGGAGCTATCCAATTGGCTGGTGCGTGCGCTGTTCTCCCAGTCTGATGAGGATTCCTGTTCTTGATTTGCATTTGGTGTGTCTAGAGGTGTGTTGCGACCGTGAAATCTGGAATCAATGGAATCATAGAATGCCTCGTCCATCATCTCAACATAGATATTGGTTTGATTCTGTAAACGATAGCATCTGATCAAGCAATTTATTAATCGCATAGGAAATTGCGACTTACCTGCGCCAGTTGCTGCAGTTCGGGCTGTGTGCTTATAGGATTCTTGGATAAGTTTAACAATCGCAGAAACTGCAGATGCATCAATTCCGCTTGAGAAGGCATTTGATCAATTCGGTTATCATTTAAAAATGCGAACTTTAACTTGGGCATAGAGATAAGCGTGCAAGGTATTTGAGTTAATCGATTGCTCTTCAGATTTAGATGTACTAGATTGCGAAGCAATTTAAATGATTGTGGAAGATCTCTAAGCTCGTTGCCCTCAACCGTTAACCAGCGTAGCTTGGACAGTTTACCCAGAGAATCTGGCAACGTTTTCAATCGATTGCCTCGAATTCCCAACGTTTGAAGATGTTCACAGTTTGAGATTTCAGCAGGCAGTCTCCTTAAGCCAGTGTTGTTGCACCAGAATGTCTCCAGAGCTGTCAGGTGTCCCAATTCCGGCGGCAGGCTACGAATATTATTACAACTGATATTGAGAAACTTCAATCTCACCAGGTCACAGATGCACGCGGGGAATTCGTCGAGCATGTTATAGTCTAATGCCAGGACTTGCAACCGGATCAAATTTCCCAAACTGCTGGGCACCTTCAAAGGATGTTAATAGTACATGTTATACACTTCTCTCAGTCTATCTTACCTTAGTAAGCTTGTTTTGGTTTAGAAACAGTTTCATTAGGGTTTCGCAATGTTCGATTATACCGGGTAATTCGGCCATTTGGTAATGGGAAAGATTCAAGGAAAACGCCTTCTTACTGATTGCATCCTCACAGTTGGCCAATATATAATTGGTGCGAAAGAAATGACAAACCGCTTCCATCTGCTATTATTGTACAAGAATTACACAAATAGTATTCTACCCGGCACCATTTAATTTCGTTTAACAATTTTCCAAATGTTCTATTTATTTTCGTTGAGACAAACGTCAGAGAGAAATGTCAAGGTACATTTAGTATATATGGCTATACTGCAGCTCCTGGGTTTCTAAATTTAAAACTATTATTGCTAGCCAAATTTTATAATAGATATATCTTTAAAGGCTCCGAAGATTGTATACTCTTGAACCGATTATGTCAGATTTGATTTTTTCTGTTGTGACGTATTGAAAAAAGTAAACAAACTATTGAACTTAGGGGGTTTAAATATAATTTTAATTTAATTTATTTGATATTGCAACATTTCGTTTGTGCATCTTCAGTTTCGAAATAGCTTAGGTTAATTTATTGCGCAGTCCACCTCTAGCCGGAATACTGTAAAAAATATAATTTAAGCATTATATATGTTTTAGATAAGAAATTTGAGCACATACGCGTTGTGGACCACGTCCATTGGGGCTGCCAGAAGTGATGACATTGCCGCTACTGTCTACAGTGACGGTTCGTCCATCGGGACGCTTCCATACAGAGATTGAATCGTTCCACACACCGGCCTGATCATCGCGTGCCACAAAGTTCTCGCCTTGAACACGGGCGCGTCTATGACGAGAGTGGGCAACAGTGCGACCATCGTGTCCATGGGCAATGAATCCATCCGGGCCATAGCTAACTGAACGTCCATCCGCGCGAGTCACATGTGTATCCCGACGACCACGTTGAATAACAAAGCTACCATCGCTGCCGTAGTCTACAGTGCGATCTGGACGAGAGACGTGAATGTCCCGACGACCACGTTGAATAACGAAGCTATCATCGTTGCCGTAGTCTACAGTGCGATCCGGACGAGAGACGTAAAAGTCACGACGATTGCGACGACCCACATAGGTGCCACCACCGCCAGATACAACAACACGATCCGGGCGACTGATGGCAACGCCTCGACGTGTCCGATATGTATTTGCTTGAGCAGGATAACTTGTTTGTCCACGCTGGGCAACTAGACTAGGGCCACTTATGCTGTGTCCACCTACGAGATGAAAATTTAATTAGTTTTTGAGTAGTTGGAGTATATAAAATTCTGAATTTACCTGGTTTGCCGGCAGCTTTATGTTGATTCACATACGTATTGCCTTGCTCATCCGTATAGACATGCTGTCCCTGAGCGGGTGCATTCTGGAATGTACCCGGCACACCGGGCACTTGGTAGGTGCCCTCATTTTGACCACGTATATACACTTGCTCTCCGGGCTTACCAAAGACGTGCGGACCATTGCGTCCATCATATGTCTGCTGTGCGTTAACGGCTGCTTATCGTTTTCAAAATTATTATAGGTCAATTGGCGAATCTTGGAATTATTATTATACAAGATAATCATCTTATTTACCAGTGCATAGCAAGAGCAGAGCGCTCAATCCAAGTATTGGTTGTGTTCTCATGTTGTCGACTTGCTTGAACTGAATGCCTTCTCCAGTATTTATAGCACTTGTTGCTGAAGCAGGCGGGAATCGTTTAAAAATTTCCTAGAACGACGCTGTTCGGTTTGATAAGCGACACAGTTCGGCAGCTTTGGGAAATTCTAAAGCGTATGATTACTGATCGATTCATAAATGTATTAGTATAACATCTACATATATTACTTTATGTGCCATTGAGATGCAAATATCCCTGCGCTTTGTGACATTTGCGAGCTATCTGCTAAATATGACATCTCCCAAAAACAAATATCACATCGACCAAAAAACTTCCAATCTCATTTACATATACATAATACATATATATACACTTGTGTTAAAAAAAAGCATATCAGTTTGTTTTTAATGAGCCCTGAATGTTTTTGCATTCTAAATGATTACACAATGTAATCAGACGGGCAATACCCAATGCGAACAAACAAGTTTAATTAATCTAGTCAGCTCAAGTCATCAACTCAAGGCACACAGCATGCATATGTGTATATATTGGTATTGTTGATTAAATTCAAATAGTTGTAGAAAAAATATTTAGTAGCAATCAACTTTGGTTTAGTAGGAAATCAAAACTGGTTTTACAACAATATATATTTAAGAGACATAATGCAGTCTGATAGTAAAATTATATTAATTTGATTTTATTGTAGGCATGTCAATCAAGATCGTGTGAAGCTTAGAAATAAATGGAATTCATTTCTTCAGTTACGGTGTACATTTAGTCTTCTGGGACCTTCCATTGCAGCTGTTTGCCACGATCGTATAGGTTTTTTAGCGCATGTGTAAACTTCTTATCAGCTTGCAGCTGCAAGTAATGCTTATAGAGTTGGAGTGTTGTGCGAGCATCCTCTATCGAATCGTGCGTCTCCGATTGTATTTTTGTGCCTAACACAATTCAAAAGATGTTATGGCTTAGATTATGGCTAGTTGAAATAAAAACATACCCAAGAAATGCCAGGCCAAAAACCGCAATGAAACCATTCGATGGTGTGGCAAATGAAAGAGATGCACCGTATCGATAATTTGCTCGGATGGTACATAGATATTAATAACCCTATAAGTGTCAAATATTAAGCTTAGAAAACTCTGGATTTAGTTAAATACTTTAAATCACACCTGAAATCATTCTTTAAGCCATGACCCACAAAGATGACACCAACGTCGACAAGAAACTTTAATTTCTGATACGAATACTTGAGGGCTGTCAAACGTTTATTGCTAAAGTTTGCATCCAAGTCACCCGGTTTAATGCCCGAAAATTGTGTTAGATAATCGACGACCTTCTCTTGTGTCGAAATGTAATCATCAATAAATGGAAAACCTTCATCCGGGCCTTGTCCACGAATGCAGGAAATACGCGCCACGCTCATATGGCAAGGTTTAATCGTCGCCGTTTTGCCATCCGGACGTATTTCATTTTCCTCTGGATTCAATGTAACAAACTCTGCATCCATTGCGATTAAATCACCAGCTTGAGGCATCTCATCTGCTTGAAGCGGTTTTAATGTTGCATCTGAGCTTAGGTTGCTCGGTGTCGAATTAAAAATGTCCTGCTTAATAAAAAATGTCAAGATAAATTTTAATAAGTTTTTGTTACAAAAAAAAAACACTTGTTACCTGCAAGAACGGATTGGTTGGAGTACTAGTTGCATCACTACTTTTAGTTGGTGTTTGTGCTAGATCCTCGACATTGGAAGTATTTGTGTCAGCCGTTTCTAACTCTTTCTCATCAACACTCCGATAAAAGAGCACACAAGGAACCTTCCAGTCCAAGGTAAACCACACAGATTCCTGTGGTGCAACGGGCGAAATGCTGAAATCATTAAATATATACCACTGCTCTTGCGTCTCTTCAGCCGCATCCGATGTGGTCGCCTTCATTGTATGATATTTTTGTCGGACATTCACTAACGACACCAAATTCTTTTGGGTGCCATCGTCAATTTGACAGACAACGGCATGTAATGCATACATGCGCTGGTCTTGACACTTGGATTCCGGTGGTTGCTCCTGTACCTGCTGCTTATCATCATCTTCATTCTCTTGATCTGATTTTGATGAGTGTGTGGGTGATTTTACGCTCAGTTCACCCGTCTCACTAATGCCCATATTAAAGGACAATGGGAACCACGATTTTTGTCGGGCACTCGGCGAACTGTTATTCGGTTGGTTTGTGTGCGATGGCGATTTGCTGTTTGAAATAAAATAGAAGTGTTTCAAAATTTCTAAGTGCAACAATGCAACGGGTATACTAACCGATCTGGATGCATGAAGTGGCAATCGCTGCGTGAACAGTTAATGCCGTAACGACACGGTTTACTAGTGCTTAGCGATGCTGCCTCGGTAATCGGCTTGTCCGTGGAACGATTAAGTTGGCGTTTCAAAAAGCTGATGTCCTTTTCATTGTTCAGGCCACAATTGATTGCCAGTATTTGTGGTAATGATGTTACCTGAAAGCCGTTTATATAAGTTATCTATCAATATAGTAACGAATCTCATTTAGCTTTTACCTTAACGCTCTGATTGGTTGGCGAAAACTTCTTACAGCTTTCGCAAAAGGCTTGAATATTTTTTTCCGAGCTTAGAGATCTCTTTAGAATGTTCCCGAAATCAAAATGCTGGTCACTGTCTTTTATGTGTGTGGGATATGACAGATTGCAGGCGAGTAGAATGTTCTCCTTAGATTTCTGTAACAATTAATATGTTATTAGGATCACATTTGTTACTATATATATAATACCTCTGCCTGGCACTTAATACATCTGTTTATGCAAATCTGTTTCGTACCAAAAATGAAACTTATGTCAGTTTCAGCATTTATTTTACAGCGCTCACGTTCCTCATCTTTTGAGCTTTCATCTGTATAAGGCGAAAATTGATTATTTTCAGCATTTACATTATTTATTGATTTAATACTGACCGGAGATTGATTCAAACAATTCAGAGGGCGTTGAACTATCTGTTGTGCACATACTTTCTGCTGGAAATTACATTTTTTATTAGAATCGATTAAAAATAAAGGAAACGAATTAATAGTTACCGACTGATGATGAGTTTAGACTACCATTTACGCCCGAGTTTTTGCCTGAATCCAGAATTTCATAATGCATTTGATGCAAAATAAAGCGATTCCAGTTCTGCAATGTATGAAAATTCTCAGTTTTCTGAAAACTATTGGTGCTATTGGTGCTTTTGCCAAAACTTGCCTGAATTAAGCTTATAAGATTCACGTTCGATGATCGATCAGTTAAAATTAATCCCAAAGCTGAAGCTTCAGGAACAGTACGAAACGAGCGCAGGAAATTGCTGGCTTGGCACGGCGTCGAAGCTAAAATGAGTTTTTTGCGTACATCATCTTATACCCAATATATATGCGTGTTCGTACAAAGAAAAACCAACCAGTGCTTTTGTCCAGCATGTGAAACAGGAAGCCCAGTTCGCAGGATAAGCAAAATTCTTTTGAGCATGTATGACCAATAAGCTTCATTCGCAGGGGATCCGTGAAGTACAGTATCTACAATATGATTATTTACTAACAGTTGAACATTTTTAAGGTTGTTAAGGTTTTCAAACTTACCTGCAACATGGCATTGCAATACGAATTGGGCAAGGTTGCCTCAAGACCGGCAAAGGGTGTCTGATTGTGCTGCTCAAAATCGAAATCTTGTGTACCCAGTTTTGTATATTTTAGTTCTACTTTGCGATATCGTCGTGGAATAATTTTAACGCCGCTCTCAGTTTTTGTGGCTGCCGTATTACCATTGGCATTCGTATTACCTACACCACCCTGTCCCGGCTCAATAAGGGTGTACGGAATTTGATTACGTCGAGCGGACCTTGGATTGGGCGAGTAGCCAATGGGCCCTTGCATTTTCATATTATTAAGTACGTCAGCATCGATGGTTTTTGGACGATGATAGCCATAACGAAACAGCTCTTCGGGCCAATCGGAAAACCAACGCGATCCAGTCGTCAAATGCGGCAACATAATCGAAGACAATGGAAAATTGGTATCCGTTAATGGTACCATGGGCAATTGGGGCACAACATCTGCAAACTCTGTGTTGCGCGAAAAGGCATTGAACTGCGGCTGTGGAGTTTGTACTGATGCTATGGTATTAATATGGCCTGATTGATCGCCAAAGGCCATTGCCTGTGATGATGAGCTGATGTCAAAACTCAGGCATTGGCTGCCATTCGTATTAATTTGGTACATAGAGACGCGTGGCTCGCTAAGCTCTACCGTGTCAACCAGCTGAAATTGTCCATAGCTCGAAACGACGGCGAGTCGAGACGTCAGTGAGGGTAAGAACTTAAGCATTTGTGGATCGATCAGGACTTGTATGGGTGAGATCAGACGCAGCATACGCAAATCGTAGACCATCAAGAAACGATCAATTGCCAAGTTATTCTGTCTCCCGCTATAGCCGCACGAAATAAGATAGTTGCCCTGCACATCAAAATCGGAGAGACTATTCGTGTGCGTTTTGATAGTGTGCTCCACACTCAATGTATTTAAATCTCTCAAGGTGACGGTGCCAAACTGATCACCGGCAAACAGATAACGTGAGTTCTTGCGCAGCACCGTGCAGCCGGCTGAACCGACATGCTCCAACCTTGTTTCCTTCAGACTGGGCATATCAAAGTCAATAAGCTCCTCCTGCAGTCCAGCCATAACTAATCGATGTGGCGATAGCTGCAGCATGCACACCATTTCCACCATGTTGTTTGATCTGTTTAAAAAAATGTATTGGATTACAAGAACTATTTTTGATTACTTATAACACTTACTTATGCGTAAACTTTGGTAATCCACGGCGAATCTGGTGGCGCAGTGATGTCTGCGTTAGTACCAGCACTCCCGAGTCGATTGTGATAATCTGTCGCACAATATCGCTGGCGTGCACTTGAAACGATGTGTATTTTTGCAAAGAGCTCGTATAGTAAGAGGTAACATGTCCCTGTCGAAGTATTGTACAATAAATAATTAGGTAAAAGTTCACTAATGCTTTGCTTTGGATACTATACACAGCGTGCTTACACCTTGATTGCCCATCCAAAGAAGTTCTTCATAGTCATCGAAGGCCACCGATGATACTCCAAAATTTTCTCCACCGTCAGCAAGAATTGGAATTGGGCTAGCGACATAGTCAGCATCGCTTGAGCCGATATTGAAACCGTTGTAACTTGGCGAATAATGATCAGAATTGCGCGCAGGGCCTGTATCGTAAACACCTTAAGCAAACATATTTATTTACACTATGTATGTATTAAAATCAAAACAAAAATGGAGAAAGTTTGCAAAAACACTGCAATGTATGGTTGTGTTATGACTAACTTACTTAAAATATCCTCAGACGCGCCGATTTGATCGGTGCTTCCACAATAAACGTAATCCATATGCAATGTTACTATTTATCCTCAGTATATATTTTTTTTTTTGTACGAGTTGTCAATTATTTGCACTAGTTGTGGCATATATATTTATCCTCACGAATCATCATCATTAAGTATCGATATCAGCGACAAGCGATAAGCTTCTTATTTTATTGAAGGTATCGATACTCACTGCATCCCTCGTCCGTATAAATATGCTGCGTGCCACATGTAGAATTGCAATAAACTTAGCTAGAGATCACGTTAGAAGAAACGTTAAAATGGAATCTTTGCAGCAAATTGTCGAGAACAATAAACGCGCGGAAAGTCTCATTGACTCCATCAGAACAGAGGTAAACAATGCATGAGGCAATCACTGTTATTCGCTTATATTTAATAATATTTTAGATGTCGGAAATACAAAATGAAATTGAGGAGCGCGAAAAACAGGCTCTTATTAAAGAAAACGCAGCGTTGAAAAAAGAAATTGAGTTGGCTCTCGCCCAATTAATTGCACTGGAAGTACGTAACGGCAAAAAACAAATACCGCTTCCAGGCGGCGCTGCCACGGGTGCCCGTGGAATGTGTACCAGCTCACCCGGTTTGACTGAAAACACCGAAAAATCTACACAGGTTGCTGCAGAGTCGAAAGTACCTGTAGCAGCACCTAAAGAGAAAAAAGTTAAGGAGAAAAAAAATGCCACTGCAGAAAAGCAAAATGCTGTGCCCGAGGTTCCCATTGATGTTGGTCGCTTGGATTTGCGGGTGGGCAAAATTGTTGAGGTCGAGCGCCATCCGGATGCAGATAGCTTGTATTTGGAGAAGATCGATTGCGGCGAACCAGCTGCACGAACTGTTGTTTCAGGCCTTGTTAAATTTGTGCCGCTAGAAGAAATGCTGAATCGCATGGTTGTAGTTCTCTGTAATCTGAAACCGGCCAAAATGCGTGGCGTCACTTCAGAAGCAATGGTCATGTGTGCATCCACTCCCGACAAGGTTGAAGTTCTTAGTCCCCCAGCTGGAGCCGTACCCGGTGACTTGGTGCATTGCGAGGGTTACATTCGCCAGCCAGACGCTCAATTGAATCCCAAAAAGAAAGTGTTTGAAACCTGCGCTCCGGATCTGATGACCAATGGCGATCTGGTCGCATGCTTTAAGGGATCTCCACTCCATGTTCCTGGCAAAGGAACTGTTGTTTCACAATCCCTTAAAAATGTCCATGTTAAATAGTTTAAATTAAATGAATTATTCATCCTCGCACATTTATGATACACTCAGATTTATTAAATAATATAACGATGATATTTTAGGACCAGTTCCTCAATTTACCATATGGACATAATTTTCTACTCTGCTGTGGATGTCATATGCTATTTTTTTCTTCAATGCATTGACACGTGGATTGACTACTGTTGAAGTGGTCGTGGTTGCATCTGACCAATTAAAGCTGGTTGAATTTGATGATTCGGACCTGGATTCGCCTCGACAACAATTGTTTTTGTGAATATATCATAGGCTGTGCGATTGTTTTTAAAAAAGATCATAACAACACAAATGGGAAAAAGGAGCGTCATGGCCAGATTTTTTGCGAATGCACGCATTAGTGCTCGCAACAAGCTGGGAACTTCAGCCGGATAGAGTATAGCTCGCATTGGCTCACGTTGAGCTTGGAAAACGAATTGTGGCATAACAGGCGCCTGCAAGGGCAACACCGCCTCTACGTAAAGTATGCGAATCTTCATTATGGATTTGCCGGGAGTGGCGCCATCAAAGTAGGTTGTCCACAAACATTCATAGGAGCACACCATTAGCTTGGTCAGTAGCTCAATTAGCAACAAATCGGACGACATCGAAAAAAAGTCCATAGCAAGATCCATAAAATTCACAAATAGATCCTCATCGTCTAGCGATTTACGCATTACTTCCTTGTCGAATTCCAGATCGAAAAGATGGAACAGTGCAAAGGTTGCAATTATTTTTAACAAAAACAATATAAACATATCTATGGCCTCGGCGACAAATCGTTTCCAAAATGGCGCAACAACCATCTCAGTGCCGCCGACCCTTCGAATAACATCCTGCTGCTGCCCTTCGTCTAACATCCGAAAGCGATTAAAGGGGAGCACACCAACTGGAGCCACATGCGCCTGCGGTGCCTGTGGCTGCAAGTTGGAACGATTTGGCATCAGGTGCAGCTCATTGTTTACTTGAGCTGGTAATGGCATTTGAGATTGCAACTGCTGCGGATAGTTGTAGTTGGCGAGCAGATAGTTGGGGAACATTTGGATGAGTGCTGCTTGTTTTGCCCATTCGGTGAGGCTCGCAAAATATGCCTCCTTCGTGGATAGCTCGTTGTTTTTTTTTTCATCTATGTCTACAGCTGTTGCTGTTTTTGTTGATTTACGTTCTCGAATTTCGTTGGATTTTTCGGGCTGTGACGCCCCTGCGTCTTCGGTGCTTTCCATATCACTTATGTATATTTTACCAAGAAATTTTTTCAAAATTTTACGTTTTTCATTTAGGCGACTTTGTTGTTGAAGTTGACGTGTATATATGTCGGCGGAGGGGTGTGCGCAGTGAAGTCAGGCAGTATCAATTCCATTTTCAGGGCTGCACTAAAACATCAAAAATGCGCAATAAATCACAAGAGAGGAAAGCTTGCTCTGCAAAGTTTTTACTATCGAATCGTTTGAGCGTTAACAGAGCCCCTTATTGTTTACTCTGAATAAAGAAATGATATTGAATTTCACCGTGGGGCCTATTAGAAGTAAAATTACAAGTTTAAAATATTTTATTATTATGTGTATAGTTAATGAATATTTATTTATTAAAATTTTGTCCACTTATAAATAGAAGTACATATGTATTTCATACTGCGGATTTTCAATTATGTATTGAAAGATATACATACTTTACATAGTTCTGCTAAGGATAGAATATAACTTACAAGTACTCTTGCCAAAGATCTTACTCGCGCTGTATTGTTCGAGCGTAGTTAATACGAACGTACGTATGTATGGCTGGATGAATATATGTAAGTACATACATATATTTAAAATTATTAATTTTTATTAGTACATTTTAGTTAAGTTTGTATATGCATATTGATCTATGTATGTATGTACTTATGTACATAGTTTGAATAACAAATTCGTAATTATATATGTATATACTCATTTAAGTCGGCAGCTCTTGACATAATATGTGGACAATTATAGTTTTATACAATGACTAATAAACAAACAAAAAACAGGGCGCGAGGGAAGGGAGAAATACAAAATTCACCTATTTAATACATCTTTCAAAACACAAAACACTGGCTTGTCGGCAAGTAGGTACAAAAGTTATACGTTTAACAATTATAACTTATATCAGCATAATTTATTGCCAAACATTACCGATATTTAAGTTACCAAATTGCTGATTTAAGTTGGATGTCACTGACGAGGCGGCGGTTGTTCCAGTTCCAGTTGCTTGGTATCCACTTGGCATCGGTTGCATAAGATTCATGCCGATTCCAAGCTGTTGTTGTGGGTTCGATTGTGGTGCCGGAGTGGTCCCACCAAAAATCTGGATCCCACTAAGCAGATTTTGGTTTGTCTGCATCAGATTTGGGGATGTACCCTGTCCCTGTACGCCTAAACTATTGCCCACCAAATAGGGGCTACCGCTGGCATTGGGAAATTGACCACCACCACCAAAGCCCCCCAGATTCATTGAGCCAGTCGGGGCATTACTGAACGCATTTGGCGCAGCCATAACCGGTGCATTGTACATGCTCACGGAGTTTGGCGGTGTCATGAACTGATGATGATGGTGCGTCTGTTGGGGCACCTGCTGTTGCTGATGATGCATGTAACCACCGGGTGCCATGCCAGTGAAGCCACCAAAGCTAAGTTGTTGTTGTGGATTGTGTGTGGTAGACGCATTGCCATAGAGTGCCAATATGCTGTCTTTTGACATTTTGCCTGATTGATCCTTGTCGTTGCCACCCAATGTACCCTGGCTGAAGAAGTCCTGCTCCTGTTGGGCTAAGGAGTTCGGCTGGCTGGGCAACGACAGTGAAGAAGCATCTCCACCGTTTCCATTCGTCTTTTCGGGCGTTGTAATTGCACTCACACTACTACTGGCACTTAGAAAGCTGGTAAAGCTATCGTTCTGAAGATCTTGAACACAACCAGCACTACCTATGCCACCGACAACAATTGGCTTCGTGGGCGACGAGAGTCCCAAAAGATCACTTTCACCCGCACTAATGTTGCTATTGTTGTGCACGCGATGCGAAGTCTTTGGACTGCAGCCACCCACCTGGTTGGGCTTCGGCTTAGGTAGTGGGGCTGGCAGTGGTGCGCTTTTTGCTCCTGTCGTCGAGGATCTTTTATCGGCACTAATGCCACTTGAGATGTTGCTGATGCCCATACCGGATTGAGCCGATTTCTTTTTACGCTTCTGACGTTCCAGCTCCTCATCAATCTCCTTGCCCCAATCGACTTTGGGCGGTGACGGCGGCACCCATTCACGGGCCAAATACTTTTTGTGCTCGTACTTGGCCCTTATGAAATTCTCTAGCGCCGTATCTGTTTGGGGACGTCTAAATCCATCGGGTAGCTGTGCTTCATAGACGGCACGGGCTCGAGAATTGCCCATTTGTTGCAGCGAGATCACCTGTTCTGGCGTCCATGCATCTAAATTAACACTTTTTACGCGAGATATGTGTACGCCTAAGTTGCGATGGATGCCAGCGCAGCGAATGCAAAGGAACACGCCCAAATTCCATGATGCCCAGCGTGGACCTAAGAAATTCAAAATAAATTAGATTTTGCTTGGAAAAAATATGCTTATCCGGTTACTCTACTTATGATGCTTAAATATATGAACATACACATGTACATATATTTATGTATATGTCGATATATGTATAGTAAATGTGGTTAACGGTTAACTCATATTATTCATACAAAGAGGTGGGGGAACGCTTTGAACCTTATGATAAAGTGAGCCGCCCTTAATTAAATAAAAGTGTGCTGTTATTCTCAAAATAAAACACAGAAGTAGACAAACATACACATTTCTGTATTTCTAGTATGTACATACATACGTATGTTTGGAAATCACTCAAACTGTTAATATTTGTAAATATGTATGCACATGAGGGCTTATGTGTATATAAGAATGAATTTACCTTTGGCATCACAATCGACACAATATTTATTGTCATCATCACGTAGCATTTGCGTTAAAAGTGTTTGACATTTTTCTTGCATCAATTTAGTACGTTCCGTTTCCTTACGGCTTGCATTTGACGTGCTCATATTTCTCTTGTCTTGCACTTGTGTCGTTGTGTACCCGCTGCACAAATTTCAATAAATTCTTGTGTAGTGGCTCTCCGCTGTATGGGTCTACTTAGTTTGTGTGACGCAGACTGGTTTGTTTAAGTTATAAGCCGCTGATAAGCTCGTTTCGCTTGGATACAAGATTAGTTTTTTTTTATGGATAAAAAGAATACTACAATTTTTGCTATCGAAAATAGTGTACGTCTGTACGTCAGACACATATCGAAAGTCTGGTAATGTCAAAATGCAAAATGGCAAACAGTGCTGCCAGCCTTTCAAAACGACAAGCTACACTTTTTTAAAACCAGGAAGTTTTTCTTTTTATTTGGTTTCAGAAAAATTATACCGTTCGGAGCTATGCTCCCGTTTTTGGGCATTTAGTGCCATTTTGAGGCGTTGCTAACTCTTACACCCGATTCTTCTGTGTGTAGAAGACACTTGTGAATTTAAAGCGCTGCCAGACTGTTGGCTTTGAAAACATTTTTGTTTTTAGTTTTTGTGATTCTTTAGTACACTGTTGATTCATGTTCTCTATTCGACCACTTGTTTGATTTATTTCTAATCACACACGAGCTTTCTTTTTTATATGTTGTTAATATAAAACATATCCTGGTGCACGCACCCTTTGTTTTGTGCATGTGCAACAAGTGAAGTGATTTTTATAATACTAACATGGATGCGTTGAAAGTAAAGCTGGAGTCATGTCTTCGATTATTAAATTGTGGTGAACCTAACCATTTTGGCGATATCAACTGGCTTAATGTAACAAATTGAAGAGTTTCTTTAATTTTATTTTTCTAATGTGTATGCAATTTGTGTTTTCTCAAATTGACAGGATTTCTGTGCCGAATTTCTGGAACTTTTAAATACGATGCAAAAGTATATATGTAATCAAATAGAACTTGATGCTCTGGAAATTATATGTTTGTGCCTTACACAAATTATGCTCTGTATTAAGCACTTGGAATATACCATACAAACTGAAGCCTCTAGCGGCTTAAGGATTAAGGTAATGCATAAAAAAATGTTACAACGATTATCGGTTATACATACACATGCACATGTTATTTAATACCAGGCTAGCCATCATCATTTTACGGATCGCATAAGTGTTTGTTTGAAACGCTTCTGCGTTGCTTTGACACCTGTAGAAGCAGAAAGATCACAGGATAACGCCACAGAAGGCGTTTCATTCTTAAAACTACTAGATTTTCTCCTGGATTCTTTGTCCGAGTTCACCATTTACAATGAGCATCCAGGCACCAATATCGATTCGCCGGCTGATAAGCTTGTCTTGAGCAAGCAAATAAAGCTGCAAATAGATTTATTACTAGGTCAAGCATTGTCCTTTGCCAATGTGGCATTGCAACAGGACAAGAAAGCGTTGAGTGCGCTTTGTCAAAAGGTATTTAGACACGCTTCAAATGAATATTTAATATATACTTCGGTTATTTTTAAAGGTTATGCGTGATTGCAGTGAATTCGAAGAGGAATGCCAATTAAATCATACTTCGCCTCAGCATAATAACTCCAGTCAAAAACTAAGAGCCATGACTTTAGAGCAGGCACTTCATCAACTGGAGGATTACATGAATGAGGCATTGTTGCGTTTAGTTTACATGTGTTTTCTGGATTTTCAAAGGATATCCGTTGATAAAATACGCACTTTATTGCGAAGCACATGCGCTGTGGAAGAAACTGATGCCGCAGCGGATGATCTTATTGCTGATTTTGATGTGAATTTGGATCGTGCCACGCAAATTGGCATATTTACAATTGCATTTGCACCAAGCCTGCAAAGTATATGCAGCTTATTATTTGTGCTTGCTGATTTTATTGTATGTATTTTATTTTCAGTTAAGACAACAGTCCGCAGTTGCCTTGCCTCGTTCGAATATTTGGATACTAGTTTAATACCATCGCTGTATGGGAAAGCTACAGATCTGCACTCGGAGCTGTTGGAGCAGCATTTTAAGGAAGAAATGTCAAAGTTTAAGAAAGTGTTGCATGAAATAATGGACAGTCGTGCTTTTGTCGACTGCTATTTGCAAATTCTTAGCGTTGGCATTAGGGCTGCTGAGAAACAGTTTGATAAAAATCAACTAGATGAATTGGTGCTAATGGGATTTTCGGTTGTTGAACATTTTCAGTTGGATGTCAATCTGAAGGTTCTATTGGAAAATAAGAGTACCGAACACTTGCATAACTTTGTTCGAATACTGCGTGAATGCAAAGCAATACTAATGTGTGCTGCCCAGGTTCAACCAGAACGCATTATCAAAAGATTTAAAATATTACGCACCATATTGCGTAAGCTACATGGCAGCATTATGGCTGATCAAAATAGACCTAACACCGCTAATGAACATAGCCACTTGCGAGAAGCAACAAATACTATTTGCACAGAAGAAAAAAATCCAACAACATCCTTAATGGCATCTCCATCTCGTAGTATTCTTTACGGGTCTCGTAAAAATCGCAGTAATACAGCGCAAATAGATGACGTCACATGTGCTGAAAATACTTTATTAAATCTTCTTAAGCTGAAAGGATTTAACTGTATACGTCGAAGTAAGTATTCAAATTGATTCACTAAATTTCATTGCATTTAATTAATATTTTTGCAGAACAAAGTCTTCGCACAAATATGTTTAAGCGCCAAACCGTAGTGGAAAGTGTTAAAATGCAGAATACAATAAATAGCCAATCCGCAAGCTTAGAAATCAGTGGTATGTTGAATAAGGTTTTACATAAAAAAATAAAACTAATTATTTAAATTTTTGTTGTTCTCTTTTAGAAATACTCGACCAATTAGCATCTTTAACGTCAAGCTTTTCAAAAAGTTTGTCGGTTAAAAAGTAGTTTAGGTGATTGCCTGTCTATTGTGAATGAAAGTGACGAAACGAATACACGAAAAACACACACTCATATCCATATTCGTATCCGTATAGCGCAGTGTTATTATTAAAATCATCTTTAAAAGATTAAAAACATAGAAACAACAAAAAAAATAAAACAATAAGTTGCTGTATTCTTTAAACACCGCTAGATTATTTAATTTACTATGCGCAAAGTTGTCTTATTGATTTTCCCAAGCCAATGCGATGCTTGACTTGTAGATACATTTTTTTGTGCGCATAAAACAAAAGTCTATAGGTTCAAGTTACGTTACACTTGCTGGTGAAATGCCAACAGAACCGAATGAAGAACATAATTCTGGTGATAAAGCATCGCAAAGCAAAACTTTAATCAAAAACAACAATCGTCATGTGGTTTCAATAGGTGTTCTAATAATGCTTTGCACTATATATATAATGTTTGTCGGCTTGCATACCAATTTTACCTACTACTTTAAACCCAATGTTGCTGCCCATCAACTTAATTATGATTCGCCGGAGCCATTTGAAAGGCATTTAGATGTTCAGCCTCTGCCCCTTTGCAAACAAATTGAAGTTTTCACCAAGGATCCGTTAACCAGCAATGAAGTCAATCGTCATCAGAAAGCCTTTAACAAACGAAGGCAATTGAAATTTACTAAACTATCTGGCAATCGGCCATCGAGAAATACTAACAACAAAAAGAAAGATACTATCTCCAAGAAGTCAAATACAGCCGAACCCATCATATATTTATTTGCACTGGTTTTTATATATCTATTGCTTAAAGCTGCATCTGATATTAATCAACATTATAAAACGGTAATATCCGCGCAACTATTCGATTTTGATAAATATAAATTAATAACATATTTATTATTGTCTAACAGCAGAATAAAGGAGATAAACGATTGCGTCGATGCTCTTTACAATCCTATGCCCAGAGAGAACAGCGTGGTGGCGCTCATCTTGATCGGCGTGCTTCAAAAGGTATTTCAACAAAAAGTTTGCCTAAATTTTGAGAGATGGAGGCTCCAAGATAAATGTTACTGAATGCTTTCTTAATAGGGAACAAACAAAATATACAGAGATACAAACTGTTGCTTTTGTAAT
The DNA here is from genome assembly GCA_035044585.1 of Scaptomyza polygonia. Taxonomy (NCBI): domain Eukaryota; kingdom Metazoa; phylum Arthropoda; class Insecta; order Diptera; family Drosophilidae; genus Scaptomyza; species Scaptomyza polygonia. The sequence continues at coordinate 597,437 of JAWNNU010001679.1, forward strand.
ATACGTGTTGTGAACTAAATCTACTAAACCAAACTTGATTTTCTACTTATATATTTATATATTTGTATTGATGTACTTATAAACATATCTGTTTCTACTCTAACTCACTTCCAATATCTACATGTATTACAAGTAATTTGATTCCTATATTATATAATTTTAAGTGAATGTGCAAAATGAATGTCTATGTGCCTATACTATTATAAAAATCTTATAGAAATCTGTTAAACATAAAATAAATGTTAAGAATAAATCTTTTCTCTGCACTCCTGTGATGATGTTACAAAGTATTAATTATCCGCATAGCACTTGTTAAATATACAAATTGTGTTTTATTTCCACTTACTCATTTTTATGTACTAACAAAACGATCCTTGTAGATGCCCTAATGCAAAGCAGGCACTATATATTTACAGAGGGGCGATCTGTTTCGCTAGATCGTTTTAAACGCCACACTGAAATTGCAAACGAGCCAAGAGATTTGCTAAAGATCGTACGAAAACCGACTACGACTTATAATCCAGTATCTGGCAAAAATATGGGTAAAAGCTTTACTTCGCCTTTATTTTTCGTCTTGTTAGTAAAAAGAAATGTTTTATACCACTTTAGTGCCGCAGATTGGACGTCGGTTGTCGGTTCCCGTCAGCATAAACTATCAAACTGTACAATTGTCTCCCGTTGTTGTGCATCCCGAATTGGCCAGACGAGGATCGGTTATTAATTTGGGTGAAATGTCTATGACGCTGCCCATGCCGCTGATAACTCCAACGACGCAAGTACCGGACTTGAAGCGACGGGTTCGCATGATAAATCGCCATTAAACAATGTCTTTAACTCAACTCTGTGAGTCGGACTGGACTCCAGATCTGATACGCTTGAAATTTATGAAAATGCAGAGCTCGTGCAAAATTAAGATTTTTTTCTAAATGGTTTTTTGTTTTGCTTTTAATTATTTAATAAGTTTATGGGATCATTATATTATAAAGGCAATTTAAACTTAAAAAATACATTATTATTTTTATTTCTATGCCCATGCAATTTTATTAAGAATATACAATACTATACACACATTTAATAAATTGCACAGATGAGCAGCCGTATTACCAGAAACGTATATATGCTAAACTATCTACTTAAGGCAAGATTTAAAACAATCTTAGGCTAAATTAATGTTTTGCTTTGTTTGCTAAAAAATATATTTGTATATAGAAACGGTTGTACAGTATGCAAATGATTTAAAGATATTTTTTAGAAAATGTTTAAAGTTTTCTTGCTACTAGGCATTACTTATAGATAAAGATTGAGATAAAAAGAAGTCTATGCAGGGTAAGTTTAATCGATCAGTATCAGGGCTTATACTACATTTTAATGTACGCATATATATCTGACAAATCTACAAAACTTTTATCGAATTTTTGTGCTAGTTGTTCTTTCTCCTATATTCATTACAAATACAAAAAATAAATTACGTATTTTAATTGCATAAGGCTTCTGTGGTATATATATTTATATACTTATTTATATATCTTTCTAAAGTGTATATATATATTTTTTGTTTCACTTTAACTAAGCTCATTGCCCTCGTACAGACTTTCGCAGCTTTCCAGCAGTCGCAGCACAGGCGATATATCGTAGGGATACAGTTGGCGTGACACAAGTCGAGATATTTGCAAGCGGAGACGGATTAAAACACCCATAGCCTCATCGAGCATAGCATTACCCATGCCAAAGCTATGGCAGCTGTGAACAAACATTGTCCAATTCATACGTATGTATTTGAGAAGTCGCAACAAATACAACAGAAAGCAGGTCTCATTGCTGACAAGCAGGTCGAGCAACAGATCCGAACTATTCGATGTCATTTTAAGAAACTCGAGGAAGGTATACACTGGATTGAGCATGGCGACAAGTTCCGGAAAAGCATTGTTGCGAAACGAAATGCCTGATGTGACATCCAGGGTACAGACCATTGCTTCAATTAAATGATCATCTTGATCATCAAATAGGTGAATTAAGATTTTACTAAAATGGCATTCCGGATGAAATTCCAGTGTTTGTTTAATAAACGTTTCCAGTTTACTAAGCACATCCCGTATGGATCGCTCAATAAGCAATATATCCTGAAATGCATCGTAGTCGGTCGAATCAATGGATGAATCTGATGAATCGCTACGTATTTCCTTGACGGTCACCGCTATCGATTTTAAGACCAATAGTACCATTTTCTGCAGCACCGTCTTGTCCATTTCAATTAGGTCTAATGCTCCGCCGCTTGCCGCATCCTCACGTTGCTGCTGTATTGAAGAGACAAGCGAGCCATTCATATAGTTAACAGGAGCACCATTATAACCGATAAGGCCAACAATATTTTCGGGTTGACGACGTGGCAATGATTCCAGAATGCGCAAGCTACGCACATGGCAGACAATTTGATGTGCCAGCTTACAAGTCTCTTCCGGCAACATGTCCTGCAGCGCTAGTGTAGATCCATAGCATAGTGCCTCATTGAACAGGCACAACATCTGCTTATACACCGTGCATGACAAATTGTGATTGAGCAATAA